>OZ034972.1:46717537-47317537 GCA_964030785.1 Siderastrea siderea
TAACATGGATATATAATTGACGCAAATTAAAACAAAAATAAACCTTACTAAGCGGTCTAGGTGGCGTTAAGGCACTTTCAATTTTTGTTTTTTTGCTAGGAAGTCCGCCATTTTCATGTAATACCCACTTGATAAAGTAGAGCAATTTTACTTTGAAATGATGAGAACGCGATTTGAGTAAACTTATTACTGGTATGATTATTTACGTAATAAAGTAATTTCCGGCTACTTTTCAAACGAATAAATGCAACTGACATTTGACTTTTCACACAGGTTTATACTGTATAAGGAGTATTTTTAATCTAAACCGGTTCATAAAATAAACTAAACAGAGCCGTTTCATTTTCTTTGATATGTCACAGAACAGAGTTCAAATAGCTGAAAAAGATTATGTTAAAAACCGTCATATTCTATCTGAACCTTCTTATTTTGACTATATCCGCTAGAAAGCAATTTCCTCATTGTCTGGCATCTCTGTTTCGAACTATTTTTTATTCTCTCTATTTATCCAAACAAACTGCATGAAGACTCGCCCCCGTGAGAAATATCTTATTAGTGATTTTATCGTCGCATTTTACATTAAACTTCTAGGCATCTTTTTTTGAAGCTCTAGTTTGCGAAAATTGGTTTAGAATAGTGAAGGATTTAACTTGATTAGAACTTCAAGACTGACCGCCGTTACGTCTGAGTGATCAGCAGTTGCTAGTTTTAAAGACTGCTGGACAAAAAAAGCCTCAAATTGTTCCGAAAACGTTTCAAATCAAATGTACCAGACTGGTAACCTCCATCAAATATTCGCGCATATAACTTCAGTCAACAAAAAGAAATAAAGTCGGTATTCTTGGTAAATAAAACAAGTGTAATAAGTTAGCTGTCAAAACAGATCAGTTGAATTTTTAAAAGGTTAGCTTCTTACCGATTGTCAGCTGCCTTTTATTCTTCTCAGTGTGTTGACACTTGGCTTTAGCCTTTCTTCGCCGAAAATAATTTTTAAGGGCTTAAATAGTCTTACGGTACAGCTGAAGTAAGCCAAACAGTGACTAAAGCACTAGCATTTACCATTCGAATAAGCTAATTAAAAGAAACACGTAAATAAGTTTCAGTTTATTTATCTCAACATCAAACGTCTTCACCAATCAGAGGAACCCCCTGAGATAGACTTCTGTGGAATAAATCACTGATGCAGCGGCGATAACGGGAATAAATTACAGGATAACTACAAATTATAATAAAACAAAATCAAATACTGTGTGTTTTAATGGGATTTTGGGAGGTTCAAATTGTTTGTAAAGGCGACGCTTCGAGCAGTTTTTAAACTGCTCCTCTTGAAACTGGGCTTGAGTAAGCTTTTGAAAGTTCCGGCACCAATTAGAATTTTGTTTTGTGAACGTTTTAGGAAGAGTATTTTAACTGAAGACCAGTTAAAGACAAAGTGGGATAAATTTTTGCGGAAATATGTGGCCTGTGCTCGAAGTTTAAGCACTTGCGCAAAACCCCTCTTTACACGCATAGTTAGCGCAAGTCGATTTACGCACGTGGAGAGCGCCCTCATCCGGTTCCGGCTCTACATTTAGCACTTTGTAGTCAACACTTTGAGCAGCTTGTTGACTATTAAAGGGCCGGAAATAGTGAGCGGGTTTGATGAGTTCATCCATCGAAAGAAAACTGAAAACTAAATAAATTTTGCATAACAAAGAGTGCAGAAATACATTTTACGTGACCGTAAAAAAAATATTCGTGGCATACAAATTCCACCTGGTGTTTCATGAAACAAACACACTCGGCCCGACTTCAGTTTCAAGGCCACGTTGCTTTCAAAGTTTTATAGAGGTTATAAGCAAGAATCAGCGCGTAAAAAATCGCAACATGGTTCTCGTTTTATTGTACACAGCACTTCTTTGCGCTTTCCAAGTAGCAAACTGCGAAACCGCTTCATGCGGCAACTTCACGAAGGATTGGTTCTTAAACGTTGCGCCTCAATCTTCTGTGGCTCCTTACGTGCTCACCGTGTTGGACGCTGATGGCAATTTTACTGTTTGGTCATGGAAGGATCCAGAATACAGAAAGGAGGGAGTTCAGACAGGTTTGTAAGGGTTTATGTGCCAGTTTACAGTTAAGGCGCAGTGTTTTCAGTGACGCCTACTATGTCACAAATCGACACAAACAACGGTGTTGAACTGAATTTGCATTGTGCCGGCCTGATGCAATTCCCTTGGTTTACGTGGTTCAGTAATGTCACAGAAAATTGTAAAGCAACAGCAAAATGCGAAGGCTTTTGAGAAGAACTGTGGCTTTATGTTGTGGCGTGTTTGGCTCGGGATTGCATGGATCTTTTGATAGAAAAATGAATAATGCAGATTATGTGAACGTAATGTTTGGATCTTAATGAGTCCCTGCGGTTTGTACTGTAAGGAATACACACCAAAAACATAGAGGCGGATTTTGATGATGCTCGCAGCTATGATTAAAATCCCTTGGTTGCACTACAGGGGGGGGAGGGGATATTGGACTTTACCCCCCATGCTGGGTGGACACAGGAAAACAATGAGAAAAATTGATTATTGTGGCAAACCTTGGGTGGCAGGAAAGGCAGAGCCTATCTCCCCTAGAGTAGCGGCGTCTCTAGGGGAACCCATGTTAGGGTGTAACATAGGATGGACCAGAAGAGGGGTGCCTTGCTGGGAGGACAATAGGTCAGATGGTACGATGGTACCATCCTGGAAGAGATCCGGACCTATTTCCCAGGGTGGCTATAGCACTTACTGTGGGAAAAGTGCAGCCTAGGGTGCACTTCCCTGCCACCAAAAACTTTAATAACTAACCGACAAGGTTAACTGACAACAGTAATAAATGAAACAGCTCCAAGTAGATAACATAATCTTAAATAAGGGCTCCTTGCTTACTTGTGAATGGCAGTTCCAAATTTACAATTGAGAAGATGAGGAATGCCAAAGCTACCAATACAGGGAGGGAGGGAGGGAAAGCAAAGAACAACCTAGCTTGAAGAGTAGCTTACAACTGAGACAGGGTCACAAGACAAGGGGATTTTACTAACTGGTGATTGCATGCCCAGATCACATGGAAGCGTGAGGGGAAAAATACTGGGAGCTTTATCATACAGGTTTAGAGGGTAAAAAAATAACTACTTCCGGTTAGACATTGCCCCCAGACTATTGCCCAATAACTGAAACCTTGAGATAACAGAGCCAGTGACAAATGAGTTATGGGTTTGACATAAACCACAGAGAACATTAACAACAGTTTAAATGCTTAAACTTAGAATTAATGAGTCCCTGCGGTTTGTACTGTAAGGAATACACACCAAAAACATAGAGGCGGATTTTGATGATGCTCGCAGCTATGATTAAAATCCCTTGGTTGCACTACAGGGGGGGAGGGGGAATATTGGACTTTACCCCCCATGCTGGGTGGACACAGGAAAACAGTGAGAAAAATTGATTATTGTGGCAAACCTTGGGTGGCAGGAAAGGCAGAGCCTATCTCCCCTAGAGTAGCGGCATCTCTAGGGGAACCCATGTTAGGGTGTAACATAGGATGGACCAGAAGAGGGGTGCCCTTCTGGGAGTACAATAGGTCAGATGGTACGATGGTACCATCCTGGAAGAGATCCGGACCTATTTCCCAGGGTGGCTATAGCACTTACTGTGGGAAAAGTGCAGCCTAGGGTGCACTTCCCTGCCACGATTGTGTGAGCCCACTGCTAGCCTGATCGAGAAGTGGGGGAATACAATCACCCCACAGTAAGAAGAAGGAGAAAAAACAGACCTACGTATCGCTGTGCAGTAGGTTCTGTATAAGGAATAAATACATTTTAATCAATTAATTATCTAAACAAGTAAGTAGATAAGAAATCACTAGAATGCTTAACTACTGTGCGTAATCAACCCTTTGAGCCCCAGCTGTGAAAAGGACTTTAAACCGGTCCCTGTTTGAAAAGAGCTGGTAGATAGGCAGGACATGTGCCAATAAAAATGAAAGAGAAAGGAGGGATGAACATCATCTCCCACGAGTGCATCACAGTGGAAGGAGGTTCATAAGGAGGTTTAACCCTTAAGCCCTAAGCTCTGATGAGAATGAAATTTCTCTTTACATGATCACTACTTGTTTGAACATTCAAGTGACAGGAATAGAGGAGGTGATCACTGGGGAAAAGATGTCTTGATACTTAGACAAATTCTCCTTACTAGTTCCATAAGAAATGTATGGCGATCAGTAATGAGAATATGCATCTTTAATATCAGGGCTTAAAGGGTTGAACTTTGACGGTGGGGCTGCAAGGGTTAACCAAAAAATAGGCCTAAATTACAGTTATAGAATGGTCTGTTACTAATTTCTTAGAGACAGCTAGAAGCATTTCTTGAGGGGTTCTTACCTAGCGTTCATAACAGTCTGAGCTCCAGCGGCCCAAAACCTTGATAAGCCAGGAAGGAATACCTGCTGCTGCTGCAGTGGTGGCTGCACCAATAAGGAAGCTGTGTGTAAAGTAGTGTTCAGCAGGCAAACCACAATGTTGCAGTGTAGAACGGAGTTCCTTGGTAAGAGAGGCACGTGATAGCCACTTGCCATTGGCGAAGGTAAACAAAGGGCCTGTAGCTGCTGGTTTACGTTGAAGCAGGTAGTCTCTCATAGCCATCACTGAACAGATAGAGGTGGTGGACCTTGCTATAGTCAAGGTACAGCCTTTACGAAAAGGGTCAGTTTTGGATTGCTTAATGGTGACTAGCATGTGATTGGGAGATTCTATGTTGGGGATAAAGGTGATGTCCCTGGTACAAAGATGAACAGTGGGGTTAAAAGGGGTACCATTGCAAGTGAATTCACTTGAACGGAGAAAACCGAAAAAGGCTAAAGTGAAGGCAGCCCATAACATTATGTGGTCTACATTACAAGATAGGGAAGGCTGGAAGTAATTGAAAATGGATGACAAAATTTGAATAGTTATGGGATAGCGACTTAATTTTTTAGGGTTTTGGGACCGCTTAATACCAGTGAGGACCTTTTGAAGGCAATACATTTTGTGCAATTTTAAGGGAAAGTTAAGTTGCCTATGGAGATCTTGAACGCCAACCAGGTAAAGTTTAATGGAAGTGTAGGAAATTGTTTTGCTAGGTGAGCAGCAAAATAGATTAAAGTGATTTCAGACGCAGGGAGAAGCGGGGTAGAGGGACTGATTAAACCGTGCATCAGACAAAAACTAATAAAATGATTCTTGCCCACACCGTATGACCGTTGGGTATTAGGGGCCAGTGAGGCACCAAAATAGTGGTAGACTGATGCTGTTAAATGGCCATTGCTGATGGAGGGATGGTGAAGGGAGTGGGTGAGGCATTGGGAGCCAGAAGGTGGAAGCGGTCCATCTGAAAATGGGAGAGAGAGTCAGCAATAGAGTTGTCCAGCCCTGGGATATGTTTGGCAGAGAAGGTAAAATAATGTACTAAGGTCAGTATGGTAATAGCCCGGACCAAATCCATGACCCTGGGTGATTTGGAACGTTTGGAGTTAATGATTGCAACAACGGGTAGGTTGTCGCACCAAATGCAAATACGTTTACCAGACCACTGGGAACCCCAAATAAAGCAGGCAATATATATAGCAAAAAGTTCCTGCCAGTCAATGCTGATCCCCGTGGCAGGGTTGATGCAGTGTTGGGGAAGCCAACGGCTTTGAAACCATTGGCCATTGAGGTACCCACCATAACCTAGAGACCCAGAGGCATCGGTAAATAGCTGGAGGTCTGAGGAGGAGAGAACTGTATCCCCCAAGAAAAAAACTAGCTCCATTCCAGTGGTCAAGAAAGGTCAGCCACATGGAAATGTCCTTGCGGAATTCTGCGTTAAGCCTGACATGCCACCTAGAGTTAGAAATGCCCTTTGTTAAACTAATAATCCGCTGCAGGAAAGCTCGTCCAGGAATGACAGCCCTGCACGCAAATTGGAGTGTACCAATCAAGGACTGAAGTTCCTAGAGGGTAGCAGATTTCCTATTAGACCACTGCTGCAGGGCCTCTTTAGCCCTAGTTAGCTTGTCCAGGGGGAGGCGGGCTTCCATTTTGTTGGAATCCAGGAGAATACCCATAAACTCCAGGCAGGTGGTGGGGGCAAAGGTTTTGCCTGGAGCAATAGGGACATCAAGCTCTGTGAACAAACACAGAATGTTGCAGAGGGCAGTGAGGCAGTTTGACCGTGGGGGCTTGGTAACAAAAAAGAAATCATCCAGGATGTGGATCACATCAGGGATACCTAATTTAGCCTTAATGATCCACTCAATCATGCAGGAAAATTGGTCAAAAAGGAAAGGCGCACTCCGCAAGCTGAAGGGGAGGACAGTGTCGAAGTAGTACAGGCCATTACATTTCATGCCTAGGAGTTCCCAGTCAGACGGATGGACTGGGATATTGCGAAAGGCAGACTTTATGTCTAGCTTACACATAAAACACCCTTGACCAAGTTTCTGGATTATTGAGATGGCATTGTCAACAGTTATATAGTGCAGTGAATACTCATCAAGGCTAATATGAGCATTGACACTTGTGGGGTGGTGTTTGGGATATGAAAGGTGAAAAATAGTACGCCAGTCAGAGGAGTGTTTCTTTGGAATGACCCCGATAGGATAAACCTGCAGGTTGGAGAAGGGAGAGGATGTGAAAGGGCCAGCAGTGTGGCCCAGTTGAACCTCTTTTAGAATATTTTTACTGATGATAGAGGGGTTGTCCTTAGCAGAACGGAGATTAGAGTATTCTTTGGGGATACGGGAACCCTGGTAACCAATTTTGAAACCTTGAGAAAGACCCGTAAGGAGAGTGTGAACAGCCACCGGATCAGGGTGATCACACAAGTAGGAAGAAAGTTTTGGGATGTTGATAGGACTAGAGGGGGATAACCTTGACACGTAATCAGGTGCGGCTTCAGGAAGAATGGCTAGAGCGGCTAGTTGGCTTTGGCTGAGATCCTGAGGGAGACAGGTCATCGTGGTCCTTTCCTGAGTGGGCTGCAGTGCATCCAGGTTTATTGCATTGGTGCCTGTAGAGGCAGGGAGTGCGAGCACAAGGGACCCCTTTGTTGAAATTGTAGCATAATTCCGCTCGGTTTGGCCCCTGGGAATCCTTGGACCTGGGGGAAAGAGGGCAGGAATCGGTGAAATGGTCTGAACTGCTACAAGATTTACAGATAATAGCCTTTGGGAGACCAGTGAATGTATCTAAATACAACTGAACATCCCGTTCCCCCCATTTCTTTGAGAGGTTGTGGGAAGCCCGGCGCCTGAACTCAACATCGTACGCATACCAAGCCATTCCCGGGAATTTCCTCGCTGACTCACGGATCAGCTGCTGGTATGAAAACAAGTCCGCCCCACGGGAAGGGTAAGAAGAAAGGATCACCGAAGAGTATATAGCGAAGGCATCGAGCCAACGATCGATGCTGTTAATTTTGGGGCGTTGGGCAGGGGAAGGCAGGGGTCTGGTGAGGCCCTCGTTTCCCACCTGAAGCTTGAGGTTCGAGTTTACACGATCGCGTAGCAGGGAGGAAAATGGGAGTAGACTAGCAAGGTCCACGTACTCACCGTTCGTGATGGCTGATATCTGATGATTTGAAAGGTGACTAGCCAGCGAGGGCAGCCTGTAGCTGGAGTGGATGGAGGCCACGTCTTCCGGATCGCCGAGGTCGATTGAAGAGTGAACACCATTGTGACGATTGTGTCCGCCATCTTGTCCGCCATGAGTCCGCTGTCACAGTGATTTGGGTATCCCCGTGTTTTGGGTATCCCCATACCCAAATCCCTGGTGAAATGGGTATCCCGGGTAGGGATACCCAAAACACTGATTCTTACACTGACGAAGACTGGAAGAAGCGAGGTGATTCTGTCGTTTATCTCCATTATTTAATACAAATGTTTTTATTATTAAATTCGGGGCAATGTCCTGAAATATAGTCGAAAGTTAAGTAATTGTTGATATAAAGATTGATTTGTTAATGCCTTCGGTTGACCGCCAGCCGCTTATAATATCTTAATAAATGGGCGAACATGAATTACACGATCGCAAATAGTGAACCGCTTGTTTCAAAACAAACGCGAGGGATACCACGATCGTAAGCGTTCAAGTAGAAGCCAGCCCTAATGATTCTTGATGAGGATATTTTTTGAAACAAATAACAGACGTCTCCCGCTCCTCACGATCTTCAGTCTTGCCTGGTCTTTCAGTGGGTCGGAAGGTAAACACTGAAACAGTCACAAACACGAACGGGTTTAAAACTGCAGTACAGTAGATCGATCTGTATCCTGTTACTGCCTGCTGAAGAAAACACGAAAACCTTGCAATACACATTTGTAATGGCAAAACTACAGTTTTTTACATGCCCGGGTTTCTAAAAACACACCATACGTTGCGTAAACAGATCCCAGTGTTTGCTATAATGCGCAAATTGTCACGCAATATCCAGAGGTTGACTCAGTTGATTGACGCGAAACTCAAAGGCTTAGTAAACTTGTTTTGGTTTTTCTTCTATCGGTTTTACATACAGTATTAAGCTCATCCTGAAAGCTTTACGTCCGTTTGCACACTAATCACACATGGGAAACTTTTGATGCAGAGCAACGCGAGGCGCATCGGTTCAATTTCCTTGCGTAAGGACGAAATGCCGAGAGGCAAAAATGTCTTTGAAGACCCAGTTCAAGACATTGCTCGGCAATATGGAATTTTAAAAGATGTTGGCGAAATTCCACTCGCATTTGAGAGGGGGTACCCAAATCACTAGGGTTTTGGGTATCCCGGGAGGGTACCCGGGGATACCGAAAACACGGCAGCCATATTTGGAGGGGATACCCATTTCACTAGGGATTTGGGTATGGGGATACCCAAATCACTGTGACACCGCCATTAAATAACTGCGTTGGAGGAGGCGTGGGTTCTAATGCTTGGTCGGTGGGAACTGGGACGAGGCTTTCGGTGCTTGGCAGAAGGGCAGTGCTTGCGCCGAGTCCGGCTCGGGCTCGGATCTTGGGTGGAGGATTGCTAGCCTGGCGTCCACAATGGAAGTTATCATAGCCGACAACTGATCGGAAACTGGTGGCGCAGAAGTAGCAGGAATATTGCCCGGAGAGTCGCTCTCTTGTAGTCGGGCGATGAGGGCAAGGCGTGAACCGGTTTGGCTGAGGTGCCGTTGGGACAGCATAACGCGAAGTGTCTCCGTTGGCATGGCTGTGTAGTTTACAGAGAGATTGTTGGTCAACGGTTGTGATGGAACGGCACCAGAAGTAGAACGGCCGCGTCCGGTTTGCTTGGCAGTTGTTGTGGAACTGTTGCCACGAGATCTGCGTTGTTTAGGCATGGTCAATAGCTGAGAAAACGCGCGCCACAAAAAGCAAAGAACAACCTAGCTTGAAGAGTAGCTTACAACTGAGACAGGGTCACAAGACAAGGGGATTTTACTAACTGGTGATTGCATGCCGAGATCACATGGAAGCGTGAGGGGAAAAATACTGGGAGCTTTGTCATACAGGTTTAGAGGGTAACAAAATAACTACTTCCGGTTAGACATTGCCCCCAGACTATTGCCCAATAACTGAAACCTTGAGATAACAGAGCCAGTGACAAATGAGTTATGGGTTTGACATAAACCACAGAGAACATTAACAACAGTTTAAATGCTTAAACTTAGAATTTGAATTTGTTGATTAGCTCGTTTGCAACGGTTAACTCGGTACAGGACTAATTGAAAGCGAGAAAATGACTCTAATATAAGCAAGTCTGGAGTCGGTCAAGGTCGATTGCTCCCATATCGACTGATTCACCATGCCGCACTGATAAAGATAAAAGTTTGCACTGTTTACTGAATGTAAACGATGATGTTTGCGAGGGACCTCTAGGGTTTTTCTATTCTTTTTACGTTTACCACAAACTATTTTTTATCTCGGCTGACCGTAAATTACTTTATATAGTCAAGCTGAGTGGAAGGATGTTTGGTGACGACACTGTGACGGAGCTTCACTGGGTTTATTGATCATTGCAAAGATGAGTTTAAGGATGAGGAAAATGGACTGTGATCGGCCAGACTCTGAGCAGACTCCTCTCGCATTATTGAAAAGCACTTGCGCACAAGCTAAACAAGGAAGCCCGTCGATCACTAGGTGTGTTCGTGCGAGTCGATTTACGCGCATGGAGCCACTGTCTGTCCTTTTATGGGCGGTCCACACTTGTTCCAGCTCTATCTTATAGCTACCACTTTGTAATCAACTCTTTGGGTTGTAGTTTATTGACTTTAAAAGGAAATAGTGAGTGAGTTTGATGAGTTCATGCGCGATCATCCAAGGAAGGAGAACTGAAAACCAAATAAATTTTGCATAACAAAAAGTACAGAAATGTATATTACGTGACATTACTGAAATATTCGTGACATACGAATCGCACCTGGTGTTTTATTCATTTACATTCGGCCCGGCTTACACTGATTTTGACGGCAACGTTAATCTCAAAGTTTAGAGGTTATAAACAAGAATCAACAAGTACAAAAATCGCAACATGGTTCTCGTTTTATTGTACGTTGTACTTCTGTGCGCTTTCCACGTCGGAAACTGCGAAATCGCTACATGTGGCAACTTCATGAAAGATTGGTTCCCAAACGTTGCACCTCAATCTTCTGTGGCTCCCTTTTTGCTCAACGTGTCGAGTGCTGATGGCAATTTTACTCTTTTGTCATGGAAGAAATGAAGGAGTTCAGACCGGTTTGTTGAGTTAAACCTCGCTGGGATTACCAAATGTATTCTGGTAGTAGTAGTAGTAGTAGTAGTAGTAGTGGTGGTGGTGGTGGTAGTAGCAGTAGAAAAATGACGCCATCGTGCTAGCCGGCGTATTTTGCTGGGCGAGCAGTGAATATGCTGGACGATCGATGAATAATCCGATATGCCGCCATCTTGGATAATGAAACTGACAGAGGGTTGGGGCGAGGCAGGCGGCTCAAGCGATCGAATTTTAAGCGAGCGTTCATTCGGTAAAAAACGCCTGGTCTGCAGGCTACCATCGTGCAAATGGCCCATTCAAAAAATAAGATAACATTAAGAGTTTTCGTTATACGATTAAGCAAATCACCGCCTTTAAGTTCTTTATTTTTCAGTTGAGCAGGACAAGGAAACGAACAATTTGTCTCCGTATAATAACAACGATTTTTTCGTATAAATCTGAATTCTTGTTGGTCATAGCGGGTGATGACCTTTCTGGCAGTTATACTTTCTATGCACATACTTTTAAAATCTATCACTTTTTGTGAAAATCGCGCCACTTGAATTTTCACTTGTGCCAGTGAGCTGAAGAAAGCAAATAATTCGCATATTAACCTAGTCTAGATATGTTGGTCCAAAATTTTACTGTGAATACTTAGGACTTGGAAAATAAATTACAACATCGCCTTTCTTGAGAACTTTAACTGAGAACCAGCGCACCTAGCCGAGGAATCGGGGAGGGGGCGGAGGCAGAGAAAGTAAGCGGTGAAGATTGAGCATATCTAGCGTTTTCGTTATCTTTTTACATTTACCACAGACTATTTTTGATGTTGGCTAACTGTAAATTGCTTTATACAGTCAGGCTGAGTGGACTGATATCTGGCAACGACACTGCAAGCTTCATTGGGTTTATGATCACTGCGAAAAATGAGTTTGAGGATGAGGAAAATGGACAGTTCATTCAGCCATTGCCTTCTTGGGTCACCAGGATTTAATGCGAGCAGAATAATCAAAAGGTAATTACCATCTTCACGCCTTAGTCCATCATAACGGTTTTTAAAGGAAGAAATGACAAGACGGTTGCAGTCACTCAGTTGCAACGGAAAAGAACGAGCTAATACTTTTGTGATATCATCCAAAAAGCATTTTTGAATGCAAATTGCAACCGCTGAAAGGCATTTTGACAAATCGTAGGGTAAGACAATTGGGCAAAGTCATTCACAGTTTTACGTCTTTGGAGGCAAAGAGCTCATTCGTATTGAAAATACATTGCTCTTAGAAGGTCAAACGCTGCATGCAGCGATAGAACTATAAGGTATATTAGGGTAAATCCATGAACCTGTTCTTAAAGATGAGAATGGTTATGAACAGCAACCGCAAAATTAGTCGGAACAGAGAAAGAACAAAGGATCTTGAGGGAGGCGGCGTCGCCTAGAGATTAGGCCGATGGACTTGTTTGTAACCCGGAGGTACCCGGTTTCAATTCCTTCTTTCGACCACTTGCATTGTTGCATCCTCAGTCACGCTTGTAAATAGCCAACTGGTAAGCCTTCCAGCAGTTCGGTATTAAAAAATGTCAATGTTCCATTTGACGTGTCGAGAAATTGAAGAATGGTGATTTTGGAACACCCTAACAACAGTTACAAGGGCCTCTGTTACTTCCGTTTATGGTTACACTTTCTTCGTTTGGTTTAATCAGTAAGCTGTATAGTTGTTTTACTTAACAACAGATCGAGGTTGCGAGAC
The DNA here is from genome assembly GCA_964030785.1 of Siderastrea siderea. Taxonomy (NCBI): domain Eukaryota; kingdom Metazoa; phylum Cnidaria; class Anthozoa; order Scleractinia; family Rhizangiidae; genus Siderastrea; species Siderastrea siderea. Next base: position 46,730,018 of record OZ034972.1, read on the forward strand.
TCAACTCAACCAGAGGCAACTTGACAAGTATTGAAATCAAATGGAAGGCGCCCACGAAGTACCCTGCTGGCAAAATAACTATAAGGTAACAAGATTTTTGTGTGAAATTTGTTGCTTTAATAATAGTCTATTTATTATGCCAAGAGAGAATGATTATGCCCAACGCACCTTGAATTTGCCGTTTTTCATTATTTGTACACACAAGATACCTGGCAAAAGAATCTCAGTGCTGTTTAGATTTTATTTTTCTCCTTTATCCGTTAATTTTTCAGAAATATCTATAATGACATGGTTTTTACTAGCAAATGAGTCTGAAAACGACGTAATACTTATCATAAGGCGACGCCGATTTTCTTTCAAATTATTGCTAAAAGAACAATCGTTAAGTTTTCGAGCACAGATTGCAGATTGTTTTGCTACATCGACCAACAAGCCGCCATATGATCAAATCTGTTGATGAAGCTCTTACGATAGGAGCGAAAGCCTCAGGTTCTATGTAGTTTTTGTCTCTATAATAACGATTTCTGTGCACAAATAACCATACCTTCTAACTTTGTTTTCTAAATACTTAGTGCCAGTGTTGTCAAAGCACAGGGAGTGTACTGGGAAGGAATCAACGTGACCCTTGGTGACAGTTGTTATTGCTTATAATGTTTCGCTGGAAAAAAACTTTTATTTCATACTTACCAGGTTGGCCGTAACACCCCGATAGGCCATTAACCTTATTTAGTCCTATTGCAAATGACACGTTCAAACGCACTACCCCTGACACCCCTTTACAAGAGAAAACAAAACGAGTAAGAGCTGTATTAGATCAATTAGATCATATAGATCATCATATTCAAAAATTAGATCACAGAAAACGAGCAACGTGCGAAAACTATCAAAGTTTCCCGACTCTTTCTTTTAAATAAATTTTAATTTTTTGGCAGATGTGTGCGCTGGCCCATCGTGTGCTAATCGTTGTCCAAACGGTTATGTGAAAACAAAGTTCGGCTGTACCACGTGTACTTGCGCAGGTAAGAATAACTTCATTTATGAAGCATTGATCCGTACAATTGATAGCGACAGGAGAGGATAAAGGACAGAGTTTATTCCTGCATTCATGACCAATGCATCTCTGTGACGTCTTAGTATTAACTGATTTATTTTTTAACCATGTTGAATTTTAACATCTTGACTTTTGTCCAGAGTTTTTGTCTTTTCTCCATAACTGATTGCTCCTTTGTCGGACTGCAAAGGGCTGCAGACGTGAATGCCAAACGCTGTTTCTTCTTTTTTTCCTTTTTAAGTTCATCTAAAAATCGCAGATGCTACTGAAACTGTATTTGCTAAGGCAAAGGGAGAAAATACGAGTTATTAAATCAGAAAATAAGAAGTTTCAGTTCGTAAAATACCACGCTTCTTGAAATAACTTGATCAATTGACTGACTGACTGACTGACTGACTGACGGATGGATGGATGGATGGATGGATGGATGGACGGATCGATCGCTTGATTGATTGATTGATTGACTTTCTTTCTTTTCTTTTCTTATTGCAGGAGCTCATGATCAAGCTATCAAAGGCAGCTTGCTTGGCTTTCTTCTAGGAGCATTGACTCTTTTGTTGATCTTTTGGTGTAAAGACGACAAGTTTGCCTTTTTTCAAGTAAAACAGCACCTTGTAATTTACATTTCTTTCACCACGGCTAACAATAAAAATGGAAAAACAAACTTTATTCTCTGGTTTGAGAACTGTTCCCCTAATTGGCATAAAATGATCCAAAAACAAGCTTGAGGCTCGCCCTTGTATTTTAATTAGTTAAATGTCGTAACGGAACAGGGTCTTCTTTCTACTAGAACATGCCTCTCAGTTTCTCCGAAATTGTGAAACCGTTCAGCGGTTGTGAAACTGCACTATCGTTGATGGGTGCATTGCTAGTATGAAAAATTCTTTTCAAAACTTCATCATGACCTTCCAGCAAAATGTATAAAACACAACTTTGACAGACCTGGCACGTTTTTCTTGTCAGTATCGCCAAATATTTTATGACGCCATCCGGTAGTACACACACCCTTCTATTTGTCATAGCATTTTTAGGTTAAATTACTGTTAAGTAGCGTTTGATTACACAAAACAAAACATATAAGTGCAACGACATAAGTACTTTTTAGAATACCCCTCAGTAGATGTGAGGAAGCGCGCACTCTAAATGGCTCGTTGCTAAAGGCTATCAGCTCAGATCCTGCGAGTGGGGAAGTCGCGATCGCACCAGATAAATGGCGAAATTATATGCCTCTTTTAACAGAAATGTTTCTTCTGATATGTATTCATATTTGACAGTAATAAAAAAATCTCGTCGTTCCTGCTTACACAGTCACCAGTAGCCAACTAGGTGGTATATGGAGTACGCCTCCGTCAGGGTGACCGTCGATTGCTTAACAGACAATTATTCCAGGAGCGCCTGTTGTGATAATGAGTAAATACACCCCTTCCGGCGGCCCGAGGCTGAAAGATTGTCCGGAAAATGAACGGTTGGCCGAGAAGAGAAGCTTCGAGGACAACTGTGAAATTTTGAGGACAACCTTTTAACCAAGGGCATTATCCTCAGATAAACCAGTAAGCCAGGAAGGAGTTTATTTATTTCAGAAACCCGCGCTTAATTTCTACAACGCCCGTGCTTTGTTGTGGTTAAACAAGAATAAAAAAGTCAGTGGTGATCACTGCATATTTACTGCTAAACAAGCCCAATTTGGTTAGTTTGCTCGATTTCATTACACTGTGTTTAGCTACGAAAAGTTAAAACCTGAAAAAGTGACTTCCTTTCCTGTTTTTCTTTCGTCAATAAAATCGGACGAGGGGTATCTCCTGATAACCGCCGTCCATTTAGTACCATTGATGTACTTCGATCAATTAGCGCGCGCAAAAATTAAGTGGTGAGTTATAATAAGTGATAAGCAACCATCGAGGCGCTTAGTACCAAGTTGTTTACAATCTCCTCATATCCATCAACTGTGAATAGAATAAATTGTGGGATAATTGTTTTGAATGATTCTCAACCTCAGAAATCGTTGCTATATATTTTTTCAAATAATTCTGTACAAACGAGGCTTAGGGGGTGAATTTGAGCTGGTGACAAAGATGGTCTCATTGAGGGGAAAACTTGTAACCTGTGTGTTGAACCAATCAGAAATTAAGGATTTCAATAACGGAGATTGTAAATTTATAAGCGAGCATTTTTAGACGAAAGAGGCAAAGAGGAAAAAGAAATTGGACTGTTGTTCTTCTTTTTTGTTTTCCCTCCATTTTCTATCCAGATGGTTGGCTTTTTTCTTTGTCCTGTGGCTGAGTGCATTCGTAAAACAATGCGGGTTCCATTCGATCTCCTCGTACAACAACTCCAGTCAACTTGGCGGTGCGTGCCTCGTTAGCCCTCATTTCACAGTATACGCCTCGAGTTATATTGGACTGTAATTTGCACTCTAATATTGGACCCCAAGTCGCTATTAATCAGTCTCGTGCTTGCAAAAAGACACTTAGTTTCGAATATCTTTCCAAAACAGTCCAAGAATCTGAACGCGGAGCGTTTGTTTTGAGAGTATCGTAACAGTGGCTCTATTTTGCACATTCGAGCAACAAAGGCTGAGCCCGGCTGATGGAGTCGTTACAAACGGTCTGGTCATTACGTCCGGCCGGAAGAATGCAAGGAATGTTACAAAAACGCACATTTCCTAGCTGCAAACCCACCACCGTTCTCTTGTTTAGTTTAGTGTGACATTACATTTACATACTACATATGACTGGCCAAGCGTATCATGTTGAAAGTATTACATTCTGCTTGTAATGCAATAATGCTTGTAATGTCTTTTAAAAAAATTTAAGAATACGGAACAGAGCAGGGAATCTAGAGTCGGTTGTGGTTCTCCGATCATAACTGTGCCTTAAGCCTCTAAACATACTTCATGAGAGCCACAGAAACAATCCGTTTGACGTGGGTAGCTTTGAAGATAAGAGTCACTTGTGAAAACAGAACCGAAATTTTGCATCACAAAGAGAGCAGAATAAGATAAATAGAAGTTAAGATATATTTATTTATTACGGTCATATGAAAAATATTTGTTTCTTTGTTTTGAGTCTTAGGTTTTTTAAGTCTCACGTTAATTTCAAAGCTTAGAAGTTCGTAAACAAGGATCAGCGTATAAAAACAGTAGTATGATGCTCATTTTCTTGTATGTTACGCTCAGTTTAAAAATGTTCGGTGTGTAGCCAGGCATGTTAAAAACTGGTAAAAAAAGAATTAAAAAAGTTGACACTGGCTAAAAACAGTTATGGACGTTTCGGCCACTACTGTTGCCTTCCTCAGCAAAGATAAAAATGCAAATATCTAACGGCGTCCTACTTAGAATATGTAACCGATGTGTGATAAAAAATCACACCTCGAAGGAACTTTCTGAGTGCAACAATATAGTCTCTAGAGTATTCTTAATGACTCTAAAAATTCTTAATGTTATTGTCTACGTTTGGTAGCGCTATGTGTTCGTTTATAGTGTTCCTATTTCGCACGGAATGCCAAGCTTCAAGAATTAGTCTTTGTCGCCACGCCAATGACCTGTTGACAATTTCAACGCTCTCCAAATCTATTTGATGACCGTTAAGTATATGGTGTTTGGCCAACAAAGAGTTTTTATCCAATGTTGCTATGGCCTTAGCTTGTTCTTTCACACGTGTTTTTAGCGCGCGTGATGTCTGACCAACATAAACACAATCACAATCTTTACATTTGATCTTATATACGATTCCTCTGGAAGCCTCTTTCTCGATCTTGTCTTTTGGCTTTTTGAGTATGCTCGAGATGGTGCGAATAGGTTTATGGGCAACCTTGATGTTGAAACCTCGAAGAACGTTTGCAACTCTTTCGGAAAAACCTTTGGCGTAGGGGAGGATAACAAAGCCACGATGGTCGATACCATTTATTTCTTGTTGTCTACTCAGTTGGCGGCCATTGTGAATGAAGTTAGCAGGGTAGTTGTTAGTGGCGAGGGCTTTCGCTACTCGCTTAGTTTCCCGTGATACTTCCTCCTCCGTGGAAGGAATGTTCCTCGCGCGATCCATGAGAGTGCGAGCGACCGAGTGTTTATGCTGGGGATGGTGGTGTGATTTGAAATCAAGGTAACGGTCGGTGTTGGTAGCTTTCCTGTAGACAGATACGGTGATTGAGCCATCTTCTTGTCTGGTTGTTTTGGTGTCAAGAAAGGCAATGGAACCTTCTGATTCTGTCTCGATTGTAAATTTGATGTGAGGATTGATCGAATTGAGATGTGAGTGGAATTCATCTACGTGTTCCCTTTTTACACATACGTGGCTATCATCTACGTATCTAAACCACCATTTGGGAGGGTTAGGGGTCGATGAGAGAGCCTTTTCTTCGACATGTTCCATGACGAGATTGGCCAAGATGGCGCTGACTGGGGATCCCATCGGACAACCGAAAATTTGTTGAAAATGGTTGCCTTGGAATACAAAGAAACTGTTGTCGAGGACGAACTGTAGAAGTGTCATGATATTTTGGATAGATAAGTTGGTTCTCTCCGGTAGTGATTGGTCAGAGTCCAGTCTCTCTTTAACCCCTTCGATTGCTAGGTGGGTCGGGATGCAAGTAAACAGTGACACGACGTCAAAAGATACTAGAATCTCGTCGGGATCTACTGACAAGGTGCGGATCTTTTCGACGAAAGATGCACTGTTTTTAACTGTGTATTTATTATTCTGAAGAGGTGACAAGATGTTGGCGAAGTATTTGGATAGTTCATATGTGGGAGATCCAATGGCACTCATAATTGGTCTGAGTGGGACGTTCTCTTTATGGATTTTAGGAAGGCCATAAAATGACGCTGGTGTGGAATCGGTGCTATGAAGTTTGTAGTGGAGCTTCGGTTCCAGCTGTTTCTTGCTGTTGTCGTGTGGGGCTGGCTGATCTTTAATCTGTAGGAGAAGTTTATTGAGGGATTTTTCGGTGCTCGATGTTGGATTCCTTCTTTTGTCTGTTATCTTGTGGTAGGTTTTATCGTCGTTTAGAAGATTGTTTATTTTGTCGGTGTAGTCGTTGGTATTCATCACGACTACGGCTCGACCCTTATCGGCTGGTAAAATTGTAACAGACGTGTCCTTGGCAAGATGTCTGAGAGCTTTTTCCTCTTCATTGGTAATGTTGTTTCGTGGAGGAGGATGCCAATTGTTGATGGCAGTGGTGACCGAAGCTCTGATAAGGTCTTTTTCGGCGTCAGAAAGCTGATCTATGCCGGATTCAATTGAGGAAACGATTTGAGGCACTGGCAAAGATCAAATGTAAAGATTGTGATTGTGTTTATGTTGGTCAGACATCACGCGCGCTAAAAACACGTGTGAAAGAACACGCTAAGGCCATAGCAACATTGGATAAAAACTCTTTGTTGGCCAAACACCATATGCTTAACGGTCATCAAATAGATTTGGAGAGCGTTGAAATTGTCGACAGGTCATTGGCGTGGCGACAAAGACTAATTCTTGAAGCTTGGCATTCCGTGCGAAATAGGAACACTATAAACGAACACATAGCGCTACCAAACGTATACAATAACATTAAGAATTTTTAGAGTCATTAAGAATACTCTAGAGACTATTGTTGCACTCAGAAAGTTCCTTCGAGGTGTGATTTTTTATCACACATCGGTTACATATTCTAAGTAGGACGCCGTTAGATATTTGCATTTTTATCTTTGCTGAGGAAGGCAACAGTAGTGGCCGAAACGTCCATAACTGTTTTTAGCCAGTGTCAACTTTTTTAATTCTTTTTTTTACCAGTTTTTACGCTCAGTTTGTGTGCTTTCAATGAAGGAATCTGCGATAATGATAGCATAATCGCTTCATGTGGAAACTTCATGAAGGATTGGTTTTCAAACATTGCGCCTCAAACTTCTGTGGCTCCTTACGTACTCAACGTATCATCAGATGACAACGACAAATTCAATACTCAGTCGTGGAAGGATCCACGCTATTTTGTTGGTGTTCAAACAGGTTTGTTACCAGTGACTTTATTTGTAGTGTACTGAGTTAGACAAAATTATTATAAAATACGATAAATTATTTGTTGACATGTACCAAACAAGTGCTTGGGAAGCGTGTACTCGACAACTATGTAAGATAAAGGCCGTTTTCTCGATCGACAGTTTATTGAAGGTATTTTTTATAAATGAAAAGTATCGTGAAAAGTACGGAAGTTTACGTTTAAACTAGTTTCTACTCTGCCAGTCTTCCTGCAATTCCGGTCACATGTCCTTGCCTTCTTGGGACTCCAGGGAACATGTCCTCAGCGGAAGAAGAAGAAAAAGAAACAACTCCTCTTTAACTTAAAAGAGACGGAAATCTGTCTGAAAGAACACCGTCTTGCTGCGGCTTTCGATAACAAGACAAACTCTGGCGTTCAAGATGGAGCAACTGTCGTCATCCATCGTAGCGGAATTAAAGAGTTGAAAAATACCGACTTCACGAGAGCCACAGAAACAATCCGTTTGACTTGGGTAGCTTTGAAGATAAGAGTCACTTGTGAAAACAGAACCGAAATTTTGCATCACAAAGAGAGCAGAATAAGATAAGTAGAAGTTAAGATATATTTATTTATTATGTCATATGAAAAATATTTATGACGTGCAAACATCATTTGTTCGTTTTGAGTCTTAGGTTTTTTAAGTCTCATAGTTCTTGAGAAGGGAGAGAGATGAGTGTTTATTTGACGCGAGAAGTTGATTTCAATTGCATAAAGACGAAGGAATCGGTCATTAATAGGCAAAGGCGTCCCAAACTCACGATTCGAGAAATCGATCGAATAAATGATTTATGTAAGCGTATGAATGATTTATGTAAGCGTATGAGTGATTTATGTAAGCGTATCGAGTGGGACGTGACTACTTGAAGTGCGCGGTGTTGTGTTACAATTTAGGCCGTTGGAAATTTGAGCGCTCTATCACAGGCGGCCCAAACTCACGTTACGAGATGTAATGTAATTTACATTCTTACCTTCGGTGAGGCGGAACGTGACCTTTGAGCGAGCCGATATCGCGTTACAGGCGACCGTTAAAAGAGACGCTGTATGAGAATTAAAATACTGAGGTCTGCGAACGCTAAATAACGATAAATTTGAACTTTTGTTCAAGACAATGAATTAAAAATACTTACCTTTGATGTATTCCTTTGTGTTTTGCCGTGTATTCATCGTTTTAGTGGATTTTAAGCTTCATTGCGTAACCACTGTAACTTCCCTTCAGACTTTGTCTTATGAAGGGAGTTACAGTGGTTACACAATGAAGCCTAAAATCCACTATTTCATCGTTTTGGGGGGGGGGTTTGAGGTTTTCTTCGTTTCGCCTATGAAGGCTACGACAAAAACCTCAAACCCCCCCCCCCCAAAACTATGAAATAGCCCAAAAGGACAACAGAAATCAAGAAAGGTGAGTACATTTTCTTTATTTTATTGAAAAGAAGGTAAAATTTTATGTCGTCGCGCGCTTTTATTCCACGTTATTTTAAACTCCATACAAAGTCTTATAGAGCGCTCAAATTTCCAACGGCCTAAATTGTAACACAACACCGCGCACTTCAAGTAGTCACGTCCCACTCGATACGCTTACATAAATCACTCATACGCTTACATAAATCATTCATACGCTTACATAAATCATTTATTCGATCGATTTCTCGAATCGTGAGTTTGGGACGCCTGTGTAATAAGGAGATCAATTAATAAGGTAGCTGTTACGAGTCTTTAAGTTAGAAAATAACTGAATGTTATTAAGCGACGGGTTTGCGCGTGGTGTTTGTTGGGTTTGAGGTAACTCCCGTTTTGTAAGCGCGTAGTCTGGTACGGAGCCTTTCCGAGTCAACTTGTTTACTTTGCGTGGGGATTCCCGGGTTACCAAATCGGATTTAAACATCACGTCACGAGATATGCCTTAACGTGCCTCAGACTTTGACGATCTGCTCAAGCTCGTGTTTATCAAGCATTTTTTTTATTCTACTGCTATGTTCACTGTTTGTATTCACGGTCTAGGCACAACAGTAAATATTTCGTCATCCCCTTGTCAGCATCCTCGGTTGTGGGCAAATTTATACCGACATTCAACGTTTGAGTGAATTTGCGTTTTTCAGCAGAAATAAAAGCGATAAGAAAGATAAGCTGAGTCATCAGAGTTTAAACATTACGTCATCCAGTAACGCTATACTCTATAGTCAAAATATTGTGTCACACAATTGCACTTTTCGTCACGCCCGTTCGTATAAATACAGTATCGCGCTAACATTTGTGAAACCGAGGGATGGGGCGGGTCAGAATGGCCGGTTAAAATGCCCATTGCGCTTTCTTGTTTATGAATGGAAAGTATCCTGGAAAGTACGGAAGTTTAAGTTTACTGAAAGTAATATTCACTCTGGCAGTCTTCCGGTCAAATTTCCTTGAGCTGTTGGGACACCAGGGGACATGTCGTCAGCGGATGAAGAATAAAAACACTCCTCTTTAAAATAGTCGGAAATCGGCTGAATCGGAACACCGCCTTCCCGCGGCTTTCAAAAACAAGGCAGACTCTGGTGATCAAGATTTAGCAACTGTCGTCATCCATTGTAGTGGACGAGTCGAAAAATACATAATTATTGTTAAAAGGGTTGACTGCGTTCAGAGTCACGGTCGTTCGTTTTGATTGGTGGATTTTGATCCACTTTGTTTTGCACGGTGGGTAGATTGTCAATGTAATAGGCCATTTTACGGTTGTGTCCTTAGTGACCTGGCCTTTGAGTGGAAGTGAGGCTGGAGTTGACCTTGTTTTGATAAGGACCCTCCTGCATTTCACATGCAAATCATGTTCTTCTCAAGCTAACTAGTTTGTATTTACATTAAAAAGGCAGGAGGGTTTGTAGCACAACAAGGTCAACTCCAGCCTGGCTTCCACTCAAAGGCCAGGTCAATGAGCACATAACTGTAAAATGGACTGTCAGGAGCACAAACAACAGCACAAAAAGCCGGTCGGCGTTTGTTGAATTCCAAAGTTTAGTATCACGATTCTCAGGTTCTTTCGATTGTTTTTGAGACGTCAATATAACTACGTATTGACGCCTCAAAAGCGAGCCAGTGATTGGTTGAAAATATCGCTCCGTTTTTGTTGGGCTCCTTCCATTCAAAGTTTCTCGTCAAAAAGCGGTCAGAAGTGTGAACTACTTGGCTGCTTGAAAGATAAAGAAAAGCGATATTTAACTTTAGAGTCCATGTTATCGAAAAAGGGAGGTAAGACGAGAATTAAAACGTGTTTCATTTGTTTTTAAGGTGATTTTATTCAAATGCATTACCCATCCTTTCTGCGCATCATTTTTTGCGTGATTAGCGCGCGCACGAGCGCATGCACCTTCGGAACTTGTAGGGTTTTCTATGAAAGCAGAGCAGGGAACAGGTCGTTTTCTCCCATACGAGCTTGGTGACCCCCATTTTTTAAAACATAAATTCAAATGGCACACGGTCGAGTACAATATATCGCGATTTCAAGAAAAGAAAATGCCGAGAAGAAAATGCCGAAAAGAACACGCCTTTAGGTACAGCAGGGTATGTACGCACGTGGCAAATTTTTTAATTCTTTTTCATATCCTTAATTCCTGTTCAACTAAAATAGTATACAATGCAAGATAAATGTATATTTTGTTGAACTGCTCCAATATTTTAGTACAAACAATGACTTTTTAAAGCAATTACAGTTCTCATTTCTGGTTACTAGGGTTTCTCAGGAAAACCTTGCGGGTTGTATAGTTGCTATCATGAACGGCTATCCAAGTTGTGCCAAAACAATCTTGGTGACCCCTCATTTTTGTTACATTTTTGAAATGTCCTAAACATAATTACTAGTTGGACCAAGTCTTAGAAAATTTTAAATATTCCTTCTATTTCGATGGAATCACCTTAACAGTTGGTTTTTGTCGAGGTGTTGTTGCGTGCGCGGTAATCACGCAATCATGCTTTTGAAAAAGTTTTGAACGAAAAGGTCACCGAGTTTGCGTTATTTTACCAATTTTGTCGACTTCCGGAACCTTACAAAACTACATATAGACACTAATTTGAATTTACTTGTGTGAAGCACTGACTTATGGTGAGAAAAGTCCACATTTTGATAATTTTTTTCTGTAAAACAAAGATTTGATAGCGCGCACAAACATTCGTGTTCAACACTTCGCAAGTTATAAGAATTTATCTTTCGATCCGTGCAGGAAATTCTCAGTTTTGCGTTTGTTTTGCCCGTAAAAATATTTTTTTTCCAACTAGCCGTCAATGTATGCAGAATTGCTGTCTCAAAATCGCAATTAGTTTGTAGAATTTGCATGTTATTAAAAGGTACAGAAGGCCAGCCCGAGCGTCGTCCCACTCAAATTGGAAACCTGAGCATCCGCATGTAACTAAGGGGAACCAACTTATAAACAAACTTATATTGCTTAGTCCCCAATGCTCTTTAATACAAAGAGCAAAAACGCTTCCATTTTTTATATGTGCACATTCTAAATATATGATGGCAATGAAAAATTTTTTATCTAATCACCTAACAAATTTGCTTCGTACAGTCAGGCTGAGTGGACTGTTGTCTGGCAACGACACTGCGAGGTTCATTGGTTTCTTGATCACTGCGAAAAATGAGTTTGAGGATGAAGAAAATGGACAGTTCATAGCGCCATTACCCGCTGGGGTCTCCAGGATGGAGTGTAAACAAAACAATCAGACGGTAATGTGCAGGCTCTCCAACAGGCGCTGACAACAGAGGCACCCAGCGGTTCGTTACGAGGAATATCTGTTCGGAAGGAAAAAATCGCCTGAAATATTCGGATTTAATTGTAGTGAAACCTTGACATTTTTTTGGCGAAATATCACCTCTGACCTTCGTAACAAGAGGACTAAATAATTCCTGTTGTTTTTGGATAGATAAACGTACCGTTTAGAGAGTAAAATAAGGTCAGCTAGCATTTTCGGAGAGCCATCAGAAGCTCGGAAAATTCGGCGGGTAGGATTCTGTTTCCTAAGATTTTCTGCAAACTAAATTTTCAGCTGAAAACACGAAACAGATCAACCTGTATAAGCTTACAGAAATATGCTTTTAAAAAGCTCTAAAACAATCTACGAAAGCAGAAAATGACAATTCATGTATTTTGTTAAAATGTTCTCGTTGGGTGCCCCTGTGACAATACAAGTTGGTCCGTCGAGAATTTTGAAAGTGACATAAGAAAATAAGCGGCAGGCGGGCAAGAAGACTTAAAAGACTTAAAAGTCCCTCAAATTCAGTAACAGGTGTAGCAAATATTGAGGCAAGAAGATTGCTGACCGACTATGCAGTTTTTCCTCTTATGATTTTTGTTACCGCTTTCTTGTAGATCGAAGTTGCGAAACTCAACTCAACAAACAGCAGCTTAACAAGTATTGAAATCAAATGGAAGTCGCCTAGGAAGCACCCTGCCGGAAAAATTACCATAGGGTACCTAAACTTATAAATTTCCATTTCAGCTACTTATTTTAACTCATAAATTAACTATACATTAACTTATAACATTCTATCTCCATTTTCTATTTCTATACGGTCCCCATTATGTCTTTGCTATTGTGGCTCATTTTCATTAAAAAATGCGTTGTAGAAAAAGGAAATTCTAGCAAACCATAGGCAGAAAATGTGACGCAGCCAGTAAGCTCGAAGTGCGTTTCTCCTGTCTCGTCCCCGGGCTGACACAAAGCTTGGTGAGAAACACATTATTCCCACAACTCCACGTGCACAGCCGCCAACACCAAAAAGCGATATCTGAGGACAGGGACTGCGTTTCCTCACACCTCAGTAATCAGTCACTTTTAAAACTGAATTCCCCGATCTGACACCAGGGCCCCAGAGCTAGGGTTTTTAGAGCACCATTGCTCCGCCTTGAAGTACACGAACAGGGACATTATTTTCATTTCTTTTTATAAGGGTCGAATAAACTTCAACATAATCAGTTGTATAGTAGATCCAGGGATGAACATCGCAGTTATAAAAGCAATTTAAGCAGTTGCGAAAACGAAAGCCAGAAAAATTCAGGATTGAACAGGACTCGAACCCTCTAAACAACTGAGCTATCAAGGCAACTGGGAGCTGGTCATATGTGAATTCCGAATATAACCGTGAAGGATGTGAAGATGGAAATGGAATATATGAAATAAAACACATTCATCGAACATACATGTCTGAACTGCAGGTAAAAGATATAATACGGCAATTAATCAATGCCTATCGCAGTTATGAAAACATCTTAAAAGTTGCTTTTATTAATAACTATGATTGTCATTGATTCATTATATTTTTCATCCACAGTTCATACATTAGATATTTCTTATCCATTCATCCATGATCAGTTATGACCAACGAAGGGCCTTCATATTCATTGAACCCTTTAATATGTTTTCTTTCAATCTTAGTGCCAGTGTTGTGAAAGAGCAAGGAATGTACTGGGAAGGAATCAGCGTGACCCTTGGCTGTAAGTTGTTGATGTTGCAATTCAAATCGTACTGATCCATTGCAAGAAACTCTGAAAGACCACAAATTAGCACACGCCCGCTACCACTAGCTGCACCAGATAGGCATAACATCCATATAGCCGATCAACCCTGTTTACAAGTTTAACCCTTTAAGCCCTAACAGTAACGAAAATAAAATTCCTCTTTACATTCTCAATACTTGTTCCAACATTCAAGTGATGAGAATAGAGAAAATGATCACCAAGGATAAGATGTCTTGATATTTAGTCAAATTCTCCTTACTAGTTCCATAAGAATGTATGGAGAACTGTAAAGAGAATATGCATATTTATATCAGGGCTTAAAGGGTTTAATTTCTCTATATAAGACAGGCCTAGAACCAACGACACACCGACGATCGAAAATCCAATCAAAACCCGGAACATGCTACTTCATAATGAATGACGTTACGAAATGAAACTTCTGAGTCATCATCTCTCATTCTTTCAAAAGATATTTGCGATGGACAAAGTGGAGACCTTTTTTTGCTGTCACCTTTTCACTTCGTTGTGATTAGATAAAGTACCATCTTTACAGTCTGCAGTCTCCTGTAATATACTGTCCAAGCATGCGTATGTATAATATTTTCGCAACCGGCAAAGAAAAAATACTCTTTGTCATCTCTTTGAATCGTTAATAGTCATGTCTTTGAATCGGGCGATTTTCTGTTTCGTGTGGTGTCGTTTCCTTAGACAATTTCACCCAAAATCTTATTCAATATTGTTCCTCTCCACCTTGGTGTATAAATGCAAAGGGTACCAGTCCGCCCTTAAAGAAACCGTAACAAAGTGTAGGAGGGGGTGGGAGGGGGGCGTGGGGGATTCCTGTTATTGCCTCAGTAGCATCTTATCCGGGGAAGGATGTGGGGAAGTAGAGTTCCTAGTCGCTTAATGGTACACGGTGAGCCTTTAAGCTCATGAAGGGTTTACCTTGTTTTACAAGTGAAATTTGGAACCGTAAATGGGACAAACGAATTTCGCCCAATTTTAGTGTGCCTCATTCATTCATTCACTCGTTCGTTCATTGACATGCATGCATGCATGCATGCATGCATTCACTAATTCATTGCAATGAAATGCAGTGTAATACAAGAAAATACAACACAACAGAAAACAACACAACACGGTGCGTTAAAATACTGTATGGTAAAATACACTGCACATTTCAGTACAATGCAATGCAGTTCAATGTAATATATACAGTACCGGTTACAGTACAATACAAATACAATACACTTTGTGACTTCGTCTTCGGAGGGTTTTTAGGAATTAATTTACGATATTAAGCAAACAATTTAAATGTTACTAACATTCAATACTAAAAACCTACGCTTACAGCGAAGCCAACACATTTTTTTCAAACAATAATACTTTTAAATAAAAAAAATATTGCATATCCTCGATTTTCAGCCATCTCAGCCTGGACCCCCCCCCCCCGACCCCCTACGAATAATCACCTTCCTTACCACAATTATTTCCACAAAACTTACGTAGAATAGTCAACTCCATTGAAAAAAAAATGCCTCCAGTTGTTATTTGGAGAGATACACTGTTTGTAACAAATCCTTATTCCTTGTGCCAAACTAGTTTCGTATCCGTAATGTAACAAAAGGTTTCACTGTTTTTAATTTTGTGCAGATCACTGCGCTGGCCCGATATGTGACACTTATTGTCCAAACGGCTTTGCAGTCACCAAGTTCGGTTGTTCTACCTGCACTTGTATAGGTAAGAGTAATTTTGTTTATGGTACTGTTAAGGAACAGATTTTGCTTAAGGTGAGCTGGTGCGCGAGCGCGAGCATGAGACCAAATCTTAAAAAAGTTTGGCTAACTTTGATTTTTCAAATTCAAAATGGTGCTCTCTGGAGGAAAAAAAGTCTTTTCGCAAACAAGGGAGGGCGGTGCTTTACTTATCTTTTTTTCAGAAAAAAATTTTTCACATGGAGTACATAATTGCTGAACATGCAAACTGACTCGTTGTTGAACACCACGAATAACTCACAAAGGGAAAGCTATTTTCCCCTTTTGTTTATTTAACCCTTTTGCCCCAATACCAACATGCATGTTTTCTTCAATGTGTTACATAACATATTTTGTATGGTACTAGTGGGAATTCTTTATTCTGCTGACCTGTATTTCTGATTGAGTGGTGATACTACAAAGAGAAAATAGATGCTCGTCGGTACTGGGGCTTAAAGGGATAAAACATTGACCTTGGCTGTGGTTCACAGCGAAGATCGTGCGCAGGACGAAACCCTCAAGACTAGCTTCCAGGCGACATCAGTCTAGCGAGACTGAGGGGCTTGTACTTGGCACCAGACTACTTGAAGATGTATTGAAATGATGCGTTTCTTCCCTTTTTTTCATTAATTTGTTTGTTTCTCTCTCACTTTCCCTTTGTTGTTGTCATGCAGGAGGAGGAGGAGGAGGAGGAGGAGGAGGAGGAGGAGCTCAAGCCATCAAGGGCCCGTTCTTTGACCTTCTTTTTGGAGTATTACCTCTGTTTTGTTATATCTTGATGTGAAAATGTAAAATATATAATAATAATAATAATAATAATAATAATAATAATAATAGCGAAATAATAATAATAATAATAATAATAATATAATAATAATAATAATAATAATAGTTTCTGCCATAATAATAATAATAATAATAATAATAATAATTTATTATTATTGTTTTTATTATTATTATTGTCATTATTATTATTTTATTATATAGACAAGAGAGTTTTAGTGGAAAATAGACCGCTCGTAAACTTCATACGAAATAACATCCGATATTCGAGTGGCGTATTTTCCATATCCTCACTACTGAGGATATCGATGACGTAATTTCCCGCTGTAACACTGTTGTTTGTGCAAAAATACTCTTTTCCATATAATAAAAAGAAAATTACACGCTGGCTTGAAGATATGAATTTTACTTTCTCGTGGTAAAAAACAATATTTTACTCACTCGCTGCGCTCGTTCGTAAAATATTGTTTTTGCCACTCGAAATATTTAACAATTATCCTGCGAAATCGCGCGGAATATCACCTGATACTAAATCAGGGGATATTCCGCAAGATTGAGCAGGATAATTGTTTTATTATTCAACAAATTCCCATCGACTACCATTTCAGAACGAGAAAAACTACGGCTCTATGACAAAAACGCTAAAAGCTAGCAACACATAAAGCTTAATAAAAATCAAAACAGAACTTCAAGAAATCGAAGTTTACTGCCGTTCACTTAAAATGACTTATTTACAAACTCATGTTTGGAAATGACAAGACAAAGGAAAAAAAATATTGCTACCTTACCGGGAATAAGTCCTCTTCCTGTGAATTAAAATCTTTTCAACTTAGTCTTTACAACTTTCCGTGAGCAAGTGTACGTTCTGCTTCGTTCGCAATAGCATTTTCTTGGTTGAGTTCTCACTATGAAAATTCCAAGTCAACCTCTGGATATCTTTGTGAGCTGAAGCAAACACTTGTTGACATTTTGAGATCATTTAATCGTGGAAAGTTTCTTCCAGAGAGTTAAAATTAACGGAGAACACTGCTTAAACTGCCTCGCTTTTCAAAATGGCCGCCAAACAAGCAATGAAAGAAAATCTGCGATGCACTTCCAAAGATGGTCATTTACGTATATCGCAGGATATCTGTCATGTAGGATGACAGATATTGAGGGCTTCCTTACCATATATGGGCATAGTGACAATTTGTTGAATAATAACCTCTACATATATCCTTTAGATATATAATATTCTCTCTCTATATAAAAATTTAACCTTATGTACATTTAACATTAAAAATGGTATGAAGTTAAAAAAATTCTCAACTTACAAGCTACTCGTATTTAAAAATATGTTTTAAAATAGTTGTTCAAGAATATGCACTCTGTAATGAAAAGCATGAGGTATAATTAATACTGTAAAAGTTATGTATATAAAAAATCCAAAAAATAGAAAAAGAAACATTTATTTGATCGCTGTTAGTCCTCTTTCAAGTGCAAAGTCAGTGTTCTGTAATAATAATAATAATAATAATAATAATAATAATAATAATAATAGCAATAATAATCTCTAGTCTTTATTTCCATACCGCCATTTCTACTAATAAACCAATAGTGCTTAACAAAAGTAATCAACTATGTAAACCGACATTTCTTTTCAGGCAGGAGGTAATGTTAGTTATTATAGCGAATGTGAGTGTTTTCGTGGTTGGAAGCAAAATATTGAAATGTTCATTGGTCAGTTATCCCGTTTCTGAAATTATTATTCATTTCCGTTCACTTAACTGGAACTTACTACCAACATCGATGTTCAACTATACCATGGTGGACAAGAGTCCTTCTTGAATTTTTAAATTAGTTATCGCGGCTTTCTGGAAGACCATTATTAATATTTTAATGAATATGACACTGTGATTAAATAAAGATATCATCATCATCATCATCATCATCATCATCATCATCATCATCATCATCATCATCATCCCTTCTTATTTCACGGGAAACAAACTGACTCAACACGAGCACAAGCAGATGAGAAAACCTTTTCCCTTTCAATGTGCTTACGTTTATGTGTAAGTCCAAGTCAATCGAAAGGGTCCTCACATCCAATCTCTCGGCGAAGGTATTGCCACTTATGCTACACGGACATGTGCTGCTCGATGGCGGATCACTGGGGTCCCATTATAATCACTATTTTTCAGTTTTGGCCTCATAGTCTATAATGGGGATATTTTTCCATTTTTAATTTTAAAACTTAAATAAGTGGGTTTGACCATTCCGTTTCCTTATTCTACGAAATGTGCGAAGATAACGCATTCTGTTCACTTCGAAACTGGTGTGAAATGGGGTATAAAATTTCGCTCTTTGGTCTGAGATGGTAGCGGGCTAGAACATTTCTGGTCTGAGATGGGATCGGGTTTCCTAAGACCCCTCCTCACCTGGTCCAGTCATTTTGCCATTATCCATCGATTCATTTCAGAGAAAGAGTGAGTATTTTTTTCAGCGCTGGTCAGGTGAACGCTGTCGTTGAATTCGAAATCTCCAGTTTTTCAGGTTTTACCAGAATGCTTTCGTCAAGGGCAAGGGACATTTTTTGGCAAGTAGTCGCCCCATGAGCGACTACTTGCCAAACTTGATTTTTATGGAATTAGAGGTAAAACACTCAGCTGGATTAAAGATTTTCTGTCCAATCGCACACAGAATGACTCAGTTAATGGCGTTCTTTCTTCATCGAGACCTGTGGTATCTGGTGTCCCTCAGGGTTCTGTTTTGGGACCGGTCTTGTTTACTTTATTTATAATGACATCTCATGCTCAGTTCAATCAAATCTCCGTCTATTTGCGGATGACTGTGTACTATACAGAGAAATTGTTACCCAGCAGGACTGTCGTGTTCTCCAGCATGATCTTTATCACCTCTCCCTTTGGTCGAAGACTTGGCAACTTACCTTTAATGTAGCCAAGTGCTATCATCTACGGACAACTCGCAAGAGAATTCCCGTCGACTTTAACTACGCTTTGGACGGTAAGGTTATCTCAAGTGTCTCCTCTGCAACTTACCTGGGGATATCTATTGCCGACAATTTGTCCTGGAATGAACATTGTGACACTATTTGTAAGAAGGCGAATTCAACTCTTGGTCTTCTTAGACGAATCTTATCTGGTTGTACTCCAGAGGTTAAGAACACAGCCTATCTTACACTTGTACGCCCCAAACTGGAGTATGCCAGTAGTCATGGAACCCTCACACGCAGCGTAACATTGATAAGATAGAGATGGTTCAGCGCCGTGCAGCCAGATTTGTCTATAACGATTATTCCCGTTACAGCCACGTCTCTCCAGTGATTAAAGCACTGGGATAGGACTCCTTGGAATACCGTAGATTGAACAACCAAGTGTTCATGTTTTACAAGATCTATAAAGGGCTTGTTGGTATTTCCCTACCACCTGACATGAATATCTCGCAATACAAGAGCTTCAAGATCTCCTAATTGTGCACCATTTCACCAACTTGCCACACTGAACGATACTTATAAATACTCTTTTTACCCTAGAGCTATAAGAACGTGGAACAGTGTACCCTTATCTCTAATTCCTGATTCATTAGATGAATTTAAGGCCATTATCTCTAGCATGTAGGATACTATATTGTATTATATTTTTATATTTTATTCATATTAGTTTTATTAGATTTTATTGTGTGTACATATTTGTATTTATATATGTTTAATTATTTATTTACTTATTTATTTAATTTTTGCTTTTAAACTCCTAGTATAGTTTCTCTGTTTTAGGAGTATACCTATTAAAGATAAAGATTAAAGATTAAAAGGAAAGAGTGTACACCGTGATAAGGATACTATAACCTAAACCTGAGTTCACTCTCGTTAATTAACCTCTTTAAGGTAAATATGAAATTTATTGCACAAAAAATTGACATTTCGGCGTGATTTCGCTAATTTGAAGACTGACCGTAAACTTTCATACAGTTATCAGACTGAGACACACAAATTTCACTGTCATCTTTACTACGGTGAACCAGTGAAAGAGGTTGAAATTCAATAACGGAGATTGAAAATTAAATAGCCTACATATTCATCTCAGACTAGCTTATTTCTACTTCTTGCATCGCTTTAATTATAAGGTTTAAACCTCTGAAGGTTCTTGATTTTATACAAGAAACTTCAAACTACCAAATTAAACTTCACTACCAAAGTAGCAACGCTGAAAACAATACTCACATGAAAACAGTGTTTACTTGTCAAACGTTTACAAAGAATTTCGTATAAACGAGTCTTAAGGGTTATTTTTGAGCTGGTGACGTAACACGCACAATCCCTTTGTATTGATACCCACCATAGAACGTCGCGGTTTTTACTAATTTCATTGGCTCCTTACTTAAATATATGATCCAATATCCTCGCGATCGAGAACCCACTGAGACCCTCTAACATACACGAGGCCCGTTATATAACGCAATATAACGTTCCGTAACTTGACTTGCCAAGCGTTCCCACAACAAGGTATCTAATTTTATAATAAGGCAATAAACAGCGTTATTTGATGATGAACTGTGTGCGTTCAACCAATCAGAAATTAAGAAATTCAAAAACCGAGATTGTGAATTTATAAGCTAATATTTCCAGACGAAATAGGAAAAACAAATTGGACTGTTGTTCTTCTTTTTTCTTCCCTCCATTTTCTGTCCAGATGGTTGGCTTTTTTCTTTGTCCTGTCAGTTGAGTGCATACGTAAAACAATGCGGGTTCCACTCAATCTCTTCGTACAACAAACAACTCCAGTTGAGTGCATACGTAAAACAACAACAACAACAACAACAACAACAACAACAATAATAATAATAATAACAATAATAACAATAATACTTTATTTATATAGCGCTATTTCTATCGCTATCCAATAGCGCTTAACAATGCGCGTTCCACTCAATCTCTTCGTACAACAAACAACTCCAGTCAACTTTGGGGTGTGCGCCTCGTTAGCCTTCATTTCACAGTAGGTGCCTCGAGTTATATTGGACTATAATTTGAACTCTAATATTGGACTCCAAGTTGCCCGCAATAATTAGTCTCGTGCTTGCGAACAGACCCTTTGTTTCGAATATCTTTCCAAAACAGTCCAAGAATCTAAACGCGGAGCGTTTGTTTTGAGAGTATCGTAACAATGGCTCTATTTTGCACATTCGAGCAACAAAGTGTGAGCCCGGCTGATGGAGTCGTTACACATGGTCCAGTCATTACGTCCAGTGAAGAATGCAAGGAATGTTAAAGTAAACGCGCATTCCCGCAAACCCACCATCGTTCTCTTTCTTATTTAAGTGTGACATTATATTTACATACCATTTACATACCAACTGGCGAAGCTTATCACGCTGAAAGTATTACATTCTGCTTGTAATGCAATAATGCTTGTAATGTGTTTTAAAAATTGTAAGAAGGTGGCATAGAGCAGGGGATCTCAGTAGAGTTGTTGTGGTTCTCCGATCATAACTGTGCCTTAAGACCCTAGACGTACTTCATGAGAGCTACAGAAACAATCCTTTTGACTTGGGTAGCTTTGAAGATAAGAGTCACTTGTGAAAACAGAACCGAAATTTTGCATCACAAAGAGAGAAGAATAACACAAATAGAAGTTAAGATATATTTATTTATTATGTCATATGAAAAATATTTGTGACGTGCAAACATCATTTGTTTGTTTTGAGTCAATTTCAAAGCTTAGAAGTTCGTAAACAAGGATCAGCGTATAAAAAGAGCAGTATGACGTTCATTTTCTTGTATGTTGTGCTCAGTTTGTGTGCTTTCAATGAAGGAATCTGCGATAATGATAGCAAAATCGGTTCATGTGGAAACTTCATGAAGGATTGGTTCCCAAACATTGCGCCTCAAACTTCTGTGGCTCCTTACGTACTCAACGTATCATCAGATGAAAACGATAAATTCAATACTCAGTCGTGGAAGGAACCACGCTATTTTGGTGGTGTTCAAACAGGTTTGTTACCAGTGACTTTACTTGTAGTGTACTGAGTTAGACAAAAGTTATTATAAAATACGATAAATTATTTGTTGACATGTACCAAACAAGCGCTTGGGAACTATGTAGTACTATGTGTACTC
This sequence comes from Siderastrea siderea, assembly GCA_964030785.1. Classification (NCBI taxonomy): domain Eukaryota; kingdom Metazoa; phylum Cnidaria; class Anthozoa; order Scleractinia; family Rhizangiidae; genus Siderastrea; species Siderastrea siderea. Next base: position 46,752,227 of record OZ034972.1, read on the forward strand.
GATAACTATGTAGGGTAAAGGCCGTTTTCTCGATCGACAATTTATTGAAGGTATTTTTTATAAATGAAAAGTATCGTGAAAAGTACGGAAGTTTACGCTTAAACTAGTTTCTACCCTGCCATTCTTCCTGCAATTCCGGTCACATGTCCTTGCCTTCTTGGGACTCCAGGGAACATGTCATTAGCGGAAGAAGAAGAAGAAGAAAAAACTACTCTTTAACTTAAAAGAGACGGAAATCTGTCTGAAAGAACACCATCTTGCTACGGCTTTCGATAACAAGACAAACTCTGGTGTTCAAGATGGAGCAACTGTCGTCTTCCATCGTAGCGGAATTAAAGAGATGAAAAATACCGACTTTTTGTTAACAGGGTTCACAGGGTTCAAGAGCCACGTTCGTTCGTTTTGATTGGTGGATTTTGAATCACTTTGTTTTTCACGGTGGGTTGATTGTCAATTGGGATCGATAGCAGCACAAAAAAGCAGTCGGCGTTTGTTGAGTTTATAAGTTTAGAATTTGCATGTTATTAAAAGCCAAGGCACATTAATGTGAATTTATTAAAGGATATTTAAACTGTTTTATCTGTCTTGATATGGTAGAATTTTTTCCCACACCATATACCCATAATGTTTAAAGTCACTGTCAGTGCTGAACTGTGGCTTGAGGGAACCAAGCTGTCGACGCCATACGCTTGGGCCAACAGCGTCGTCCACTCAGTCAAGCCAGATATATGTGGTAAATTGGAAACCTGAGCATATTTTACTGAAGGGAACCAACATAAAACCAACTTGTTTTGCTTACTTCCCAATGTTCTTTAATACAAAGAACAAAAAAGCTTCCATTTTTTACATGTGCACATTCTAAATATATGGCGGGAATCCAAAAATTGTTTTATCTGATCACCAAACAAATTTGCTTTGTACAGTCAGGCTGAGTGGACCGATGTCTGGCAACGGCACTGCGAGCTTCATTGGGTTTTTGATCACTGCGAAGAATGAGTTTGAGGACGAAGAAAATGGACAGTTCATCGCACCACTACCCGCTGGGGTCTCCAGGATGGAATGTAAACAAAACATTCAAACGGTAATGTGCCGTCTGCAACATGTGCTAACAATACTGTTTACTAGATTCTGCCTAGAGTTTCGAAAGTAACAAGTAACAAAATAACTGAGGGTTGCAGTCACCGGGCTAGGAAAAATACGAGTTTTTTGGTATCGTCCGGACAAGCAAAATATTCAGGAAACCAAACTGACATTGTTATTCCTTTCGTCATATAGCTTAATTGCCAAACCGATGTAAAGGAGGATTTTGGGAATATCAGTTGCTGAGTGGAAGGTTTTTTGCAACCCTAAAATAAGTTATTGCCTAGAGACATCTTTAAAACTGTCAAAAAGAGTGGCCTAATAGAAGCATATATTTGGTAACATTTAGAACAAACGATAAGGGAAGGAAGTATGACTTTACACACTCTTTTTTTATAAGAACCTTTTTTATAAGGAGGTTGAGCGTGAAATTGACCCAGATGAACATGCTAAGAACGTACCCAACCTGAGACTAAGAAATGAAGCATTTTTATTCATTTCTGAACCCGTTTTTCCATCAAGCTAAAAACACGTGGTAACAGCATTTCTATCGATCGAGTTCCATTTTTTTTGTCTAAATATAGTGGATATGTAAATAACAGCTTTAAACTGCAGTTTGTAGAGGTCAGGCTATTATCTTCTTGTCATTCTCAACTGTGGAAGAGCAATAAAGTGAATTCACTGAGAAAAAAAACACAACAACAGTGAAAAGGGAAATTGATAATTAGTCATTACAATTAAAACGTTCATGGTTCTTCCAAAAGAACATAGTAAGGCTCAAAACATAAAAATAAGAACATCTACTTTCGTTTCAGCCTCGGCCGAGTATATCGTTTTTAAAAAAGAGAAAATACATTTTCAGTAATATCAATTTTTGTACCTACTAATCCAAACCAAGAACACCATTGCTCAGTTGCCAGAATACTTCCTAAAGGAGTTCCAGAAATAGAGCGTTTAGTGACTCACCAAAGCCGAACTAAAACATAGAGCACTATGATTATGAATTTTTGGCCTCACATGAACGTTGTGTCAGACTGTTACCTGATGGGGGGAAGGGGGAGGGGGGCGAAGGGGAATTTTCCATAGGAGTGAATTCCAGTTTTGTTTGTTTGCTTGCGTTTGGCGTGAAAAGTGAACTGACTACGGTTTTTTTTACCGCTTTTCTGTAGATCGAAGTTGCGAAGCTCAACTCAACAAACAGCAGCTTAACAAGTATTGATATCAAATGGAAAGCGCCTAGGGAGCACCCTGCTGGAAGAATTACCATAAGGTACCTGACTTATAAATTTCTATTTCCACTTTTCAGTGAATATCGACAAATTCAAGTGAACTTCTTTTATATGTTTTGTATATTCAGTTCTCTGGGACACTCATTTCGTGGAAGAAACGAGGAAAATGACGTATTTCGAGCGTGCAACGCGTCCTAAAATCAAACAATCACAGAGTCCCTAGCAACCGCGATAAACAATGGCACTGCGATCTTTTTGCCAGCGGTATCAATGCGCACAAGGAAGTACGCATATATGTCGCTCGTGTTCGAGGTAGCTATCGAGTAATCACGCGGGTGTTTTGTTTCCTTGGCGCAAGAGATTCAATCAAAACAGTTTTCCCTCGTTTATCGGGTGAATCAGTTTCTTTTTGAATGGACTGTGAAAGAGAAATGAAATGTCCTGTGGAAACATTGGCGCTCCCTCGCGGCTATAGCACTCAAGAGAAATTCGATTTCGTATTTTCGTACGATCGAATACGCAGACATGATAATGTTCAGTAATATTCTGGCTGGCTCGTATACCTAGAAACTAAAGAGAGCAAGAAGGACGCAGTTTCATTCGTCTGAAAGAGATTCTAAAGCTTTCAAAGATGTGGTAGAGTAATTAATATCGGAGGGAAATCTGTTCACAAGGTAGTTATGATGTCGACGTCGGGTAAATATCAGGTGTTTAATTTATCGGGGAAACATTCAGCTGTGTGGATGACATCATGAACAAAGATTGAAGATCTCACCCATTTTAAATATTATATTGAAGATAATCTGATGAAAGAGGAGTTTGTGTGCACGGGTAATACTTGTAAGTTGTAGTTGTGACCGGCAATTGTGACATTTCTCATTTGATTTGTCAACTCTTCCGAATGCACGGAACGCTTTTCGTCTGGTTGTGTATTATTATGATGAACTAAACTTGCGTTTTTATATTAAACGTGTGAGATATCAAAATACCACCAAAGAGTCGGTTAGTATTCTGCTTGATATAGCTTGTCGTTATCTGTTTTTATTTGCTCTCGATTTCTTTGGCTTGGCCGCTGTAGATTCGAAGACACCCAGCCGTGCGCGAGACCGCGAGAATTTCAACTCTCTCTTTCTCAGAAACTAGCGATCAGTGAACCGTCATTTTTGACAAAAAAAAAAACATAAAATACCTAAACTACACAATAAGCGAAAAAAAGAAAGAAAAAATTTTTGGACCTTCACCCGTACGCAATACCTTAAATGTTTAAGTTCAAGAACGTTTTTGTTTCTCATAAAACAAGTTCAGTTTCTTAGTTTGAATGTTCTCTTTCGCCTTCTAAGAAGCACAGTTTTGTGATTGGTCTGGTAAAGGTTGTCGCGGAACTTGTTAGAACTTTCCCCGACCTGACGTAACCATCTCTTCCGTGAAAGACTTCAATAATTCTGCCCAAAGGCCACTTTCCACGATGAACATTCTCGTCCACAGCCAACACTAGGTCACCGACAGTTAAGCAGCGACGACGTTTCAACCACTTACTTCTCTCTCGAAGGGCTGGTAAATATTCTCTTAACCAGCGTTTCCAAAATACATGGGACCTGTATTGGACTTGTCGCCAGCGGCGTCTGCTATATAGGTCTTCCTTCGAGAGAATACCCGGAGATAGATTAGGGTTAGCTCTCAGGAGCAGCAGGTGGTTTGGTGTTAGTGGCTCGACATCCTTCGGATCGCTGCTAACAGGAGTTAACGGTCTGCTGTTACGTAACATTTCGTTCGACTCTAGTTGTTCACCTAGAAGCGCTCTCAAAATTTTACGAACCGATCTAATTACGCGTTCCCAGACGCCGCCATGGTGTGATGCAGCCGGTGGATGAAATTTCCAGATAACATTTTTCTGACGAAGGAACTCATGAATTGACCTTTGGTTCCAATCAGCCAGTGATACACGGATTTCCTTCTCTCCGGCGCGGAGATTGGTCCCATTGTCGCTGAATCGTTGTTGGCTCTCTAATTCATTGTTGGCTTTCCCCTAAGATTGATAAATCTTCTTAATGCATTTACGAAACCATCTGTGTCTAGCGAGTGTTCGACTTCGATGTGGATCGCTCTCACAACCAAACACGTAAACAGGCAGCCGTAAAGTTTGACTTATGAACGACCTTGGCGCACATAGAAGGGGTCAAAATAGTCTATACCCACATGAGTGAAGGGCGGGTCTCCTGACATCAACCTTTCCTTTGGTAGGTCAGCCATTAACTGTTCTCCTCGCACAGCTCCAAGTTTTTTGCAAAGAAATCAGTCACCAATCACGCGACGTACAGCTGAACGTCCCTTTATTTTCCAATATAATTGCCGCAGACTGGATAAGACGTACTCTTGGCCGAGGTGACCCGCTTGCTGATGATGCTGAAGAATGATCAAATCTGTGACTCGATTACGGTAGGGAAGAATAATTGATTAATGCGTTTTCTAATCTTCCTCCGACTCGATGAATTCCTTTTCCATCCACGAACGGGTGGAGTTTAAGCATAGGCGCTGTTGTTGAACCGGGCAGTCTTTCTTGTCCCAAATCAAGATCTAGCACAGATGGAGCTCTTTCGGATTCAGGAATCGATTCTAGGACCTCTTCTCTGTTACACAGCCACTTGGTTAGTCGAAATCCGCCTTTAGAGAGAAGATGTCGAAGCTGAACGACAAAATCAATGGCCCACCCTGAGGATTTAACCGATTTTAGACAGTCATCGACATAAAAGTTCCTCTTAACGGCGTTTATTATGTCCTCTGGGAATTCACCTCTGTTGTCATCCGCTGTCTTTCTTAAAGCAAAATTGGCACAGCTTGGAGACGAAGTGGCACCAAAGAAATGCACTTCCATACGATAATCAGCTGGATCCTAGTTCAGGTTGCTGTCCGGCCACCATAGAAACCTGAAAGCGTCTCGATCTGCCGGGGGTACTCTGACTTGATGGAACATGCATTCTAGATCCGCAGCTAACGCGACTGGATCTTCACGAAATCTGGACAATACTCCGACAATGGAATTGGTTAAGTCCGATCCGCTAAGCAGCTGATCATTCAGTGATGTTCCTCTACATTTTGCTGCACAGTGAAAGACTACTCTTGTCTTGCCTGGCTTATTAAACACTGGGTGGTGGGGTAGATACCACAGTGGCTTGTCGTCGACTATTAGCTCATCGTCGGGCACTCTTCTGGCGTGTTTTTTGTCAAGGTAGCTTTCCATGGTTACCTTGTCAATTTCAAACAGGTCATTGTCTTGCTGAAACCTTGTCTTTAACCCATACAACCTCCGTTCCGCTATACACCGGTTATTTGCTAACTGTGGACACTGCTTTCTCCAGGGGAGGGTTATTTCATAATGACCATCCACGATCTTGGCTGAGGTTTCCATAATTGCAAGTGCTTTTTTGTCCTCCACTGACATGGACGAGTTGGAGTCTGGAATCACTCCACAGTTCTCTATTTCCATAACTTTTCAAGCTGTTGCATCAAACAGTCGTCTTCTTCCTTTGGGTTCTCCGCAAAGCGAACAAAGTTGACATTGTGATGACACTCTTCGATTTCAACTCTGTCCATTGGCTCCATCCAAATCCAACCAAGAGGAAAACGTATCGCGTATGGCTCTCCTTGCTTACCACGCCTTTCGTCTAATACCCAGAAGGCTTCCGGTGCATTACTTCCTATGATTAACTTGACTTCCCTCTCACTGATGCTTGGCAGCTCGATATCGTACAAATGAGGCCACTTTCTTGCATCATACTCTGATGGGATGCTACGACTTGAAGCGTTTAGTTTATCCACAGTCCATAGCCTATTAACTTCTACATGGTCGGTACCGTCAAGTGCCTCCACTGTTAGGCTGATTTCTTGGCCAACGTTAGGGCTGTCTTCTTTCTCTTGCGTCGTCAAATAGAATGTTTTTGTATCTCCTTGCACTCCGAGCTCCGAAGCTAGGCTCTTATCACAACGAGACGTCCGATCCGTTATCAAGAAGGGCATATGTCTCCACCGTCTTATTGGTGTCATGACTTCTTGCTTTTACAGGAAGTACCCTCAAGTACACCTTTCCTCCTCCTGTTGAAGTACTGTTGGTTTGCCCGGCCTGCTGTCCATCGGATCTTGTTGTCGCGGGGGGATGGAGGGAGCAGGTTGTGGTGTTTTCTTGTGCACCCCCATCTACTTGACATGCACTCTTGGCTAGACATCCCACTGCAATGTGACCGTACTTGAAACAATTATGGCACAGGTGTGACCTCCTCATGATTTGCAGTCGTTCTTCGAAGGATTTCGTCTCGAACATTTGACATTTCGACAAAAAATGAGGTCTGTTGCATGCTGAGCATATCCCATATCTTACGGTGTGTTTATCATTTCGGGAAGCTGAAGGTGCATTTTCCTTTCGGCTAGGGTTGGTCACTTGAGTACTGAGGGTAGTAACACGTTCAACAGGTGCTGGGCCTCCCCTTGGTTTTGATCTGCGTCTTGAATCGTCTGATCTTTGGCGAGCAGCTACCAAACACTGGATTGTTGACAGTTCTTGATTTCACTTTGACGAATTCTGCAATATGACTGATGTTTGTTCTCTTGCCAGATTGCTGAATACTGTCTGCTACTTCGAAAAACTTGCTTCGGAGGTGAAACAGCAGCCGCTGTACAATTCTTCTTAAGTTGTCTGCGCTGTTAATTTCATCTAGATATCCTATTGACTCTAAGGTACGTTCGCAATCCTTCAACTGGTCTACAAATGCTAGCAATCCCGTACGATCCGATGGCTTCAATGGCGGTCCTTCAGTCAACTTAGCTTCGTACGTTGAGGCAATCGTGAACGGGTGTCCAAATCGTTCTTCAAGTAGTTTCCTTGCAGTTTGGTATCCCACTGAGAAGTCCATGACCAAACAACTCTTGATCGTCTTCTTTGCTTCACCCGACGTGTATTGAAGAAGATACATAAGCTTCTCGCTTTCACTTACTGCGTTGCTTTCAATACTCGTTTCGAATTACTTAATAAAGCTCCAGTACCCGAGAGGATTACCATCAAAGGTTGCTAACTCTGGTTTCGGTAACGCAAATCCCTGCTTTATCGTTAAAGCCATTCGGTCTAGTACATCTTCAGACAAGGCAGAATCCTTCTTTCCAACAACTGTGGAGGGGTCGCTGACAGACAAACTTGCAAACTCTTTGGCGTAGGGTTTAAGTCGCGCTTGACTTGGAATGTATGGTCTAGGTTTCCACTCTACTTGCGGCTCACTGCCTTCCGGTTTATATGCGACCGCATCTCCATCATTTAATTCTTCAGTACACGGTTTAAACTCGGCAGGAACGGTTGGAGAGTAACTACAAACAGCGTCCTCTTCTTCGAGCATTTCATCTGAAGGTCAGCTTGTTCAACCTCGTATTGCGCTTCGAGAATTTGCCGCTCTAATTTCATCTCTTCTTCTTGACGTAGCAACAGTACTCCTGTTTGCCTCAGTTGCTGCATCTTTAGACGCGCCAGTGCTTGGTTGGCTTTGTGCCGCTTGATAGACAGATTTGAGCTACTGCGACTTTGTCGGGAGCCAGCGGTGCTCACTGAATCTTCAGGACGGATCTCTGAACCTTCACGAAATTCGGCGCGTAGATGAACGCTGTCGATCCACTGTGTCACCTTCAACTCAAATTCCATTCTTTCTTGATAATTTTCCTTGAAGAAAAGCGATTCCATTTCCAATTCTTCGAGATTGCCAGTTAACATTGCAATGTATCCGTAATGTGCTTTCTCAAAACGACTAAAAACTTCATCAATTTCTAACAATTTCTTCGAGACTTCTCTGACATGTTTTGCATCTTCATGAAGAACCCCTATGGCACGATACAAGGCTGTAACTCTGGACAGGCATCCTGATCTCGAATTCTTTAATCGAAGGCTGTCACTGAAGGGCCTCTGCTGAATGGGCTCTCCTTCTACTATGACTTTCGAATCCAGACAACATAACACTCGACCAGATCTTTGAATGTTATGTCATTAACACTCCATACAGCTTGAAATTCCCCTATAACTTTACGATTCACTAAAAAGAAATTACATAAATTCGTAAGAATACAGCAAAATATAAATAAATAGCAAATAACGAACTAAAGAAACATAAATGAAAGTACGAAACTTACAAGATATGTACGGCACTCCGGTGACAAAAACTGATTTAAATATGCGAAACGAAACTTTTATGTTGATCTACAGAAACAATAGGACGAGAATACGTGCAGGAATGTACGGGTAACATAACACGACTCTAAAAATAACTTAAAACTTTAAGCGCGAAAACAGAACAACAACAACAACAAAAAAAAAAACAACAAAAAAAACGAAACACCAGGATAAAAAACAATACCACAATTAGGAACAATTGAAAAGAAATCTCTCGTGGCTACACTGCCCTAATAATTTTATGTTTATGTGTTGTTTTCTTGTTAGGCGAAGCTAAATAAATAAAAAGGTTGCAGTCATAATTGCGATGGTCATTGCTTCATTATATTCATTATATGATATTTTATGTCCATATTTGAAATCAGTAAAAAAACGTATGACGAAAGGCCTTAAGTTTATTCTTTTTATTCAGTCTTTTAATACATTTTCTTTGAATTTAAGTGCCAGCGTTGTGAAAGAGGAAGGAGTTTACTGGGAAGGAATCAAAGTGATCCTTGGTTGTAAGTTGTTGATGTTGTTATCCATGAGTTGACACACGCTCGCAATCGTTAGCTTAGCTACATTAGGTACTGTTTAATAAACGAGCAGGAGTGTTTTATCGGGTTTAAAACGCCGAGTGGTTTTAGACCCGATAAAACACGATCTGCGAGTTTATTGAACGGCTTCAAAAAACGATCTCATAGAATAATGAACTAATGGTGCCATTTTCCCGTGCTATAACTTTATTCCATAGTCTCATCAAGAGAATGTCAAAATCGATCTCACAGAATATAAAGACATTCTTTCATGTTTTGTAGTTCCTATAGTCTTTGAAAAGAATAAAAAGTTTTGTTTAATGAGCTTCGGACCATTTTCCCGTGCTGCTAGTTCATGCTGCTAGATCTGAAAAGAATTATAAGATTAGATGATTTGTATAGTGGAAACTTCATTCAATAGTGAGCTCGATGAGAACATTATGGCTTCGAAGCACAAGCGGACGTTTCGCAAACCCAAAAATGCTGAAGAAGAGAAACAACTGCTGGAAAATGCCGTACCAAAGTCAACACGTTCCGTCAATAAGTGGGCTATGAAGATTTTTTCAGAATGGCAGTCAACAAGAGTAAATAAGAAAGCTTCTGAAGAGCCGAGCAGTTGTACTAATGACACATCACAAATTCAAGACTTGGAAACCGACGTGCTTGATATGACGGCAGAGTCGCTAAATTTTTGGTTAACAAAATTCATAATGGAAGTGTGCAAAGATACCGGGGAAAATTATCCTCCTCGTACGCTGTACAGCATTGTTTCTGTTATATAAAATGTTACCGTCATTAGTATTCTTTATATAAAGAATACTAATCCATCAGCGCGCAGTTAGTAAAGCAATAATGATGCATAGCATTGTAAATAACACTGCTCCAGAATATCTGACTTCCCGTTTTGTTCGTCGCTGTGATTTAACCACAGGCAGCCCAAGCTAAGGTTGGGAGCAGCGCATAAATTAGACTTTTTTCCACGCTAAGCATAATAATGACATCGGCAGCATTTAAGAGTTTGTATGGAAATGATACAAAACGTCTCAAATTGCCACAAATCAGAAAGAAGTCGAAATAAAAAAGATTTGTCTTATTTCACTGTTTTATTGGTCATTATTGGAGGGCTTCCTGGGCTGGTTTGAAGCTTTTTGGGCGAAAAATTGAGGTTTATATTTTTCATCAGTTACTGAACGTTTAGAATTAATTAAAGGCAGGAAACAGTTTCACACTGCACCTCACTTGAGGTTCGATAAATTCCATCACAATAAACGAATCGCCCTACAACTTCAAAGGTGCATTCTTGGGTCTTGCGCATACCTCTGTTCTTTCTCATGGGTTCCAGATCCTATTTTAAGCCGTCGAAAATCCCTCTTAAATACGAAACTCGCCTTTCCTGGTATGCGTTTTCATTTGAAGTGCACACATGAATCATTGCGAGCCGCGTTTCGACGACAAAATGTCCCTCAGCCGGGGAGAGGCTGAGTGAGATTGTCCACAAGCAGAAGGCGACACTGCGGAGTCCAGAGAGGTCGGTTTGAGGGCCTGAGAGAAAACTATCGGCACGCCCGTGAAATTTAGTCGCCTCACTTGACGCCACGAGCACGCTTTAATGTCTTCGTGCGACAATATATTAGCATAGTGATTTGTTCCGTCACATTTACCTGTTTACCGCAAAAAAAATGTTGTCGAAATTTAGAAGCAGAGACGAGGAGCAGTTTCCACCTAGAAAAAAAATTGCACCGGTTTTCAAAGGAATGGAAATTGTGGTGAGTATTTTCCACGGTCACAGCAATATTTTTTTTTAGGGCAGACAACCTTATATATGGGAATTAAATAATGAGGTTGATTTGCGGGCAGTGAGCAGGATCACTTGCGCCAATACTCAATACTCGGCATGAAATCATCGAATGGATTGATTAGAGTGCAGCAAAAGATAGTTCTTCGTTCGTCCCTAAAACAAAATTATGGTTTTCCAAGTCAAGTGAGGCGAGTGAATTTCACGGCCGTTCTAATATTTCTCTGTTTCTGTAAACCGACCTCTCTGGACTCCGCAGTGTCGTGTTTGCTAATGTCGACAATCTCACTCAATCTCTCCCCGGCTGAGGGACATTTTGTCGTCGAAACGCGGCTCGCAATGATCCATGTGTGCACTTCAAATGAAAACGCATACCAGGAAAGGCGAGTTTCGTATTTAAGAGGGATTTTCGACGGCTTAAAATAGGATCTGGAACCCATGAGAAAGAACAGAGGTATGCGCAAGACCCAAGAATACACCTTTGAAGTTGTAGGGCGATTCGTTTATTGTGATGGAATTTATCGAACCTCAAGTGAGGTGCAGTGTGAAACTGTTTCCTGCCTTTAATTAATTCTAAACGTTCAGTAACTGATGAAAAATATAAACCTCAATTTCTCGCCAAAAAAGCTTCAAACCAGCCCAGGAAGCCCTCCAATAATGACCAATAAAACAATGAAATAAGGCAAATCTTTTTTATTTCGACTTCTTTCTGATTTGTGGCAATTTGAGACGTTTTGTATCATTTCCATACAAACTCTTAAATGTTGCCGATGTCATTATTATGCATAGCGTGGAAAAAACAGTCTAATTTATGCGCAGCTCTCAACCTTAGCTTGGGCTGCCTGTGATTTAACTAGTTATAACCTTAGAGAGAATGAATACAAGCTTGCTGTTCCGCAACCCCGTACTGAATTTTACAAAAGAAGTCTTTCTTACAGCGGTAGTGTGTTGTGGAACGGCTTGCCTCTGGAGGTGCGGCAATTGACATCCCCTAGTATATTTAAGGGAAAATTAATAGACATAAATTTTGATTGATAAATAATTTAACTAGCGATATTCTGTTTTTACACACGGCCTCCTTGAAAAGCAGGTGTTTTCTTTTCATCTTTATTAATTTAATTTCTTTTATCTTAGTTTTTAGACTGGTTAGGAAGTTAGTTTTTTCTATAAATGTATACCTGAAGGAAATACCGTGTTTAAATAAAGTTACCATACCATACCATAACATTTTATATAAAGAATAGTAATGAGGTATATTACAATCAGCCCCGCTTTCCCCTGGGACTGAAATCAAATGCCGCCACCAGGCTTTTTAGATTGTTGATGTATTACCGGTTTTAAACAAGCATCCACGTGACTCATTTGCGTGATGTAATTGGTGGAAATGATCATTAATTATTCATGAGTTTTTGAAATAATAATAACACAGAGATAGGCGAACAGCTGGAAAAATTAAATTTTCTCTTTATAAGACCAGCCTTGAAGCAACCACCCTCTGACGATCAAAAATGCCGCGTCTCTCGGTTACTTTTGCCTCCATAATCAATGACATTACAAAATGAAACTTTTAAGCCATCTGCAGTACTCAGTCAAGCTCAGAGCTTTATTTCGTTATCTGTAATTCTTTGAAATTATGTTTGGACAAACTGGCGACCGTTTTTTGGCGCCACCATTTCCCACCAAGGTGACTGTGCCCAACTAGTTTCGCACTAGCCTGTTCCAGGCTCCGAGATAGTGGGGAAAGCGTGAATTGAGAAAAAGAGCGAGAAAAAAAGGCGAAGAGAGATCCCGCGCGTCTTATTTTCGCGTTCACTTTCTAATTTTCGTGCCGTCCCAACTATCTGAGAGCCGAGAACAGGCTAGTTTCGCACCTACAAGGTAACAAAAGGTACAATTGTTGTCGTTACTGTTGTTGTTGCTGGCTTCTGCAGATCATTGCGTTGGCCCGGATTGTGAAGAAGGTACCTATTGTCCGAACGGCTTTGCAGTCACCAAGTTCGGCTGTGCTACCTGCACTTGTATAGGTAAGAATAACTTTATTTATGGTAATGCTGCGTGGGTTGATTTGCTATAGGGGAGCTTTAGTTCTCGAAATTTATCCGGTATAAAGGGACACAGTCACCATGTCAGGGCAAGCCCGAGCTTGAGACCAAAACTTGGAAAAGTCCAGTGAAATTTGATTCGGAAATTCAAAATGGCGTCCTTGGAGGAAAGACTTTGTTGGTAGAAAGGTGTCTGATGAAAAACTCCAGTTTTACCCTTCTCAGCCGAATGGGATCGTTTGTAGAAATTGGCACTTGAGAGAATAGGATATATGTGGCCAACGCTTGCCGCAGATTACTGCGCTTCCACGCAATGAAAGTTTCTTTCCTACTCAACTAGTCTCTCCTCGGGAACAGTTAGTTAGAGTTTATCATCTTTAAAGAGCCAGTGTCACCCAAAGTGCTTTGCGCGCTTGTAGTTTTTGTTTTGAAACAGCTTTTAGCGTTTGGCTGGCGCGTGTTGCCGGACTTTTCGCAAACTATACCGTGCCGTAATGGCCCTCTAGCGAGCTGATATGTACAGTAGTAGACTCTGAAAATAGAAATATCTTCATCGCTAGATGTTACTGGAGAAAACAACTCTAGAACTGACTTTGTAGTCAACGCGTATGGAGCTATCATAGCACCCGATCGATTGATCGATCGATCGATCTCGATGTATGTAAAACCAGAGAAGCCACTTCCACTCGGTATAAAAATAAGACAAAAAGAAATAGTAAGAATATTGACGTCTTCATCGCTAGATGTCACTGGAGAAAACTAATCAAGATCTGACTTTGCATGCAATGCGTATACATGGGTCTATTATACTCCGATCGATGGATCGCGCGATCGATCGTATCGAGCGATGTTGATGGACGCAAAAGCCAGGTACACTTTTTGTAAAAATAAAAATTAAACAGACAGCTGTGAACATAAGCAGTAATTAACAAAACAGCCAAGCTCATGACCATAAGCATTATTTTGGAGCAGGCCCGTAGCTACTGTTATTTCAATTTGTAGTAAATTAATGTTCCTTCTGTTTTCATGCGGCAACGAATGCAATGTAGCACTATTTCGGCAAACACAGTGTCAGTACTATTGCTGAAACCCGTAGATGTTTTTCTTTTCCTCCGCTAATGATTCAGGGACTCCTTCAGCCGTACAACTTTGGCAGAGCTCGGAAGACTCGGCCTTCGCCTCAGCCTTCCTGAATCCTACGAATCTGACTACGAAGCAGCCACTTTTAAGATCTCCTTCTCCACCGCGCAAACACCACAGAATTCGGAAATATAAAATGAAATCGATACGACGACACTTAAATGTCAACTCGAAATTCACACCAGTGCTTTCAGATCGCTAGCGGCAGCGATGGAAGAAGATACAAATCAGACTTCACAACAATCAAGAAAATGGCGGATTTTTCATATATGAAAAATGTACCTCCGCGCGCAAAGCACTTTGGGTGACACTGGCTCTTTAAAGACCAAGCTGCGTAAAAATTAGGCTATGTTTACACGGGACCGGTCCGGAACGGATCCGGTCCGATTTTCGGACCGGATAGGCCTTCTGTTTACACGGGACCGTTCTGGAACCGGTCCGGTACGGATCCAAAACTGGACCTGCTGTTTTGCAGATCCAGTATCGGATCCGATCCGGACCGGTTCCAGAAAAGGTCCCGTGTAAACACCTGGACCGGTTCCAAACAGTTCCATGTAAACAGAAGCCGATCCGGTCCGGTTCGGTTCGGAACGGTTCCGGACCGGTCCCGTGTAAACATAGCCTTAGTCTGCTCCTCAGTACCCCTCAGGCTCGTTTGACTGATGAGGCCCAGTAGTTAGTCTGCAATGGTTCGTCTACGCATGACAATGTACTCTCTAAGTTTTTTGAGCACATTTTCATTACTACTAATTAAACGGAAGTGAACCAAATAAATATCTTCCAGAAACACTTTTCTAAGACCCTGAAAACGAAGTTTGGACAGAATGGCCTCTTAGTCACCCCTTTGAGATGATATGAGGACTCAAACGTTTCTAAGTAACCAGCTTTATCGTCAAGCAATACTTTTGATAAACAAACAAGGGGGTAAGTTTCTAAAGAAACTGTGATGCTGCGTCGGTGGGGAAGTGAAACACAAAATTAAACTTTGGATTTATCAACTGAGTTGATAAGGTAAATTGGCCACCGTAAAGCCGGATTGAAAGCTGAAATTTTGAACGTTAGCCCTTCGTCAGAGCTGAACCAAGGAATTGTTGGTTGCACTTGGTTTATATGGAGAGTGGTGGAGCTACGCTACTGATGGGAACATGGCAACGTGAAAAACAAGAATAAATTTATTTAGTTGAATGAAAATCGTTCGTTGATGCCGTGGGGATTAACCCATTACCGGCCGCGTGTTTTTTGATCGCTTCGCTAAATTAGCAGTTGGTAATAAACAACCCCATGTGCAGTACGAAACGACAATTTATAGGCTCGAAAGAACAACACTCACTTGATCTAGAATAGTTAAAATTTCTAACTTTCGAATCAAATACACCAGTTGTCAATTAAGAATTAGCCAAAAATACAATCTTAAGTCAAAATTTTGAAAATTTACGCAAGAGATCTCACATGTTGTCTCGCGCGTGAAATCAAACCACAACAGAGGATTTGTGTCTGTTTAGGTCAGATGACTATTTTTCGAAATTTCATGAACGAAGATTCACAGGAGAGGAGACAGTAAGCTTTTCTAAATAATACATTTATTAATACACGCCTTTATTCGTTTCTGAAAACCAAACGCGTTCAATTCTTTCTTCGAGGGAAGCTACGCGCAAGCGATTTTGCTCGATGTGCAAGTTATTTTGAAGAGCATTTACTGACGCGAACTGTGCACGTTTTTCAAAACTTTCACGAAAACTTTAAGAAATACAAAGAATCCTTCAATTAAGAAGTTATTTCGGTAAAAATTTACAATCAAATGTGTAATTTACTCTACCGTAGACTCGTAGAAGTGCTTGAGCATTTCCCAGCAAGTCTGCAGCTCGAAAAATCTCTTGCGAGGGAAGATTGTCCTTCGCTTTGACAAAACGGCTGTTCCTTAGAGCTTCTTCTTTTGATTTTTAAGTTTCAAAAGGTAATCCTTCCTTCCGAGAGTGAGATATTGTCATCTTGAAAATTCACGCGTGAAGAGCACGGCAGCCATTTTGAGTGAAATGTGATCTTCTTGGAGAGTGACTAGAAGTCTTCCCTTCTAGGACCCCCTCAAGCCTTCAAATATATGAGCAGTAGGTGGATTCTGATTGGTTGAACATTCCCAAAGACAACTAGGACAAAAGGGGACCAAAAAAGCCCTTCTAGGGGAGGCTGGGGCCAAAAGCGAACACGCGCAAAATCAAGGCCGGCTCAGGCCGGCACGGACGTGTGCCGATTTGAAAAATGAATCTTTGTTCTAGATTGTTACGGCTTTTGACAACCAACGTATATTAAAAAGGAATAAATTTTGACCAATTAGGCCAGAGCACGGGGCGGGGGAAGCAACTTTCCATACATTCTCTTAAATGAAATTCAAACGATGTTCTCACAACTTGCAAA
The DNA here is from genome assembly GCA_964030785.1 of Siderastrea siderea. Classification (NCBI taxonomy): domain Eukaryota; kingdom Metazoa; phylum Cnidaria; class Anthozoa; order Scleractinia; family Rhizangiidae; genus Siderastrea; species Siderastrea siderea. Next base: position 46,768,639 of record OZ034972.1, read on the forward strand.
GCAATCTGTGAGGGTTCTAGTCAGCGGATATGCCTCCTACGCGTGCGCAGATGTTGCATGTTCCAACGGAACTAGGACGCTGAAGGGAAAAAATTATGGCGGCCAAAGGCGGCGGATTCGGTTTTGTCCCTTCGTTTAGGTAATTGACGAATTGATCGTATTTTACACTTTTATCATGTTTTCGTGCATTTTGCTTCTTATGAAGACAAAAGTTTACTCTCGAAGTTTTTTAGTCGCAAAGTAGAACAGTAGCACTTCGATCAATCCAGTCTGTGCTGATCGACTGTATAGAATCGGATAGAATTTTCTGAAGCTGGGTTAAAAACTGGGATCGGGTTCAAAGTACTGAACTGTGAAATGATCTTGTTAACACATAACTGGATTATTGATAATAAAAGTCGTATTCTGTGCGTAGGTATTGTTTCCATGCATTAGGCTATAGCGGTTTTGATTGAATTTATTTCCATCGATGTTTTATGGCACATTTCCCGTTAATTTATTTAGACCACGCTGGAGGAAAACATGCAAACCGAGTACAGCCATAACTGTCTCATCTCATGCTATCAATTTGTTACAGAATGAGATGTAAAAAGAAACATTGACAGTATTTTTATTTATCACATGCATCATTTCAGTGATAGATAAAAGACCAAAATTACGTCGCGGAGTACAAGAAATAAAATCCTGAATAGTTCAAGCGCTTTCTCTCGGTGAGAAGTTTATTTACGTTGAACTTTCTAATTCTAGCATTCAACTTTGAAACGTTTCTCGCAAACCTGGTCTCCAAGTATAAACAAGCGAAACGTGACTGCCGTACAGCTCGCAGCTGATCCACTCGCCACTGCAACAAACAAGACAGTGCGAAAACAGAAGCGTCTTCATCGATGTCGCTTCCATCGAATATTCTCTTGTACGAAACTGACAGTAAGTTCCATGAGAGATTAGCCGCTCACCGCTTACTTTCCCCCGACAAAATACACATCAATTTTGCAACCTATTTCGAATAAGTTGATCGTCGATCGGGAATATTTATTATCGTAAACACCGCTGTCCACGTTTTGACTGGACCGCTTTGCAAGTCGTTTCTCGGTCCCAGGCCTCGCTTCTATCTCCCCCCCCCCCCGCCTGGGCCAGAGTTACATACAAAAGACTATTAAGTCAAAACGTTTTCTTACCAAATCGATGGCAAATTCGGCTGTTCAGCTGGCACTCCTTCCTCTGTACGCTCCCCCCAAAAAAGAGACGTTGTAGGGTTAAGTCAGTTATTGATTACCGTTCAATAGACACAACGCCGTTATAATCAAAATTTATAAAGGCACTTGTTTCACACATGACACTGTTCGTATTAGTTTCCATTGCCGTCAAATGCAAATCCACGTGGCTTTTTGCCTGTCGGTTCACATGGAACGGTTCCGGTCCGGTTCCGGTCCGGTTCCAGTCGGAAAAATAGGTCTGGATAGGCGTCCTGTTCAAATGGGACCTTCTCTCCGTACCACCTATCTGGTCCGCTTTAGGTCCAATTTTTGGACCTGCAAAAGAGCAAATGTAATTTTGAAACCACTCTGGTCCCAATTTGCACAGGTATACCGTGTGAACACCTGGACCGGTCCGTTTTGGTTCCAACAGCACAATCTAGCCTTGGGTACTAGCTAAATTTTTCGCGCTGGGTGTCGTATTTTGATTAAGGACCTCACGCAAACACGACGGCGAGGCCGAGGAAAACGCCTTCATAAAGAAAAGTTAAAGATATTTTAATCTACTACGTGATCATATTACTAGTTGAATTTGCCTAATCTGGCCGAAATGAATAGATGCTTTATTCGCTTAAAACTTGCAGTCAAAGGCTGAATTACGTTAAGAGTTACAATGGCTAAAAAAGGGAAAAAGTCTAAAATTATAAAACTATGTAACGTGACTGTATTAAAATTAAATAAAAGCTACTCTAAATTGAATTAGGAACGTAACTATACAAATGACTTTGTAAAACTCGACGTTCAACAGCTGAATTTATACACTCGAAGTTCAACTTTATAGAGTAAAGAAAATTTCCTAAGCTTTTTGTGCCTTGTAATCAATGAGGACTACTTGAAATAGCAGCGAGCATCTGTCCAGTGTGGCGCCATTTCGAAACTATTTCAAACATTCTGCGCATGCTTAACTGGTAGAAACAGCTGATGTACTCGCGTTGATTCCGAACTGGACTGGTACCTGACCGGTTCCAGACCGGTCCCGTGTGAACAAATGGTGATAAAAGGAACGGTATCTTTTGAACAGTCCTGGTCTGGTCCGGTCCTGGACCGGAACCAAATGGGAACCGTTCCTTGTGAACATAGCCTTCGTTGGAAAAAGAACTATAGGCAAAATAATAGCTCACCTTTGGGAGTAGTACCCATTGTTCAACCAACTGATTGTTTTAATTATTATTGTTTTTTTTTTGTAAGCCCATATGTCACTTTCTCTAAATTTTAAGTTTGCAAACGTAAAGCGTATTAGAAAACAATAAATGAGTACACACTGGGAAATATGTTAACAAAATGTCTGGCTATTTTTTGTTAGGTTTTACCAAGCACTTACCACAGGTAGTACATAATTGGCCCAGGGGGATATTTCCCGAAGATTTGGGTGGGGCTGCACGGCACGCTTCAGGAACCCTTACCCTATTTTAGACCAAAATATGTGATTTTCCCTGCCCTATTTCAGACCTTACCCAGAATTAGATACCCTATTTCAGACCAAACTTTAACCCTATTCTGAGAAGGGCTACAAATTCCCAACCTTAATCAAATCCCAGTTCTTAGGAGAAGAAAATTAATAAAAAGATAGCTTCTTGTTATAACATACCAGACTCCATGGACTGCACAAACCTTACCTTATTTCAGACCAAAATTGTCAAAATCTATACCTTATTTCAGACCAAAAAGGCTCAAAAACCATACCCTTTGGCGCCGCGCATACCCATATAGCTTATATAAGGGAGTACTCCGCCCCCGGGGATAATTGGTGAACATGGTTCATTTGCTGAATTACACGAACAAATCAAAACAGGCAGCTATTTTCCTATTTAAAAGCAGGCAGCTATTTAAAACAGGCAGCTTTTTCAAAACAGGCAGCTATTTAAAACAATGAACTTGATTGTGATTGAGCAGCAAAGAGCATGGGCAGGACGAACCCCTTTCTTTATACTACCTGCCAGGCGACACCAGTCCTAGTCCAAGCGAACCGAAGGGGTAGTACTGGGGACCAGTCTACGTAAAAATTTGCTATAGCGATGCCCTTTTGCCCCTTTTTTCATGACTTTTGTTTCTTTCTCACTTTCACTTTGCTTGTTGTCGTCATTGTTTTGCAGGAGGAGCTCAAGCCATCAAGGGCTGCTTCTTTGACCTTCTTTTTGGAGTATTGGCTCTTCTCTGGTACATCATGAAGTGAAAATTAATGACGCCGCTTTCACACCACTATAGTGCAATACATGTATGTTACATTTCTTTTAAGGCGGGAGGTCATGCTGGCCATTGTAGCCAATCTGAGTGTCCTCGAGGTTGGAAGCAAACTAGATATTGAAATATTCAGTAGACCGTTATTCCATCTCTAAAATTGCTATCCATTTTCGTTTTTTATTGGAACTCAGTGCCACCATCGATATTCAACTACGCTAGGCTATCCCTACACCGTAAGGACAGTCAGTTCCATTAGTCTACTCCAACAGTGCTCTTTTACCTGTCGCCATGATGCCAAATCCCCCTCCTCCTAGCTGCCCCTTCCCTCTCCCACAACTCGAAAAATTAGGGAACGGACTGATGCACGAAAATCAAGAGAGGAGCAGCTAGCTTTTCATGTGTGAACGAAAGGAAGGCCTATCCTGTATGGTTTTTGACTGTGCCAGCACATGTACAGAAGCTTCAGATGTAGCCATAGTAAACTTTTCTGTATGAAAATAACGATTAAGCAAATGGTTTCTGTCTCTCCGTGTTATAGACTACCGGTTGTAATAATTGATACCAGACACTGTTAAATATTTAGCTTGTCAGAGTGACGTGGCGCAAGCGTTATGTCAGTACATGGCTAGGTATGCTGGGAATAAAAACTATTTGTGCTTCAAGTAAGACTGCCGATTTACATGTGCTTACGCTGAGCACATTACAAACACTGATCGCTGTATCTTGTCATTTTCTTCTCTGTACACTGGCTCGAAAAGCACAAACCCAAGTATATGCACGCACAAGCAATCTCGTTCCCAAAGCCCACGGTACCCTTATCCACCTCAACGTGGGAACGAGATTTATGCGACAATTTATGCATAAGGAAAAGAGTCCTTATTTCGGGGGGGAAAACTGACTCGATGCAAACGCATGGGGAAGATGATGGAACCTCTTTCAATGCAATTGCGTTTATACGCATGTCCAGGTCATTCTCATGGGATCCCATATCCAATCCCCTAGGGGAGGTGCTGTAACATCTACGCTACACAGATAACCGATGGGGTACTATTTTGACCTTCCAGGTCTGTGATGATCAATCAATCAATCAATCAATCAATCAATCAATCAATCAATCAATCAATCAATCAATCAATCAATCAATCAATCAATCAATCAATCAATCAATCAATAACTTTATTTAGACACGGTTAACTTATCAGAAACATAGAATAAAAATGATTATAGTTTTTGTAATCATTTTCATTCTATGTTTCATTCCTTTCACGGGTTAAGATGAACTCAATAAATTGGCCGGCTCCCAATGTATGGGTCTTCATCGCTTTGTTGCTAGAGCACTCAGGAGCGCGAACGCAGAGGCCACGGGTTCGAATCACATTAAAGCCCCCGAAAATCTTTTTCTCGATTACAACTGCGATGGCCACATCTTCATTTCATTTGTATTTCCGCAGTTCACATCATTTTCATTCTATGTTTTATTCCTTCCACTGTTTGCGAAAATGTAGATTCTGCCAAACAACGGTGTAAGGCCGCTTGTGTAATCTGGACTTTTTACCCTTAATATCCATAGTAAAGTAACTGTTAGCCACTAAAAAAAGAACGTCTAGTTTTGCGGCTGAGGCTGAACCGAAACTAAATGCTCTTATTTTTTTTTCACGTGTTAAGTCTAAAACGTTCTTAGCATGTTCTGCAGTTACGTGGTATAGAATTTCAGAAAACTGATATAAACGTGACCAGAAAACCTTAAAACGCCCATTGTGCGCTGTATCATGTCAAATTCAGTCTTTGACATACATGCTGTTGTTGTTTTTTTTCTCAGCAAAATTCACTTTATTACTCTTCCGCACTTGAGAATGACAAGAAAATGTAGCCTGAGCTCTACGTTAAAAAAATGTGATTCGATAGAAATTCATGTTGTTACTATGTGTTTTTAGGTCGATGCAAAAACGGACACAGAACTGAATAAAATTACTGCTTTGTCTCTTAGTCTCAGCTTGGGTGCGTTCTTAGTATATTCTTAAAATCTGGGTTAGTTTCAGCCTCAACGTTTTTATAAAAAAGGTTCTTATAAAAAAGGAGTGTATGTATTAGCGACATGTGAAACCAGATTAGTTATAAAGACTTTTGTTCCTGGGCCATCGTAGCTTGATCAAAAATAAAACACAAACAGCGGTAATAAACATTATAAACTTACGCATTTTTCGTTTCGTTTCGTATGTTGACTAGCATAGGAAACGTCAAGTTTACATAAAAATGCGTAAGTTTGTAATGTTTATTACCGCTGTTTGTGTTTTATTTCAGATTAGTTATTGCAATGTTTTCTTAGTACGAACTCTATGCACGAATTTGTTTTGTACTAACACAAGTTAGTTAAAAACCGGAAGAGGCGTTGGCTTTTTTTGCATTTGACCACTGTCTCCAAATATGAACAATCTTAGCAACGTACTTATCGCTTCCGCCAACGGTCAAACGCAAAAAAACTAACGTCACTTCCGGTTTCCAATGCCTTGAATCTAGCTTGTGTTAGTTCTCAGTGACCTTGAAACTTGTGTCAGTGCAAAAGTTCACGAACGCAAATTTCGTATCATGAAAACGTTGCAGAAAATGTCTCGAACGACAAAAGCGAATTTCACGCCGGTTTAAAGTGGAAAATTCCTCATTTTAATTTAGCCGTCCTATGTTTTACGGCTGTGCATGTGAAGCATTACATGGGTACTGAACAGGCCAGAGTTAATTAAGTCAAGCAGAAACAGACGACCCATCCTTCGCATGCCCCTTATAAAAGAGATATACTGCGTAGCTTTGTTATATCTCATGCACAGAAGCTGTTGAGAAAAGTTCAAAAGCACTTGCATAATATACTTAATCAAAGTTTTTGGCAATTTGTGAGGCATGCAAAACTGCATGCTGAGAGTAAAAAACATGCAGCAGAAACCATTATTACGACAAATTCAAAGAATTCAAGTAGTTGAACCACAGGTAGCCCAGTAATATGTGAGTGACGTCATTCTGCACATGGCAGCAGTGAAAAGACCTAGAATAATTTTACCCGGCAAAACTTATTCATCTTCATTTTATCACCTCGTATAGTAATACTGCGTTTTTAAAGAGAGCCGATTAGCGATCAAAAGATCAAAAATACTACAAAATAAAACTTTCTTACCTTTACCACACTGTCTCTCAATCTGCCCCACTTGCTTGAACTGAAATCTCGCACGTCTTAGCTTACTGTACGTCACACCGACCTCGTTCCCAGGGTCTTTCGGTTTTGCAATCGAAGATGGTGGGGACTCGAGTCATAGTAAGTTATTTTTCCGCTCTCGTCGACTTGATTTAATGTTCTGCCAGGCGAAAGTTCAAATAACAACCTAAACCCTACAAAACACTTTCGGTGAGCTCGTCTGATCAGGGAAGGGTTGGAGACTGAAACAACTCAGTCAAACGGGGTAAGTGTTCACTCAATCGACATAAACTTTCCAATCATGTTCACGGTACTAACGACCCGCTACGGTTCGACATTGTCGCGACTTCAGTTTTGAAAATCATGATATAAAATAATCTTCTTCAGTTGCGACTAAGGATTATGCCGACAACCCACGACGAAAAATACCAGTTGCAATAACTTGAATCTTGTTTTCAAAACAAACGTCACAGTAGACTGACCGCAGAAAACTGTTAGAAATGGAGTCAATTTTGACAAGTGAGTGATGAAAGTTAATGTATGCAATGGTAAACATACTATCGCACCGGATGAAATGTTTGCGGGTTTTAACGTTTCTTAAGGAAAAGTATTTATAACACATACTGATAATTAATACAAAAGATCGAATTGAATATTTAAAAATCAGATAAAACAAGGCCACTGTTCTACCAACCGTGACAAACAACTGCCAGACATGGTCTTTGAATAAGAAAATCCATTAAAACTAACAAGAAGCCTAAAGAGCAATGAACTAGTGAGAAGGCAAAGAGCAATGAAAGCGAAAGGTGATAATTGAACACGAGACTATACTTCAGTAAACTCTTCCGAGTATTTAGTCTTCACTAATAAACGTTTTCACAGTTAACAACTAGAATGACTTGTCCCCCGATGTCCTCCTTGAAACGCGCGAAAAGTCCTTTTGCTCCGAATCAGCCGCTGTCCATGAAAACCGAAAATATATTACAAGTTCCTTTGCACGTGTAGAAAATGAATACGAAAGCGACTTGACAAAAATAATGCAGTACATAAAATGCAAAAGCAAAACGGTTCTAATGGCCAAGTGTTTGTCAGCTATAACAACACTACGCAATCAAATGAACATTTCTTAACAATAAAGTTCTTTAATGATCAAGCATTCAGAAAAGATTATAAGTATATAAGAAAAGAAACATGAATGTTTTAAGACATAATGAAAATTCATCGACTTATTGACTTTGGACAATACAAACTGGCATGCATTACAAAGAGTAGGGCAAAGAACACAAGGGCGACAAAGTAAAAAGGTGAATGAACGATATTACAAGATACACCGGCCAACATAGACAGGAAAAGCAACAGGATAGAGCAGAATATTGCAGAGGACTAAATTGTGTCGTTGGGTATAGCAGAGGGCTATAAATATCGTGCAGTGAATGACCCTGAATAATATCAGAAAAATAAAGGATGGATTAGGGTATTGCAAAGAGCTACATCAAGCAGCGAATCAATACAGTGTGACGACATCAACCGGGTCTTGTTTTGCCACTCAAATCTGCGATGCGCATCAGTTGGATTACTGAGAAACAATGTTGTAGTATGGTACAGTTTTCACGTGAAATTGTTGCAGTTAGAAAGTTATAGCTGTATTGGCAAGAGAGGGCTGTATATAAAGTCTTCCTTTATCGATAATCAAAACTAAAACACCCTGATGGTAGGAAACTGGAATTGGCATCCTTAAATAAGCCGCAAATAAGCCAAGTGAAGGGTGCTTGGAGACATGTGACGTACTCCACCGCGGTCAAACGTCTGAGGCAGTTGTTTCGTTTTAATTCGTACGATTTATTCACGATGCAGTCGAAATATGAGCAGGGATATAAAAAACAGTGGGTGAGTGTAAATATATTTTCATTTCTCTTAAATAAACGAGTTTCTTTGCTATTTATTAAATAAATATTTCGCACCTGGACAAAACTACATTTTATGAACAAATTGCGCCGACAAGTCTGTTTCCCGTTTTCAATCATCACTTAGAACTTTTTTTAGTAAAGCTCGAAACATTTTATCAACAGGATAATGGTAAATTTAAGTATCAACTTTGAACAGTGAAAATAATTCCCGGCTTATCTTGAAAGTACTTTTCTTATTTTTTTTTCGTTTGACCGAGGTGAAGTAACATACTCGAGGTGCCTCGTGCTCAGTCTCTTTCTCGAAAGAAAATTTGTACAGAAGAGAGTTGAACACACAGATTAATGACATTGTCGTTTGTTGTTGTTGTTGTTATTTCAGAACGAGCAACTGGGGATTAGAATGTCTCTTGTGTTAGGAATGTGGCGATATCCGCTACTCTTAAGCTTCTTCCTAGCTTTAATTTACATGTGCACTCAGCAGACGACAGCTTCAGATTATCTAATTCCTTGCCCGAGCGTGGAATACTGGTACCGTGGTTACAAACCTCAGAATTCGTCACCTCCCTATGTGCTCGATGTAACAGATCAAGATGGTCGGTCCATTTCAACTCATGGACCTTATGTGGAAATGCCCACAAGTAAGTTTACTCAGTTCTAGTAGAGGCTAAGACCACTGTTAGTCAAATATTTCAGTCGTTGCTGCTGATATGATGATACGCGGATGAAGCATTTGACTCAAAGGCCCTCGTAGTGATGTTATGACCTTATTAATTAGCTTAGAATAAGGCACCTGTGAGCATGGATAACGGCTAACGTTTTAAGAAGCCTAATCACAGTACGAGCCACTTGAACCTAGTTTATTTAAATTAGTTTTTGATAACTGTTCATCATATTTTTGACACCTCATTGATGGCTTCCGTTTCACCTGACCAATCAAATCCATCAAATCTAAGAACTACGAGAGAAGGAGTCGCAAGAGCGAACAAAAAACTTGATAACTCGGCCTCTCCGTCTTGACCAGGTGACATGGAGGACATGGAATAGATGCCAGCCTAGTCCCTGCGTGTTCTCCGCTCGATTAGGCCTGGATTTCACCTTCGCGCGTTGAAGCACCGAGGGCTCGCGTGGACAACGAAACCCCGCCACAGACTTCCCGCGGTTGACGAAGGGAGGAGGAACGCTTAGGTGCCACATCGTACCAGGCTGAGCTGGGGCTTGAGTACGACAGCGTAGCCCCCCTGTAGATTAGGCCTAATTTCACTCGAGTAATCTTATGTGTGACCCAAGTTTTTTTCAATCTTAAAAACCCTTACCCCCAAGATTAAATGTGTTCATGCACACAGATTTTCGTTCAGCGACATCATTTTCTGTCATTTCCTTCCTTGTTTCAAGGATCGAACGCGCGCTTTTATTCAGGTTGGATACCTGTTTTGCACGACACTATAGTAAATACGGATGGAAATACGGCCATAGAAAACAGGATTCAATAGGCCATTTCCGAATTGTCTTGAGCCTCGTATTCAATCCGAGGCCTGGTGCATAACCTTTCATATGAAAATGAGTTTTATTTGCATGTGAGTAGAAACTCATTTTCGTATGAAAGGCTGCGCACGGAGACTCGGTTTGAAAAAGAGGTACAAAACAACTCGGAAGTAGCCTATTAATAGCTCTTTACTTTAGCTTTTAGCTTTTACCTTATCTTTACAATTTAAAATATAAATTACAAATTTAGGTAGTATATAAGTGTGGATCTATTTGCGGAGTTCAGCTGGGAGTTAGCGTATCAGCTGTCTCTTTGGCGCGCGTTGGAGTTTTATATGGTTTTTAAATATGAAATGAAAAATTGAAACGTCTTGTTTGGTTTGGTACGGTCATTGTTTTAATGATTTCAGTTCTCCATTGATTTTATTGTTGTTCTTCGTCTTTTCACCTTTACAGTATCGCTGAATGGCACTCGGACTGGAAATAAAACAGAGAAGTTTGTTGGATTCATTATTTATGTCTACAGTGAGGGAACAGATGAAGGAAGTGGTTTTTTCGTGACACCATTGCCTCCGGGAGTATCCGTAGAGTTTTGTCACTTTGAGCCGCATGATGAGTCTCACAATCCTTTCAGAGTAAGTCTAGCCTGCGAGCAGGCTCTCTATTCGGGGGGGCAACGTGAATTATTTTCTTTGAGAGCGCCGAAGGCGCGAGTTTCGGCGAACGAAGTGAAGGCGAGCGAAGCGAGCCCGCGGTGAAAAACGAGAGCCTGCACGTGAGTCATTGAATTTCAATTCCGGCCCCTCGAAATGTGACAACTTGTTGACAACTCGCCACGCTTCCGGTGTCAAATAACTAGCCAATAGGGAACGAGAAAAATATAAACAAACATGACAGAAAGATGCACGTGGAAGTTTTCCCGGGATTTCGTCTAGATCTTTGTGGCTCTTCATGGAAGGATCGGAAGAACGCGTTTTAACTCCGAAAAAAGTTGTCAACAAAGCAAGTGGACATTGCCGTATCTGCAGTTGTAGTTTTTTGGTGAAATATGGAACTGGGAAATCGGGTCGAATGTCCACGGAAAATCTATTTGAAGTTTCAAATCGCGATGGAAGTCGCGGACAAGTATTGGCGACGATGTGCGAAAACATTGGTATTTATTTCGTAAAATTGTCTTCTTTGTCGAGCCGTGTGTGTAATTCTTGCGCCCGAAAAATTAGGAACTTATGCATATTAATTGAGCCATATGCATATTAATTACTCATATTAATTGAGCCTGTCATTTTTGACCAATCAGAGTGCTGCGTTCGTGGACGAACGCGCCGGATTCAAAATTCAATGGGTTACGTGCAGGCTCTCAATTTTCACCGCGGGCTCGCTTCGCTCGCCCAGCGGCTCGCTTCGCTCGCCGAAACTCGCGCCTTCGGCGCTCTCGAAGAAAATAATTCACGTAAGAAAATAATTCACGTTGCGTTGCCCCCCGAATAGAGAGCCTGCTCACAGGCTAGAGTAAGTCATGCTACCGATTTTTAACATTTTTTAACTTTCCTGTTTTAGAATCATCTACCGTATAATCATGACCAGGGGATTTAATCCCAGGGGATCTTGTAAAGGAATGACAAGGGCAAAATGACATTTAGCTAGTTTTTATTAACCCTAGTTTCTAGCCTGGGCTTTTTCTGGGTCCCTGATGTGGATGGGGGTGAGCAGAAAGTCCCCTTGACTTCAAAATTTTAAAGCTATGACAAAGAATTACTGCGAGGATACGTAGTAGTCACATGAGACAAAATTACGTCACGGTTTCCAAAATTGTGCCATCTGGGATCTGCCGTCTTGAATTTCCTGATTTTTTTTAAACCTCAGAAAGCGACTTAAACTTGCCAAAAAGTAATTGAATCAGTAAAAGAACACTTAAATGATGTAAAAAGCTAAAAGTTATTACAATAGCGTTATAAGTTTCAGGTCGAAAACTGGACAATTCAAAATTCTGAATAAAACTGCCTGTCAAAAAATGACGATTTTATGTCATACCTTACTACTCCCAGATAAATTTAAGGAAAATTCACAACGTTTGATGGCTTTTGCTTGTATATATATTAGAAAAGTTATAGGCGTTCAAAGTCAGCGCGGGCACTTTGTGCCACTCCACTTCCCATTCCGGTGAAAAAGGGCTGGCATGGGTTCTTCCGTCCTCCACGCATAAAATGTAAAATGTGTTAGTATTCTTGAAATATATTCAGTAAGCAGTCTTCACTCCTGAATCGTTATAAGAATGAGCATATCTGTTTGTCTAGTATTATAGCAGCTTAGCCTGGAAACCCGCCTGGCGACCACTTCGTTTAAATGGCCACCTCGTTATTACGCCTTACGACTCTTTTGTGCCTCGAAGACCTTGGTCATTTCCTTATCTGAATCCTCTTTAATGCAACCGTTTTGGGGGGTCCCAAATTGTTAATTTTTCTGAAGGTTTATCCACTCGTAACGCCTGGTAGCTTCACGACAATAGCAAAAAGGAAACAAACAAAATAACTGGCAAAGAAAAGCTTAAAGTCAAAGCTTTTTTTAACATTGCCAACCGGTTCCAAGGCTACTTCGCCTTCATTCTTATCCTCAATTGTTTCTCTCATTATATGCGACGCCCTTCACCTTTTTGAACTCTGTAATTAGACGGCGTTGATCCAATCGACGGCGTTATAAATATACTGTATGACCCGTGGCCAGTTGGTGGTCCGATCGCGGCCAGTTGGTCGGAACTAGAAGATTACCCTTTTATTTGCGAGTAAATTTTTGAACAGCGTTTCTTTAATGGCGGATTCTGAAAATTACAGACCTCTTAAGAAAACACCGTTTTGAAATTGTTTAGACGTTATAGTTAGTCGTTAGTTAAATATTTAAGGAAACGGTAAGATACCATTTACTTTTCCTGTTTTCACCCGTATTATGATGTACCCGCCAAAAACATGCGTTTGAGGGTGTTCACAATAAGTTTGTTTTCTACTGTTCTGTTGGTAATTAAGTCATCCTGTGATTTTGATGTTCGTCTAGTTGGACTTGTATGCTATAGCAGTTTAAACGCTCAATGCCTGAATTGGTCAAATGATTGTCCGGTTGCCAGCCCGTGATATTGCGTTCTTATCTGGAGTGAAAAATGGCATTTGCTCTACCTTACAGGAATTCATGTTCAGCAATTTTCATGCGGGAGTGTTTCTTTTTAGAATGCCATATTCGTGCGAAACTCTACTCAAAAGGAATGGGACAGCTTTCAAATAAAATGGAAGTCACCAATGAAGAACCCTTCTAGAAAAATCACCATAAGGTTCAACTTGATTTTTTTCTTTTTGTTAATGTAAAATTGTTATTGACAGTGACCAGACGAACAGCAACTACTACAGTAACAAAAAGAACAGCAAATACTACTACTGTAGTACCACAGTTACGTACGGCCACTGTTTACATTTATTATTTACTGTTTACAGTTTTTATATTGCACAGTTCTAGTTGACACAATTAACATTTAGAACTGAGGGTGGGATATGTAATAACAATACTTTATTACCAAAGTATCGAGGGCAACACAGTTAATAGCAGGAAGACGGCAAAGAAGTCCTCACAAAACAGAATTAAGGACAGCGGGTACTAATATATACAGAGGTATTTTTGCAAAGGTTATGACCATGGGGAAAACGCAGATCTTAGCAGGACCTATTGGAATCTACAAACAAAAATGTGAGAACCACGCATTTTTCGGTAATAGTTAAGCAACCATTAGATCTACTTTTTCCACATAGTCATAAACCGCGCAAACGTTCTGTTGTATTAGTAAGCAAATTCCTCAAGAAACCCGCAGTCCCGGGATGCGCAGTGACAAAAAGAGGCACCAACACAGGGCCTTCAGAAATTGTCATTAAAGTAGAAGTGTAACTTGAATTGTTTGATAGCCCGTCCAGGCACTTGGGCTGTAGAAACAACAGAAAAAGGTGAGTAGAAAAAAATACGAGCGGAAGAAAAGGAAAGAGGACAAGAAGAGTGGAAAATTGTCAACAGCATTGCACAGGCAAGTGTCATTATAGCTTTGCACAGGCGCACTTAAATTATAGTGGAGGTGGTAACCAATATTTCTCTCTTGACTTCTCGACTTTCCTTACACCTTCCAATCTGAACTCCTGCAACAGACTAATTCTTTGACTGTTCAATGGTTTATCCGCTATTCCACGCCATCTTTTTCTTTAAGTCCTTGTCTCTTTTTCCCCCTTCTTTTTTCAGTGTCAGTGTTGTGAAGGAGTACGGTGTCTATTGGGATGGAATCACCTTGTCTCTTAATTATAACGGTAGGATTCTAACATTTCATGCTCTTGCATTGTGAGGCAAACGAGTAGCGAGGAACTTGAGAAAACGAGCTGGAAAAATGCGCCAGGGGAGCTGGGCAGTAAAGTAAAAGAATAACTGCGACCGTTTCTTTAAGAATCCAGAGGGACTTTTCAAGATGGTGTCATTTTACTACAACCACCAGAATCGTTCACTTTGTTGTTGTTGTTATCGTTTTCTTATGTGAATTGGGACCATTGTTTTTTAAATCTCACTGGGATTAGAAAACAAAATGATTTCTCTACATGGCTTTAAGCCAGGAGTCATAAGTTGCTGAAGTATAATCGTCCAGGTGAGTGTATAGTCCTGAGAAGGACTGTTTATGGTGACATTGACTGACGTTTCGACAACCTGAGCGGAAGTCATTATCATCACAAGGAGTTCCTCTCAGGACTACACTAACCGTGACGTGCATACTAGCTTCGCCGACTTAACAAATAAGTACTGGTAGTTGCTTTTAATTGGTAAAGTTATTCCATCGTCGTGAAAGTGGCCTGTAACAGTATACCAAATCTTAGCCGGTAGACTCACTCCACATATTGCCCATATATTTTCCAGCTCGCTTTCAGTCTTCTCCCTCGAGAAGTTTTGCTTGTTATTCCCACAAGCTGAAGCCTGAGAGAAGTCACATTCGTTGCACTTGATAAATCCAATGCCAAACGCAAAACTTAGAAAATTAGAGTAATTTCACAATTTTAAAGAAAAAAACGGCTTCTTTTCTTAATGGGTGTAGAATTTCAAAGCAGACACATCCAACCTTAAGTTAATGTTTATCATAAATAGCTGCCTCGTTAACTTAGTGTTTTTCCCTTATTTAATACAGGTGCTGCAGCCATCCCTGTTCGAGTAACCAGTACTTTGTTTGTTATGTACACCGTGCTACACAATTTATATATGAGATAGGAATACATTGTGTCCAGTTTATATATAGTTGGTTGAAAAAATTCGAAAGAACACCTGACTGAACACGAACATAGATCGATTTGAGCTTGGAGGTGTAGGAAACGTTTTTGATCGTTTTCTCTTTTGTTCATTAGACAAGCATATCTGCAACTGGTCTCTGCTCTAGGAAATGTTTTCTGCCATAAGAGCTTCTTTAATGTTTTCAACTTAAGATGTGATTGTAGAATGTGCGGACGTCTAAAGGGCGACTGTCGTATGCGACTTTTGTAGAGCGCGCTGCCTGCGTCAGGCAAAGATCGTATACAACTCGTCATTCCAACATTTTGATTGTGGCTATGACTGTCGTAGGGTCTTAAAACATGTTTGAAAATTCTACGACATTTTTCGTGTTGTGTGCACATGTCGTAAAGATGTCTTACGCCTGATTTAGACGACACGATTCGTGTTGCAGACATCACGTGAGCAAGTCGCATACTGGAGTTGTCAACAAGATCGCACCGTCTAAACCGCCCTTAAAACTTACAAGTAAATGTTTTGAATCGGTGTTTCGCCGACTGTTACCGCAATGCGCACATGAGTGTTTTTGAAACTTGACTGGGGAGATGCGATTTGCTTATCATGATCCGACTCAGTGATCGAGCAATGGGAAGTAAAGCGGCTCCGTTTTAAATTAAAACGAGTTTAAAAGGGTGCCTCTTAATCAATTCAAGTTAGTGAAAAAGGCATTACCAAATAAAAGATTAAGTTCGAAATGAGTTGCCCATGTAAAAAATTTAATGAAGCAAATTTGACATGAAAATAAATTCTGACCATACTAAACGGAAAGGAAACCATTATGGCACTGAGTCA
Organism: Siderastrea siderea; assembly: GCA_964030785.1. Taxonomy (NCBI): domain Eukaryota; kingdom Metazoa; phylum Cnidaria; class Anthozoa; order Scleractinia; family Rhizangiidae; genus Siderastrea; species Siderastrea siderea. Next base: position 46,784,760 of record OZ034972.1, read on the forward strand.
ATGCTTTGTGTGACTCTTGGATTAAGTAAAAGGTGACAGCCTGTGAGATCTGTCAAATGATTGCGTGATTTTATTCACGCGAACGTGCTGTAGGTAAATTCAGTTTTCCTTTTCGTCGCTTGCTAAAATGTTGAGCTCCTGAACAGAATATATTTGTTTCTTCATAAATAGAGTACGTTGTTAATTAACATTTTTCGGAGTACTGAATGTAGCTGTGGAAATTAAAACCGAAGCCCCTCACGAAGTGCACAATACATCACCACATAATGGCATTATGCCAATCTTGACATTTTACATATATCAACGTTAAAGTTCTGAGCTCGAGTTTCTTCATTTTCCGATATGCAAAAGTAAATGAGTTTATTGCTTTTTCCAAAAATCAAAGCTACCTTTGTTTCATTTTGGCTGGTGAATTGTTTGGTGCTTTCGGAAATTAAGCTCCTTGCCAATAAATGTTGAACATGAAACGTGCCATACAAGTTTTTGAAACTTTATTAACTACGGGCCAATACAGTCGCATCAACGAGCAAAACGTGTCATAATCAGAACTTAGGACGATACACTCGTATGATAAAACAAACACCACGCAATCTTGACGAGCAGTTTTAAAATCAAACAGCAAAACTGACATGTTTATCTGGGTTTTAGCTGTTTATAAACAAAGAGCATTTCCTCGTGCACAAGTGAAGAACGCACAATAAATCGGAAATCAAAATAGAATACCGAGCAAATAAAAACTAAGAAGACCTTTATTTCATTTATTTATTATTAACATTTATAGTAATCATGAAGCAGAGAGGGCGAACGCAATATCGTACCCAGGTACTCACACTACGTAAGCTCCTTAGCATGTGCTGATTAGATCGTGTCAGCATTTTCAGGAATCTTTGACCAGCGGTTTGGTTGCCTAGACACTAGACCACTGACCAAACAGCCCCAGGCTTCTGCAAACCACACCCTATTCAACAACTCCCCCCCCCCCGCGAATAAACCTCCCCACCCCCAAGAAAACTGCTGCCCTGATTTACTCTTAACTCAGGAACCCGTACCAAACTCAAACAAAACAAACAGAGTCTGAAAGAAGAGATCGAAAGCTGACGTTTCGAGCGTTAGCCCTTCGTCAGAGCAAATCAAGGAATCGTGGGTTGCACTTGGTTTATACAGGGAGTGGTGGAGCTACGCTATTGGTGGGAACATCTCAACGTGGAAAACAAGAACAAATTAATTCAATGAAAAGCGTTCGTTGATACCGTGGTACTTTTAAATGCGCGTGCAAACGATGCAACACTTGTCCTTTCATTCACAATGCGGACAAAATAAAAGGAACCAAGGGATCAATTAAAATCACTGATCGTTTTACATGCACCTCTGCGAATATTATCTATTGCATAACATGCACTTTATGCAAAAAGATATACATTGGTGAAACAGGGAGGAGATTAGGGGACCGTTTCCGCGAACACCTACGAGACGTTGAAAGAAATGACAAGGACGTATCCAAACCAGTCGCCCGACATTTCAATCTCCCTAATCATTCTAGTCAACATATGACGATCTGTGGCCTTTCCCTACACCAGTGTAACACGGAAAGCCGTAAAAATCTAGAACAAAAATTCATTTTTCAAATCGGTACACTTAATCCCCACGGTATCAACGAACGCTTTTCATTCAATTAATTTATTCTTGTTTTCCACGTTGCCATGTTCCCACCAATAGCGTAGCTCCACCACTCCCTATATAAACCAAGTGCAACCTACAATTCCTGGATTTGGTCTGACGACGGGTTAACGCTCGAAACGTCAGCTTTCAATCTCTTTACGGTGACCAATTTACCTTATCAACTCAGTTGATAAATCCAAAATTTTGTGTTTCACGTCCCCACCGACGCAGCACCACAGTTTCTTTAGAAACTAACGCGTCTGAAATTTTGAAGATGTTTTTTTTTCCTGTAATAAGGGGGTATTTAATCTTGTCAATAAATTTAACTTAGGATACTACTGTAGACTCTCACTGTTTGTGCATCATTTTTACTCCATTTTTGTAGTGCATGCTTAGGACTTCTCAGCCAGAGTTTCAGAAAAAGCCATCTGTAGTGTGTAAAATGTATAATGTTTAACTCTTGCTGGCTCTCATCCCAGTTTGTGAGGGTGGGGGGGGGGGGGGAGGAGAGGAGGGGGCTTTCCCATAAAAGTTATGGGGGGTGCATGTTGTACCTTCAGGGGATTATACTTACCCAGTTATGACTTGGCACCACTAAGGGTGTTAAAAGCTGATAGTGCCACAACTGTTAGTATCATTATGGTACCTTTTAAGATTGGAGGATGAACTGGGATAGTTGTTTTAAAAAATCTTCTTGTCCTCTAATGGCATTCATGTAAAAAACCTGAACTCGCCAGGCAAGTGAAGTTCCTGGGTGTTATTTAGTAAATTAGTAATGAGTACAGACCTTAATGTAGACGGTGTTGTTCTCAAAGCATCTAAGCACATGTTAGTATTCTGAGGTAACTTAAAGTACCAAGTTCTTTTTTAAAGATAGGGTGCCTTTAAAACATGGCAACTCTCAATAAACAAACAACAACAATGACAAAAAGCGCGGTGAATTTTTGCTTTTTATTTTCTGTGGCTTTTCGTGTTGTGCTGATGAAAGAAAAGACCTCATTTGGTCATGAACTCGCTAGAATGATTAGGGAGCGAGATTAAAATGTCGTGCAACTGGTTTGGATGCGTCTTTATCATTTCTTTCGACAGTCAGTTCGCGGGAACGGTCGCCAATTTTTCGTGTTCCATTTTCCCACCGACGCAGCAACACAGTCTCAGTTTAGAAATAACATCTTTTACTGTCTTTATGCATTTGTTAGAATCGTAGTTGAATGTATTTCTCCTGCATGTAAGATGTTTCATAAGGCTTTGCCAGGATATCTTTACGACGATCTCGAACGCATTTAGAGGCGAGCCCTGTCAGTGACACTGGGCCTTAATTCAGTGCCGTTCAGTGACGCCCCCAAGCTAGCCGCGCTGTTTGTCATTAGCTATTATTGTTAGTGATCCCGGCCACACGTTATACAACCATTTGCCAGCCGTTACTGTGAACTCAGGGCATTCGTTGAGGCATAATGGGTTGTTCTAGGTTCCTAGATGTAACCCCTGAGCGAGAGATTCAAAAGGTCTTTTGTTATTGCTTATGCGCGTAATTTTTAGAATATTAGACCCTTAGTGTTTTAAGTTGTATTAAGTTGTATAGTTAAGTCATTTTAAGTCCCTTTTTATCTTGGACTTGTAACCCCTACTACTTTCTTCACCAATGTAATTCGGCTCCTGCTGCTGAATTGTAATTTTCTAAAAATAAGCTGATTATTAAAATCGTGTTTTGTTTTCTTCACTCACTGTGCAAGCGTCGTGAAGGAGAGCACGATAATTACTGGAATGCAATCACTTTGACTGTAAATATAAGATTCTTAGCGTGTTTCAGGTTGTGTTGTAAGCAAAACGGCGTCAAAGCGAGCGAAGAAAAGCAACCGGAAGCCGGGAAGAGGTAGTATGACGGGAAAGTTGGTCAATAACGAGGGCCATTGACTGAATTACCAAGACAATGCCAGTTTCAAGTTTGAGTGATGGTTAGAGAACCACAGCCGGTGATCGTTTACTTTCCATGCAGTGAAACAGGTTTTATATGAATGGTTATGGAGGAGTAATGTAGAAAGGAAATAATAATATAAAGGTTCAAATGAGGCCTAACACTACTGTAAAAATTGGATTTCAGGCTTACATTTTTACAGTAGTGTTAGGCCTCATTTGAACCGGCTTTATATTATTATTTCGAAAATGCTACTGACGGATAATATTCAAAGATTATGGAAAGGAAGTGTTTTGGTTAAGTTCATCTCGTGTTCTACGTATCAGTATGCACATTTGCCGCTATAATATTGCAAAGCAAAATAGGGGCCAATGTAGATTCCACCAAAACTCTTAACGCCGTTTTGGAAACGTGAGCGTCTTATCTTGAATATCCATAGAAACGTAAGTGATTGTTAGCCACAACTACTGTAAGCGTATTGACCAGAATAGCGATTGCAACGTTTTCTTACGATCTTCAAGCGCGAAATGTTTCTTGTACAAGGCACTGGGAAAACCGGAAGTGACGTTGGCGTATGGAGTTTCACGACTGCTGAAATAGTTTTCGCTTCCGCATGCGGTCAAGGGCAAAAAGCTTGCATCACGTCATTTTCAGTTTCAAATGCCCTGAAACAAACCTGTGTTAGCTTCCGGTTTCCTATAGCATGACTTTGTAACTTGTGTCAGTGCAAACGTTCATGAACGCAACGATTTAGAAAATGCCTTGATCGACAAACTGAGTTTCATGCTGACAAAACTTATGCCTCAACGGATGTTAATGAGTAATTTGTAGATTACGCGTACGTGGGACGCTTAATTTTGCAAATATAGATATAGATTTTTTAAGCAAAAATAAGCTATGAAAAGGCACGACGTTTCGACCTCTCCTAGGTCATTTTCAATTGAAAAAGTAAAACACAAAATTAGCATAAATATATACAAGCAGTTAAGAATAGACATGATGAAACAATGAAACAAGAACGAAACAAAAACAACGAACAAAACAAAAAAAAAAACTTTTTTACAGTTTTTTTGGTTTTGTTCTTGTTTCATTGTTTCATGTTCTTTTTTTAGCTTCTTAAAATTTTTTTATCGCACATATTTTATCACATTTTATAATTTAGCGTTCGTGACGTTCTTGTCTATTCTTAACTGCTTGTATATATTTAAGTTAATTTTGTATTTTACTTTTTCACTTGAAAATGACCTGAGAGTGGGTCGAAGCGTTGTGCCTTTTCATCGCTCATTTTTATTACAAAATCTGAACGAATTTGCAACGTAAAAGAGTTCACGTCTTTCCAACGGCCTTCATTTTTTCGGTTCAAAGTCGGGAGAAGTCCTCAGTTGTCCGTAAATTACTTTCCAAAATTAAGCGTCCCAGTACGCGTTTGAGACTCAATTAAGCAAATGCCAATATTACGAGAGGAATTCAACTACTTGAAGTGTCATCTCTCACATAACACGAAGTTAATATGTTCTTTTTTCCGTTCTCATCTAACTTAATTTACGTATCTTGTCATTTATAGCTTTGTGACAAACGTTACAAAGTGCTTTCGGTGAGTTCATCTGATCAGAAAAGAAGAGAAAAGAGCAGAAACGACGTAAGTGTTACCTCGATCAACGAAAGCAACACAGTGAATTGATATAGTGCACAAAGTAGCAACTTCTACCGGTCTACTGAGTTTTGTCACTCAGATCTGCTACACAAATCCGTTTAAGCACTTAAACGGATAAGCGCTACATAAATATTATTGTATTGTATTGTATTAGTATCTGGCTTACGTTTGCAAGTGAACTTTTCGCAGTTAGGTCGTTATAGCTGTATACGAGAGTGGACTTCATACAAATATTTTTCTTTTTGAATAATCAAAACTAAAAAACACGATGATGGAAGGAAATTGGAATTGGTATCCGTAAATAAACCGTGAATAAGTAAAGGATGCTTGCAGACCTGTGACATACTGGTCTCCAGTCCCCCTTTTTTCGGAAGAAATCTTAGTGCATGGGGAGGGGGGCAATTTGTGTTCATGCAACAATGCATGCTGAGCGTGAAGTCAACATTACGACAGATTAAAGAAGAATTTAAGTACTTGAAGTGACCACGAAGTTAATATATTCTTAATTTTTCCGTTCTCGCCCAACATCATTTAAGTATCTTGCCATTTATGGCTTCGTTGCAAAAGTTGTGCCCTTCCTGCAGTTTTTAATCATAAAAGCACTCTCGGTGCTCGTGAGCTCATTTGATCAGAAAAGGGGAGGAAGCAACACATCAAACGATCGCGGTAAGTGTTAACTCAGCCGACGACAGCTTTCTTACTAATATAGTGAATGATATGCATGTTCACGGTACTGACCTGCTCTGGTTCGGCATTGGCGTGACAGTTTTGAAAATCATGATGAAAACATTTCGTCTTCATTGGCGACTACAGAACAACGTCACCACAAACAGTCCTTCTCAGGGCTACACTCACCTGGAAGATCATTCTTTTCCGATTTATTATGTGACTCCTGGATTCAAACCATTTACAGAGAACTTAGGCTACGTTTACACGGGACCGATCCGGAACCGTTCCGAACCGAACCGAACCGGACCTTCTGTTTACACGGAACCGTGTGGAACCGATCCGGACCAGTTCCATGTAAACAAACCGAACTGGTCCGGAACGGATCCAAAACTGGACCTGCAAAACAGCAGGTCCAGTTTTGGATCCGTTCCAGACCGGTTCCAGAACGGTCCCGTGTAAACAGAAGGGCCTATGCGGTCCGAAAATCGGACCGGATCCGTTCCGGACCGGTCCCGTGTAAACATAGCCTTAAAATTATAGTATCTTTTGCTGACGACAGCGTGACGAAATATGCTAGTTGTAATAATTTCACAACTAACAAGTGAAAATCGACGAATAACCAGGGTTGAACATATTAAAATCTTAAAAACGTTTTCTTAAAAATTTGTAAAAACTGACCAGTCTATAGCCTTTAACGAACTTTGTCATGGAAATGGGGCGAACATATGAGAATATATACAGTAAAAAGTGTGAAAAAATAACAGAATAAATCTATTCAAATAAAGTGACATTAACGAGAAAAATGCTAATTAAAAAATGTTCGTAAAATGCTAATAAAAATGTGATAATATTATTTCGTGTTAGAGAAAATATGAAAAAGGGAATGTTTAAAAATCAGATGAAAAGACGGCTTTTCATCCTTTTTGTATAATTATATATTACTTAATCAGTGTGTTCTACCAACCATAACAATAGCTGCCAGACATGGTATTTGAATCTGTTGAGAAAAAAATAACTAGCGAAAAGCCAAACAGCGATGAAAAGGAAAATGCTAACAACATCCCTTTACTGGACAAGCCTCCAGACTGAAGACAGAAAGAAAAAAATCATCAATTGTTTAGGACATTACGAAAATTCCTTGATGGGTTGAAATAGATATGTGAGGGCCATATAGCAAGAATAGCTGTCAGTGATAACAAAGTGTAGGGAAAAGAGGCGAGACGATATTAGAAGATACACCGGATCAACATGAATAGATTTGAAAATTGCAAAGGGCTAAATCATGTAATTGGGTATAGCAGAGGGCTATATCACACAGTGAATGAACGGTGCCTTGTCTTTTCGTATGCGCGCCATAAAGGAAAACACGGAAAACTATATATCGTAGAAGAGATTAATAAATTTAGATTTCGGGAGCAAAAATATGAATTGCCAGTTTTTTTTTTTATATTCCGCAAACGAAAATTGCAAAAATTATCGCCAAAATGACCATGCGTCATTCAATCAGATAAACAAATTAACAAGGTATCAAAATTCGGCAGATTTCTGTGAAATTTGGCCTGAACATTCCTTAGATGTTGTGAAACCAAAGCGTGTCGCCCATGGAGAACTTCAATGCAATGAGTAGTATGGGACGTCGATATGGGGAAATGAATCAAAAAGACCCACCCCCCTAACTTTTTAAACCAATGAGAGACTAGGGCCAGTCCTTTTTATCATGTGATCACGGTCCTGAGAATGGACCAATGAGAGAAGAGGTCAAAGGTCAACCGGAAGTGGGTGTGGTCAACCGGAAGTGGGTGTGGTCAACCGGAAGTGGGTCCAAAGGTCAACCGGAAATGGGTCCAAAGGTCAACCGGAAATGGGTGTGGTCAACCGGAAGTGGGTCCAAAGGTCAACCGGAAATGGGTGTGGTCAACCGGAAGTGGGTCCAAAGGTCAACCGGAAGTGGGTCCAAAGGTCAACCGGAAATGGGTGTGGTCAACCGGAAGTAGGTCACGTGGTTTTTGGTGGGATAGAGTTCAATAACAAGACAGAGTTGAACTTTTTTAAAAAAACAAGTTTAATGATCATCAACAACACCAAGTCTTAATACCGACTGGGTGATCTACAGGTGGAAGCCAGGGCAATCAATGTTTCTTGGTGTGGTTAGAGCTACCAACACCGGGATGTAAGTGGTTACCGTCCTCGCGGGACATTAAGACGGGCCTGCCAGAAAATTTCGAAAAGATGGTGTGTCATGCAAGACGGAAGTCACCGAAGTTGTCCGTTGCAAATATTGCAGACCTCTTGGTTGCCGAGACAGATGACAACGACGAACAACATACTTTACTGCCATTGATCCCTTGATCAGCGCAGTCCCGGACAGAAACCAATCGCCGTAGAGTGTATCATCGCAGACGATGAAGTTGGTATGTTGATGTGGATACGCCTAAACTAAGAAATTTTCCTCCATGCTAACAACAGAGGAGGAGATGGTGGATTGCTTGCTGCACGACGACTTCGCGCATCACCGTTGCCGTAGCTTTAAATGCTTGGCATGCCAAAGTTGTCTTGCTTTATTTGAATTGGCTGGTAAAGGCTTCTTCTTCTTTTTTGTCGTGATCTAGAATGGTTTTGACATGTTCGGTAATGTTATCCAAATTATGTGCTAGAACACTTTCACGTAACTTGTTGACTTTGTGTCGTCGTTCAAGTCTCTTTTGTAAAATTTCATCAAAATACTGGTCTCGTTCCGAAGACTTGTAGATGCGCCCTGCTAGTTCCAAAGGAAAGACGATGGTATTGTTTCTGTCAATGACAGCTAGATTGTCCAAATCTTTTTGGATTTGTTTTTGAAGTTCATTGCGTTCGGTACTTTTCATGATGGCGGTGGCTTCATTTTGAATCAATTCTTTATAGTGCTCGGTCACGTCCTCGAGATCATAACCAGCTTGTAGACCTCGTCGAACCAGTTCCAATATGTAATCATGAGTGTTGTTGAAGGTTTTTGGATCCAAATTCTTGGCATAATCCATGTTGACGTCGTGCTCTGCGTTGTAAATGGGTGGAATGAAGTTTGGCTTTAAGGGATTGCCTTATGTAATTCCGGACTGACTACTCAGACATCGATAGGCAGTGAGGGAGGAACATAGTCGGCCCCTAGACCATGAATGACTATGCCCTTGTCCATCAGATGGACTACCTCGATGTCAACGAGCCGTTACAGTCAGCACATCCTTTGATTGTGGAACAAGAAATACAGAGAGAGTAAAAAATAAAGGAATAAAATATTCTTTCGGGTAGAAAAGGATTTTTTTCACAACAACGCGGGGAATGGAAAAACATTGCGAGCTAAACAGAACCGCGATGGTTCGCTTAAAAAATATTTTTAGCCGGCAGCGAAACACAACACTTTACCTCGTGTTAAGCTTTCGCTGTTTTCAAAAAGCCGCTCGCTTTCTTCTCGGAGAAAATGCGAGTTGTCATCTCGTTTGTCTCACCGCTTTACAGGCAGCACATCGTTGGACTGTAGAAAAAAGAAATACAGAAAGTGAGTAAACATAAATCAAATAGTCTTTCGGGTAGAAAAGGATTTTTTCACAACAACGCGGGGAATGGGAAAACATTGCGAGCTAAACAGAACCGCGATGGTTCGCTTAAAAAATATTTTTAGCCGGCAGCAAAAAAAACAACACTTACCTCGTGTTAAGCTTTCGCTGTTTTCAAAAAGCCGCTCGCTTTCTTCTCGGAGAAAATGCGAGTTGTCATCTCGTTTGTCTCACCGCGTTACAGTCAGCACATCGTTGGACTGTGGAAAAAAGAAATACAGAAAGTGAGTAAAAAATAAATCAAATAGTCTTTCAGGTAGAAAATGATTTTAGCCGGCAGCGAAACACAACACTTACCTCGTGTTAAGCTTTCGCTGTTTTCAAAACATCCATTCGGCGGCTTTTACAGATAAAAATCTCCCACTTTTTTCGCTGACATCTTAGCTGTCATCGTTTTGTTTGTAAAGCCGAGGGTTGCTGGGGTAAAGCGATGAATAAATCTGTGAAAAAACTGTCGTAAATCTCCCTGACCTTCCTCCATCTTGAAAAAAGTAAGAATTTGGGCGTACGTTTGCTGCTTACATAGCAAACAGTATGACCTTATTTGGTTAGGATTGGTTGTGATTGGTCAGTCCCATTCAGGCCATGGTCAAGGTCCAAGGCCATGGTCAAGGTCCAAGGCCATGGTCAAATTCCAATCAGAAGCAGAGCGCATGTCTACGCGGGCGGGCAGCGGCGGCGGCGCGCGCGGGGAATCGGCGGCGGCGGCGCGCGCTTGGCGCGCGCTGTGGGGGAAACCAAGATTTTTTTTAGTGTGAGTTCGAATCCCGGTCGGGGTGGAAAAAAATTTTTTTTTGAAAAAAGCATGGAAATTTTTTTTTCGGGTCGAAGCGAGTAGGAGACAATGGAATGAAGAGTGTTTCTTGGGGATTTGGCTGGCAGGTTTTTTTGGGTTAGAAGCGATCGATCGAGTTCGGCTCGGTTTGAAAACAAAAATCCTTTTTTTTAAAAAAACAGATAGTTTATTGGTTTTACTTGGATGACATAGGTTTTTTATTCATGTCAAGGTAGCCTGTGGACTCTGTCATGATGATCTGGATGATCATTCTTTTCTTCCCCTGGAGTTCTGTGTTGTTGTGAAGGAAACAAATGATCACCAAGCTGTCAACAGATTGCTTGCTTGCTTCACGTTCATTTAAATTGACTGGTGAAGGCTTCTTCTTCTTGTTTGTCATGGGCCAGAATAGTTTTGACGTTTTCGGTAATATCGTTCCACTCCACGATAAAAAAATACAAATGTCTATTGTAAAGCACTCAACAACTGTTCCATGTGTTTTTTTCCCGCTTTGTTCCACATATTGCGGCAGGGACGGCAATGGACACGATGGTAGGCCTTGGTGGTTTCAAACTCTATCAGCAACTACCAATTTAATACAAATAGAACATAAGTTTCCAGGTCGATAAAAAGTCACAAGCATCCGCGAGTTGGTGCATCATTTGTAAAGAGATTCGAACGACATAGACATCCGAGGATTGTTCATTCATTTGCTTTTCAAGACGTTTAAATTCCTTGCAAAGGGGACAACTCAAGGGATGCCATCGATACCATTCTTTTTTTAATTGGGTATGAACCTACGCATAAAAAAAATAATTCAGAAGCCCGCGTGGGAACATGAACCGAAAGGGTTTTGATTCAAAAGGTATGTCTTACCTCTTTTAAACGTTCGCGATGAAGTTGTCCAGCGCGTAAGTCTAAAATGTACTCCTGGATTTCAGGTGGGAGCAAATCCCAACGTGTTTCTTGTTCAACCCTCGATGTCTGCATGACGGGCCGCAAAAAATCCGGAACTTCAATGTACCACGGACAAGTCAACTGACCCACTCTTTCATATACAAACAGGGAACCAATGAGAAATCTGTCTTACAAAAAACATGTCTAAACATATTTCGTGACCCGCGGGCAGCAGGTCGCGCGCGCTATGTTTTTTCAAAAAAAGTCCTGTTTTGGATTGTTTTGTATCACCGCACATTCCACAACATGTTTCATCGGGGGGAATAACACAGCCAGCGATGAGACAGGTTTGGCAGGGCTGATATTGCCACGTGGTATTTGTGTTGAGTTCCAAAACCTCTCCACAAATTTTACAGGGATCGCGAATGTCGTCTCGTTTGCACCAATGAGGGGAGGTGAAAGGGGTGTCGATACCGAGGAGAGCCAGACCTTGTGTTATTTGGGGAAGGTTTCTATCGAGATGATTGAACCAACGATCGAGTGCGCGTTGTTTGACTTGGAGGTCTTGGTTTTTTTCTTTGTAATCGCCTGGGTAGTAGCAACCGGGATGAAAGTGTCCTTTGCACCAGGCTTTGACAAAAGCGTGTGTGTCGATGGAGACTTTGGGAGAGTTGTTGCAGAGAAGAAGTCCTTCGGTGTTTCGTCGTTGTTCGAGGATGGCGTCGATGTTCAGTGGCGTGAAATGTTGGTAGACGGTACATGGTGTTTTGTTTTCTTCATGATAACGGGAATGGGCTAAGACGACTTCTCCTTTGTATTTTTTTTGCCGATGTTTTCAGTGGGATGATAATTGAGGGGCATTTCTTCGAGGAGTTGTTCAATTTTGGTGCCGAGATTGAGATTGCGTACAATGCGTCGCACTTCATTGGCGAGGTCCTCCATGTTGGCAGTCGTAGGCAACGAATGGAGGCGAGTAGGAGGTGCGTTGACTTTTTCTAGAGAGTTGAAGAGTGATGACAGTGTTGCCTTGTTTGAAAGGTGGCAGGATCAATGACTCTCTTGTCGTACACCAACTGGTAACGTTTATAATCCGGAAAGGTGACGTGGGTGGAGGTATAAATAGGCAACCATGGGCTATTTTGTTGTCACCATGAGTTTCTACATCACCCTCCTCAGTGATCAAGCGCAAGGCACGGGGCAAAAATTTACCGCTAGACTTCCCCATTCACACTATCTGGTGGAAGATGATTGGGAAGCGGCCCTGGTTCATATCTCACACCCTGGTTTTAATCAACAATTGGAAGATCAAACCAAGCAGAATTGGACGCAAGAAGATAGTCAAAAACACTGGATGAAAACAGATATCAGATACGTGCCAAAACGTGCTGAGGGAACGGCTCCCATTCAAGTCACCAAACAAATCCATTTACCCCCAGGGTATTACCACAATTTGAAAGAAGCATGGATCGCCATCGCGTACGAAATGGAAAAACAACACATGGAAGTCATGATGGATATAGCCAAAATGGACGTGGACGATCAAGCTAAACGACAACAACTAGCCGCTCTCAACCTGGCTCAACCCTACGTGAAAATCACCAATACAGGCACCGCCTCCGAATTAGATTCGTTGTATGTACTCATTCCAGCCAACATGCAATTTGAAATGGAATGGAAATTCGCTCAACTGATGGGACTTGTGAAAGATGGAACGCCAACGCAGAGAATTGTCCAAGAAAAGAATTATCTGGTGAAACATATCGTCGATTACGACGATCGACACAAATGGACACCAACCGTCGGTCCTGTCAACAAATATCCACCGCATGGCATCGTCTCCGTCAGCTTTACTCACCCCGATTTCGATTATTACTTCTTCTTGGGTCCGAATCTCAGTCGGCAGCCATTTCCCACCACGCATACTGTCAAACCACAACAAGGACAACAACAACTCATGATCTATACGGATCTCGTCGCACAGAGCATTGTCGGAAATCAACAAAAAGGTTTTTTACGTACCTTGGATGCCGGCAATACCGATCATCAATTTGATACCACTCAACGGATGTTTTTTCCTCTTGGTAAAACCATCTTTGACAGCATTGCCATGGACATTCAAACAGCCAATGGACAGCCGGCTCCTTTCAAACAAGGCAGCACCATCATCACCCTTGAACTCTCCAGAAAAAGTCAACGGACATAAAAACAGAGGGTGCGCCTGGCTGGAGCATCTTATCATGACCACGAGAAAATTATTGGAAGAGTTTGAAACATTGGAAGACGATTTAAAGGTGGAGCAAATTTTGAAGAAGGTGAAGGCAGAACGTGTCCAAGACAAGAGTCTTGCTGAACAATTAGAGAAGAGAGAGCAGAGGGGAGGTGTGTGACTTTTTAAAGCACATGTCCCCTGACGAATGGGAACAATTGAGATGTGGACGATCCGTTTGATTTGGATGATTTTGTTTCTTGAACAAAAAAAAAAAAGACAGGTGCAAACATTTTCATTTTGTTTTATTTTCTCCCAAAAGAACACAACATGGGCTGTAACACGAGGTGATTAAAACAATTACAATTTTAAACGTTTCTTGGCTTGCATGATTTTTTTGACCACGCGTTCCGTCTTGGTTTTCTTGCCGGGTAACCGATCAATGGCTTGGATCATCTTGGTATCAGCTTTCCATTTATCTTGCAAATTCTTGGCACGGCTGTAATCAATGTCATGTTGTTTGGCGATCTGGTCCAAGCGATTGATCCCGGGATCCCCACGTTTCAGACGTTTGGCTAAATGTGTCCCGGGTCCCATGTACTGATAGCCAGGCCAATGAAATTCTTTGCCGGTTTTAGCGATCCATTTTTGTACATCCACTGCCCCACCGGATTGGCGGCGTTTCCGTTTGACACCCCTTCTCCTTCTCTTGGTGGGCATGTTTAGTCACTGTCGTCGTAATCCAACCGACGTCGTAACTTTTTGCCACGAGCCCAATCTTCCCAACCGGATAAAGGTTTCAATCGTTCCACTTCTCGGGCAGGTGCTTTGCCTTTGCCTTTGCGACTCTCGGCTATTTGTTTTTCCAAGGTCTTGCGCTGTTCTCGAATGGCTTCTAAACGACGACTGAGATCGTCTCCTCGACTAGTGGAAGGCCTCTCTTTCTTGAGAATGGGAATTTTACTGGTGGTGGCCGCTCCTTTGCCTTTCTTGGTTGTAGGGGTAATGGGGCGTTTGGGAGTCGACGGGCTGCCTTTTATCATGCGCTTCAACCATTGTTCCACGGGTCCCGTCACCAAATCCCCGGCTTCTTCCTCACCTTCTTCGCCTGGCGGGCCACCGGGTGCCCCCACACCCACGCCTCCAGGAAATTGACGAATGCGTTTGGTTAACTTGGTTAATTCTTGACTCAACGGTTTAGTTTGGGCATTGACGAGGGCGGGTGGGAGTTGAGGGTCGGCTAACAACACATGTTTTTTGGCGGCGAGCGTCGCGGCTTTGTTCAACAAAGCATTTTCGGTAATTTCTCCTTTGTAATATTGAATGAGTTGTTCAAAGTCCTTTTGGGGAATCATGTAGACCTCGTCCATGGTTGACTACAGTCGTGACAAAGTTCCCCGTCTTCCACAACAGCACAGCTCTCACAAAGACGGGCCTTTAAGATGTGTTGGTACTCTCGATACAACAGGTGATATTTATGCTTCCAATAAGAACACTCGTCTTTCCACTTGTCGGTGGCCCGATTGGCCTCTTGTAATAGAGTGATCCACGTGGCCAGGGTTAACGGGTCGGTCGAGCACATTGACATAACACCTCGTGAAGTCCTTGAAACAATCCGCGTCCTTTTTGTTGGACTAACCACTGACGACGTTTTTTGACGGAATGTTGACGACGTCCCAAATCACGTAGCACCTTTTTATAGGGTTGAAGTTTAGCTAGGATGGGTGGGGTGACGGGAATCTTGTTTTTTAAGAAGTTCAAGACCAATTCACTCACAGCATTGATTTGATCGGCATTGGCATGTTGTAACAACTCTTGACGTTTCAAACCATTGGCTTCTTGTAACACCGACCGTAAAAACGGTAATTGACGTCGAAGACGTTTCATACTGCCCACGGTCTTCGTCGGAAATTAGACACAGCACCTCCCACACCGAGGGCTCCCATTCTTTTATAGTCCTTACTCTTGCCCAGTTTGATGCCCAGTTTGGCAGCGCCTTTCAGTAAAGAAAGAATACCTCCACCTCGTTGTCGTCGGTAATGTTGTACATTATCGGTAATGCCTTTCAAGGCTTGACCGCCTAATTTGCCTAAAGCGAGGCTAAACCCAGGCGCTGGACCCGATAGAACCATACCCAGGCCATGGGCTATTTTATCCACCAAACGGGGTTTGCGACGCATTAATGCCCCTGCTCGTTGACGTCGTTTTCTTTGGGTGGTTCTTTTTCGTCGGACGGCCATGGTTGTAGGAGTGTGGGACTGGAGGGGGGCGGCTTTTTATCCTTTTCCGTCCAATAGCTTTTCGACATGAAGGGACGAGCACATCCATCCACGTAACATGGCCCTTCCACGGGTTGGTACACAAAACGACGATGGTAATCTTGCACACATCGTTTGGGTAACGGAGGGGTGAAATCCACAATGGTATCATCTAAGGTTTGCATCTTGATTAAAAATCGTTCCAGATCCTCCAAGGGAACACCCCGCACATGGGTTTTCAATTCGGTCAAGGCTTTGGAATAGGTGGTAAATGCAAATCGACTCATGGTCACTTTAAATCGGTATTGTTTAAAATCATTCCATCCTTTGACCACGGTCCCCACGGCCGCCAAACAGGCTACCAACGTACTGTTTTCCAAAAGCGGTCCAGCAATCATGCCTGCAGCCATCAGGAGTAACGCCATGCCATTGAACAAGGCATTCATCCACTTGTAATGATTCAACATTTTTCGATAACACCACCATTGTTGATGATAAAATGCATACAAGGAATCCATGCGTTGTAATAATTCCGGGGGGAATTGAAGGCCATGCTGTTTCGATCCATTCAATAACGACACAACGGTTTTCATCCTCACGGCGAAACACGGGACGAAGACGTTTGTACGCTGGGTGCTCCTCCCTGTTTATAACTGGTCACAATGCTATTGGTCATGGTGACATTTCACGTCCTTGGGCTAATTGTTCTTGTAACAGCATCCGTAAACGTCGTTGTAAATCTGCTTGACGCAAGGTGCGAGGCTGTCTGCCAGGACTCCAAGATCCTCGAGGGGTGGCTGGATTGGAGGCAGGACGTCGAGAAGGCCTTGGTCTCCCGACAAATACAAATCTTGGAAGGCGCTTATGGACATTTGATTGCTGGTGGACGCCCCAACCCCCGCAGGGGCCACGGTATCGTACGATTGCGGAGGTTGACGGTCATCATCGGCCATGGTCGCTCTCTTTTTTCCTGTTCAAATGGTGCCTTTATAGTCGTTTTTGATAGGTGCGAGTCCATCCTTCGTCTTTTAACAGGTGACTCAACACACGTTGTTGATCGGAGGAGGCGGGGTGTAAATCCAAGACCAAATACCCATACGGTCGTGTGGTGGCCTGATGAAATGTCTCCAACGTGTCTTTCCAAGTGGTAGGAAACGATTGAAGCATGACATTGCGTACCCCTAATTGATCTCGGGGGTTCTTGAACGCTACAATGTAATGGGCATTGCGGGAAATACTTTTCGCATAGCGACCCACGGGAAACATGTCTTGGCACAAGTATAGGACGGTCACCCCTTGATGATGCGAATGTTTGGTGAATAAATCCAGCACGCGTTTGTCACCCGATCCTTCATCCATTAAATCATCCAAGACCAGGACCCCATGTCCTTCAGGAAACCATTGGACCAACGCCTCATGATCGGGAATGCCTTCGTGAAACACGATCCCTTGATTTTGCATGCTTCGAAATCGATCTTGCCAGGCCCCATAACAATAATGTCGTTCGGTCGGTGGGGTTTCAAACAACTCTGGGTTGTCTACCAAGAGTTTTTCCGTAAAGACGGTTTTACCACATCCCGAAGGTCCCACCACCAAGATAGAGGAGGGGGTATGAAAACGAAACGGTTTCCCCGTTTGCATGATGATACTACCCAGTTAAAAAAAAAGGCACCTTTTTATTGGAGCCGGTGGGACTCGAACCCACGACCCAATCGCTATCTTGGATCAAGTCCAAAGGCTCTACCCACTGAGCGACGACTCCGACACCGTTTTTTCCAACGAACTTTTTTATTTAAGCATTACATTGATGATACGGATGACAACAAAGTTGATACCATCTGGCTTCTTGACCTACAATCAATTGTTGAAGGCGTTGACCCGCTTGATGGTCATTCCTGACATAATCATAATCCGAAAACTCATTTAAAAATGCTTGCAAGGTCCGTCCACGGGCTTTGGCTTTCAAGTACAACAAGGCGTAATCACCACAACTCTTGCTTGAAATGGCTTGGAGGGACTTGCCATTGGTCACCACATACTTCCAATGGTTGACAATCCAATCTCGTAACGGGGTAGCTTGCACGTACGTGTCCATGGGCAAAGCATAACTGTCCAGGACTTCACACACCTTTCCATCCGTCCACACCGCTAACCAATGTTGTCCCGGTTGATCGTGTGGGTCGGTATTCACAATGTACCCTTGAGGGGCAGTCTTGACAGGCCTCTTGGGTAAACGATCACAGGCCACTGTCCCGTAAAAGACCGGTTTCAATTGCGGGTCGTCTCGGGCTAAATAATCCAACTGCACATTATTCAAGGCCACATGTTCCATCTTTAGTGTTGGTAAATGTTATACAACACGGCTCCGTTCCTGTCAATCTCCAGCAAGTTCTCAAATTCTCCATACACGAGCACGGTTATATTGACACCGGGGGCGGCTCCAAATTCCAAGACCAGTTGTAAATCGCCTGTTTGCTTGGGGTTGAGGGTTTGACTGTCAGCACATCCATTGGCCACATTGTCAAACATGTACAAGGTACAATTTTTCTGATGGCCCCAATCCAGCAGTTCTACCATGTTGCCTTTCTTTTTACACCAAGCACCACTGGCTTGCAGAAAACGGAAGTAGCCTAGATTATCTCGGGTGCCATTGTTGTGCACTAACTGGAGGGTTTCATAAGGGTATTCTTCTCCTTTGACAATCTGTTTAATGGACGTCAGACCAAATTTCTGGAAACAGAAAGGATCTCGGGTCACATCTCCATTGAAGGCACGGCTGTCCAGTAACCCCACAATCAATCGGTCAGGTATTCTGTTTTGAAACAGGTTCGGGATATCAAAGCGGACCAGGTTGCCTTGCATGCTGAAGGTCCGGATTTCACTGCGGACGGTCGGGTAAGCCGCCACTTCTCCTTCATTGTGTCTTTTTTCAGATAAACTCTGGTAGATGGCGTCATTCAAACGCAGTTGGCAGAGATGAAACCGTAGTTTGACATCCCCTTCCATCAATCGGCCAGCTAGACCCACTCCATTGAAAAACAGGCTGGGGCCATTGAAATGAAATTTCATCTTGATTTCGATGCCAGGCACCAACAGTTTGCCAGTGTGAAACACTTCCAAGTGCGGGGTAAACACCAGACTGTGGGTAAGACCTCCAGCATACTTCTCCACTTCGTCCACAGAGGTATTGAAGGCTGCTTTATGATTAGCACTCAGATCTTGCCAATGTTGATGGTTTCCTGCTTTGTCTGTGTTGGTGGCAGTCCATTGGGGTGGGAAATCCACTTGATTGTACCAGCCTTGGGGTCCCAACACAGTCTTGCCATCTTCTCGATCATAATTCAGCAAGGTTTCCAGGTAGGCTTTGTAATGATAAGTGTCGGATTGAGGACTGATCAACGTGCCATTCAAATTCAAGTCAATTTGTTTGATGATGGAATGGGCCAAATTGTTGACGGGCCACAATTTCTGATCGGCCACCAAGTTATCGTTCGTACTCTTTTGCAATCTCAATTCCATGGTAAAGTAACTGCGTCCCAAATCCACAAAATCGTCCAACCCTGGAATGATGAATTCCATGGGATTGATACCCGTGGTGGTGGGTTGAATGGTGACCATGCGATAGGCATTGATGCTAATGTCGGTCGGTGGCACCTTGAAAATCCGTAATGCAGGGTTGACAGTCCCTTCGGAACGCTCGTGAGCCGGGGCGGTTTGCGTACTCACGTCAGGCATGTTTAACGTCGTCGGCGTCGAGTGGTACCCCGTCGTCGTCGTGAGGGGTTTTTATAGTGTCGTCGTCGTGCTAAACGTTGTCTCAAATCAAACCCGGGGACTCTCATCACCTCGGGACTTAACCATCCACCACGTTGTCGTCGCATGAGTTTCCAAAATGGATACAGTCCACCCCATTGAGACAACCCTCGATCACTACGAATCCGTCGAGGTCGTGAAGGCACGGGATCCATGTTCACACTCCAAAAATATCACGTGCACGTTTGGTTTGTTTGGGAAACAAAGCACTGGCCACACGCACGGCGTCTTTCACGCTCTTATGACTCAAGGCTTTCTTGGCTTGTTTGGTGATTTCTTTTTTAAGGACGTCTTCGGCTTTGCGTTTGATACCTCGTGTCAAACCCGTTTCCAATCCTCTCTTGATATTACTAGGCAGTTTTAAAGGATTTCGCGTCCTTATAAGACCTTGCAACCCCCCACGCATCAGATCCGTCATCAATCCTTTGCCTTGTTGATCATACCACTCATCGGTTCGAAATCGTGTCAAACTTCCCCCACGCATGGTGTCTTCTTCACCAGGGATAAACGTTTTGTCTGTGCTTCACGTGACCCCCTTTTTATACCGTCATCATCGTCTTCTTTTCCGAAAAGCGGCTTCCAACCCTTTTTTAGCCCCGTAACTCGCGGCACCACCCGCGGCACCCAACGCCACGGCTTTCCCTCCAGCGATCAAGGCAGGAATAAGGGCGGCCAGTGGGAATAAACCCCCTCGTTGCCTTCTTCTCCTTCGTCTCGTTCGACGCACTCTTGTCTTGGGCATCTTGTGATTGGGACACTCCGTTGGCCACCCCCTTTTTATGTCTTTTTGAAGTGTAACGTGACAATAGTATGGCCTTCACCAAACTTGACCAAGTCTCCTCCTCTACCAATCGTTTCAGCCACTTGAACGTGAATCATTTCCACCACCTCGTTACGAAGAGACATGTATTGAATGTGCAACGGTTCAAAGTACAGGGTGCCACGTCCTTGTCGCTTGTACTGGATTTCACGTAACAAATCAGTCACGCGATTGCCCACCACCGTGCTGCCTGCCACGTCGGAGTACACGTGCAACGATCGTGTGGGTTCACCCACCACCGCCCGAAATGCTACATTCAAGTTGGTGAAACGCCACCCACAACTCATACTCAATTGTAAATAATCCGGTAAAATAGAACGCACCGTCCAAAAGACGGCGTTCCCCTGACCGTCGGTGACATCGTTCCAATCATTGTCAGCGGGTTTTGTCATGTTGGGGATTTGATCCCCCATGAATTCTTGTTGTAAGTTGGGTCCCAAAATCAACCCACTGTCAATTTTACGTAACCATCCCATCTTGAGCGCTAACTTGGTGTAGATGGTCAGGGCTGGCGTGTCGGTGCCGCAATGGCAGATATTCGTGTTGTCGATGAGCAGATCCTCGCCTTCCCAACGAAACTTAACGTAGGTGTGTTTGCCTTGATCATTGGTAAACCGACCACCTTGAACGGCCATTTGCATACGTTGTTGTTCCAAGTGAGCAATGGTGGCTTTCATGAAACTCACGCCATCCACCACCCAATCCAAATCTTTCACGTCATTGATGATGCTTCGCGCGGTGTCTACTCGCGAGGTCATTTCCCCGTCTTTTCCATTCGGTTTGGGATAGGTTTGGCCCCAGGACACCCCCATGACGTACCCATTTTTCTTCACCAACTCATACAAATTGACGCGAGCATCCGGTAAGGATATTGCACTTAACCCCACTTGCCATCCACCTCCTGTGAGCTGTAACGGTTGAGGTAAACGAATCTTGAAGGAATTGGCTTGGTTGTTGGGAAATTCACGTCGGTTGGCATGACTAGGTAAAGTCACGTAGAACGACATTTTGTCTTTGTTCTTCACACCACGACTTCCCTTTTAAAGTGGAGGGTCAGGAGGGCATGCCCTTCACCAAATTTCACCAGATCCCCATTGGTTTCGGCCATCTGGGTTTCTACGATTTCCACCACTTCGTTGCGTACTGGGACATATTGAATATGTCGAGGTTCAAAGTGGGTGGTGTTTTGAGGCTGGTACTTGATTTCTCGTAAGAGATCCGTGATGCGACCCCCTACCATGCTGCTGGTCCCTACATCACAATACACGTGCAAAGGACGCGTGGAGGGAAATTCCAACGAAGGACGAAAGGTCTTGTTCAAATTCACAAACCGCCAAGGGCACGATAGACTCAATTTCAGATAATCCCCCTCCACTTTCCAAAAGAGGGGCTTGTTGGCAGCATCGCGGACATCCGTCGGGGTAGGAATGGTGGAAATGCCTTGAAATTCTTGCAAGAGATTCGGGCCCAATCGATACTGGCCGGGGGACACTTGTTCAATCCATCCCATTCTCAGGGCCAAGGTTCTGCCCCATGACACGTGCGCTACTTGTCGTTTGTAATCCACATTGGTGGTATTCAACAACAAATCCCCTTCGGAGGTCCATTCAAAGGTCGGATACAATTTGATGCCATTGTCCTCCGCCCATTTATTTTTGGGGGCGGTTTGTTTCGCACGGCTTTGCTCGTAACGGTACACCAGTTGATGAAAAAAGTGCGATCCCGTCGACGAGGCCATCTCCTTTCTCATATCTCGACCGTAGACGGTGAGTTCGCGACGTTCATGGTACCACCGATCGTTCCCTTGATCGTCTTTGGTATACACCCGTTCGTGCCATCGTACATACAACAGAGGATGGGAATCGCCCACGCCTCCTTCTTCCGCTATCACTGGAATGATGGGTAAGGATAAACTCACCATACCCACCATCCATCCTCGTCCCACAAATCGGATGGGTTTAGGCAACCGGTTTCGAAAATGATAACTCTTGTTCCCAGGAAACTCTTTGGTACTCGCATGACTCATCAACGTCACGTAAAACGAAGAGTTGGGGACGAACGTCATTGTTTAGTCACGTCGTCGTCGTCGTCTTTTGGGGGGACTTGTCTCTTTGGGTGGGCTTTTCCTCTTGGGTGGTTGGAGAGACGTCACGTCTTGGCTTGCTATCCAACTATTGTACTTGTCCGGCCACCCTTTCCACTTGACCAACAGGCGATCTTTTTGTCGCTTAAGTACCTTTTCGATCCGAAACACATCCGACACGTGCACTTTTTGTAAATCCTCTTCATAAAACGTACCTTGGACGGGGGTATCATCCCATTCGTGAATCTTATACGTGGGCACAGGGCCAGGGACCACACGATGCACGACAAACACTTCTTCGGTCCAACCGGGTAAATACCCTTTTTCAAACGTACGATGAATCTTATTGAGACGTACACGATCCCCTACTTTGAATTTAGGTTTTTTCTGACCTTTCAATCGTTTCTCGTACAGGCGTTTCCACACGGCTGCATCGTTTTCCCACGTCACGTCTTGAGGGGCCATGCCAATACTTCGATGACGTGTGGCATTGTAGCCTTGGACCAACTCGGGTAACACATTGTCAAATTTCAACGTGTTGGCGGCGGTGAAATAGCGGTACAAACGTTCTTTCAAGGTGCGGTTAAATCGTTCCACTATACTGGCTTTCGCATCCCCTTGGGTAGAAAAATGATGGATTCCTTGCTCCTCGAGCCAACGTTGAAACGTGCGATTGTAAAATTCCTTCCCTCGATCCGTTTGCAATTGGACGGGTTTCCTCTTCGTACGCAATATCTTGTCAAAGGCATGAACCAACGCCACCCCGGTTTTGTCTTTCAACGGTTGTACCCACGCATACTTGGACAACACATCCACGACGGTCAACAAGTATCGTATACCCCGATTATACTTGGCCAAGGGTTGCACTTCCACCAAATCTGCAACCCATTGATGGTCGATACTTAGGGCCACGGTCGGCAGGGTGGTAAATTGACGACGTCGAGGTTTATGCAACGTGTAGGCCAAATCCCGTTCCAAGACGCGTTGGGCTTTTTTCAAGGGGAGGTGATGGGCCTTGGCAAACCGTTGCACGCCTCCTAAACTGCCGGGGGCTCTAGGATCGTGGTAACGGGTCAACCATGATTGCGAGACATCGAGTTTGGTTCGTTTGGTCTTTCGAGGCGCCATACTTTCTGATACTCATCCAACAAGGTCGGTATGGGAGGGATGGTGTTGGGATGCGCCTTTTGAATGATTCGATACCATTGCCACGCTTTGGGGTGGGCTTTTAACCATAACACAAACACTACCCATCGATACAAGTTGAGGTCCACATGGGTTTCTTCAAAGACTTGAAGAGGAGGCGTGTCCTCGGGACATGGGGGAATGGGTACTTTTTCACCTGGTTGGTAGTCATATAACACTTGGCAAAGGGCTTGATGGCATTGCCATTGCACCAGGGACAACAAACCCTCCCACGCATAACACAACCACACAGACTCCATG
Organism: Siderastrea siderea; assembly: GCA_964030785.1. NCBI lineage: Eukaryota > Metazoa > Cnidaria > Anthozoa > Scleractinia > Rhizangiidae > Siderastrea > Siderastrea siderea. The sequence goes on from OZ034972.1 coordinate 46,808,545, forward strand.
GTTACACTAATAAAAATTTTATTCTTACAACATCAGCCTTTTATAGATTTCACAAGTCAAAAAACTCAAAAGAGCGCGTGTATTTCATTTTACCGGCGCCCCGGTCGATCATGCTCTTTTTTCCGGACCTGCTTTTTCATTTGTTTTTATCATGTATCATAATCATTGTTCATTAAAAACAGTTCGTGTGTCTTTACTTGGTCGTGTCTTGTCTTTGTTTTTTTCGGTTCTTGGGTTTCAAGGGTTTGTCGGCCCATTGAAAGAAAGGACATCGATCCTCGGGTGTTTCTTTGCATGTGAAATAAGGGCGGTTGGGATTGGCTTGGGATCGGCTGATTCGTAGGAGCACGGGTTCTTCACAGTCACACACCAGGGTTCTTTTGAGATAATCAGGATGGAGTTTTTCATTAATGATCTTGAGATAAGTGGCGATTTGATCTTGATGACAAAAGAGGCCACATTTCTTTTCTTGGCATTTCATGTAAGTGTCTCCTGTGGTTTGGGCTTGAAAGCAAATTAGGTCTGTTTCATGCATAGGACAGACAACGGATTGACAAGCTTGTTCCATAGGCGGTAGTTGTACTTCATAACTAGCAGCAGGCGGATTTAACAAATTGAGAATATTGTCACCATTGAATAAGTCATCCATATTGATGAGTGGTGGTGGTGGCGGCGGCGGTACTGGTGGTGGTGGTGACAATGTGGTTGTTGTAGGTGTTGACGGTACTGGTGGTGGTGAAGAAGGATCCACTTGGGGTGGCTTTTTGATTTTGATTTTTTTGTCTTTTTTGGACTTTTTCTCCGTCGGTGCAGGGGGTAAAGCAGTGACCATCTCTTCGAGTTGTTGCAAAGGTCTCTTGGTGGCCATGGTGAATTGAAGAGAGAAAGAATGAAAAAAGAACACGCTATTTTATAGGCGATGATGACGTGATCTTAGCTAGGATTGGTGGAGACAAAAAATAGGGGTCAACGTTCAGGTCCATCGGGTATGTCGATGCCCGCCCATTCACGTTCTCGTAACGTGTCACGCGCCCAGCCAAAAATATGATCCACATCTTCATGAGTGAAACCCAAGAGTTCATAGGTGAAAAAACTAAATTGGCGTCGAAACGATACAATCTCCTCCAAAATTTGTTCTGTCACGAGATCGGGACTCGTCATCTGTACCACGAATTCAATGTCGTTGGGTTGCCAGCTCGGGATTTCCAAATGATAGTGTAATAGTAAACGCTGCCAGGATCGATGGATGGTCTCTAGCGAGAGTTGACGTATTCCTGTTTTGATCGAGTCATGGACACGTCGTCCATGAAGAAGCGCTTCTTCGCTGTACATGGGTTGAACGGGGGGTTCTAGATCCTGGACGTGTTGATGAATATATTGGAGAATGGCTACGATCCAACATCGTTTCCATAGACATTCTATCACGTCTTGATAAAAACGGGAACAATAATCAATATTGCCACTGGCAGTAAAAGGAGATTCCATTTTAGGGACTTGTTTGTCTTTGCTTTTACCAAAAACACGAGTCGATGCACGCAATCGTCTCTCCATACATTGAACAAATAAAAAGTGATGAAAAAGGATGAGTGGTGCCTGTATATATATATAAGAAAAAAGAAGCTGTCAATCAAACAGTCTATATATCACCTCTCTATCTTTTCAACGCATCATTTCTTGTTAGCATGGCAAGTAACACGGAGTCAGACGATGATCTTAATGAGTATATGCAGCAATGGGAACAGCAAGGTGGTGCTGTACCGCAACGACGCGACCATTATCAATTTCGACGTGTTAAATTCCGAGAACGTCAAGCCAAGAACTATGGAATCACACGTACAAGCTATCACTTACGCGTGGAAAACCCGCCAGAGAGTTTTCCAGAAGGACATGGCAATATTGTGCGCGCGTTTGAAGAAGGATTGGCTGACGTTATAGAAGATCTCACGCGTAATATGCCGGACCATGACAGAATTCAAATTTATTTATCTTCCAACCGACTTCAATCGGCCCACACCTCAGCCAATGTAACTGTCGGCGATTGGCGCGATCCTTTGTCAGGTGCACGACGCATATTGGATCAGATTAGTAAAATGTTGAACTCAAATGAGAACTTTGAAGTCGACGACAGTTTGCAGTTGGATGTGACGCACATCACCATGCCAGAACCGCATCGGCATGGGGTTTGATGTACCATCAAGCTGCGGTCATCACGCGAAACCCACCCACCATTGTCCCAAACAAGAAACTCATTTGTTTTATCAATGGCTGCAGTCGCAAGCTTGAAACCATCTTTATCAGCACTAGAACTGCTGCGACAAGGTCTGCAAGCAGGTTATGATCTGGAAGACATTGCCGAACATTACAAAGAAAAAATCCAAGAAGAAGCAGCCGCCATCATGAAAAACACACAACACAAAGAACTCAAGGAACAAATCCAAAAAGATTTGCATAATCTGGCCGTCATTGACCGAAACAAATTTATCACACCCCGTAATTGTCCTCTCTTTTCTGATCTGAGCCCGCGATCCCTTTTTCCTTATGTAGTCCCTATGTACTACCTATGTATTCCCTATGTATTCCCTATGTCATTGTACCTCTCTTTTTCCCTTGACATGAATAAAAAACCTATGTTATCCAAGTAAAACCAATAAACTATCTGTTTTTTTAAAAAAAAAGGATTTTTGTTTTCAAACCGAGCCGAACTCGATCGATCGCTTCTAACCCAAAAAAACCTCCCAGCCAAATCCCCAAGAAACACTCTTCATTCCATTGTCTCCTACTCGCTTCGACCCGAAAAAAAAAAATTTCCATGCTTTTTCAAAAAAAAATTTTTTTCCACCCCGACCGGGATTCGAACTCACACTAAAAAAAATCTTGGTTTCCCCCACAGCGCGCGCCAAGCGCGCGCCGCCGATTCCCCGCGCGCGCCGCCGCCGCCGATTCCCCGCGCGCGCCGCCGCCGCCGATTCCCCGCGCGCGCCGCCGCCGCCGAGTCCCCGCGTAGACATGCGCTCTGCTTCTGATTGGAATTTGACCATGGCCTTGGACCTTGACCATGGCCTTGGACCTTGACCATGGCCTGAATGGGACTGACCAATCACAACCAATCCTAACCAAATAAGGTCATACTGTTTGCTATGTAAGCAGCAAACGTACGCCCAAATTCTTACTTTTTTCAAGATGGAGGAAGGTCAGGGAGATTTACGACAGTTTTTTCACAGATTTATTCATCGCTTTACCCCAGCAACCCTCGGCTTTACAAACAAAACGATGACAGCTAAGATGTCAGCGAAAAAAGTGGGAGATTTTTATCTGTAAAAGCCGCCGAATGGATGTTTTGAAAACAGCGAAAGCTTAACACGAGGTAAGTGTTGTGTTTCGCTGCCGGCTAAAATCATTTTCTACCTGAAAGACTATTTGATTTATTTTTTACTCACTTTCTGTATTTCTTTTTTCCACAGTCCAACGATGTGCTGACTGTAACGCGGTGAGACAAACGAGATGACAACTCGCATTTTCTCCGAGAAGAAAGCGAGCGGCTTTTTGAAAACAGCGAAAGCTTAACACGAGGTAAGTGTTGTTTTTTTTGCTGCCGGCTAAAAATATTTTTTAAGCGAACCATCGCGGTTCTGTTTAGCTCGCAATGTTTTCCCATTCCCCGCGTTGTTGTGAAAAAATCCTTTTCTACCCGAAAGACTATTTGATTTATGTTTACTCACTTTCTGTATTTCTTTTTTCTACAGTCCAACGATGTGCTGCCTGTAAAGCGGTGAGACAAACGAGATGACAACTCGCATTTTCTCCGAGAAGAAAGCGAGCGGCTTTTTGAAAACAGCGAAAGCTTAACACGAGGTAAAGTGTTGTGTTTCGCTGCCGGCTAAAAATATTTTTTAAGCGAACCATCGCGGTTCTGTTTAGCTCGCAATGTTTTTCCATTCCCCGCGTTGTTGTGAAAAAAATCCTTTTCTACCCGAAAGAATATTTTATTCCTTTATTTTTTACTCTCTCTGTATTTCTTGTTCCACAATCAAAGGATGTGCTGACTGTAACGGCTCGTTGACATCGAGGTAGTCCATCTGATGGACAAGGGCATAGTCATTCATGGTCTAGGGGCCGACTATGTTCCTCCCTCACTGCCTATCGATGTCTGAGTAGTCAGTCCGGAATTACATAAGGCAATCCCTTAAAGCCAAACTTCATTCCACCCATTTACAACGCAGAGCACGACGTCAACATGGATTATGCCAAGAATTTGGATCCAAAAACCTTCAACAACACTCATGATTACATATTGGAACTGGTTCGACGAGGTCTACAAGCTGGTTATGATCTCGAGGACGTGACCGAGCACTATAAAGAATTGATTCAAAATGAAGCCACCGCCATCATGAAAAGTACCGAACGCAATGAACTTCAAAAACAAATCCAAAAAGATTTGGACAATCTAGCTGTCATTGACAGAAACAATACCATCGTCTTTCCTTTGGAACTAGCAGGGCGCATCTACAAGTCTTCGGAACGAGACCAGTATTTTGATGAAATTTTACAAAAGAGACTTGAACGACGACACAAAGTCAACAAGTTACGTGAAAGTGTTCTAGCACATAATTTGGATAACATTACCGAACATGTCAAAACCATTCTAGATCACGACAAAAAAGAAGAAGAAGCCTTTACCAGCCAATTCAAATAAAGCAAGACAACTTTGGCATGCCAAGCATTTAAAGCTACGGCAACGGTGATGCGCGAAGTCGTCGTGCAGCAAGCAATCCACCATCTCCTCCTCTGTTGTTAGCATGGAGGAAAATTTCTTAGTTTAGGCGTATCCACATCAACATACCAACTTCATCGTCTGCGATGATACACTCTACGGCGATTGGTTTCTGTCCGGGACTGCGCTGATCAAGGGATCAATGGCAGTAAAGTATGTTGTTCGTCGTTGTCATCTGTCTCGGCAACCAAGAGGTCTGCAATATTTGCAACGGACAACTTCGGTGACTTCCGTCTTGCATGACACACCATCTTTTCGAAATTTTCTGGCAGGCCCGTCTTAATGTCCCGCGAGGACGGTAACCACTTACATCCCGGTGTTGGTAGCTCTAACCACACCAAGAAACATTGATTGCCCTGGCTTCCACCTGTAGATCACCCAGTCGGTATTAAGACTTGGTGTTGTTGATGATCATTAAACTTGTTTTTTTAAAAAAGTTCAACTCTGTCTTGTTATTGAACTCTATCCCACCAAAAACCACGTGACCTACTTCCGGTTGACCACACCCATTTCCGGTTGACCTTTGGACCCACTTCCGGTTGACCTTTGGACCCACTTCCGGTTGACCACACCCATTTCCGGTTGACCTTTGGACCCACTTCCGGTTGACCACACCCATTTCCGGTTGACCTTTGGACCCATTTCCGGTTGACCTTTGGACCCACTTCCGGTTGACCACACCCACTTCCGGTTGACCACACCCACTTCCGGTTGACCTTTGACCTCTTCTCTCATTGGTCCATTCTCAGGACCGTGATCACATGATAAAAAGGACTGGCCCTAGTCTCTCATTGGTTTAAAAAGTTAGGGGGGTGGGTCTTTTTGATTCATTTCCCCATATCGACGTCCCATACTACTGCAATGCGCATCGCGTATTCTCTGCTGCTTGAACTTTACAGATTAATTAAAAAATAACCAGTCAGTGCTCACACACTTTTGATGACTGATCCTTTGTGTTTAACACTGTGCAGTTATTTTTCCAATGCGCTTGGATTTGATACCCTATTAATTCAATTGAATGACAAGCGGTCATTTTCGTGGTTGTTTGCGATTTTCTTTTGCGGAATTGAAGAAACCGGCAATTCATTTTTTTTTTCGAAATCTACATTCATTTACCTTTCCAACGGTATTGAATTTGCCGTGTTTTCCTTTAAAATGGCGCGCATACGAATTTTTTTTCCCGGAGGACACCCACGAAGGTCCGGAGTAACCTTAACGAGAACATTCTTGACATTCTTCAGCAACTACCTGCATACCGTATTTTCTCAATTAGACGTCGGGGGCGTTTATTTAAAATTAGGCCTCGTATACCCGGCGTTTAATAAAGAAACTACGGTACATGCACAGTGTAACGACTTCAAAAGGGTCTGGTTTTGCCCATCAAATCTGCAATGCGAATCAGTTAGACTTCAGAAACAATGTTGCAGTATGCAATGTCATAATAGCTGTGTGCGAGAGGAGACCGTGTACAAATTCGTTTCTTTTTCGATAATCAAAACTAAAACCACTTTGATGGTAGAAAATTGGAATAGCTATCCCTAAACAAGCCGTAAATTAGAAATTTGAGTTGCCTGGTCCCCATTCTCCTTTTTTTCTCGGAAGAAATTTAGTTCACGAGGGAGTCGAGCAATCCGATAAATGACCTTGCTGTTGTTGTCATTGCCTCTATTTCAGAAGGAGCAACTGGAAACTAGAATGTATCTTGTGTTGGGAACGTGGCGATGCCTGTCGCTCTCGTTGTGGGTCCTATCGGTTATTCACATGTGCACACGGCAGACGACAGCTTCCATTTCATGTGCCATATTTCCCTGCCCGAGTGTAAAAAAGGACTGGTACCCAGGGTTCAAACCTCAAGATTCGTCACCTCCGTACGTACTCAGTGTAACCGATCAAGATGGTCGGTCCGTTTCAACATACGGGCCTAACGTGGCAACACACACAAGTAAGTTGCTCTGTCCTAATTAAGGCTAAGATCGGTTGAGATATTTGAGAGGTAATGAAATATTTAAGGGGTGGGTGCTGATATGATGCAATGAAATGTAACAATGGACAAACTGTTTTAAATCACTGAATGCTGAGGATGACATTGCATGTCAGTTTTCAAGGGCGCATCCAGACTACCTCCTGTCTGTCCACTTGTGTCCTTATCAATCCACCCTGCCCATCAAATGTAAGAAAACAATGAGAGCAGGCCAGGCCACAACACCAGGGACTACGTCCCTTTTCCTTTTTGAAAAGTGATTTAAATTCTCTAACGTTCCCTGGTAATTATTTATGTGAGAAGGTGGAGGAGGTGATACGTTCATGGAAGTGTAAATGGAACATTTGACTGAAAGACCAGCCTTCTAAATATTGATATCAACTTTTGCAGTTGTTAGAAAGCCTAGAAAAATCAGGCTGTATGACATCAATGCAAATATTTTTCACCCATAAAAAAACTTACAATATAGAGCACTAGCTTGTACATGTTTCCACCCATGTATAAGCATGGAAGACGGAAAACGACGTTTAGGAAACCTAATCTAAAGTGCAACACGTCGTACCGCTCTCAGCTGAGCAAAGTTTTTATGAATTTTTTGCAACTTTTTGACATTTTTTTATCAACTTATTGATAGCTTCCGTTTCATTTGACCAATCAAATCTAAGAACGAGAGGAGGAGTCGCAACTGAGCGAACGTAAAACTTGACTAATTCGCCCCCCCCCCCGGTTCTTTCATTTTAAATTGCCACTGAGTTGACACGGAAGCCATGAAAAAGTTGCCAAACTATGCAAGTGGAAACGGTACGTCACCCAGCACTGTAGAAGCTGGGGAGGGAAAGGCCAAATAAACCTGCGATATGCTACCATCCTTTCTTTACAGGGTGTTGCATCGATGCCCCGAAACGCTTTATACTTTGACAGTATGGCCCTCTTAAGGGCGGCCTTTGAGATGACTGCATTCTAGTAATCTCATGTATCACCCATGGCCTTTTCAGGATTAAGAACGGTTTCTCCCAAGTCTACATGTATTCATGCATACATGTTTTCGTTTTTAAACTTTAAGCTATATCATTTCCTGCTGTTTCCTTTCTCGTTGCAAGCCAGTGTTCTTGATGATGATTCCATCACACGCACTTTCACTGCTTACCTGCTTGTTTTGTTTGACTGCGGCATCGCTGCGGAATACCCTGCCCCAATCTGTCAGAGATTCGGCATAAGCTGCAGTTGACATTTTTAAATGCAGACTCAAAGAACACCTTTTTCTAAATGCTTACTGACGGAAGCTGATTTTCTCGTTTGGTTAATTTTTTTAATCAGAACAGTTTCTTTCTTTTTTACATTTAGACAGTTTTTAGTATTCAGCAAATTTTTAAACATCTGTAAAGCGCTGTTGACCTACCGGGAAACAGCGCTAGATAAATGTATTATTATTATTATTATTATTATTATTATTATTATTATTATTATTATAGCAGTGCAAGACGTATATATGCTACCACCCTAAAAAGCATGCACAGGGCGCGAACGTAGCCTATGCAGCTAATTTTCGAGGGAAAAAAACCTAACTTCTACTAAAATGAATAAAAAGCACTAATGCCGCTAAAACGTTCAAAATCTCTTAAATACTAAAATGCCTCAAATAAATACAAGCCTAGAAACTATTATTATTATTATTATTATTATTATCATCATCATCATTAAATAAATAAATGGTTGGTTGATGTTGTTGTTCTCTATTCACCTTTACAGTATCGCTGAATGGCACTTGGACAGGAAATAAAACAGAGAAGTTTGTTGGATTCATTATTTCTGTTTACAATGACGATTCAAAAAGAAGGCAGTCACTAGGGGAGGAAGTAACTGGATATTTCGTGATACCATTGCACCAGGAAGCATCCACGAAATCTTGCCACTTTGAGGCCAAGACTGATTCTTATAGAGTAAGTCATACTGCCAATTTTAAAATTCCTGTTTAAGGCCGCGGGTGACAAGCTGCTCATGAATAAATTTATAAGGCAAAAGTTTGGTGGAGGTCTTATGCTAAAAAACGTTATATCTTGAACGTTTGGGAGCCGATTCCGTTTAAACTTAACAGAGAGCTTGGACAATGGTGGAAGTGCAACAAGGTTGCTTTTGGTTTGATAGATTGCCCTTCTTTGCGATGCTTTAAGCTCCCAAAGTTAAGATTTTGTAAAACGCGACTCCGTGTCCAAGTTTTCTCCTCGTGGAGAAGACAACACTTCTTGATTTTACCACTCATTGATCAGTTAAAACCTCTATTGTGTCACAACAGAAGCCGATTTTGTGATTTCAAGTTCCACTGAAAGTTATAAGCCTTTAAATCAATAAAATCGTCCTTAAAAGCCTTCAAAATTCTGTTAAAAAGTCTGTTTTAAAAAAGTGCTTCTGTTGTGACAACCTACAACACACCTATTTTACCTCTCTGTTGTGTCAGTTCAGGAAATTCTATATCCGCGTTGTATTCTTGGACACAAAATTGGTGGTTTTAGGGCTTCCGAAGGCTTACCGAATAAACACGAATGTTTAGGTAAGATTAAATTGTGGAAATTCAATTCTAACAGCTATTGTTCACTGTCCAGAAAAGAACAATACGTTGCAATTTAGAGATAGCAAATATTTGGATTGAATAATATGAGCGTTTCCGAAGCTCTATGTTAGCTATAAGGAGTATTTTTTTAATTTTTGCTTTGTTTTTTGGAAAACTTCTCAAAAGTTTCTATTAACGTTTGAACGTAAAAAAAGTTGGACTTTACAATATTTTTTGTTTAAAAACGTTTAAAAGTCACAACTCCGTAGCACGCGATTTAACGCACGTGCAATTATTGATTCAGAAACTGAAAGTTTTACTGAAGAGCTTCTTCATGAATATTTCGCGCAATGTCGCTATCATTCGTCGCACTCCGTGCATACGCTTTAAATAAATAAATGCTGATGACTTAGTTTCTCACCCGCGGCCTTAAGAATCTTTTCCCGCGGGAAAATCTCAACTTGCCATTTCAGGGTCCCAAATCACTATTTTCTTTTAAAGAATATTTTTCTCGAAACGCCTGCTCACTAACTGCCAAGCTACAAAAACGGAGTTCAAGGAAACTTAAGTCAAAACTATGCTTTTAAATAGCTTTCGGCTTATATCCAGGAGGGCTTATAACCGGAACTCTTTGTTCCCACGCTGGTGGGTCTAAAGTTGGGGAGAGTTTGGCTTATTACCATGTTCTGTAAAGTATTTATAAGGTGTTTTTAAAAGATAAAATCCTTTTATTTCCTAGAGTAGATTTTTGAATATCTTTCCCTTAATGATGGATCATAACAATTACAGACATCTTGAGAAACCGCCTAGTCGCGTCGTTATAGTTTTTTTAATTAAGTGAAAAATTGTTTCACCTGCCAAGAATTGGCATTTTATCGAGTTCACAATGACTTACAATAGGTTACTCATGCATGCTGTTATGTCATTCCTTGGGTTTTGTGCTCGTCTACTTGGACTCATGATAGAAAAATTCACACTCAAGGTCATAGAAAATGAGAGTCCGCTTACGCCCAGTTATAAAGATTGAATTTTTCTAATATCCTATTGCCAGCTGTGTTGCGTTCCTATCTAGAGTATACGTAAAAACGGCAATTGCTTTGCCTTAAGGAAATTTGTGATCAGCTGTTTTTATACTGGATTTTTTTCAGGATGCTGTGATATCTCAAAACTCTACTTACAAAGAGTGGGACAGTTTTCAAATAAAATGGAAGACACCAACGAAGTACTCATCTCAGAAAATCATCATAAGGTTTCGACTGAATTTTTTGGTAACCTGTCCAGGCGCCCAGGTTGTAGAAACAAGGGAAAGAAGGCGAGCAAAGAAAAGAAATTTTTGCGAGTGGAAAGGAAAAAGGAAAAAGGACAAGAAGAGTGGAAAATTGTCATCACTTTGTACAGAATGTGTCATGAGCTTTAGACAGGCGCAATTCTAGTAGAGCTCGCGATCGTTATTAATATTTTCCCTCTTCCCGCCTCGACTTTCCTTCACAACCTCCAACCTGAACTCCTAGACCAGGCTAATTCTGTGGCTAATCATATCAGTGGTTTTTCCATGTCTACAATAATTTTTTATCCCTTTTTTTTAATTCCTTACTTATTTTTTCCCCCTCTTTTTCCAGTGCCAGCGTCGTGAAGGAGTACGGTGTCTACTGGGATGGAATCAGTTTGTCTCTTAACGGTAAGAATTCTCGCATTTCATGCTCCCGCGTGGTGAGCAAAATCACGGGCGAGTAATTTGAGAAAACGAGCAGGGAAATAAGCCAGAGGAGCTGGGCAGTAAAATTGTGAGAGTAATTAGGACCGTTCCTTTAATAACAGAACATTTCAAGATGGCAATACCTTAATCACTACAACCACCAGTATCGTTCATTTTGTCCTAGGCTTGTTGTTGTTGTTTTCTCATGTAAATTGGGGTCATTGTTCTTTAAACTTTACAAAAAAAACGTTTTGGTAATTGCACTTGGTAAAATCACGCCGTTGTGAAAATAACCTGTGATAGTATACCAGCTCTTAGCTATAGTAAACTGACTCCACCTGTTTACGTGTATTTTCCCGTTCACTTTCCGGCTTCTCACCCTTGAGGGGTTTTGCTTGTTATTCGCATAACCTGAAACCTGAAAGAAGTTATATTCGTTGGACTTGACAAATCCAATACCAAACGCAGAACTTAGCAAATGAGGGTAATTTCCCAATTTTAAAGAAAAAATGGCTTCGTTTGAATGGGTGTAGAATTTCAAAGCAGAAACATCCAACCTATAATGTTTATCATAACTAGTTGCCTCGTTAACTTAATGATTTTCTCTTATCCACAGGTGCTGCAGCCATCCCTGTTCAATTAACCAGTATTCTGCTTCTTGTCTACACCGTGCTTTACAATTTTTGTATGTGATAGGAATACATTCTGTCCAGTTTGTTACTATTTGGATGAAAAAATTCCAAACAATACCTACCGTAGATCGATTCCAACCTGGTAGAGTAGGAAACTTTTATTATTATTATTATTTTTTCGACTGCTCAGTAACGATGTAAAACCAGCCGTGCAGCCGTGTAAAAGCATCTTGATGTTTTAGTAATTTTTTTTATATGTATTCCCTGGGAATCACGTTACAAGTGTTCATAGTACTTCAGTAAGATTGGGGAAAATTATCGTTAAACTGCGTTTTTAACGACATAATACTGACATTACTATCAAATACCATTACCTTCGAGTATCACAAATAATATCCCATATATTAATAAAGTTAGACTTGGATCTTAGATCAGTGAAAAAAACTGGTATCGGCCGAATAGCCGAATATATGTAAAATATGTGCAAAGCTAAATTACATGTGAACGAGGAGTACCTGACGGGCCCGCTGGACGAAAAAACCGCTCTACAGGCTGGAATAAAGCTGGCTGGGAATTTAAACATTTAGGTAGTTAACTGGTTGGGATTTTTTCTAACCGCGCGGCTTGCTGAGAATTGATATTAAAACGCTGCTCCTAGCTAGAATGCATCAAGTGTTACAGTAGTTATTGTGGTTGACAGAATTGGTCAAAATTGGCCAAAATGAAGCTTGTACGCAAAGATCTTTTCTTTCTGAATACGTTGCTTATCAAAACGGGATTGCTTGACAAAAAAGCTAATAACGTTGAAAATGTTTGAGTCCGCATATCACCTCAGGGGTCGTATACAACCTCACTTGGCCGAAAAGGGCGAAAGGCTTACGAAACATGAAGTTTTGAAGCCAATACTTACGGAAATTATTTGATATTGTATTCTCATACGACGGGTGTACAATGGTCCATCAAAAATGATGAGTCTTGGCAAATTTTCAGGGAGTATCGAAATCTTGGAGTTTTAAAATAGTGTCGGCATCTGGGGCGCGTGAGAACTGGGGACCGTCTCGAAACCTGGCAAATCTTGCGTGAGCTTAGTCCCCGGGGGGGGGGGGTACTCCCTATAATGGGCTTTACGGGGAGGCTCCGCCCGAAAGGGTTACCTTTGGCAGGCTTCAGGTATATAAAAGGGTAGGGATTTCACCAGCTGAAGTATATGAAAGGGTAGGGAAATCTGTCATTTAGGTATTTAAAAGGGCCTTTAATTAAAATATTTCGAGTAGACGTACCTTATGACTGAATCATTTTAATTTATTAAACACTACATGAAAAGTGTTCACACACTACATGAAAAGGCTTCCTTCCAAGGGTCTAGAAAAGGGATGCAGTGCTCTTAAGTAGGTATGTGAAGCGGGTACCATTTTTCAATGGAAGGTATGCGAAAGGGGTACCTTTTCTGTCAAAAATGGTATATGAAAGGGTAAGGGGTTGGACCTCGGGGCGGAGCCTCCCCGTACAAAAATTTGTTGAGCGTCCCCCCGGGGCTTAGTCTGAAGCATCGCCAGACAGGAAAATAATTTCGACGAGGGAAATAATTCATTGTGACTACAGCCGTGACACGGGCATTCAAAGTGAAATAGTTTATTGAGGAATATGCAGTCAGTAATCTGATGTTTGCACGAGCTAGATCACATGACAACACCCGAGCCTCTCATTCGTGTCTTCAGAATATTAATTTCTGACTAATTCGTTCCCAGGTCACTCAACCGTCAGAAATTACATTTTATACTTTATCAGCGCGCAACTTTCACTAGCTTGAGTCTCGAGAAAGAATTTGACAGAAAAGTGAAATATTGTGTTTGTATTATAAAAAAAACCTGTGATTTATCAAAGACGGGCCCTTAAAAGCTTGAGTTAATTTGAGAGCCACTAGAATTACAGCTCTGAATTCTCCTACAACCCTCATATTTTCAGTATTAAAAATGTCAGGCGCTTCATAAAATTGCGTTAACTGTATCACCCCCTCCAGTTTACGTGACTACTTGTCGAAAGGTGATCCCGAGCTAAACGTCCGGAGTTAAACGTTTGTCTTTACATAATTACATGATTTTCATGATCAGCGTTAAATATTTTGATGCGACAAAATTGACCCAGTGTCGATTCTGGCGTTTTTGTTCCTTCTTTATATGAGCTAGATTTCAAATGCGTGGATTGAGATAATTTGTCTGCTAGTTAAAGACAGACTTTTCATAGCCAAATAAATTTATTATTATGAGTGTATCTGTCCTGGATCCCGGGAACAACTAATTCGTTCCTTTCAGCAGCTTTGTTCCCTTCAATGTTCAGTTCATTTGAATCGAGACTTCCAGAACTTTTCCATGACCTATTTTGATTAAATTCGTATAATGTCTAAAACCCTCTTGAAAATTGCCATTGCCACTATTTTTCGAATTCCTCCAAATAAACGTCAGAGGCATTGCATAGCCCTGTCCCCAAGAAAACCACAGTCAAACTATCACCATCTTCTATCCCCACCCGTGAACCCATATATCATTAACACACCAATCAATCATCCACTGACCTTGAACAACCTACTACGACGAAATTACTTCCTTTTCGTATTCCTATAAGACGACGCCTCCATAAGGCCCGGCTTAACAAGGGTCACGACCTCTCGGATTTTATCATTTTACACTCCTCCATATATACTTTCAAACTGCATGCAGCCTGCCACAGCAGCCGATGTGAAACAAACTGCAGAAGAAAAACTGGATACTGTCGCAGGCTAGCAGCTCGGCTTGCTAGTATTTTCCGGGATAATTCGTGGGGCGGGGATGGTACAGGAGAGGGACTAAAATCAGGCTCCCAGTCCATTACTCTTTAAACCCCATTTCCCTACTTTGTTGGCTCCCTCTTCCTTTGCCCTTTTTTGCGGATTGCAAAATATTACCCAATATTTTGTGGCAATTGCGCCACTTTGGAGATTTCGTTTCCGATAGCGAGAACCATATGCACTAGTTCACCCATGTTTAATTATGGCAACATCATATCGGCAAATACTTATCCGGCTTGATTAAATTGAATTAAGAGCTGCGTTGTAACAACACTAGATGGGGGCTCGATACCAAATCATAAATTAAAGCCATAAACGTACCAACTGTAAAACAGTGGATAAAGAGTGTCAGATTTGGAATTGTCGTCCAAATGATATAAGGGTTTGAAATCAATCAGCAGTCTTCCCGGCACATGATATTATTCTTAAGAGTTCCAAATCATTCAACATTCTTTTAGCTAAAAGTGAGGAAAAATTATGCAACTAATTGATTAATATTGTAGTGATTAATACTTTAACGAGCGCTGCGTCAGACGATGATCAGAACAACCAAAATCTAGTTCTCAAAAGCCTTTATTGCTACACTCTGCAAGTTTTTCTATTGCAGAATCTCCAGCACGAAATCCCCGAAATCTCCCCGTTACCACTCGTCAAATTTTTTTATACCTAGGGTTGCGTATACTACGTAAACTATTCGCGATATAACCGTCCTACACAATTATGTTAACTGTTCGCCATGTAACAGTTCGATACAACTCGTGCACAATTAAGTTCTAAAGTAACTGTTTCGTTACAGTACCATGTAGTAAGGAAATGAGGAATTATAAACTAACAAAGGAGTATAAAATGCACACTAGCAAATTGTACATACTTTATCATTTATGACTTCAGTCTTATGAATAAATGATTGTAGCAGGGGCTCTCCCTGTGGAGGGCAAAACGGTATGTTGAGAGCTCTTGCTCTATAATACATGTATATACATACAATATATTTACTGTAAACCATTTTAAATGGAAAGAAATATAAAATGACAGATAGATTGATTGACTGATTGTCTGAAGTATGTTCGTGACACACACGTGGAACCGTTACGTCACGCAAGTACCATAAAAATTAACAGGTGCTTACGCCGAATCGACGTCTTTAATCGGTGTCTGGTTGCCAAGGTAAGGGACGTCTGATTCAGTGATGTGGACTTTGTTTTATTATTATTTTTCTTAATTTTAGCACGCTGCTGATACTCTATTCCCAGAGGTTTTTATTTCTTCTTCCTAAACGAAATTGAGATGCGAGCTCGCAGCTCAGTGTCGCAGCTTTGTGGCTGAGGTTCGTATGAGAGGATACGCTGCCGTTGACCAAATACGTATTTGCTGAGTCATTAAAGTCTTCCGCCTTAAACCGCCACGATTATCTTAATCAGTATTGTTTCATCCACGTTTAATGCTTTTTATTGCGACAAGTAATCGGTTATACTCCATTCATGATACGTCTTACTGATTCATTTTTGGTTTGTACAAATCCAGATACAAAGCTTTGTGCCGATGATTTGTAGCAGTGTTGCATCATCGATCTTGGGCGCAATCAGCAGTCTTAATCTATTAATTTTAATCGGTCAGAATAAAACACGGCTCAAGTTCTTTTGAGAAAAAGAAAAAAAGCCTATGGGACTAGGGTATGGATAAGGGTAAGCAGATCCGTCTTCCAGATGTCAAATTTGATAAATGACGAGTTATAATAAACGAAATGTTAACTGAAGTGCAAAACGTTCAGTGCGCAAGAGTACATGCTTGGGCATCCTGCTTGGGAAAAACTGGAAAAACCCAGACCTGTACTGCCGCTGCGACGTGTAAACTAATGCCTCCGTCTGAAATCTGATTTTACAAGCATGTATTCCAGCAATTATCATTTCTTATTGAGCTGAATATCTCTCTGTACGACGAACTCTCACCTAGATTAGATATTTTAAGGTGGGTCGCTTACAGGAGGTTCAATGGTCTTTGAAAGCGTCCTTTCAGCAATTACCGATATTAAATTAAACTCTTTTTTCAATCGGTATTTCTCAAAGATTAATTACTCCCTGATGACATGTTCAACGAATGAATAATCGTTTTTTTTTGTTGTTGTCATGGTGAATGCCTGCCATCTTCGGCAAAGGTGACGTTTGGTAGTAGTCCCGCGCTTTAATGAGAGACTTGAGTTGAGACAGAATCCTGGAAAGATCTTTCCTGTCGGGATGGTATTCGTGCAAGTCTGATGGTCTGTACAAATCCCATGGGTATGCCACTCTAACGCTTCTGACCCTGGGGCAAGTTTCTGGGCCGCCCCTGGGTTACCCTGGGAACGCAACCATCGTCATCACCACTATCATCGCCATGATCATCATAATCAACACTATGTTCACCATTAACATTGTTATAAGATACAATCATAATCGTTAGAACCATTACCACCATCACTGTCACTATCATTGGCATCATTACCGTTTCTCGAATTCATCCACCGCATCCTCCACACCCTCCACATCCTCCGCATGCTCCACATCCTCCGCATGCTCCACATCCTCCACAACCTCCGCAACCTCCACAGCCTCCGCAACCCCCACAACCACCACAGCTACCACAACCACCGCAAATGCCATCTCCAATGTCATACTTCAAAAACGAGTTCGTTGGTACGGTGCTAGAGTAGTAACCGGCTGCAACTACAAGGACCATGTCTTCACTGTGTATCCTACGGAATTTGCCGCTCCTGGTCTGGCGCACGTTCTGATCACGAGACGGTGCTGTAAAGGGCGAGGATTGATAGGGCTGGCAGAGGAGGTGCAGAATTGCAATTGAAAACCCAAGCGCTATTGTCTCCGGTACGTCATTTACCTCAGAAGGAAATGAAATTTCTCCCGTAGTCAAGTTAACGTCGATAACGACGTTGTGGCCCAGGAGACCAATAGAAAACCTGTCTCCTTTTCTCTCTACTCGCTTCCATTCCTGTGTTCCGAAAAGTGAAAAGAATTTGATGGAAAGATTCCCAGGTTGGCCTGGTATGCCAGGCTTTCCTTTGATACCTGGAGTGCCTCGTGTCCCAGGTTCGTCTGGCTTCCCAGGAACACCAGGTACACCAGGTACACCGGGGACACCTTTGACACACCCCTCCCATTTTCCGATACAAATGCCCCAGTCTTTGCTTCCTCGAATAACGATTGCTCTCTCTCCTACCGTCTGGTCCATGGTGCAACATTTTTCTGGGTTACTGACTTGGCTGATGTTTGGAAGGACGTCTCCACGGATTAGATGTGCCGAGCTTGCAACATTTCCAGAGTAGTCGATAACCTCAGCAGAGGAGAGCCGCAGTTGTGCAGAGTGCATAACTCGGCAAGTGAACACTTTCCGACCGCGGTAGTCTAATAACCAATGAACTGACATCTCACAAGGCTCCGCCCACGATCGAGCCAAAGATCTCGATGAGAGGAATAATGTCGGAGCGCTTAAAATCTGAGAAGGGTCCTCCACGCTGCCGAACACTCTCCCTGGTTTCACTTTGAAGGAGTACCCAGCAAGCACTGGCGGATACGTCACGGTGGTAAACCTAACGACGTGTTGATCGGTGAACTTAACTTCGTGTGTTGTTGGTACAGGAGCTGCGGTGCTCTTAGGGACCTTGTCGAGATAGTCCACAAACACGTAACCGTTGTTTTCAGTAAATACCTGCGAGAAGCAGGACCAAGGTCTATCGCGGTAAATGCAAACCTGAAAAAAAGAAGAACCTGACAAGTTTCTTTACCGATTGATTTGGATGACTTTGTTATAGTCGTTTCTGAATCAGTGTTTGTTAGTGCCTCAAAGAGCGCGTGTTTTCAGCTAAACGTGGAATTCGAGTATCCTTTGTTTAGCTTTAAGGCGTTTTGTCGGATTAGTAAAACAAACTCGCGCCAATTCTTTACCTTGACCATTTAGCCCTGAGGGGTGGGGGAAGGGGGGCAGGGGTGCTGACTTTGAACGCCTAATTTATAACTTTTTATTATGCAAGGTAAAGCCACCAAATGTTGTGACTTTTCGCAAATATAAGTTTATCTGGGAACAATTTAGCATGACATGTAGTTTGTTCAAAACATTTGATATTGCCCTCGCAACCTAATTTTAACAGGCAGGGTTTTTTTTCAGAATTTTAAATTTTCCTGTTTTTAATGAAAAATAAAACTTTTTCAGTTAGTTTTAAGTGTTGTTGTGTTAGGTTCTAATTACTTTCGGGGCAATTTTGGTGATTTTTTAGTGAACGTAGAGCGCGCCACCTCACTACTTAGGGTTTTGATAACTGGCGGCGAAATTTTTAAAACAGGAAACTGTTTTCACTCAAACGTAGAACAAATAACTACATCCCCCCACCCCCCCCCTGACCAAAAAAAAAACCGAGAAAATCACTGCTTATTTGGCAAAGCATAAAAAAAAAACAGGTATTCATGTCGGGAGGGAAGCATTGGTTCTTTACATAAGAGGAAAAATACTATTTTTGTTTCTGTTTGGTTTAAAAGTTTCTTAACGGTTTCTCTTCTAGCTTCAACTTGAAACGAGCTAAGATTAATAGAGCGACGGGATTTGAGGAAGCAACAAGCCAGTGCTCAAGTATATTTTAGTGTTTTGAGTTTTCAAAGTTTGAAATACACGAGGAATCCGTGCAGCACGATTTAAATCGCGTCGCAATAACTGACGCAGAAACTGAACCTTTTACGGAAAAGGCTGGTCGATTCATTAATACTTCGCGCAGTGTCGTTACCATTTGTCGCACTTCGTGTATACGCTTGAAACAAATAGATAAAAGACTGATGTTCTTTGGTCTCATCCGCGCGCCTTATGATTAAATCCTAAAAACAAAAGCCTGACCATTCAAATAAAGAGCTACTTAGCAACAGTATGTTTTTTGATGCACTATTCGTTTATACTAATTTTTCCAAAAGACACCATTAGCATCATTAGAAGGGGGTATTCTGTTGATGATCTAAATCATGAGCATTCAAATAGGATGATCAGTACTTTGCTGGGGTTCTGTTTATTATACTGTAACTGAACGGATTCTTAAATAAAACATTCTGAACGGTACGTTTATGTGGAATGTTTTGCTCTGAACGTTTTATATAATTTTGGATCCCAATTTCAACTTAAGTGCTCCTGGGAGCGCATTACCTGTAGGGTGGTACTCTTCATCGTGTTAAACTGGAACTTCGATAGAGGTTTGGAAGGATCCTCGATCCTCGTAGCTGGCCCCTTAACTTGCTTCTTAATGACTCTTTCGCCGTCGACGACATCAATTCTGACTTTGTAGGATTTCGGCTTTGGAAGGCCTTCAACCACTAATCGAGTCAGGTCCACGGTGTATTGAAGTGCTGCCATGCAAGAGTAATCAGCAGGTTCGGGATGCCTGCCATGGCTACTCCCAAGCGGAGGCTCTCCGCGAAACATGGCGCCATTCACCGCGAAAAGCATGTTCGAGGCTCTCCATATCTTTTGCGTACTTTCCTCCAACGAACAAAGTTTCGAGCCTGGGCGGCGGTCGTTTACAGAATCATTGTGCTTGAATACTTTTCCCAAGATTTCTATGGTGTCGTTTCTGTAGATCAGCGGATGAACCTGGTGCGCATGCCAGATCAAGTCAAAGTCGTAACACGGCACCAGGAACACTTCCGGGTGTTCTTGTTTGAACCTGAGATGCTGTTTGTACCGTTCAAGTGCTTCTTTTAAAAACTTCACGTCTCCGTAATGAGGTAAGAAAACCTGGTAATTGAATACTTTTTGTCTACTGCAGGCCGCTACGATGTTATATTGGATTCTCGACGAGAAACGAGGCACGTTGCAAACAGGGGCTGTCAGGTCGACTTCAAAAGGCTCCATCGGGAACAACTGGTTCCATAAAAGCCTCGCTTTTCGAAGTCCTGCTTCACGTGGTTTTCCAACATGGATTCTATGGTCCACTAGAGTGGAGACAATTTCATTGCAATCCCTTTCATAGTCCAGAGGTGACAGCATGTGCACATGCCAGACCCAAGCAATGTCCAGGGGCGCGGCCACTTTCAAAGTAGAGAACTTAGCGAGCAGTGGTAGCCAGAACAGTTCATATCTAAAATACAATAGAGACAGGATACATAAAACTGTTACAACGTGTACTAGTTCAAATGGAGGCTGCTAGACATTGACATATAGAGAACGCTCTAACAATTATAAAACGTAACCATTCAAAACCACAGCCATCGTAACGTCGCCTTTTTCGTTATTCTTAACCTTAGTAGCTAAATACTCAAACTCCGTAACAACCCCTGCAAGTGCGAATCACTTTGTTTGGTTCCCCACCCTGCATCGCACTCAATTTTCCACATCTGTTACCTACATATACTGACTGAATTATTGTACGTAATACCACACCTTCTGACTGCGTTTTGAACATGTGGACCATCATACAGACACGGGTGCTCATCAACAAGCTGTAGAAACTGCCGTTGAGCGAGGGCCGCTTCCACTAGATCGATGCTAATTTGAACGTCTTTACGGGCCTTGGGGGGCCTTGCCATTATTCACCGTTTCCTTTAAAGGACTATAAAAAAGACAACAACCACTTGAGGGAAGTTGTTGAATTAATGTTGGATGTTAAAATCTGTAGTGAATGTTTTCTATAACAGACGCTCAAAGAAGATCATGAGTAATACGGAACGCCATATATAGAACAGCAGGGATGGCAACAGGTACTAATAATAGATAAATATTCAGAAAAGCCCGCAGATGGGGATAAGCAAGCCATATCTTCCCGGTTTAATTTCTTAGATGGGGTCTTTGTTTCTTCTATTAAATATCTTAGATGGGTTGGATGCTTCTTCTAATTCGATTCTAATATATTTGATGAGTTCTCACGTCGAAATGAACGAAAAAAATAATAACCAAAAAGTGCGAGCCGCGAGAGTGGTAACGAAACCAAGATACGTGGACACAGTGGGGGACTAGCTAGAGAAAAAATTACGTTTACTGAACAGAATTAGGCAATGTACACGACAATTTTACTGAAGTCTAAAAGGTTTTCGTT
This sequence comes from Siderastrea siderea, assembly GCA_964030785.1. Classification (NCBI taxonomy): domain Eukaryota; kingdom Metazoa; phylum Cnidaria; class Anthozoa; order Scleractinia; family Rhizangiidae; genus Siderastrea; species Siderastrea siderea. The sequence goes on from OZ034972.1 coordinate 46,830,057, forward strand.
TCACAATTATTTATATTGAAAATGATCTGACTGACAAGAAATTGTCTAACGTCACGAATCCACAGTCCGCTCAACAAGAGCTCAAGGTTGGCAACATATATTAAAGCACAGCAAACATTAGGACCTGTCGTAATGTTATTTATTAAAGGTTGGACAAGGTATATTGCATTTCTAGCATTTTGATTGGCTGAAAGGAGCTACGTTATAAGCTCATATACCTGCTACGACCAAAAATGGTCAATGAACCATCAACAACAAATGAACTAAAAGTTTCTTTCCTCCTAACAACCCGGGGAGAAAAATGGATGAGAAAAAAAAAACCATTTGTAAATTCCAAGAGCGTCAGTGAGACACAAACCAAAATTGTTCCGGAGTGCTTGATTCTTAGGACGACAAGAAACTGTTTGGAAATTGCAATTTAAGCATTTAGCGTTGTGTTTACAATTAATTTCTTTCATCGTCTCGTCGATCATTTAAATTTTACAAACGGTAGGTTTTATCAGGAAGGCTTTCACTCCGAAATATCACGACAAGACAAAATAAAACACATTCATGGCGAGTCAGTTCGAAAATCATGAAGCAATTTAAACAAAAGTACTGAACAAACCACCATAATGGAACAAGTGGAAGGAAGGGCGACAATATTTTTGGCGACAATTTAATTTTTTGGGCTATACCGGTGTCAATTGAATTGACACTGGTTTACCTGCAATCGTTACGTTGTAGGTCTTGAAGCTCTGTGTTCCAACAGCTCCAAATTTTCAGATACAAACCGGATGTTATGGAAAAGGAGTTGAATCGCTTTTCCCGCTGTTTGAGAGTTGTTTCTGCCATTCCGTCCGCAACCTCTAAACTGAGAACAACTGCGTTCTGTGCTTTGCCTTTAACAAAGATGGTGAATTGTAATGTTCCTCACTACAGTAATCTTGTTTCTGCGCTGCGTGGAAATTACCTGTTCAAGTTCAAATTCTGTCTTCAGTTCTATCAAAGAGGCACATGATGGCTTCCTTGTGTGAACGGATTACAAAATTGCCCCGTTTCAACTCCCCCAGCTACTAATTTGGTAGCTGCCTTAAACGATGATCACAACGATGTTTTAGGAAAAGTCAACACGTACTACATTTCAGAGCCAATAATTAGAAGATCTTTTTCCAAAACGTGTGCTTAAGATATATTAAAATACTGTTCTACTTCATTGGCAAAACAGACAAACTAAGTATACTAAATTTTATTCACTGAATTGCAATGCTTCCTCTAGGCTCGATTTCCAGCCGTCTGAGGGAGTCCGGTTTCATCTTCCTCTAAGCTTCCTCTCGCTAGAAAAATTATCACACATCAAAAATGCAAAGATTCCAAACACACTTGCGTGCAGACTGAAGTATCCTACCGAATTTGACTTTGCCCGGCTTCGAGCGAATTCCTCTTATGTTTAAAATACTGGAAGCCGTAATGAAGCGAAAAAATTAAACTTAACTAGTTCGTAATGCTCGCGGCCATGATTCACTGAACGAATCTTCGGCCACGCCAGGGGCCTAATCGCTCCAAGTTTTCAGTAACCTTAAAACGAATAAACATTTACTATTTCCCGTAAAAGATAAAGGTTCACAGTTTGGAATTTCTCTCAAAGCTGTCACCCAATTTCCATGTCATGCCATTTCCATGTCAGCCAATCAAATACGAGTAATTTTGGCGCATGGCCAGTCATGATCAGGCGTCAGTAATTTTGCCCTCAGTATGCTATTTAATAATCATTCTACGAGGGCGCGCTGGATACTGGATGAAGATAACGCGCCGAGTTGGTTATAATCACTCGATTTCCATCTTGCCCGAGTAGAATAATTGTTTCATTAAAAAACTATCTTCTAATCGTCACAAAATCAAGAAGAAAGAAAAAAAATGAGAAAAGAGATAAAAAGGGAACAAGAATATCGGTCACATGACTGAACGAAAAAGGCACCAAAACCTTGCGAAGTGTTGCAGAGTTTCGTTGCAAAGCTAAATTAATCTGCTCCGAAGCCGAACAAAATGTCTAATTCATGGCATTGGAATGTGGTACGTGTTTCATTCATTGTTGCTGTACGATTTCACCATATTGGCTGAGGGAGTTTAACGGAACAAGTTTTTAATCCGTTCGCACAACCAAGCCATCATCATCATCGTCGTCGTCGTCGTCGTCGTCGTCGTCGTCGTCGTCGCCGTCGTCGTCGTCATCGTCATCATCATCATCATGCCTGTTTGATCGAACTGAAGACAGAATTTGAACTTGAACAGGTAATTTCTTAATTTCTATGTAGCTCAGAAACAAGATAACTGTAGTAAGGAAAATTAGAATTCACCATCTTAGTTTGTTAAATGCGAGGTTGCGGAAGGAACTGGGAAAGTAATTCAACTCCCTGTATATGGCTTCCATTTGTATCTGAACATTTGGAGCTGTTGGAACACAGAGCTGCAATTAGTACAGGTAAACCAGTGTCAATTTTGCCTGTTTTGTTCAGTACGTCTTAGAAAGGCTCGATCTCTAGCCGTTTTTTACACCCGCGTCCCTTCGCGCACATGGGATGAAAACTGGACTCCCTAAAACGGCTGGAAATCGAGCTAGCCTATTGTTCAGATTGATTCTTGATTTGCGTATTAACTCGCCAGGAATGTGTGGCAGTTCTTATTAAATGCTTCTGTCCCATTTTTCTGTGTTTTATTTTATGTCTCACAGGGTGAAATAAGGCGTTTCCGTAATTCGGAAAATTGACGGAAACCTGACAGTTGACATTTCCGTTACGTTTCCGCAGATCGGTTACGACGCGGGAAACATGTAAGAGAAGAATGGTGAGAATGTTCGGCGTTTCCGCAGCGTTTCCGTTAGCTGAAACGTTTTTAAATGTTTCCATCGCGTTTCCGCAGCGTTTCCGTTGGCTGAAACGAGCAAGGTTTTTTCTTCGGGTTTCCGCAAACGGATTCGAACGGAAACTTGGCGGTTTTCCATTCCTGGTACTCCGAGATACGCGCAGTTTAACTGATATACTCTCCAATTCGGAGTCCAGAACGCTCACTTTAATGATGATAGATAGATAGATAGATAGTTTATTAAGAATTACATCGCAGCCACCAGGCTGAATTACGTAATTATTTACAAGTCAATAAAAAAGATCTATAAGACTACGATAATATTAATAGACATAATCTAATTTTAAAAGGATAATAATAACAATGTTTCTAACCATAAATTATAAATATAGAAAAAAAAGAACTATACACATAACCATTAAAAGCTCTTAACGTTGTTTGGAAATGTTTAGAAATTTAACCCATGGCCATAAAATAGCTTTCAAAACAAAGCTGGAGAACCTCATGAAGTTTCTTCGCAAGTACACGGCAAAAAAGCATTTTTGAAAATGAGTTAACCTGACTCTTTGTGAGTAAAATGTGTATTTTACTCAATGAGTAAAGAATAAATCTAGCACTGGACGAAAAAATGAATTTACCGCAAGTTTGCCAATCGAGCAAATTTGTTTTACATTTAGAGTACTGATATTGCTATTTTTGTGATGTACCACCAAATAATATTATTCGAAAAGCGGTTTGCATTTTCATTTTCTCGGGGGTTCTCGTCGGTTCCCCGCTGGCTGGCCGGTTTGGCCGAGTGACCTTGGGTACGAATTGATCATGCGCAAAGTAGTTCCCTTCCCGACGTGCTTTTCGCATTTTGGCGCCTGTTTTCAACGACCTTCGGTAGCATTCAGCATTTGAGGGATAAACTTTTGTCGCTTTGGAGAGATGGCTTGTGAACTATTCCTTCTTCTTGCTTCACGGTCTCTGCATAGATGCATACAATCTCCTTACAGCGGATTAACGATCGGTGGGAATGTTTTTCTGCCATTAATCAAGCTTCATCGAGTCAAGATTGGCCGCCATATTTGATGGCACATGGTTCCTGTTGCGATTGTCAAGGTAAGCTTAAGTTTAGACTGTACAACGTAAGCTTAAGCTTTGTTATATCCAAATATTCTTGCCTTGTTTGATATTTACTACGTTTGAGCGAAGTCCTCCGCACTTGGAGTGTTCTTGATGACATTATTTTCTTAGGGACTTCAAAAGTAATGTACAGATACTGTCAGATACCAGTCAAATTGAAGCTTCAAAACCCCCCTCCGGGCAATCCCCCGGGCATTTTGAACTTTAGAAGTTTGGCTTGTTCAAATTCCCCCCCTCGGGGCAAAAAAGCCATTCAAATACCCCACCAATTAGTACTGAAATACATTATACCTCTCCTCAAAGACAAATTTTGTCTTTAATCAAACACTGTTCACGCTTTCAGAGAGAGATCTGCCCTTATGACACCTTCAAACTTCTTTTAAATACCCTTTTAAAAGAGTTATTTGCAAACAAAGGCAAATTTCTGTCTTGTAAATCCATCATACCCTGCAATAACCGAAAAAACTCGTGGGCGTATTACACTACAACAAGAGATAAATCCGGATCAAATTCCCCACCTTTCCAATGCAGTGTTCAAATTCCCCCCTCCTTGGGCACGATGCACAGTCAAATGCCCGGGGGGGGGGGGGGGAGGATGTTGAAGCTTCAATTTGAAAGGTACATAATATTTATGAGGGTCCTGAAGGGGTAAAAATGGGAGCTGGGATTTGCCTATTTTAGCACTGGGAAAATGGGATTTGAGGCACTGGGACTGGGAAAAAAGTAGCGTATAATGGGAATGGGAATGGGAAAGATGTCCTATTGAAAAACAGAATCTACAAACCATTTGAAACCCTTGTTAAGTCCCTTAAATGCACAAAAATGCAACAAAATAGTCTTCAACAATACCTAAAAATTAAGTTTTTGCAAATCAACAGATATCAAACCAATGTAGTTGTGATCTGATTTTAGCGTTGACTTTAAACTGCATTTACTGAAATCAGCAATTTGGTTGCACAGTGTTAGACATTCCCTCTATATGACTCTATGTGTCTAACAGGTCAAACCAATGTAGTTGTGATCTGATTTTAGCGTTGACTTTAAACTACATGTACATTTACTGAAATCAGCGATTTGGTTGCACAGCGTTAGACGTTCCCTCTATATGACTCTATGTGCCTAACAGGTCAAACCATGACTTTGATTAGCTTATTTAAAATAGCAGATACGGGTTAAAAAGTGTTGATGTTGTGGCAATTTTATCCTTAGTTCAATTCTTATTATCCTTTGTTTATGTGTATAGTACAGTGTAGTGCTGATAATGAACCAAGGATAAAATTGAACCGCAACATTGAGGGGCCTGCGTGATTCCCACAGTTCGTGAATGCGGGGCTGTGCTCTAGCAGCGCCCGGGGCCTCAGGCTACTAACTTTTGTCTGTGGGCGACTAGAAAAACTCATTTTTGCATAATGCTTAAGGGCTGGGAACCCCTGAATTCACAGTTGGGGCCTTTGAGCACGACTTCTTAGAGCACAGCCTTGGAATGATATTCCTAAAAAGGCCTTCATACATGTAGCTTAGCTCGTACTTTCTTTTTGGTATTACATGTATATGAGGGGAGGCTTCTTAAAGAGTTTCTTAACTTCAGATGTGGTTGATTCTGTACTAAATTGTTTTTTTCCAGAAGTGCTTGAATTTTTGCATGTGGTCTTCAAATTAATGCAAAAACATGGCCCTGTACTTTTTTCCACTGGTTTTCACTTTGTGCCATTTCCCCATCAGTATATACTTTAGGCTAGGCAATGCCAGGTGGTATTGCATAACAAAGAGTAGTATTTTCTCACATGCGGCTTTGTTTTTCTGTTTTAGTGCTGATTTTCTGTCCACGAATTTTACTGTCATTAAAGATGTGTTTACTGTTCATCGTGGTGTAAGATAGGTAAGATGAACGTTTATTCGTTTGTCTCATGATGGAATCGCTCAGAGTTGTTGATCGCGACGTTTCGACTGCAATACTGCTAGTCTTCATCAGGCGATGACATCAATTGTTTACGTGTCGCTATTTGTAGCGTGATGGTTCGCTGCTATTGGTGCATTTCGATCCTCATTGTTATTCAGACTATTAGATGTTGTTCCCTCACAGGTCCGCTTTGTGGTTGGTCGGCTGTTGTGCTTTCTGATCGTAGGTATCCAAGCTTCAGGAATTTCGGTTCCACTATCTCTATTGACACGTAAACAATCGACCTCATCTCTGATGAAGAATTTTACTTCTGGGAGGTGTTTTTTAACAACACTAGCTGGGTACCCTCTATCATTCAGGCGTAATTCGAAGAATTTTTTCTCAAATATTGCTTTCAGGAAGATTTTCTACGAAGCCTTAACGCCTCTCCTTAGATAACGCCTTTCTTGACCTGCCCCCCCCCCCCCCACCTTTAGTACCCTCATTTATGGCTCATTTCTGAGGGCCCGCACCTTTTGATCAAAATTCAAATACCGGTATATTTTCTTTGTTTTGAATTATCATGTTTACACATTAGAGTATATGTGCGACCAATTCTTCTAATTTTATGCATGAATTGGTAATGAGGTTGGAAGGTGGTTAATGAGATGCGGGAACCCTAGCCCGCGAAGCGGGCTGTAACCCTAAGTCCGCCATGTTGGATTTAACCCTAAGTCCACCATGTTGGATTTTTTGGTTCACTAACCCTAAGCCGCCATCTTGTTTTGAACCCTAAGCCGCCATCTTGTTGATGATCTTACGAAGCGAAGCTTCGAGGGGAAGGTTTCTTCTTCGAAGCGGCCATGTTGTTTTGAACCCTAAGCCGCCATCTTGTTTTGCTTTCAACCCTACTTATGATCTTACGAAGCGAAGCTTCTAATTTTCAAATTGTTTTGAAGTCTCTTTACTTAGAAAAAGAAAGAAAGAAAAGCTCAGAAAAAGAAATGCGTCAACCGGGATTCGAACCTGGCAAATTTAGAAGAAGATGAGAATTAGAAACCTGATACTTACCTGACTGCGCCAAGCCCGGGCTGGCTGAGTAATGAGGTGAATAAGTTCTATAGAATGTTTCGGATGCGGACCCTGAGGAAACATAAACAAAATTATAATTTCTCGCTCGCTCCGAAACCAAAGAATTGCCCCAACCAGGACTTGAACCTGGGTTTTTGCGGCCACAACGCACTGTCTTAACCACTAGACGATTGAGGCAGTTGTTATCTTTCGCTTGTAAAACAAGCTCCTATATCATGTTATCTTATGTCAAAATTTTTTGCTATTTCTTTCGCTTGTAAAACAAGCTCCTATATCATGTTATCTTACGCAAACATTCTTTTTGCTGTGTATTACTCGCTTGTAAAACAAACTCTTATAGCTTCTGGTCATAAAACTTTGTCTTACGGATATCTTTTTCTATTAGTCACCCAGCCAGTTTACGGCCGCTCACGACGGGGCTTAACTTACGGATATCTTTTTCTTCATCCACCCAAAGTTTATGATAGAGCTTAACTTTTACAAATACACAACCTAGTCATAAATATTTTTGGGAGGATAGCTAGAGTCACAAAAACCGGAAGTGAATTTACAGACTTAGAAAATAGTTCAACACAAAACTGTGATAAACACAAAAACTGTGGAGACTTAGAAATAGTTCAACACCAAACTGTGATAAACACAAAAACTGTGGAGACTTAGAAATAGTTCAACACCAAACTGTGATAATCACAAAACTGTGGAGACTTAGAAAAGATGTAAATACCATCACAAAGCAGTGTAAACACCATTTAGTTTAACCATTGATCCCATCAACATGTCAGACCCTTGTTTCTATTGCGGTCGTGTTTTTAAAACCAATTGGGTCAGAAAACGCCACGAACGATTCAACTGTTGGAAACGAAAGCAAAATTCGCCACCGGTTTCTCCAAAACATAACCCCAAAGATGAAATGATACAACAGCTGGAAAACATTCAGAAAAACATTCAACATCTGATCCTAGATTTAACCCGGTTGGAAGCAGAACTTGGATAGAGAGTATAAAAGTCCTTATTTTACTACATTAACACATTTTAGTCAAGTCACCAACCAGTGCAGATGTCTCTCGATGAGTAGTCACAAATGCGACTATTGTTTGAAAAAATTTAGTCGAGCGGATAGTCGAAAACGACACGAAAAAACTTGTAAAGTCAAAGAGTATTTGAACCCCATAGGTGAACAAACAGAACCGACGAGTCCAAACCGACCCGACGTGATTTCACCTGTTGACCCACCAAGTCCAACGGAAACAACAGAAACAGGGGATCTAGAGAGTCCCAAAGTCGACTGTTTTGGAGATCCGCTGTCACCCGATAGTCCAAAACCCATGGATGTGTTCCCAGATATGATATGGACAGATATGGACCCCTGGGACGAGTTTCGAGAAAGGGTTAAGACCGAAAAGTTAAAGGACTTTAAAGTTGTGATGAAAACCCTCAGAAAAGAGGGTCTTGGTAAGAAATTGGCCAAAATTCGAGCCTACAATCAAATCTTGCCCGATCTACAAAAAGCATTGAGACAGGTCTATATTGAACATCTCAAATGGGTTCATGTTCTGCGAGAGGATCCATTACACAAGGCCATTTTGGAAACCAGAAATCGGTTGATCGACGAAGACGACATGGACTTTAACGAAGCCGTCGAGGCTGGGGTGAACCAGCGAAAATATCTTCTCAATCGTGTCTTCCAGCCGATAGAAGAACCTGACACAGATGATGAGGACATGGACGAAGAGGAGATAGATGAGTCCCCTGACGAGGATGAAGACGATATGGTCACAGATGGAGAAGAGAGTCCTGAAGAGGATGAAGACGAGGACGAAAGTCCCGACGAGGAAAGTCCCGAAAACAGTTCACCCAAGTATAGTCAGGGCCAATTGGGATATATCCCCCACCCAAGTTCTGCCACTCTTGTATAGTATTGAAAAGAAAAAAATAAAATACACTTGTAACCGTTGTTGGTTACTCAAAACAGAAAATTTATTGGTCAAAAGCTTTTCTAACATTTGGTGGTTCCTAAAAGAACCGTTTGTTTTAGTCTTGCACAAACTTCATTCCTTCGTTTGTTTTGTATCTCAGCAAACCTTTGCGACTGAATACAAGTCGCTTTTCTACGAAAATCTGTGTGAAACAGACTGCATCCATTGGTAAAACAGATAGGTTTCTTGCTTGGGACAATGTAGTTGAGGTTGTGTATGATGACCACAGCTGAACCCAGGATTCAATCCGATAGCCACCAATGTTTCTATCTTTGGACATCCAAAGTCTTCTAAATTCACACAAGGAATCTGTAGCTCGTTGAGTAGCAGGGCTTGAAATAACGGCCGGTCAACGGACAATGTCCGGTCAAAAATAGGTTTTGTCCGGTCAAATCCTTGGATGGCCGGACAATTTGTCCGGTCGTTTACGCTTGTAAAGAAAAATTCAATGCGGATCTTCAGGTTTTAAATTTTTATAGGTTCAACATTATTGGCGTTTGTGAATAAAAAGGGGAAAAGACAGAGATACTACCAGACCAAGAACTTTTAAAAAATGATTCATAATAGTGGTTGTAAAATTTCCGGTGGTTGCAAATCTTCGCTTTGTCGTTCATCAAGCCGTCACCGCAAATTAGCGGGTCTTCCGGAGTAGCGTGTGTAGCAGTATGAATTACTATATTCTTATAATATATAGTCCGCTTGGATTTTGTAAACGTGACGTGAGAAGCATAACAATGCCTCTCAGATTCTCGGGCAACACTCAGCGAGAACACCCTTAGCCACCTGATAAGATACAAAATGGAAGGTCCCCCTTTTCAAGGTTACGACACTACACCAGCCATTCACTTGTGGGTAACGAGCGCCACTCGCCCTCCGAACCAAAGCAAGAGGAAATCGTACAAGGCCCGAGAGTTTGCGAAAAGGGGAATGGTCTTGATTGATTGTTCTTCAACTGAAGAAGATTCCGATTCAGATAATGAGGACGAATTAGAAGACAGAGCAATAGATTTAATAAAAGACACAGGAGTGGATCAGTAGGCTCCCGAACATTGTATATATTTTTGGCGTTGATATGTTTTTGTTTCACTTAAAACCACAACAAAGTGCTTTCATTTCCTTAATTGCACAACGTTGATGTAATTCCAGTAATTCCAAATGGCCAAATAGTCATCCATAAAAGTTGTGATTCATATCGTCTCTAAAAACGCTGAAACGGAACAAATCATTCATCACTTCCGGCACGCCCCTGATAAATACTTGGTTACCAAGCTTTTTGGTGATTATTGGATTCACGGGCATTACTTCGCAAGGCAATGTTTTCCTCAGGCAGTATAGACTTGAAATTGACAACGAGTAGCAAAATTAGGTTGCCATTCAAGTATTCCAAATGAAAAAAGAGAGTTGCCTGTTGGTATCATTTCCCCGACCCCTTTTAATAAGATATAGTACTGAAACATTTCAAGATTCAAGCTTATTCATTCTAAGCTTACTTTGTAGCAAATCAGTGGATATGGATTCTACTTGTAAGAGTTTCTTGTTGTATATTCACATCAGTTAGCTTGTATTATTATGAGGATCAACTAGATCGCAGGCTTCAATTTCATCAACTTCATAGCTTTAGTAGGTATCAAAATTTAACGGTATAGAAGACATAGAACTGAAGCGATAGATGCATGCACAAATGTAATATTGATTTTGCCGAACGTTGTGGCTGTACCATGCATTCCACTTTTCCTGCAATGAGTTCGAGGCTCCATGTACAATAAAGGCTTAGAAAATGTACTTGTTTGATATGTAAACATCATGCTGCAGGGGGAGGGGGGGAATTTTGTAGAGATATGGCGTAATGGAGATTTGTCCGGCCAAAAATGGGTGGTGTCCGAGCAAAAATAGGTTTGACCGGACAACTTGACCGGCGCCAGCCGGGAAATTATTTCAAGCCCTGAGTAGATTCTTTTCCAAACATCCACCCTTGTAAGCTACTAACCAACGCTCTGGCGTTCGACAACTTCGATACAGAGTATCCACGATCGGTTTGACCATATGTTGTGGGTGGGCTTTTTCTTGAGATCTGGTTTGCCAAGGGAGTCCATGCACATGTCGGTAGACATAGTGACAAGTCCGTTGATCTTTCTTATCCAAGTAGAAGAACGGTAGTGGGTTGTCAAACATCCAACTGAGACTTCCATCTTTCAGACTGTAAACACCTAGTTCGCGTGCAATAAATCCTGAACGGATACGATATCCATCCAAATCGATGATCATGCAGATCTGCTCCATGCTATCTTGACTTGTTGTCTCTTGATGATAGACATACCCAATGGAACCAGCTATGGATATTGGTTATCTCAAGACACTAGACTTTGTTATCTCGGGTTGGGCTATGAAACCATGAAGAAACGATTAGCTACGATCGAAGAATGTCAACGTTGGATGTACGCTTAGGTGATACATTCAAAACAAACAAACGGTTCTTTTAGGAACCACCAATTTAATAAAGTGTATGACCAACAGGTATTTTTTACAAGATTGTTTATGTTAAGTTTAACTTTTCTACAAGAGTCATAAATTGTTTGAAATCTTTTACAACATCAAAATGGTAGTTTTCTTTCAGTAAAACCAGTTCTGTGTTTCCCTCTTGTCCAAAGGATTGCCATCTAAAACATTCCTCCGCATAGATGATGATGAGATTGTAGTCGTGCAGATGATGTTGAAATCGTTTCATATCGTCTTCGAAATACGATTCCATTTGCCATTTTCTAACTCCTTTTCGCATCGGTACCGTAAAGTTCCGTGTATAAGCCGCGCCCGTAGATAAGCCGCACCCCCGATTTGGAAGCTCAAATTTCGAAAAAAAAAAATAAAGACAATAAAGTTTGAAGTTCCTTTGAAGTTCTATTTGTATACAAACAAGGGCAAACAAGCACGATTCCAAAACACCGTACACGGCGGTTGTGGCAAACTTTTATACAAACGAAGTCTTTAAATGGCGAAATTTCACTTATCATACCTTAATTTCTGTTTGTATTCACCATATCTTATCTGTTGATACCACTTTTTCAAGATTATCACTTCAAAACACTCCATGAAGTTGAAATTCCGACAAATTCGTACGCGTTTGAAACGAAACGAACGAATGCTTAGCGGCCAAGCTTTCAAACGTGGAGAGGAGTCTGGGTCTCGGCAAAACAACATCTCATCTCATCCTGGGACTGGGCCGAGTAAACTATAAAAAGCATTATGGTTTGAAATCGTAGTTTTGCAAAATGGATGAATTTACTTTCGATTCGGCTGTTCGGGGATACCATGTTTATCAAGATGTTTGGAAACCCGCAGCAGGGGAAAAACTTCACGCCGAACAGGAGTTTGACAATCTGATGGATAAATTTGCAGTGAAAGTCACGAAAAACAACGAAACGGTCGGCCATTTGCCTCGCGAGTACTCGCGAATATCCTGGTGTTTTCTCGCACGTGGCGGAAAGATACGTGTTGAAGTGACAAGCCACAGGCGCCATTGCAAACAACTTTGCGGAGGAATGGAGATTCCGTGTAGGTTGGTGTTTAGTTGTTCGAGTAAAGTGAAATTAAATCGCTTGAAAGAACTGTTGGAGAACAAGATACGCCGGTGAATGTTTGAAGACACGAACACTGTACAAACGGCTCCTTTAGGAGCCACCACTCGTATAAAAGTCAATGAACAATATCAACATGCTTTCAGTTTGTGTGTATCTTTATTCAGTGACATCTTAAGACGTTTTTATGAATATTAATTAGGCCTTTAAGAACTCCAACCACAGATGTTTCCGTAGATAAGCCGCACCCCCGATTTTTGACTTAAATTTTGAGGAAAAAGGTGCGGCTTATACATGGAACTTTACGGTACTCCAGTCTTCTGATGTAGCTGTTCGGCTGCCTCTTTAATTTCCTTTTCCCACCAACTTAGATTTTGTGATCGTGCTTTTGCATAGACCAAAGCTCTAGCTAAGATCATTGCTCCAGGTCTTAAATTTACCACAACCCAGACAACTTCGCGACGCCAAGGTTGACATTTCATCTGATGAAAATCAAAAGTTTGTTTCCGTATAAATTCTACTTGACAGTGTTCGCAGACATATCTGTTTCGGCAACAATGACCTGCATCCGATTTTTGAGTCCACTTACGTCCACATTCTTGACACTTGTGTTTCATTCGTTCCAACAACGCTCGCATGTAGACTTTTTGAAACCCGTTACAGCAGACATCACGTTCATCTGGTGTGTCGTAGTGTGTCTTGCAGGATCGACAGAGAAAACCAAAGAATGAAGGGAGTCGTAGTCGTTTGTTCGTACAAAAAATTTCATCACATTGTCGTTTGTAGCGAAGGTTCATTTGTTTTTCCACCTCCTCATCATCTATACATGATCGTTTGACTTTTAGGTAGTCATATCGACAGCTCTCTATCTCATCATAGACCGTTACAACCTGTTGATAATCGTCACATAGAATCTTGAGCTCAACTTCAGTCAACGTCATCTTTACTTTTTTGCTTTAGAAATGGTTTTGACTACCCATTGGTTATATAGAAAACAAGTTGGGTGTGACGTCATCGGGCATGTCTATCATCAAGAGACAACAAGTCAAGTTGTGTAAGATAGCATGGAGCAGATCTGCATGATCATCGATTTGGATGGATATCGTATCCGTTCAGGATTTATTGCACGCGAACTAGGTGTTTACAGTCTGAAAGATGGAAGTCTCAGTTGGATGTTTGACAACCCGCTACCGTTCTTCTACTTGGATAAGAAAGATCAACGGACTTGTCACTATGTCTACCGACATGTGCATGGACTCCCTTGGCAAACCAGATCTCAAGAAAAAGCCCACCCACAACATATGGTCAAACCGATCGTGGATACTCTGTATCGAAGTTGTCGAACGCCAGAGCGTTGGTTAGTAGCTTACAAGGGTGGATGTTTGGAAAAGAATCTACTCAACGAGCTACAGATTCCTTGTGTGAATTTAGAAGACTTTGGATGTCCAAAGATAGAAACATTGGTGGCTATCGGATTGAATCCTGGGTTCAGCTGTGGTCATCATACACAACCTCAACTACATTGTCCCAAGCAAGAAACCTATCTGTTTTACCAATGGATGCAGTCTGTTTCACACAGATTTTCGTAGAAAAGCGACTTGTATTCAGTCGCAAAGGTTTGCTGAGATACAAAACAAACGAAGGAATGAAGTTTGTGCAAGACTAAACCAAACGGTTCTTTTAGGAACCACCAAATGTTAGAAAAGCTTTTGACCAATAAATTTTCTGTTTTGAGTAACCAACAACGGTTACAAGTGTATTTTATTTTTTTCTTTTCAATACTATACAAGAGTGGCAGAACTTGGGTGGGGGATATATCCCATTTGGCCCTGACTATACTTGGGTGAACTGTTTTCGGGACTTTCCTCGTCGGGACTTTCGTCCTCGTCTTCATCCTCTTCAGGACTCTCTTCTCCATCTGTGACCATATCGTCTTCATCCTCGTCAGGGGACTCATCTATCTCCTCTTCGTCCATGTCCTCATCATCTGTGTCAGGTTCTTCTATCGGCTGGAAGACACGATTGAGAAGATATTTTCGCTGGTTCACCCCAGCCTCGACGGCTTCGTTAAAGTCCATGTCGTCTTCGTCGATCAACCGATTTCTGGTTTCCAAAATGGCCTTGTGTAATGGATCCTCTCGCAGAACATGAACCCATTTGAGATGTTCAATATAGACCTGTCTCAATGCTTTTTGTAGATCGGGCAAGATTTGATTGTAGGCTCGAATTTTGGCCAATTTCTTACCAAGACCCTCTTTTCTGAGGGTTTTCATCACAACTTTAAAGTCCTTTAACTTTTCGGTCTTAACCCTTTCTCGAAACTCGTCCCAGGGGTCCATATCTGTCCATATCATATCTGGGAACACATCCATGGGTTTTGGACTATCGGGTGACAGCGGATCTCCAAAACAGTCGACTTTGGGACTCTCTAGATCCCCTGTTTCTGTTGTTTCCGTTGGACTTGGTGGGTCAACAGGTGAAATCACGTCGGGTCGGTTTGGACTCGTCGGTTCTGTTTGTTCACCTATGGGGTTCAAATACTCTTTGACTTTACAAGTTTTTTCGTGTCGTTTTCGACTATCCGCTCGACTAAATTTTTTCAAACAATAGTCGCATTTGTGACTACTCATCGAGAGACATCTGCACTGGTTGGTGACTTGACTAAAATGTGTTAATGTAGTAAAATAAGGACTTTTATACTCTCTATCCAAGTTCTGCTTCCAACCGGGTTAAATCTAGGATCAGATGTTGAATGTTTTTCTGAATGTTTTCCAGCTGTTGTATCATTTCATCTTTGGGGTTATGTTTTGGAGAAACCGGTGGCGAATTTTGCTTTCGTTTCCAACAGTTGAATCGTTCGTGGCGTTTTCTGACCCAATTGGTTTTAAAAACACGACCGCAATAGAAACAAGGGTCCGACATGTTGATGGGATCAATGGTTAAACTAAATGGTGTTTACACTGCTTTGTGATGGTATTTACATCTTTTCTAAGTCTCCACAGTTTTGTGATTATCACAGTTTGGTGTTGAACTATTTCTAAGTCTCCACAGTTTTGTGTTTATCACAGTTTTGTGTTGAACTATTTTCTAAGTCTCCACAGTTTTGTGATTATCACAGTTTTGTGTTGAACTATTTTCTAAGTCTGTAAATTCACTTCCGGTTTTTGTGACTCTAGCTATCCTCCCAAAAATATTTGTGACTAGGTTGTGTATTTGTAAAAGTTAAGCTCTATCATAAACTTTGGGTGGATGAAGAAAAAGATATCCGTAAGTTAAGCCCCGTCGTGAGCGGCCGTAAACTGGCTGGGTGACTAATAGAAAAAGATATCCGTAAGACAAAGTTTTATGACCAGAAGCTATAAGAGTTTGTTTTACAAGCGAGTAATACACAGCAAAAAGAATGTTTGCGTAAGATAACATGATATAGGAGCTTGTTTTACAAGCGAAAGAAATAGCAAAAAATTTTGACATAAGATAACATGATATAGGAGCTTGTTTTACAAGCAAAACATAGCAACTGCCTCAATCGTCTAGTGGTTAAGACAGTGCGTTGTGGCCGCAAAAACCCAGGTTCAAGTCCTGGTTGGGGCAATTCTTTGGTTTCGGAGTGAGCGAGAAATTATAATTTTGTTTATGTTTCCTCAGGGTCCGCATCCGAAACATTCTATAGAACTTATTCTCCTCATTACTCAGTCAGCCCGGGCTTGGCGCAGTCAGGTAAGTATCAGGTTTCTAATTCTCATCTTCTTCTAAATTTGCCAGGTTCGAATCCCGGTTGACGCATTTCTTTTTCTGAGCTTTTCTTTCTTTCTTTTTCTAAGTAAAGAGACTTCAAAACAATTTGAAAATTAGAAGCTTCACTTCGTAAGATCATAAGTAGGGTTGAAAGCAAAACAAGATGGCGGCTTAGGGTTCAAAACAACATGGCCACTTCGAAGAAGAAACCTTCCCCTCGAAGCTTCGCTTCGTAAGATCATCAACAAGATGGCGGCTTAGGGTTCAAAACAAGATGGCGGCTTAGGGTTAGCGAACCAAAAAATCCAACATGGCGGACTTAGGGTTAAATCCAACATGGCGGACTTAGGGTTACAGCCCGCTTCGCGGGCTAGGGTTCCCGCATCTCATTAACCACTTTCCAACCTCATTACCAATTCATGCATAAAATTAGAAGAATTGGTCGCACATATACTCTCACATTAATTTCATAATGCGAAATCTTTACGCTTGGCACAGTTTGTGAGTGATGCTTTTTTTGTCAGATTTTCAAGCTGCTGTACCATTGATTGTGAGTGACCACATTCACACTGATTGATTATGGGTTTTGCCTTTGTTTTGAATTACAGTGTATCATGTTTGTACTCTAACATATATTTCCATAATGTAAGATCTTTATGCTTGGTACAGTTTGCAAGTGACAGCTTTTTTGTTAGCTGTTCAAGCTGCTGTACCAGTGCGAGTGATCACGTTCACACCAATTGAATATGGGTTAAGGCTTTGTTTTTAATTATCGTGTTTACACATTTAATTTCACAATATGAGACATTAAGTAATGGCTCGTGCTGCCTTGTTTCTTCTTTAAACTGCCTATAAAGTCGTTGCAAACTGAACTGCAAATTTGTCTTGATTCCAGTTGTTTTATATGGTAACTTTATAATCAATGACCAGCTGAGACAAAAGAATGAAAAGATAGGAAAAAAGGACAAAACAAATCTAAGAGACACATAACCCACCACTAACTACTGCTGTTCTTTGTTTCAGGAGAAAAAGCTGACGTGACAATAGCAATATTGCCACTGCTATTGGCAAAGGCTGTAACATGCAAACACAAGGAATTTGTGGAGTCTATCTCAGTAAGTGCATATTGGTTACATGTACATGTGTACATGTATGCTCATTCACTCTTCACAAATGTGTAACAGTAAGTACATGAACTTGAAGGTCAACTATTAGCATAGCAGTCAAATTCAGAGATAAACCAAACTTATGGTCTGAAATAAGCTATTCTGGAAGGGGACAGTTCTTACTAACTTTTCATAGTAGTCATTTAATGAAGATTGTTCCTTGTAAAATATTTGCTCAGAGTTTCAACTGAATACAATGCAGACTGCAGAAATGAGGATGCAAACAGTCCAACCGAAAACACAGTTTCATGCAGCTTCTATTCTAGTCCCTAGATGTACTTGTTTTTCTGCTGTTGTTCTTGTCATTGCTTTTAATGTCATGGCGAGTACTTCATGTTTGTTTTTTTTTTTGCCAAACTCTTGCAGTGAAGATGCTGCATGAACATTAAATGTTTCGTCTCCCCGAAAGTATCCACAATCACAAGTGTCCATCTTTACATAAGTATCCAAGATCACAAGATGTTATTTAAATTAATTTGTTAATGGTTTTACTTTATTTTTATTATTGTTTTTGTTCTTACGTTCTTGATTGTTTCTTCAACAGGAAGAAACCAGACCCAAATTAGTGACAGAGAGAAAAACAACACCATATCCATTCATAATCTTCCAGGGTGTCCTGTATTCTCCGGCCAATAATGTGCACTTAGCCACTGGGAAGATAATATGTGCACCTCAGAGACATCCATTGTTGAGGGAACTCTAGCTTTGTTGGCCACGTTTTATGTTTTTATGTATGAATATCCACCAGGCTTTGTAATTTTTTTTTGTATCTACAAAATGCATTTTGCAGATAGAAGATGGGAGAAAACTGCTATGATCCACCATACACTTTGTAAATTTAGTACGTGACATAAAGGTAGGCACTCACGAGGGGACTGGTCCCTGAAAAAAGTCCATGAGACTAATCCCCTCGTGTGTGCTGGCCTTAAATGTCTCAGCAGCTGAACAGTGTTAATTGCCACAGGTATCTAGTGTTCAACCTTAATGGTTTATTCACATGATCCATGGGCTACTAAAAATAATAATAAAATTTGGTAGACAATTTAGACATGACCTGGTAGCCAAGCCCCAAATTATTTATTATCTTTTGAACACCTGTCCTTGTCAAACACCACTCTGGTTCTCGGTTATTCCTGCAACGTAGACGAAACCCAGTTTTGACTTGTAAGTCTTTGGCTAGTGGACTGCCACTAAGGTCAAGCACATGCATGAGTGGATATAATGGCGCTTTTGTCAATGAACTCAGGTTGGATATTTGTACGAATGATTTTAAATTCATATAGTAATAGTCTCCTTTGCTCTTTAGTTTCAAAGTTCACCACTATATTGAAGTTTTTTATGCATATACGAACTACTTTTTTGAGTATACGATCTACTCTTCCATTGACAAAAGTAGGGATGCCCATCTTTGAGTGGGCTGTGCCAAGACTGTCCATCTTTCAGTGGAAATAATGACACTTTTGTCAATGATCTCAGATATTTGTAAGAATCAATTTAAATGCATATAGTGAAAGTGTCTGTCGCACTTTTGTTTCAAAGTTCAGCACTACATTATTTTTTTTCGAGTTTGTGGACACTTTTTCATTGACAAAAGTAGGATCGCCCATCTTTGAGTGGGCTGTGCCAAGACCGTTTGTCATCTTCGAGTGGAAATAATGGTGCTTTTGTCAATGATCTCAGATTGGATATTTGTAAGAATCAATTTAAATGCATATAGTAATAGTCTCCGTTACTCTTTTGTTTCAAAGTTTAGCACTACATTATTTTTTTTTTCGAGTTCGTGAACCACTTTTTCATTGACAAAAGTAGGGCCGCCCATCTTTGAGTGGGCTGCCAAGACCGTTTGTCCATCTTCGAGTGGAAATAATGGTGCTTTTGTCAATGATCTCAGATTGGATATTTGTAAGAATCTATTTAAATGCATATAGTAATAGTCTTCGTTACTCTTTTGTTTCAAAGTTAAGCACTACATTATTTTTTTTTTCGAGTTCGTGAACCACTTTTTCATTGACAAAAGTAGGGCCGCCCATCTTTGAGTGGGCTGTGCCAAGACCGTTTGTCCATCTCCGAGTGGAAATAATGGTGTTTTTGTCAATGAGCTCAGATTGGATATTTGTAAGAATCAATTTAAATGCCTCTAGTGATAGTCTGTCGCACTTTTGCTTGAAAGTTCAGCACTACATTTTTTTTTTCGAGTTTGTGAACCACTTTTTCATTGACAAAAGTAGGGCCGCCCATCTTTGAGTGGGCTGTGCCAAGACCGTTTGTCATCTTCGAGTGGAAATAATGGTGCTTTTGTCAATGATCTCAGATTGGATATTTGTAAGAATCAATTTAAATGCATATAGTAATAGTCTCCGTTACTCTTTTGTTTCAAAGTTTAGCACTACATTATTTTTTTTTCGAGTTCGTGAACCACTTTTTCATTGACAAAAGTAGGGCCGCCCATCTTTGAGTGGGCTGTGCCAAGACCGTTTGTCCATCTTCGAGTGGAAATAATGGTGCTTTTGTCAATGATCTCAGATTGGATATTTGTAAGAATCAATTTAAATGCCTATAGTGATAGTCTTTCGCACTTTTCTTTCAAAGTTCAGCACTACATTATTTTTTTCTAGTTTGTGAACCACTTTTTCATTGACAAAAGTAGGGCCGCCCGTCTTTTGAATGGGCTGTGCCAAGACCGTCTGTCCATCTTCGAGTGGAAATGGTGCTTTTGTCAATGATCTCAGATTGGATATTTGTAAGAATCAATTTAAATGCCTATAGTGATAGTCTGTCGCACTTTTGCTTGAAAGTTCAGCACTACATTTTTTTTCGAGTTTGTGGACACTTTTTCATTGACAAAAGTAGGGCCGCCCATCTTTGAGTGGGCTGTGCCAAGACCGTTTGTCCATCTTCGAGTGGAAATAATGGTGCTTTTGTCAATGAGCTCAGATTGGATATTTGTAAGAATCAATTTAAATGCATAAAGTAATAGTCTCCGTTACTCTTTTGTTTCAAAGTTTAGCACTACATTATTTTTTTTTCGAGTTCGTGAACCACTTTTCATTGACAAAAGTAGGGCCGCCCCTCTATGAGTGGGCTGTGCCAAGACCGTTTGTCCATCTTCGAGTGGAAATAATGGTGCTTTTGTCAATGATCTCAGATTGGATATTTGTAAGAATCAATTTAAATGCCTATAGTGATAGTCTTTCGCACTTTTCTTTCAAAGTTCAGCACGACATTATTTTTTTTCTAGTTTGTGAACCACTTTTTCATTGACAAAAGTAGGGCGGCCCATCTTTGAGTGGGCTGTGCCAAGACCGTTTGTCCATCTTCGAGTGGAAATAATGGGCTTTTGTCAATGAGCTCAGATTGGATATTTGTAAGAATCAAGTTAAATGCTTATAGTAATAGTCTCCGTCGCACTTTTGTTCAAAGTTCAGCACTATAAGATTTTTTTTTCGAGTATGTGAACTGCTTTTTCATTGACAAAAGTAGGGCCGCCCATCTTTGTGTGGGCTGTGCTAAAACTGTTATCATAATAGGACATTCTCTGTACAGATAGTGGAAATAAAACGTAATCGTCTTAAATGCTGTAGATGCAAAGACGTTTGTTAATGTAGCTTCCACTTCTAAAAGTTGTGTATGAGTCAATTCGTAGGTTAATTCCGATGGGTATACCGTAAGTTGACGAATGCATCCACATTAGCAGGATATTCCCGACTATGTCTTTTTTATTAGGGGTATCTGTGTTTTACAAGAGAAATCAAATCCCTTCCTATCCCAACTTGAACTTCCCAGTGAATGATGTACCCTTCGAAAAATCCAGCGGATAAATGTGTGTCTGTCAAATTTACAAATCGTGGAAACAACGGTTTTTAGAGTTTCCGTAACTGCGTAAACCTTGTGGATACGTGATTTATCGTTACATTTACTCTTCGGAAATCCTGCGGATAATTGTGTGTCCGTCGAATTTACGAGTCGCGGAAACACGATGGCTATCAGAGTTTCCGTGACTGCGTAAGCGTTGCGGATACATGAGTTTAAGGAATGCGTTTCCGCAGAGCCGCAGCTGCGGAAACGTAATGTACATCCGTGTTTCCCGCAACGGTTACTTACATTTCCGTTTGCGGATATTCATGTTTCCGTTGAATAACCGTTATGAAACCTGAAACGTAAACGCGTTATTTTTGATATTTCGGAGTGGAAAGCCTTCCTGTGCAACCTACCGTTTGTAAAATTTTAATGATCGACGTGATGATGCCTGACTGAGAAATTTTATTATAAAGACAACTCTAAATGCGTAAATTTTTATTCCCACACAGTTCTTTGTCGTCCTAAGAAATCTAGCACTTCGGAACAATTTTGGTTTGTGTCTCAGAGACGCTGTTGGAATTTCTGCTCAATTTGAATTCATTGCAACTGATTTTTCTCGTCTACTTTCTCGCCGGGTTGCTCGCTTAGCTCACTTGGTTCAGTGAGTGTCCATCGACCATACTTGGTCGCAGCAGGTATATATTAGCTGATAACGTAGCTCCTTTCAGCCAATCAAAATGCTAGAAATCCAATATATACCTAGTGCAGTTTTTAGTAAAATAAATTGAAATGACCTTTAAACAGCCGACACTTTCATTGCTCATTCAACAAATTGAAGTTGTTTCTTCATGATCAGTTCGGGTGGTTTTCTCCCCTGAGTAAACGGTAGGGGCTGTAGAATGTGTTAGGTAAAACAAGACAATTGTTTGTGGAGAGGGCGATATTGGGTTTTGCAGTATTGCGGTTTCAAGCCATTTTTTATATGGTGTTTCAATATTTTAGTGCGGTATTGGGGTCTCACCCTTTTTCTGTTGCATGTGGTATTTGGCTTTTTTGACGGCAGTGGACCGTAGGGAAAAAGCATCCCTTGTGCCTCATTTCATCATGGACTAATGACCCACTAGAACTACGGATTCTTATCAGTTACGTGCATGTTTTAAGGTATCAGGGTACCCCAAATGGCAACATTGCGTTTTCACCGTTTTAGCGTCGGGCGTTTCACAAGGACCCTATCAAACTATATATTTTCTGAAAGCTTAATAATTGAAGATTACGAAAACGTATTTAGATAAAGAAAAAAGACAACTGCATGTGTCGAAAATAGAGACTACGTTTTTAAAAAGTCCATCGTTCACAAAATCGGTTCCGCTCCAGTCGAGAATGATCTGGAGAGAAAGACGAGCATCGCGCCGAATTCTTCACACCTTTGTCTCAAAAACCGTGTCTCCGAATTTTTGTATCTGGCCTGGTTTATTTTCTGCACTCAGTTAAACTTTGAAGTTCGAAGAAACACCTCTCCTCTTTCTTTTACGGATCATAACTTTTGAATGAAAGCAAAAATTAAAATTCGGAGACACGGTTTTGGCGTCAAATTATGTGGCAACATTGTCGCCAAATTTGAGCTAAAATGGTTGAAAACTCGCTGAACGCGAACTTAAAATGTGCACCCAATTTCTTGAAAAATTAGTTTCGAGAAAAAAGCCAAAATATGATTTGGAAACTTTTTCCGGTCTGAGGAGATTAAAACACCTAGGTGTCAGGATAATTACCTGCGGTTGACAGAGGGGAGGCTCAACTTACCGCCTTACAACAATAGCACAAACATGCCGACAAGGATGCTGACAAATTCTGCGTGTTTTTATGCTGGAAAGCGACTTTCGTTGAGTACGAGTGCCGTTCAAAGGGTCTTCAAACGCAGTAAACGGAAATTTTAAAGTCATAATATCACGTCGGCTGTAAAATGCCGAAGGCATCATCATTTGAGCTGGGTAAGACTACCCAAGCTGCCGGGACCTGAAAGACCAAAGGAAAGGCGAAAGGAAAGCACATTGAAATCTGCGAAGAAGCCGCCACGTGTTCGGCTCAAGATCTAAGAGAGAACATCCTGTCAGAAATACGAGCAATTGGGAAAAAAATAAACTTCTTTATTACTGGAGACAAATTCCGTACTTTCCTGGACATGCCGTCTTTTGCGCCAAGTTGATTCTTTGATACCTCTGGCTTTGAGAAATGTTATGGAATTTGAATGGATGGATTGTTTTTCGTCGTTCACGTTACGAAAAGCGAGCTGGCAGTCGAAGCTTATCACACTGACAAGCGAGGAGTTAGGAAGCGCAAGTAATTCCTCAACGCTCGATCTTTTCTCTCTCTCTCTCTTTCAAAGATATGATCGAAGCCACTTTGTAGACACACTCGAAATAAGCGGGAGCTGCTACGCAATCGATCGCGTGTCAAAACATCGGGGCCCTGTTATGTCACATGCTATTTTCGGCGTTGTTGACAGACGACTGTCAACACATGATTAGAGAAAATTAATGCCACAAATCTTTTTTCGTCCATGACTTTGCGTAGAAACAATCTTTTTTTCTGAAACTTTTTGTAAAAGAGAGGTTTGAATAATATCTATCTGAAAATGACAGAAGTGTATTTTTCGAAAACATGGCCAATTTTGGGGTACCATGATACCTTAAATCATTATCATCAAGATATTACAAAGCAAACAAGGATGCTAAGATTCATTGAAAGTAATTCCATTTTCTGTTTTTATCTTTAGTGCTAATCTAGATCAGAAGTCTGGCTAGAATGGTTTACAGATTATTATTGCCCATAGTCGTCATTCACGAAGCCAAATCAAACAGCTACATGAATTGCATCGCTTTCATTCAGGCCACTGGGACAAGGAAGTAGAAATGCTAATAAGTCTTTCATCAGAAATCAATACACGTACAAGAATATTCAACTACTGAATTTTAAAACACCTTTAGCTTTTAGAAGAAACACGACTCTCCAGCACCCCCACAATCTGAACAATGACAGTACAACACAATCTACTAAAATACACAGTTAACAAAGAAAGAAGGCGATGATTAGTAAATCAACAGACCGCCATCTCGCAGTTTTAAAAATGCTAAGTTTCAGCTAGAAAAGAAAAAAACATTGATACCACTGAAAAGAGCGTTAGTTTTGCCTAAATGCGAAGATAAGGCCAATGAGTTTTGAGACGTTTGTGTGGCGGAGGCGATATTAGTAACATACCCTGACGGTATGCAAGAAATTTACTGGTGTAGAACAAACCTCTAAATATAATTTTGAACTAAACTGAGCTATCGCTTCTAGCAGCTACTAGGTGAGACATATTCGCTCAAATTCACCAGTGTTGCTAATTATGCGGTGCTGTTTAAATTTTTAAGTCCTAGCTGAAAACAGAATTAACAAAAACTGTGAGGTGGTCTGGTCATAAACTGAAACATTAAAAACAGAGGGATTTTTATAAGCAACTAGCAAGGTTACGACAACGTCTTTAACGGAAGCGAGCTGAACAGTCGAACCGTGCGCGGAAGGGCATTGGTCATAGTTTTCACTCCCGTCCGAAACCCAGAGCGTTTACTTCGTAGTCCTTAGCGTTTGAGACAAACTAAATACAGTTCGCGTTCCACTTGACTTAGCTCAACATTTGCAAAGAATGATCTTTATCGCCCCGAGCTGACATTGGTTAGGTTTATCCACATTCTTATTCTTCGGTCATCTTAAATTCAGTGGGAATAAAAAGCAAACTGCTCAGGACTTCAGTATCAGGATAACCATCTGAATAGCCACGCGAGTAGATGATCTTTGCCGTCTTAGTTCAGCCGCCTCATAAACACTTGAGAGTTGATTATTTATTCAAAACGTTTTTGTTTTACAGTATAGGACTTACAAACGTTCTCAGACGTATGACACACAGGCAGAGCGATTGTAATATCAGCTAATATCGAAAACATTTTGCTTAGCGAGGTAGCACTAAAATTCCCAATCGTCCAAAGATGACTATTTTACCAGTAAGTGTTAGTTTGGTCGAGAGAGGAAAAAGCATGACGTTTATATGGATTTGGTCGAAGGAAGTATTAGTTGCGGTTCCTGAGAGACCCCCAGCTAACTTCAATGAAAAAAATGAAGTATAAATTCTACTTCCTTACCGAATTTCACGTTATTCCTTTATGAATTTCCTGTATTTACTTCCTCTTACGTAGGAAAGGTGGACCGACGCTCCCAACGTAAAGTTAAGCCACTTGGCGTTCTCAGTTGAAGCTTGAGAGGTGACGTCACTAAGTGTTGACACGTGGGTCACGATCATTCTCTTTCCCAGAGCCTCCTCTCAGCTGACGGCGCCTGAGCGTAACGACCCCCGGGGGGTTCCTTACTATAGTGGGCTATACGGGGAGGCTCCGCCCGAAAGGGGTGCCTTCTTTAAGTTCGCAGTGTATTAAAGGGTAGGGAAAATTGCCATTTTAGTACACGAAAGGGTTACAAAATCAGCTGCAAAGTAAAAGAAATGGAGGCTAAAGCGAAGTATAAATGAAAGGGTGCCACATTTTAGCAGAAATGACCATGCAACTGAATCAGAACACCCGAGAAAAACGTTGCGATTTCAGGAAATTCTATTCTTTTGTCTTACCCTTGAGGTATAAGAAAGGGGTGCAATTTTGCTCTAGGTATATGAAAGGGGCACCATTTTGGTAAAAACTAGTATATTAAAGGGTATTATAAAGGGTTTGAACCTCCAATCGGAGCCTCCCCTTATAAAACTTTATTGAATAGCCTCCCCCCCCGGGGGAAACGACCACTGCACAGGTGCGAAAATGGTGGTTAATATGGGTGACGTTAATTGTCGTTCCTGTCATACAGACAAAAAATAAATGAATAAATCATTTATTGAAACTTCATTTTGCAGTCTCGTGACTGAATTACATATGCTTTCTTTTAAAAAATGTTACAAATAAATACAGAATATATGATATAAGCAGATACAATAAATATTAGAAAATGCTAACTGAAAATGCAGTAATGAGTATTGATTCAGTTTCGCTCTAGCGGCACAGTGCATGATAAAGGATTTAGCAAGCAAACATCTGATGTGATCTTAAATTATAACAAGACATGCTTCACCTTCAGCTGTGACATCACAAGGTAGACACCTTCCAGGCTTTCAAGCATGGTAGTATGTGTCATACAAGTAAAAGTTATTTCTTGCGCTCTGATTTGCTACTCTTTTTGGGGGGCTGGATTTGACTTACGTCAGTGTTGTTATGAATTGATACGAAATTTATTTATTTATTTATTTGTTTATTTATTTATTATCTTTTGTGTGTGGACACGAAAGTTTGTACAACAGTACAGAATTACGTGACCACGTTCAAATATTAAGTGCCAAATTAAAGGAAATCAGTGTTGATGAACGTGATAGATGTTAGCCGCCATGCAGCTCAAGAATGTAGTTTACATGCCTAATTAATGTATGAAAGCGTTTGACAACCATTTTACAGTTGTGTGCTTATTGGCCTGGCCTTTGAGTGAAAGCGAGGCTGGAGTTGACCTTGTTTTGATACAAACCCTCCTGCTTTTCACATGAAAATAGAAACTAGATAGCATGAGAACAACATGATTTACATGTGAAAAGCAGGAGGGTCTTTATCAAAACAAGGTCAACTCCAGCCACACTTCCACTCAAAATGCCAGGTCTCTAAGGACACAACTTAGGTGGAAGGAAACAAGGATTTTTGCGGAAACGTCACCCATATTACCCACCATTCTGGCACGTGTGCACGTTGTCCTCACGTCCAGGCGCCGTCAGCTGAGATGACAAGGAGGCTCTGGGGACGAGAATGACCCACGTGTCAACACTTCGTGACATCACCTTTCAAGGCAGAATCCAGGCTTGAACCGAGAACGTGTGGCGGCTTAACTTTACGTTGGGAGCGTTCGTAAGAGGACGTAAACACAGGAAGTCGTAAAGGAATGGGGGACGTGAAATTCAGTAAGAAAATAAATTTATATTTTTTCGACTGAAGTTAGTCGGTTCTCACAGGTACCTTAACTAACTTGGTTCAATCGAACAAATCCACATAAACGTCATGCTTTTCGTACACTCGACCAAACTAACGCTTACCTGCTCACTGTAAAATATTCATCTTTGCGGGCGATTACATTTTAACCAAACCCGGTACGAATTTTGGGGCTTCCTTGCTATGTCGATTGACAATTAATACAATGGCTCTGCATGTACGCCATACGTCTTAGCACGTTTGAATGTCCTCTACTGTAAAACAAAAGCATTTTAACTAAATAATCAACTCTTAAGGAAAATCTTCCTGGGAGTAACTTTAAAGAACCACGTGCAAAGAACTTTCACTTGTTACAAGGTAATTATATAGGTATTCCGGTACGATTATTTTGGGATAATATATTAAAATAGATGCTGAAATTAATAGCGCTTTGCTGTGTCCAAAACAAGACAATCGTTGGACCTCGGCCTGGGCGTTTGGCTGGGACGGACGCGCGGACATTATCGAAGCGACTCCAACCAAAGTTAGTCAAACTGACAACTATGAATAATTAACATTTGCTTATATAGTATGCACGAAGTCTAATGAATATTAATAAGGTATAAATAGGGGAAACCTCGCTGGGATTACCAAATCTAAATATGAAAGGAAAAACGATCGAAATGGATTCTGGTAGTAGTAGTAAAATGACGCCATCGCGCTAATGGCCTACTACATATGCACGTTCAGAACATATCTTTTTTTAAAGAGTTTAAGCAAAGCAAATCACCGTCTTAAAGTTTCTTTATTTTTTAGTTGAGCCGAACAAGGAAACGATCGAGCAATTTGTCTCCGTACAATAACAACAATTCTTCCGTATTAATTAAACTGAATTTTTGTTGGTGACATCGGGTGATTTAACGTTTCTGGCAGTTATACTTTTTATGTACGTAATTTTAAAATCAATCACTTTTTATTCGGGTGAAAATCGGCCCACTAAATTTTCCCTTGTGCCAGTGAGGCCAAGAAAGCAAATAATTCCCACATTTAAACCTAGTCTAGATATGGTCGTCCAAAATTTTAATACTTAGCTATAGGACTTGGAAAATATACTGTACAACATCGCCTTTCTCGCAGAACCGACTTCAGCGGATAATTTGTTTACAATAAAAATGAATTGCACAACCAGGCATACAACACAGCGAAAAGTAAATTTTTTCGGGCCTTGTTATTTCGCCTCTCAGATTTAAAAATGCTCTTTCCAGCAGTGCGGTTCCAAGCTTTGTTCCATACTAATGTTTAGGTGACGGATTGGCTCGAGAATGCGTCATAACCTCACCTTTTTTGCGTGCCGCTTTCCCACTTTATACTGATATCTGAATACTTGCACAGGTTAACGGCAGAATGGTTTCTTCAGTTTTTCCTAACGCTTAGAAGGAAACCTGAGATGTGGTCTACTGAGAAGCAGCACACCCAGCCAAGGAGTCGGGGGGGGGGGGGAATTAAGCGGTGAAAATTAAGGATCTCTAGTTCTTCCCTAATCTTTTTACATTTACCACAAACTATTTTTGATGTTGCCTAACTGTAAATTGCTTTATACAGTCAGGCTGAGTGGACTGATGTCTGGCAACGATACTGCCAGGTTCATTGGTTTCTTGATCACTGCGAAGAATGAGTTTGAGGATGAAGAAAATCGACAGTTCATTCAGCCATTGCCTTCTGGGGTCACCAGGATGGAATGCAAGCAGAATAGTTGAAAGGTAATTGCCATCTTCAACATGTGCTAATAGCACGCCTTAGTCAACCATGACGGGTTTTAAAGAAATAAGACAAACGGGTTGCTGTCATTCAGTTGCTTTGAAAACAACGAGCTAATAGTAATATGATATCATCCAAAAATCATTTTTGAATGCAAATTGCAAACACTGAACAGTATTTTGACAAGTCACAGTTTCACAGTAACCGTAAGCTAAGAAAATTGAGCAAGATCATTGTTCAAAATACGTTGTTCATGGAAGGACAAACGCTGCACGCAGCGATAGAACTATAAGGCATATTACTGTAAATCCTTGAACTTGTCCTTGAAGATGTGAATGATTATGAACAGCGACCGCAAAA
This sequence comes from Siderastrea siderea, assembly GCA_964030785.1. Lineage (NCBI taxonomy): Eukaryota > Metazoa > Cnidaria > Anthozoa > Scleractinia > Rhizangiidae > Siderastrea > Siderastrea siderea. The sequence goes on from OZ034972.1 coordinate 46,859,382, forward strand.
TTTAATCGGAACAGAGAAAGAACAAAGGATCTTGAGGGAGGCGGAGTCGCCTAGTGAGTGGTTAGTCCGATGGACTTGTAACCCGCAGGTACCCGGTTTCAATTCCTCCTCTCGACCACTTGGATTCTTGCATCCTCATGCAATGCCAGTAGTCAACTGGTAAGCCTTCCAGCAGTTTGGTTATTAAAAAATGTCAATGTTCCATCTGTTGTGTTACTTCTCCAGTGAAGAGAAATTGAAGAATGGTGATTTGGGAACACCCTCACAGCAGTTACAAGGGCCTCTGTTACTTCCGTTTATTGTTAAACTTTTTTTATTTGGTTTAATCAGTAAACTGTGTAGTTGTTTTACTTAACAACAGGTCGAGCTTGCGAAACTCAGCTCAACCAGAAGCAACTTGACAAGTATTGAAATCAAATGGAAGGCTCCTACGAAGTAACCCTGCTGGCAAAATTACCATAAGGTAACTGAAGATTTTTTAAAAATTTGCAGTTTTAATAATAGTCTATTTTGCCCACCACACCTTGAATTTATCCTCTTTCATTATTTATAAACACAAGACTTAGTAATATATATTTGGCAAAAGAATCTGCTGAATTTTTCAGAAATATCTATAATGACATGGTTTTTACAAGCAAATGAGTGTGCAAACGAGGTAATAAGTAAAATAAGGCGACACCGATTTCCTTTTAAAGTATTACTGAAAGAAAAATCGTTACGTTTTCAAGCACAGATTGCAGGTTGTTTTGTCATATCGACCAACAGGCCCATATGATCAAATCTGTTGATGAAGAGTCTTACGATAGGAGCGAAAGCTTCAGGTTCTTTGTAATTTTTGTCTTAATAATAACGATTTCTGTGCAAGAATAACCATACCTTCTAAATTCGTTTTCTAAATACTTAGTGCCAGTGTTGTCAAAGCACAGGGAGTGTATTGGGAAGGAATCAGCGTGATCCTCGGTTGAAAGTTATTATTGCTTATATTGTTTCGCTGGAAGAAAACTTTTATTTCATACTTACCAGGTTGTCTGTAACACCCCGATAGGCAATTGCAAATGACACGTTCAAAAGCACTACCCCTGACACCCCCGAGAGAAAACAAAACGAGTAGATTATATAGATCATCATATACAAAAATTAAATTTTTTATCAGATGTGTGCGCTGGACCAATGTGTGCTAATCCTTGTCCAAACGGTTATGCGAAAACAAAGTTCGGCTGTACCACGTGCACTTGCGCAGGCTTCTTGAAATGACTTGGCTAATTGACTGACTGACTGACTGACTGACTGACTGACTGGCTGGCTGACTGACTGACTGGCTGACTGACTGACGGATGGACAGATGGATCGCTTGATTGATTGATTGATTGATTGATTGAATGAATGACCGATTGACTTTCTTTCTTTTCTTTCCTTTTTGCAGCTCAAGCTATCAAAGGCAGCTTGCTTGGCGTTTTTCTAGGAGCATTGTCTTTTTTGGTGATCTTATGATGTAAAGACGACAAGTTTGCCTTTTTTTTCAAGTAAAACAGCACCTTGTAGTTTACATTTCTTTCACCACGGCTAACAATAAAAATGGAAAAAACAAACTTTATTCTCTGGTTTGAGAACCGTTCTCCTAATCGGGATAAAATGATCCAAAAACAAGCCTGAGGCTCGCCCTCGCCCTCGAGGGTGAAAAACTGTCTAGTGTCACCCTCGCTAAACAAAGCCAATTTAATAAATTTAGTATTATGTTTTAATGTTGTAACAGAACAGGGTTTTCTTTCTACCAGAACAAGCCTTTCATGTTTCAGTTTCTCTGAAAGTTGTGAAACCGGCCGTCGGCGGTTGTGAAACTGTACTACCGTTGATGAGTGCATTTTGGAGAGTTTTTTCTTTTGTTATACGGAAAGAGTTTGAAAACTTCATCATGACCTTCCAGCAAAATGTATAAAACACAACTTTGCCAGATCTGACACGTTTTTCTTGTCAGCATCGCCAAATGTTTCATGACGTCATCCCGTGGTGTACGCACCCTCCTATTTGTCATAGCTTGTTAGGTTAAATTGCTGTAACGTAGCGTTTGATTACCCAAAAAAAGCAAAAAAGTTCATCAACACGAGTCCTCACTAAGAATACCCCTCACTGGATGTGAGGAAGCGCGCACTCTTAATTGTGGGCTCGTTGCTAAAAGGCTATCAGCTCATATCCTACGAGTGGGGAAGTCGCACCCAATAAATGGCGAAATTAAATGCCTCTTTTAAAAGAAGTGTTTCTTTTGGTACGTTGGAAAAAATTCTCATATTCATATTTGATATAATAAAACAATCTGTGAAATCAGGAACGACGGTCGTTCCTGATTGCACAGTCATCAGTAGCCAACTAGGTGGGGTACATGGTGTACGCCTCCTTCAGGGTGACTGTTGATTGCTCAACAGATAATTATTCGACGAGCGCGTGTTGTGATAATTAGTGAATACACCCCTTCAGGCGACCCGAGGCTGAAAGATTGTTCGGAAAATGAACGGTTGGCCAAGAAGCGAAGCCTCGAGGGCAACTGTGAAATTTTGAGGACAATCTTTTAGCCAAGGGCATTATCCTCAGATAAACCAGTAAGCCAGGAAGGAGTTTATTTATTTCATAACCCTCCGCTTAATTTCTACAACACCCGTGCTTTATTGTGGTTAAACGAGAACAAAAAAGACAGTGGGGATCACAGCATTTTTACGGCTAAGCAAGCCCAACTTGGTTAGTTTACTCGATTTCATTACTGACTGTGTTTAGCTATGAAAAGTTAAAACCTGAAAAAGTGACTTCCTTTCCTGTTTTTCTCTCGGCAATAAAATCGGACGACGAGTATCGCCTGATAACCGCCGTCCATTTAGTACCACGTGATGTGCTTCGATCAATGAGCGCGTGCGAAAATTGGTGGGTTATAATTAGTGATAAACAACCATCGAAGCTCTTAGCACCACGTTGTTTAAAATCTCCTCATATCCAACAAGTGTGAATAGAGTAAATTGTGGGCTAATTGTTTTGAATGGTTCTCAACCTCAGAAATCATTGCTATATATTTTTGCAAAGAATTTCGTACAAACGAGGCTGAGGGGTGTCAATTTTGAGCCCGTGAAAAAGGTGGTCTCGGTGAGGGGAAAAGCTTGTAACCCGCGCCGTGTGTTGAACCAATCAGAAATTCAAGAATTTCAATAATGGAGATTGTGAATTTATAAACTAGCATTTTTAGACGAAATAGCAACAACAAATTGGGCTCTTGTTCTTCGTTTTTTCTTCCCTCCATTTTCTATCTGGATAGTTGGCATTTTACTTTGTCCTATGGCTGAGTGCATTCGAAAAACAATGCAGGTTCCACTCAATCTCTTCGTACAACAAACAACTCCAGTCAACTTGGCGGTGCCCGCCTCGTTAGCCTTCGTTTCACAGTATGCGCCTCAAGTTATATTGGACTGTAATTTGCACTCTAATATTGGACTCCAAGTTGCCAACAATTAGTCTCGTGCTGGCAAACGGACATTTTGTCTCCAATATCTTTTCCAAAACAGTTCAAGAATCTAAACGCGAAGAGTTTGTTATGAGAGTATCGTAACATTGGCTCTATTTTACACATTCCAGCAACAAAGGCTGCCCGGCTGATGGAGTCGTTACACATGGTCCGGTCATTACGTCCAGTGAAGTATGCAAGGAATGTTAAAGTAAATGCACATTACCTAGCCGCAAACCCACCACCGTTCTCTTTTGTATTTGTGTCCCCGACTTTACATTTACATACCACATATGACTGGCCAAGCTTATCACGTTGAACGTATTACATTCTCGACTGCTTGTAATGCAATAATACTTGTAAGAATGTGGCATAGAGCAGGGAATCTCAGTAGAGTTGTTGTGGTTCTCCGATCATAACTGTGCCTTAAGCCCCTAAACGTATTTCATGAGAGCCTCAGAAACAATCCGTTTGAGTCGGGTAGGTTTGAAGTTGAGAGTCACTTGTGAAAACAGAACCGAAATTTTACATCACAAAGAGAGCAGAATAAGACAAATAGAAGTTAAGATATATTTATTTATTATGTCATATGGAAACCATGTGTGACGTGCAAATCTTGAGTCTTAGTTTTTTAAGTTTCACGTCAATTTTAAAGAATAGAGGTTCATAAACAAAGATCAGCGCATAAAAACAGTAGTATGATGCTCATTTTCCGGTATGTTGTGCTCAGTTTGTGTGCTTTCAAAGAGGGAATCTGCTTTAATGATAGCAAAGTTACTTCATGTGGAAACTTCATGAAGGATTGGTTTCCAAACATTGCGCCTCAAACTTCTGTTGCTCCTTATGTACTCAACGTATCATACGCATATAACGACGAATTCAATACACTGTCGTGGAAGGAACCAAGTTATAGTGGATATGATGCTCAAACAGGTTTGTTGCACTTTACCTGTGTACTGAGCTAGCAAACGTTATCGTAAAATATGATAAACTATTTGTTGACATGTACCAAACAAGCACTTGGGCCGGAAGACTTCGATAACTAAAGTCAACTCTTGCTATAACGGACACCATCAGGACCAAGATTCGGTGTCCGTCAAAGAGAGAGTCCGTAATAGCGGGAGTTGTTTTCAGTAATTCTCATTCCACGGGGACTTCAGCTCCTGTCCGTAATAACAGGCCGGGGTGTCCGTAATAGCGAGGTGTCCCGCAAGGCGAGAGTTGACTGTATGTAGGACAAGGGCCGTTTCCTCGATCGACAGTGTATTGAAGGAAAGTATCGTGAAAATTACAGGTTTACGTTTAAACTAGCTAGTTTCCCAACTGCCAGTCTTCCTGCAATTTTGGTCAATAAATCTTTCTTACAAAACGCCGTCTTGTTGCGGCTTTTGATAACAAGCAAACTCCGGTGTTCAAGATTGAGCAAGAGTCGAAAAATACAAAATTTTTGTTAGAAGGATTCACGGCGTTCAAGAGTCACGTTCGTTCGTTTTGATTGGTGGATTTTGAATCACTTTGTCTTTCACGGTGGTTTGTTTGTCAACGTATACGTAATTAGGATCGACAGCGGCGCAAAAAAGCGGTCGGCGTTTGTTGAGTTCTAAAGTTTAGAATTTGCATGTTATGAAAAGGCACAATAATGTGTATTTACTAACGGAAACTAAAACTGTCTTATCTGTCTTGATAGGCTAGAATTTTCTTCCCACACCATATAACCACAACGTTTAAAGATTTAAATCTAGCGATTTCTCCAAACCAAACGTTAACTAACCAAGCTATACGCCATAGGCATGATACGCTTGGGCCAACAGCGTCGTCCCACTCAGATAAGCCAGATATATATGGTAAATTGGAAACCTGAGCATATTTAACTGAAGGGAACCAACTTATAACCAACTTATTTTTCTTACTTCCTCATGCTCTTTAATACAAAGAGCAAAAAAGCTTCAATTGTGTTTACACTGATGTGCACATTCTAAATATATGATGGGAATCGAAAAATATTTATCTGATCTAAGAAATTTTTGTACAGTCAGGCTGAGTGGACTGTTGTCTGGCAACGACACCGCGAGCTTCATTGGGTTTATGATCACTGCGAAAAATGAGTTTGAGGATGAGGAAAATGGACAGTTCATTGCACCACTACCCGCTGGGGTCACCAGGATGCAGTGTAAACAAATCAATCAAACGGTAATGTACCGTCTCCCGCAACATGTGCTAACAATACTGTTTGTATATTCTGCCAAGAGTTCGAAAGTAACAAATGACAAAATACCTAGTCATGTGGGTTGCTGTCACCGGCTAGGAAAAATGTTTTTTTTTTTTGGTATCGTCCAGATAAAATATTCAGGACACCCAACTGACATTGATATACCTTTGGTCATCTGTGGCTTAATTACCAAACCGATGTCAAGGAGGATTTTGAAAATATCAGATGCTGAGTGGAAGGTGCCTGCAATCCTACTATTACCTCAAGACATCTTGAAAACTGTAAAAAAGGAGAAACGCCTATTAGAAGCACATATCTATTAGAGGCACATATCACAAGGGACATATCACCAGGGACATAAAAAACGTGTTGACACGATGGCAATCCTCTGGTGCTGCCCGAATCATGAGCGTTTTGCCCGAAAAATGTCACAATTTTCGAAACTGGCGAGGGGTGACTGCTGCCCCCCTCCCCCCTCCCCCCACCCCACAGCTCGCACGCCTATCTGGTTGATATCCCCTCCAGCCGGTGATATTTTGGTCGACCACGTGACCATTTTGGCGGTAAACACTTGTGGGCAATTTCATGCTCAACAAATATTGTAAAATATTGTGTAATTTTCCCCTTTATGTAGCAGAAGTAGAAACACTTAGATCTTTTGACACCAGTTCCCCGACGGGGAATTTTTTCCGATTTCTGATCGCGGATTTCCTAATTTCCGATTTCCGATTTCGGATTATTAATTATGATTTGTGATTTCTGACTTCTGATTTCTAATTTCTAATTTTCGGATTTTGGATTTCGGTTTTCTGATTTCTGATTTCTAATTTCTGTTTTCTGTTTTCTGGTTTTGGATTTGAAATTCCTGATTTCAGATTTCTATATAAGGCAAATATCGGAAATCCGAAAATAGTAGCTATCTTTTGTATGTTTTATGATTCCTGAAATTCCAAGAATGGATTGGCCGCAAAGCTTCCTGATTCTGAAGGAGTTCCAGAATCAGAGCGTTTAGTCACTGTTTACTGAGTGACTCACTGAAGCCAAACTAAAAGATAGAGCACTTTGATTATAAATCATAAGGCTCACATGCGGATACGTTGTGTAACACTGTTACCTGATAGGGGGCGAAGGGGAATTTTCGATAGGAATGAATTCCAGTTTTCTTTGTTTGTTTGTGTTTAGTGTAAGAAGTCAGGCAAAATTTATTGACTGTTTAAGTACTTTCCTTCTTTTGATTTTTCCACTTTTCTGTAGATCGAAGTTGCGAGACTCAACTCAACAAACGGCAACTTAACAAGTATTGACATCAAATGGAAAGCGCCTAGGAAGTACCCTGCTGGAAAAATCACCATAAGGTACCTTGACTTATGAATTTCTTTTTTCACTTCAATTCAGGTGAACTTCTTTTATTGAAGTTGTCCTTGTTGTTAAGGCTTTATTTCCTTGTTAAAAAGATGCGTTGTAGAAAAAGGAAATTCTAGCAAACTTCGAGCTCAAAATAGAACACTAACGTTCAACGGCAAGTCAAAAAGCGCGCTTATTCTCAGGACGAGCGAGCTGAAGCATTTTGGGAAACGCATTATTCCCACAATTCCACGCGCACAGCACAACACCAAGAAGCGACATCTGGGAAAAGGACTGCGTTTTCTTAGTGTTTCACTTTTAAAAACCTTCCAGCTACATGAAATTATTTACGGATTGATCGATATGAGAAGAACAAACCCATTTCAGATTCATTTTCCAGATATTCTGGACGGTAATCAAAGCAATAACCAGTCACTTTTTCAGGCTTTTAACTCTGAATTTCCCCGACATCACAGCAGGGTCCCAGATGGGGGTTATGGAGCTCCATGGCTCTAGGTCGACCGTTCAGTATTTCCATTTCTTTTTGACATTTTTCTAAACGTCGGATGAACTTTAACATAATCAGTTATCAAAACAGTGAACATATCGCAGTTACAAAAGAAAGAAAAGCATTTGCAAATGTGGCAAGGCTGTCAATTTTATTTCGCTAGATTTTCTGTTAGATTTTGTTAAGTTTCATTTAGTTACTATCAGTTTGTTTTGATCACGTCTTCGCATTTCATTTTGCACGAATCGCGCGTTTCACGGCTTAGTAATTTCAATATTATCATTTAGCCAATCACAGTCCGCGCTGCCAGTGGTTAGCCAATCACAAGCAAGGCTTTCGTGTAGATTGTCGTGTGCCTTTGGTAAACAAAGCCTCGGACGTTCAGTTGTAGTTGGGTTTTATTTCCGCGAGGATCTTCGCTCGCTTTCGCCGCCCTTCGTACGCTATACCACCTTTGTTAATATCAAATAAAGACAACAATCGAGACTGAAAACGCTGGACTTAATTAGACTCGGTTACATTTGGCCTAGGCGGCAGGATCAGCGTTTGAGTAATTAAATTGTACGAAGAAAATGGAGGGCAGCGATAGCGTGGTAATTTCGGAGGCCACGGAGAAACCTCCCATGACTGCAATCATCGCTCTACTGCAGGAGGAAAGAAATCACTTGAGGCGAGCAAACCAAACTGGAGCCTCGGAACAGTCTGTTTGTTTATGTCTCGCGCGACCGAAAGAGAAATAAATTCACTGGGTCCGTAGTTAACAGAGGAGAAGAATTAGATGACTTCATTGAGGAGCCGAGAGGAATATTGGAAACCAGGCGGTTGAGCAGGGAGCAGGGAGCTGATATCATCTGAGCTAACTTAGAAGGACCAGTGAAAGGAGAAGTGAAGCTCAGGCCCGAATCGAAATGGGACAACCCAGAAAAAAAAATTTCCTATCTTGGTGGAGGCATTCGACGAAAGGAGGTCGCTACGTCAGCTGCTTCGTCTGTTTTATGAGAGAAAGCAGAGAAGGGGAGTCGCTTCGTGGGGTTCTCTCACGCCTCGAGTGAGCTTTGCACGAGAAGCAAATGCGGTATTAAATAGAGACCAGGCCCTGCGCGACCAGTTCTGTGATAGTGTGAGAGACTTGGGCCTCCGCGAGACCTGGTAGAGCGATTGGTAGATGTCCTGTTATCTCAGCTAATCTAGGGGGCGTTCGGGTGCCTTGTCTTATTGATTCTGGTTCTGAGGTCAGCACTATTACTGAAGAGTTCCTTAATGCTAATTTCAAGGGGCAGTCGCTTTTGTCAACTAGTGGGTGGTTATTGCTTACGGCATCAAATGGTTTGGAGATTCCATATGTGGGCTATTTTGAGGTGGATGTTGAGGTTTTCGGTAAGGTCGTGGCTAGGAGAGGTATTTTGGTTGTGAAGGATCCAGTTGGCGTTGAGAGTAAGTTGCGTAAAAGACAGGTCCCAGGTCTCATTGGTATGAATGTGTTGGGCCAGATAAGTGAGGCATTGGAGGGTGTCGGTGTGCATGGAACTACAGGTGAGGTTGGACACGTGTGGTCGGAAGAGTTGCGCTCAGCTAAGTGGTGTATGAATTCGTCTAATCAGGGTTTGGTCAGAGTCGCAGGGAGGAAAGATGTGCGGATACCTGCAAGTTCAGTAAGACCTGTGTTGGCCACTGGATATCAGGGCAAGATTGATAAGAGTACCGTGGCAGTAGTTGAGCCGATAGCTGCCCAACATTTACCCGACATCACATTAGTCAACACTTTAGTCAGGCCGACAGCACCATTTCCAGTAAGGGTCGCAAACCTCACTGATACGGACATCTGCCCGAAACCGCGAACGTCAATAGGGGTCTTGCACGCAGTGAGCGCAATGGAGTCAGATGTGCAGTTTTGAAGGGTAACCGTTAATGAAGAGATGATGGTTCTTGGAGAGCCAGCAGCACCCTTAGTAGAAGAAAATGTGAGTAAGTCGTGCCCCGTGAACCTGTCGGAGCTCAACCTACCAGAAGATCAGAAGTCAAAACCTGAGCATTTGCTGACAAAACATGCTGAGGTGTTTGCAAAATCTGATGAAGACTTAGGATATACTGAGACAGTCAAACACACCATCAGGGCTACTGACGAGATACCCATCACTCAGCCTTATAGGAGACGGCCACCCAGCCAGTACCAACAGGTGAAAGAACATATCCAGAAACTGCTTGACACCCGGGTCATAAGAGAGAGCCAGAGCCCCTATGCTTCGCCTATCGTCGTGGTGAGAAAGAAGAATAGTTCGTAGCGTCTATGCGTGAACTACCGGAAACTGAATGCAAAGACCATCCGAGACTCTTTCCCACTGCCGAGGATTGATGAGAGTTTGGATGCACTGAATGGTGCCAGGCTGTTTACCACACTCAACCTAGCCAGTGGTTTCAATCAAGTAGCAGCCAATGAAGAAGGTAAGGCCAAGACAGCTTTCATTGCACTATTCGGCTTGTTTGAATACAACCGGATGCCATTCGGTTTGAAGAACGCTCCATCTACAGTAGAACCCCGGTAACTCGAACTCGGATAACTCGAACTCCCCCGCTTACTCGAACTTTGCCCCATATCCCTTGGATTTGACCCCACTTTTCAGTCATTTTTACTCGGTTGACTCAAACTCGGATAACTCGAATTCCCCGCTAACTCGAACTAAATTTCGTTTCCCTTGATCAAAATTTACCCCGATAACTCGAATTCTGGTTCTTGCAATTCACCACGGATACCCACTGAAATATCCCATTAGCTCTTCTTGTCGTGCAATCGGATTTAAACATTAAAACTAACACTACAGCAATTTGATTATAATTAGTGCAACAAACAGATCGCATATTTACCAGTCATTTCCCGATCTTATGATCTTGAGTGCAACTGAGTTACATTCACAGTACTCTATTATCATAAGAATGCACAATCGTGTTACAGTTTCTGACGAGATAAGTTTAATTAGTGCACTGTACTGTATACTGAAGTGCTGAAAAATCAGTAAACTATCAATTATCATGGCAAATTGAATATTCTATCGACCCCGATAACTCGAACCCCCGATAACTCGAACTGTTCTTCGCTTCCCTTCAGAGTTCGAGTTACCGGGGTTCTACTGTAGTTTTCCGTCTGATTCAAAGCTTTATTGAATGATCAAGTGTTCCAGATACTTCTCGTTTATCTTGATGGCATAATCATCCTCTCCGACAGGGTACTATTCAGACTCGCACAGCTTAGCCTGAAGATTAAGCCACAGAAGTGTACATTTCTCAGTGACAGGGTCTCATACCTTTGGACATGTTGTGTCGGCGGAAGGTGTCTAAACTGATCCAGAGAAGTTTTCTGCAGTGAAGGAATGGGTGAGGCCGCAAAGCGTGAAAGAACTCCGTTCGTTCTTCGGCTTTTGTTCGTCGCTTTGTGAAGGATTTGGCAAAGATTGCTGGCTAGCTGCACGAGCTACAGAACTGATGCCCACATGAGCTCAAGACTCAGAAAAAGCTGCTTCCCCCTTCCCAAAGTGGTGGACATCGAAACATTAGAGTGTCTTTGTTAAGGTGAAGAGCCTTCTTACGTCTACACAAGTACTTGGCTATGCTGACTTCACCAAGCCGTTTTTCCTAGAAACTGACGCTAGCAAACAAGGCCTAGGAGCGGTTCTTTTACAGGAGGATGAAGATGGTAAGCGCCGGGTGATTGCCTATGCAAGCGATGCCTAAGACCAGCGGAGAAGAACATGGACAACTACAGTTCGATGAAGTTGGAGCTGCTGGCACTAAAGCAGGCCATTACCGAAAAGTTCCGAAGCTATCTCATCGGCTCTCAGTTCGAAGTGTTCACTAACAACAATCCTCTGAAGCATCTGGTCACAGCAAAACTGGGCGCGGTGGAGCAGCGGTGGGCTTCGCAGTTAGCCTCTTTTAACTTCACCATCAAGTACCGATCGGAAAAGTCTAATACAAATACCCATGCTTTGTCAAGACAAGTTAGAGGAGATCAGCACGTGTCACAGGCCGAGGTAAACAGTGTCCTTTCACGCACCTCCCGGACCTCTTTTCTTCCCAGTCTACCCAGTATTGTCTCTTCCGAAGTGAGAAGCATAGAAACCAGTCACCAAGCTACTCCGCAAGCTGGCAAGAATGATCAAATCCAAAACACTGACAAAGAGATCAGGGCAACAGCCACTGTGTCACTTCCCTCGTACACCAATGCAGAGCTGATTGCGTTGCAGAAGAGTGATCCAGCAATTAATTCCTTCTTGAATTACTGGCAAAGAAACCAGAGACCCAGTGCAGCAGAAAGAAAGGGGTTTCCGAAAATAAGAGAGCGTTGTTAAAGCAGTGGAACAAGATGACTGTTCAAGATGGTTTGTTGTACCGGCTGTCACCCAATACGCAGCAGGAAGACGTTAAGCAGCTTGTGTTCCCTTTACTCCTCAAGGAGAAAGTCCTAGAAAGTTTACACAATGACATGGGGCACCAAGGCTTAGAGCGCACTCTGTTGTTGGCAAGAAACCGATTTTATTGGCCTGGCATGTACTCTGACACCGAGAAGTGGATCAAGTCATGTGAGCGATGCATTCTTTTGAAGATGTCACAACTAAGATCAGAACACCGATGGGAAACTTGATGGCCACTCAACCTTTAGAGGTACTAGCAATTGATTTGAAGTTGTTGGAACCATCCAGTGATGGGCGCGAAAATGTCCTGGCTATGACGAGTGTCTTCACCAAATACACTTGTGCAGTACCAACCAAGGGCCAAAAGGCAGCAACCACGGCAAAGGTTCTCGTTAAAGAATGGTTTCAGCGTTATGGAGTACCAAAGCGTTTCCACTCAGATCAAGGCCGAATCTTTGAGAGCGAATTGGTGCAGGAACCCTGCAAGCTTTATGGAGTAAAAAAGAGTAGAACGGCACCTTACCATCCAGAAGGAAATGGCCAATGTGAGCGTTTTAACCGTACTCTACACGAACCCCATCCGGTCCCTACCTCCCAAGAAGAAAAGAAGATGGGCAGAGTATCTCCCAGAGTTGGTGTATGCTTACAACTGCACGTTTCATTCCTCAACAGGCTCCAGCCCTTTCCTGTTGCTCTTTGGGAGAGAACCGGACCTTCCTGTTGACATTGTGCTGGGGGGGGGGGGTGGCTGTGAACGTACTATCCACCCTGGTCATGACTGGTTAGCAGCTGATCAAGAGCGCCTACGGTACGCTTGGGAGAAAGCAGGGGAGCATCTCCAACATGCAGCCCAACAGCGGAAAACCAACCATGACCAGAAGCTAAATGCCCCACCACTCAGTGTTGGCGACTCAGTTTATTTGCGGAAACGAGTCCAGGGAGGAACAAGATACAAGGTGCATAGGAACCTACAATGTTTGTTATTGCCGCTACACCAACAGAGGATGGAGGGCTATTTACTGTGTATCGAGCGGATGGTACGGAGCCTCCAAGGAGGGTTCATAGAAGGGAGCTGCAGTTGTGTCCAGTTGGACTATCTCCTCCACAAGAGGTGATAGTCTTGTCTTCGCTACAAAGCTTTTCGTTCGAGTCAGCAGCGCTGCTGAACTTGCGAAAGATCTTCGGCCAGAACGCCATGGACACACTGAACTTTGGAACAGCACGCTGAGTAACAAAAGTGAACCTAGCAGGGTAGACAAACACCACGAACGTGACTCTAGCGTATCAGCGTTTACGGTGGTGTCTACCCCTGCCGGGTTCATTTTTGTTACCCAGCGTGCTGTTCCAAAGTTCAGTGTGTCCATGGCGTTCTGGCCGAAGATCTTTCGAAAGTTCAGCAGCGCTGCTGACTCGAAAGAAAAGCTTCGTAGCGAAAGCAATCGGGCCGCAATCGATCCGGAATCTCGCTGAGAGGAAAGCTTAACATCTCTACTTTGATTCTATGGAGGCACTGGAACAGCAGGGAAAATTTCAGTGGGTTTGGGGGGCTTCGTCGCGGCGGGCATCCCGGAAAGCAATGTTCTGCCTTGCGCTTCTCTTAGCAGTGGAAACTTCGAGAATCGCTACATCGCCGAAATGGCTTCAAATCGGCCTGAGAAGCTGGCAAATGACAAAGAATATACCAAGACAACAGGATTAGTTAAATTTATTGTCAAACAACAATAATTTCTACTATTTAAAACAAATTTGATGCCTTCCCATACGGTCATTTGTAATTCAAACCATTGTAACACAACAACACCTTATACGCCGATACGCTAGAGGCGTTTGTCTCTTATCTTGAGCTTGGGCGGCCTGTGATAGAGGCATCAACTTTCACGCAATCATGTCATCATCCTGAGGCGTAAAAGTTAATTAAAAGAACGGTATGGAAAAAAGTGTACATCGTCGGCGCTTAAAATAGCGATGAGACAAAGGGCTCATCGAGGCGTGGGTAATAAAATACATTTCAATGACTGCGTGTTAGAGGCATCCTAATATTAACACAGCCCGCAACACTTCCGGTATTCTACGGCCTGAGTATTTTGTTTTCTAACTATCTATTTACCGGACTTTTTGTTCTCGGATCGGAGACAAAGTAACATAAGATTTCTGTCTGTTAGTGTTCCGTATCGCGCGAGTGTGCTATAATCTTTAAGCGAGAAATTCTTCTATTGTTTTAATTAAGATTCTAGTTTTATTCATGGCGTTTTAGGAAACAAGTTTTAATTACGGTTTAGCACAAAATCGCTTGTTAAATGTAGCTTTGAAGAGAAAGAAAAATGTGTTGCTGACGGGACGGATCTCCATGGGAAATCGACTGAAAAACTACACTTTACTCATGCACACTGTCCTGGCGTTAGTTGAAAAATAATGAACAATTACATCCCCCTTCACTCGCGCGGCCAAACGAGGATATCAGCATTGAAATACTGCGCGTACGTGAAATTATTAGCCGCTTAGATTTATTCCAAACGAGTTAGTAATATCCTTTTCCGGTGGCAGATTTATACCGCGTTTACATCTTCCGTTTTTGCGACAATGCGCGCCTTCTGCCATGGTATAGTAAAACATGTAAACCGACTGAATTGTACCGACATAGGATTTTGTATCGGTATCTAGACTATGAGCAGTCTCTTTTCACTCAAGGATAGTCAAGCAAAAAGAACACCCGAACATGAATATGCTCAGTACGCGCGCGTCATGTTTTTCACGCCGCACGCGATTTTCGCGCTTGCTCGCGTGTCCTTCCGCTAGACTAAGCGACTTCTCGTAGGTTCCGGTATCATGTAAACAAATGCAGAACAAACCAAAATAAGCTCACATCTGTTTGAAATGTCATGCCAGCATTAAAGCAACTCTTAACTTATTCTGGTTCCAACTTGCTAGATACTGACAACATATGCTAGCGTACTCATTTTCCCGAACAGCGGCTGGTAATCGATCCAAGCTAGCGGAGTGCTTTTGGGTTCATTTGTTGCACTGAGAAATAGGCACAAGCATCAGAAAAAGTAAATATTCAGTCAAAAGAAAACATGTACCATTTAGAAGGCGGGCGTCATATACACAGGCTTTGCAGACGAGCGAATACTTCTAAACCATATTTTCAGGGGCTTATCTTTGAGGTAGGATTATTTTCGGGGTGGGGGGGTGGGGGAGTTTATGGATATCAAGACAAAAAACTATTTTTTCTTCATTTAATTGAAGGGTTATTCTTCAGAAAACGTACGAAAATGTCATCTATTTTAGTGTATCTTTGAATGTTGCATATCCCAGAAGTACTCAGGCATACGGTGATGCCAGGACTCCAACCTGGTTGAACCAGAAAAAAGATATACAACGTTTGCCTAAAATTTTTCGTCAAAATGTTAATTATGTTGCATATCTCAGAAGCGCTCAGGCATAAGGTGATGCTAGGACTCCAACCTGGTTGAACCAGAAAAAAGATATACAACGTTTGCCTAAAATTTTTCCTCAAAGTGTTTATTATGTTGCACATCCCAGAAGCCCTCAGACATACGGTAATGCCAGGACTCCAATCTGGTCGAACCAGAAGAAGATATACAACGTTTGTCTAAAATTAAGTCAGGTGATGCGAGGTCTCTAGCCTGGGTGAACGAGAAAAGGTATTCAAATGCGTGTGTCAACTTAATTATATTATTTTTAATGTACGGTGTATAACAGGGTTTCTTGTTTACTTATTTATTTTCTTAGGAAAGAGTTCATAGATGTTTAGTTTATTATTTTGTTAAGAACCTCTTTGAAAGGCACGTTTGTGAAAGGGCTTCCTTTTCTTTAAAATAAGCATAAACGTGGCGCACGCTTACAACTGCTGCTCACCAAGCGCGAACCACGTTTCCACGTGACAGGCGATTTTCGCGGTCGCTGTTGATGTGTTGTTTTCGCTCGATTATCCCTGGAAGGAGAGACTGCTAGAGAACGGACGCAAGCCTTTATCTTATCTAAAGAAATCAATCGAAGGAATAACTTACCTCGTTGTACGGTTATTTGGCTAGACTACCAGCTACACGTTACAGTCGATTAGCTGCATTACCTGAAGACGTTTCGCCGTAGTGATCTGTAGTCTGCATCGCATTGTTTGAAGGTAACAGTTTCGCCGATATCACGTTGGCTTGCTTTAGATTTGTAACGCGGAATGGCAAAAACAACACCACATAAGAAACTTCTCTCCTTTGCTAACTCTCCGATAAGAAAGACCATGGAAAGCCCGCCGTGTCTGTGAGTTGGTTCTTGGCCACTTCGTTCACAAATTTCTCCAGTAATGGACTACATGGAAACGCCACAAAACACAAATCTTCTAATTTAGTTAAAAGACACTCCCTGAGCTGCTTCTAGGGAGTTCGAACCAGCCGATTATGGAAATCATCCATTCGCAGATGGAAAGAAGTAAAGGAGTGAATAATCGAATTTCCCACTCTCGTCAAAATATTTATGAAATCCAACCTCTTTAGATATTTGTGTCAAAAGAGCCGGCCCTATTGAAACGCTGCGGGAGTGAAACCGCAAGTCAAATACGATGACAGCTAACTTGCAAGCCCATGACGTCACTCCCTAGCAACCAGACCTTGCGAAATTCTAAACTTCCGGTTCTCTCTGGCTCGTGATGAGACGTGATACAGCAGGCAAGCACAGGAATCCGTACAGACAGTTGCGGTCAGTCTGTAACAACCAAGTGACTGTGTCTTTTAAGGACACCACTTTGTTCTTTATAGTGGTTTGCTGGCTTATTGCTTGCACATTCATGTGAATGGACAGTGAGAGAAGTAAGAGGACATAGGTTGTCGAGGTCGACACCCTTTAGCAGGGGAGATTGTGGCAAGGTTGTCACAATGTTATTTCGCTAGATTTTCTGTTAGATTTTGTTAAGTTTCCTTTAGTTATTATCAGTTTCTTTTGATCACGTCTTCGCTTTTCATTTTGCGTGAATCACGCGTTTCACGGCTGAATAATTTCAATACTATCATTTAGCCAATCACAGGCTGCGCTGCCAGTGGTTAGTCAATCACAAGCAAGGCTTTCGCGTACATTTTTGTGTGCCTTTGGTAAACAAAGCCGCGTACTTTCAGTTGTAGTTAGGTTTATCTCTGCGAGGATCTTGGCCCGCTTTCGCCGCCCTTCGTACGCTATACCACCTTTGTTAACATCAAACAAAGGCAACAATCGAGACTGGAAACGCTGGACTTAATTAGTCTCGGTTACACAAAAATAGACTTACTCCAAGTCGCTCGCATTCTTCTTCTGACGAGTTTGACCTCTGTTATGTTGCCATTTTTCTCGAACTTTTCTGCGCTCTGTTACGAGAAGACGATAGCATGGAGTTATTTACAACTTCCTTTACGTTATCCATGCTAATCAAGTGGGCGCTGAAAATAAATCTGAAGTAATTTTCCTTTCCTTTTTACAACGAGAGTGAGAAGTCCGTCAAACAGCCGAACCGGCAAAACAGCAATTTTTTAGCACGCGCTACTGAAAGTGCTAGAACAAGTGATTGACTGCCGTACAAATCAGTCGGATTTCATTGGCCCACGATATATGGCGTCACCAGTGGGAAAATCCGCCGGAGACGCCATAATTCCGAAACGGCGCTCTGTAAGTGAAACAAGTCGCTCGTTCTGCTGAACCAGTCGCCATTCTAATTCACAGTCGTGGACCAAGCGTGCGCCTTCCAGAACCCTGAACGAGTGACTTGGAGCAATTCTACTGCGAAAACGAAAGCAAGAAAAATTCAGGCTTTCAGGAGCCTGAAAGGGTTTTCAGCTGCACGCGCACGCGTAAACTATACACGAACACGACATAGCTAGAACGCACGCGTCAGCTGGGTGAATTCAAAATTTCTGTTAAAAGTCGTGCGTGTAAAACACCAGAAGTGAAAATGCAGCGGCAAATTGCGCGAACCGGAAATAAAACGTGCACGAAACATTTGTTTTAAACTCGAGATTTTGCTCGGTGACCCATCCTGATTTTTTTGCATAAATGCAATGCCAATTCAATGTATGCCAATTCAAATAGAAGCGTTTGGAGGAAAATTAGCGAAAATATAAGCGTTTGGGGGAAAATTATTCAGAGAAATTTGTTGTAATTCATAAAACGACTTTTTCGATATAACTTAAAATCTACTGGATAACGTTTGTTTTAGGGAGCTTTCTAAAAATGCAGTTAAAAGGGTAGGTCACGACTTAGTTTTTCAGATAATTGGCCAAACCTGAAATCTGGAGGTTGCTTTTGTGGCCATGGTAACGGCTATGACGTCACAACTAGCCTTGCCCAACAAATAGAGTATTAAGGTGTTCATAGATTGCCCGCGTGGTCAGAACTTTTTCTTTGTAATCTTTTCTCGTTTGAAAACGATCAACTATTAAGAACCCTTTCCAGCCACCTTAACAGGATTCAAACCCTTGGCCCTGTCAAATTGCGCAACGCTCTTACCAACTGAGTTATCAAGGCAACTGGGAGCTGGTATCCGCCACTGGACCGCAGTTTTTATTGAGTCTTTTAATATGTTTTTTTAAATTTAGTGCCAGTGTTGTGAAAGAGGAAGGAGTATACTGGGAAGGAATCAGCGTGACCCTTGGCTGTAAGTTGTTGATGTTTTAAATATTGATATATTGATCCATTGGCCAAATAATCTAACAAGTCTGCAACTGTTAGATTCACTAGGTAGGCATAACTGCCAGATAGGTGACCAACCCTACTTGCAAATTTATAGTTGGAAAAAATTCCCTTTATAAGACCAATTTTGAGCCAAGGACCCACCGAGGATCGAATTCCAACCGAAATCCAACGCGCTGAACATGTTACGTCATAATTAATGACGTCATAATTACGGTCCTCGATAGATTATCATCCGAGCATGTGTATGTGGAACATTTTCGCATCCGACGAAATAGTTCTCTATCGTGCGGTGTCGTTTCCTTTGACAATTTTACCCAAACATTATTTAGCGTTCCACATTATTCAACATCGTTCCTCTAGCCATCTCCACCCAGGTGTATAAATGCAATGGGTACTAGATAACCGCTAGGAAAACTTGGGTGGGGGGTGGGGAGTAGCTCTTTTACGGCCAGCATCCTATCCAGTGGGGGGAGGTAGGGTAGGTATGCTCCTAGTCGCTCCATAGTACGTCGTGTGCCTTAAGCCTTTTTACAATTAAAATTCAAAATCGGACAACTGAAGTTCGTCCAACTTTGTGTGCTTCATTCATTCATTCATTCATTCATTCGTTCATTCGTTCGTTCACTGATTCATTCATTCATTCATTCCTTCATTCATTCATTCATTCATTGAGCAATACAATAAAAACTAACAATTAAGCAATACAATATAACAAGGTATAGTACGGTTAACATCACAATACAATATACTTTATGACTTCATTTACAGAGGGTTCATCGAATTTAATTTACAATATCAAACAAAAACAATTTAATTAAATATCGCTGACATTCAACACTTACTGACCTAGAGTAATAATATTCTTTTAAAAAATACTGTCAGCTAGTATGTTTACTGTCAGCTAGTATGGCAAAGTAAGCCTCGTTTGGATGTGAGGAGATGTGAGGATGGTGATTGGCTAAGAGGAGGCAAGGTGATTAGGGGAAGGATTCTGATTGGTGGAGAAGCGGAGTGACGTCATACCGAAAGTGAAAAGCGGAAGTGACGTTACAATTTCATGCCCATTTATGGTAAGCTGTCAAATCAAAAAATCACTATAGCAACAAGACCAAAATGACAGGCAAAAAATAACAGATTTAATGGCGGAAAAAACTTTAATACAGAGCCGGAGCGTGTGCCTGGACCCGAGTGTGTGTCCAGCGTCCCTCGATACTCGATACATACAGAGGGGGAACGAATGATTAATTAAATCCTGGAGCACGTTGGACCTAGCCGTTTGGCTCCAGGACAGGCTAACTACTTAGATGGGTCCCCTAATTTTAACATAAGAAACATAACATGACTCACAATTGAAAACAAGGGATTTTCTTTGAATCCATTCTTTCACGGTCGCTGTTATCGCAGGTTGTCAGACACGAAGTCTTTGATCTTCAGTGGCTCTTGAAATCTCTTATTTCTGGGTATTGAAGCATCCATTTTTGCCTTTCTTTTCTTTCCTCTATTTTCTTCTCCAAATCTTTCAGAGTCAGGGTGGTGTGCCGAGGTTCTCTGGTCAACAAGTAGTAATCAAAGCGGCAATTGTCACCTTCTCGAAAAAGTCGTTCAATTATATCCATCGTCAGTACAACTTGTGCCTCATGGATTAAGTCCTCTAACTCAATGGTATTGTAGAATGGTTTTAAGGCTCTCAGACGAGCAAGGATGTCTTTGATATATTCGATCGAAGTCGTCTTCTCCTTCAGGGGAAGGAGTTTGCAGTGTGTCCCTTGTAGGCCATCGTAAATAAGCACCCAGAGACTTACAAAAATATAAAATAGGTGTGAGTATTTCCATCTTCTTAGTCCAAAGCTAGGATTTGGCCTTTTTTCTTCTAGCAATGAAATATTAGATTGGGCGTTATGTACCAGTCAATTCCAAAACCGCCCATCCCCCCCGGGCATTTGACTTTTTTGAAAATTTTTGGCCAAATTCCCCCGCTATGTTGGCAGTTTGGACGGTTAAATGCCACACTGGTTAGAGCTTCAAAGAGCGTCAAATCCCCCACGGTAGCGTCCACTTTAAGAGGTTGTTTCGCTTATTTCCGACCATCGATTTTTTTTCGTAAATTCGAATTGTCTCATCTGCTGGGATTTTAAAGCCTTTACCTAGTTAATCTATAAAATGGGTTTCATTTGATTAAAAATTCTATTTTGTGTTTTTTAGGATCTATCGAAGTTTGGTCCGACCCACAGCAATTACGCGCCTTCCGAAACGGTTAAAATAGCACATATTGTAATTGCTCTCAAAAAATGAATATTCGCTGAAAAGATCCAGTTCTTTTTGTAAACTATAGAATCATCATTGTAGTTTATTTAGCAATGTTTCAATTATGATTCATTCCTGTTTCTTTATAGGCCAAAAGAAGATTTCCGACCCGCCTAATCCAGCTTTGAACGAAACACGGAAATAGCCCAACTTTGAAGGCAAATTTTAAAAATGTGGCACCTGCTTGAGACTACTTAATTACATGAACAGAATCTATAAATGACCCTTTCTTAAAAACAAGAATAAAATTTGTCAGCACACCAAGTCTGCAAAGCTGACAACCGCTTAAAATTCAGGAAATTTTCAAAATTAAAAAGTAACGAACACCTCGTCTTTACAAATTTTTCGGATACATGTGCATACTAACACCTCTTAAGGTCTCTTACCTGCCTTTAGAATGTCTGTTCCGGTCTTTACAGTCATCTCTGAATTCTAAGTAACCTCAAAACTAATAGCTTTTTCCACCAGCTTTAGGTTTGTACACGTTCCCAATCAGATGCATCTAGCGTGACACATCGCAACATATGTGTAGAAGAAGCGTGGATGTTCTTTCCATCGCTGACCGTAGATTTGCGCAAAGCTACTCTTGGTCGGACAAATTCCTCTTAAAACGTTTGCAGGGACATATTTGGGACTGTGTTACCACATATAAACGTTGTAAACGGTGCGTCGGAGATTGTAAAATCCTGCGGCCATCTTGTGTTTACAACAGGTGTTTTCGTTCCCAGTTTCCTTGTGAGTGTAATACAATAGTGAAATCGACAACTTGCAATGGAGTCGAAGTGTTCTTTCTCGGAGTTGCGAAAATCTAGTTGTGGTGATTTCCGCGGTTGTCCGTTTGTCGTGAAAAACTTACTGGAGTGCAAAGATGACATAGAAAGTCACTTGCGGAGTTGCCATCTTTCCAAACTAATAGGAAATGTCGAAGAACACGATCTCATACTTATGAGAGCTGGCAAATTCGACTTGTCAACACACCAGCGGGAATGCTATTCGATTTGCCCAAAACACAGATACAACCTGGGACGTAATTGGCGTCCTTTAAGGACATGCCAATACCCACTCCATTCTGGAGCAAGGAAAAAACTCAAGAACAGAGATGTGGTGAACGTGCAGATGTCTAAAAACATTCAAACTATTTTTGGGGTAACAGTTCCAATTGGTTCAGGTAAGAGAACGACATTAAATATCTCAAACTCTCAAATTATTATAAATACCAATTCTCGCTGAAATGAAAATAACTGTTTCCAGAGCGTTGTGCTGCTATGTTAAGTGTGTCTTATTAGTTTGCTCCTAGGCAGCAGCGAAAATGTGTTGTTCTAGTAATGGGATACGTCCTATTTTTAAATTCGTGCCCAATCCTTTTTTAACTTGGAGAAGGCAAATTAATAAAAATGATAACGGCAGTTACACCTGAGTTTAGATGTACCTTATAAAGTATAAAGACACTTCAGGACCTTTTCCTTAAAAATATATGTTAACAAGGCCAACGATATCTATAACTAACATGTTTTTGTCTATTTGCCCAGCGATTTGTACTTCCTGTCTGAAGAAACAAAAGAAAAAATCTGAAGAACATTTCGGATTGATGGCGCCGCAATGTGACGAAAAGGATAAAGAAAAAACAGAAAACCAGGATTTGAGGTTTGCATACAAAAACTGTTTGCTGTTATATGTTGCATATTTTTCATCAATTGAGCCAGTTATAGAAGAAAGCTTGTTGTACCAAAAAATACCTACTAGGATTAACACATCCTGACACATTCCTCACTTTTCAAGACAACTGTCCATAATTACACGAATAATATTTTACTCGGCTCACATTTTTATAAATTCAATCTATATCAAACTGCATCATTTCGCTTTTTACAAAGGACAGAGCAATCTATTGGATAAATGTTTTAAATAAAGGTATAATGTATACTGGAAATTGAAGAAACGTTAACCCTGTGAAAAGGGTAAGCGATAAGGCCTAATGGGATTCTGGGTAAATAGCATTGGTAAGCTTAGTGATATTTCATGATTTATCTATTCTTTTTGTGAGAGCATATTCAGAAAATGATATATGCAACCTGTCCTATTATAAAGTCACAGGCACATTTTCCAGTAAACATTTGGGTCGCATTGTTTAAGTGTTTTGCTTTCATGGATCAACGTTTCTTCAATCAGGTGTAAACAGTTCACTCAGTCTCAGTGCAAATACGTTTATACTTTGTTGATTTTGTAGACTCGCCAAACAGATGGCAGCAATAAATTTAAATAGCACAGCAAGCTTGGAATGTACACCAGTGACGTCTAGACTTCTACAATCTGAGATCGAAAAACAGGTGGAGTGGATGCCCGAGCAATGGACGGAAGATGATAATGAAGACTCAGAAGAAGAGGAAGAAAGGGCACAAAAGGTAGAGTCTTTGATTGCCTCATATAATGAAACAATGGTCACTTTATCAGAGAAAACAAATGTCGGGAAAGTTACTCCTTTGACGTTTCAGTTGAAATCTACTTGGGATGAAGCGACAGAGAGTGAAAAAGAAATATGCATTGAAAAAGCAATGGAAGGATGCAGCATTGTATGTGAAATAATCGCACCAAACGCTGGAGAAAAACTTTTGCAGTCATGTGTCCAGTTATCAGATGTAGAAACCGAACATGTTTCCGGTGACTTGGTGGCTCTTATGCAAGCATACAAAAATGCTCCAACAAAAAACTTAAAAACACAAATCCTTAGTATTTATGCTTACCGTTATTCAATGAAAAAACTGCAAAAGCTGCATGAGCCTTACGAAAGCATAACTACTTGGCAAATAAAGAGAGCAAGAGCTCATGCTCGAGAATGTGGACCTGGTTTAATCGTTGAGAAGCAGTCATTTCATCGCGTTCGCCTGGATACAAATCTTGTAGACCATTTTGTTGATTTTATTAATCGACCGTACTTTTATCAAGATGTCGCGTTTGGAACCCGAAAGCTGAAGTTGGACAACGGTGAAGAAATAACCATGCCAAATGTGGTTCGGACAGTTACTCGTTCAACCATGATAAGCCAGTATCTAATGTTCTGTGAAGAGGAAAAGGCTGTACCTCTTAGCCGTGCGACGTTGTTTCGCATTCTTGAAGTGCGGGAGGCCTCCCAACAAAGGTCGTTGTGTGGTCTTGACAATACTGCAGCTGATGGGTCGGCCGGTTTTGAAGGAATTTGTAAAATAGTTGATGATCTTCAACGGATGGGCGAAGAAAAGAGTTGGGCAGAAGAAATGAAGAAGTCTATCCAAGCTGGTAAACGCTATTTCAAAACCGAATATCGCAATCATTGTCAGCAAGATGACAGCGGATGTCCTGATCATTGTCTGAAGTTCGCACTTAGTGATGCCAGTGATTCAGACCTAAAAGAACAATGTGGACATGAACATCAAACTTCCTGTAGCCAGTGCGACGACATATCCATTTGCCTTGACAAGATAGGGAACGTGATCAAAAGTAAAGACACCAAATTTTATAGCAAGGAGCAACAAGAAGACATCATTTATGATTTCGAGCGAGCTACAAAGGCCATCAATCAGTGGAAAGCACATATCATGAGGTCGACAAACCAAGAACGTGCAAAGCAAGAACTTCTAGAGAAATTAGATCCCAGTTCAAATTTAATTGTCATGGACTGGGCCATGAAATTTCTGCAAATCCGTTTCCGTGAGAAGCAGAGCGATTGGTATGGCAAGAGAGGCCTTAGTTGGCACGTTAGTAGCGTGATATCTCGTGATGGGTCAACAGGAGAGCTTAAGGTTACTTCTTTTGCACATTTGTTTGACCAATGTACACAGGATTGGTTCGCAGTAGTATCAATAATTGAGCATTTGCTTAACTACTTGAAAGCAAATGATGTTAAAAGTGTTTACCTCAGGTCGGACGAAGCAGGATGCTAGCACAGTAACTTCTTGATATCTGCAGTGAAAGACATCGAGAAAGAGTTGGGATCGACGTTGAAGCCTATGACTTCTCCGAACCACAAAGTGGAAAAGACATCTGCGACCGCATTCTTTGTCCTCTGAAATCATCAATTCGAACGTACTGCTCTGAAGGACACGATATCCTGACGGCGTCGGATATGCGAGAGGCTCTCCAACAACACCCTGTTAGGGGAACGTCTACTTCAGTAAGTGTTGTGGATGAATCAAGGAAAACTCTTCTGATCAATAAGCTCGACCACTTTGGTGGTTTCCACAATTTCCGTTTTGAAGAGTCAGGAATCCGAGCCTGGAAAGCTTATGGTATTGGTCGAGGGAAGCTTTTCCCATACGACACAGTTTATGTTCAAAACCAGGGGCCAACTATGCTTCAAACGGAAGAGGGGTTTCCTGATACAATCAAAGACCGGGAGCTGAAGCCTAGAAAAAAGCCTTCACAGGAACAGGAGGAGCCTTCAACTGATATAAATCCTCTTTTTGAGTGCTCTGTGCCAGGATGTACTGAAGTGTTTGATTCATTTACAGATCTCGAGATGCACCTTGATGTCGGCCAACACGCCAAGAAGCGAACACAGAGTGAAAGTATTTACGACCGGATAAGGAGAGACTGGGCAGCAAAATTTGCAACGGTGGATGTAGCTGAAAAATCACCTTGCGTTACATTGCCCACCTCTTCTGACACACCCAGCAGACAATCTCTGAAAATGGGATGGGCTATTAGCAAGACCAGCACAGGCTCAACTCGTTTTTCGCCGAAAGTTAAAGATTATCTAAAGGCCAAATTCGATATTGGTGAAAAAACTGGCCGGAAGGCTGATCCTGTTCAAGTAGAGCAGGATATGACAACAGCAAGAAATCCATCAAACGAGCGCTAGTTTAGTAGTACAGAATGGTTGACAAAAACACAGATCCAGGGCTTCTTTTCCCGTCTTGCAGCGTCACGGCGCAAAGAAAAGGGCTTACTTGGAATGTCAGTCGAAAAAGAAGAAGATGTTGCATGTCTTGTGGAAGATACAGAACGACAGGAGTTACTTGAAGAAATAACTGATCAAGTTGGGCTGAAGCATCCCATTACTTTTGATGTTTACGACCTCTGTGAATAGTATCACCAAAGCAAACTGTCAGCTTTTAATGTTCAAATGCTTAAAAGCATTCTTTCGCATCTTGAAGTACCTTTCAAGTCCAAAGACAAAAAAGGCATTCTCCTTAGCAAACTGAGCGTGGTTATTGCAGCGTGTACATGCGATGCTACTCTCTATAAATAGATTTGTTTGGGCTGAAGGTATTGACTTGTTTGTTTCATGATCGAAAACAGTTCTCATCGCCAGTAAACACTTAAAACGAACAACAGCATGTAAATCTCTCTGTGTATAGAAACAGACTGTAAATTGCGTAGAAATTAACGCATTAAGTCTGCCAAGAAAAACATAGAGCAGTAACAATATTCAATATTCAGTGTCGCTAGCTATGTAATAAGTGTTTTGATTAATATATTGGTAGGTTCCTATCTGGCCTTGTAAAAGTTAAAGGTTTAAATCCGACACTGAACACACACCAAGCGGCTGAGTAATCGAAGTCCTTTACCTGTAAACAGTATACAGTACAGTATTTTATGACTGATAAAATCTTTAATGAATTGCCTTTAACCAGAAATATATCTCTTGTTTTTTGTTGCTGTTAAAAAAACTCAGTTATCTTTTCAGACTCTTTCCTTCTCTTCCCTTAGTTTTCTTTCCTCCCTTTTATTATGAACTGGCTGGCTGGCTGGCTGCCAAAAACTTATATTTTTTATTATTTTTACTAGTGAACGCTTTATTACTGTTTTATTATGAATCCTGCTAACGGATCTTAGATATTTCAGATATTTCATATCTCTTATTATCCCTTTCAAAAAGTGTCAGGCTGACTGAAATGTTAAGCTCGTAGGAGACTGGGAACGAATACACATGTTGTAAACACAAGATGGCCGAAGCAGTTTATATCGATCTCGGCTCACCGTTTACTACTTATATGCATGGTAACATTAATCTGTAACATGTCCCTGCAAAGGTTTTAAGAGGAATATGCCCGATCAAAAGCGGCTTTGAGCAACACTACGGTCAGCGATGCAAAGAACTTTCACGCTTCTCTTATACTTATGTTGCGATGTGACAGTCACGCTACTAAGAGGCATCTGATTGGGAACGTGTACAAATCTACAGCTGAAGGAAAAAGCTATTAGTTTTGAAGTTACCAAGAATTTAGTAATGGCTGTAAAGACCGGAACAGACATTGTAAAGCCAGGTGAGAGACCTTAAGAGGTTATGGTATGCGAATTTATCCGAAAAATCTGTAAAGACGAAGATGTTCGTTACCTATAAATTTTGAAAATTTCCTGAATTTTAAGCGGTTGTCAGCTTTGCAGACTTGGTGTGCTGACAAATTTTATTCTTGTTTTTAAGAAAGGGTCATTTATAGATTCTGTTCATGTAATTAAGTAGTCTCAAGCAGGTGCCACATTTTTAAAATTTGCCTTCAAAGTTGGGCTATTTCCGTGTTTCGTTCAAAGCTGGATTAGGCGGGTCGGAAATCTTCTTTTGGCCTATGAAGAAACAGGAATGAATCATAATTGAAACATTGCTAAATAAACTACAATGATGAATCTATAGTTTACAAAAAGAACTGGATCTTTTCAGCGAATATTTATTTTTTGAGAGCAATTACAATATGTGCTATTTTAACCGTTTCGGAAGGCGCGTAATTGCTGTGGGTCGGACCAAACTTCGATAGATCCTAAAAAACACAAAATAGAATTTTAATCAAACGAAACCCATTTTATAGATTAACTAGGTAAAGGCTTTAAAATCCCAGCAGATGAGACAATTCGAATTTACGAAAAAAAATCGATGGTCGGAAATAAGCGAGACAACCTCTTAACATCGCTACTTTATATACTTGCTCAAACTTTAACTCACAGTAACCGGGCGACATAACTCGTATTCGTTCACAAACTTGGACGTGAAAGATTCAATTCGCTAAAGCAAAACAATAAACGATGACTATTGCAAAGTCAAACGAGGCGACATAATAACGACAGGAAAACCGAAAAAAATATCGAATACTTACAAGTTATTGCGCCTTAAATCGCAAAAGGAACTCTCCTAAATCAAAACTAGTTTGAGCGACGCCATACATGTGCTTTTCTGTCCGTGGGAAAACGCGGCCGTAACACGCTTGGCCTGTGGTTATCCGAAACCACTGACCACGTCATTTATGAGTCAGTTTCTGTCCCTTACACGCTCCCCCCCGAAAGACGACTGGGGAGTCTTTCTATCTTAACGCAAGCTTGTACTGAACAGACAAAACCTAACTGAGACATACTGATCAGTACAAAGTCTCTTGAACGTTCCGTAAACAATCTTAACTCTCTCTTGTATGTTCTGAACTGATATGTCAGAACTGTTCCTCAATGAAACTGATCTCGCTAGGACACTTTAATTTAACGGCAATCTCAAACAGGCTTTGGTCACTGCTCAAGGCCACTAAGTAACTGCTCCTCCAACAAACAGAGCTTTCGAACATCCCTGCAGTAGACTCCGTCCGCTGTTCGAATGATCACTTGACGCATCATCCCTCCCCGGTGAGGAAATACTTGCTCGACCAATACTTTCGGCCACTGGCCACGGGGCGTATTCTTGTCTGCCATCAGGATTAAATCTCCTACTTTGAAGTTAGGCCTTGGATGCAGTCATTTCTGGCGTTCTTGGAGTGTGGGCAAGTATTCCTTTGTCCACCCCTGCCAGAACTCGTTCGACAGTACTTGAACATGCTTCCATCTTGCTTTGAATCGATGTGATTCTTCGAACTTATCTGGAGGTGAAGATGAGTTCCGACGTAAAAGAAGAATGTGGTTCGGTGTCAGCGCTTCTAAATCTTGCGGGTCACTTGAGGCGGGAGTGATAGGTCTGTCGTTCAAAATCTTCTCCACTTCTACTAGAAATGTTCTCAACTCTTCATCATTGACTAGACGTTCTCCTACCATTGAGTGCAAGATTCTTCTGATAGAACGTATGAGTCGTTACCAGACACCGCCTTGGGGGCTTGCTGCTGAAGGATTAAACTTCCAGTTGATTCCTCTTTGAGTCAACGTGGCTTGGATCTTCTCTTGATCCCACACTTTCATGGCTTTAACGACGTCCAACTCAGCTCCTCTGAATTTGGTACCATTATCACTATAGATAACGGTAGGAGGTCCGCGTCTTCCAACGAATCGTAACACTGCGTTAACGAAACTATCTGTAGACGGTCCTCAGCCACTTCTATGTGAACTGCTCGATATCTCAAACAAATAAAAATGTACCCATACCGCTTGTTTAGGGTTGGATCTCTCTTTGATCTCGTGTTGGGTCCCATCCTCACATAGAGTGGTCCAAAGTAATCTAAACCTACTGCTGCGAAAGGGTAGATGATCCTGTGACTGTCTGATGACACACGAACGACTGGTAATGGTGCGGTCACTTGCTCTCCTAATTGGGCATTCTGTCGCCTGCATGCATGACACTTGCTGAGGACACGCTTCACTGTGGAAACTCCTTTAATAATCCAAAATCGTTGCTGCATCTCGTCCAAAACCTGGTAGGTTTCCATATGTCCGTTGACGTGATGATAATGACGAATTATTAACTCTGATATGGAATGTTTCTCGGGTAGGATTATTGGATGTTTAGCATCATACTGCAGATCTGACTGCTTCAGTCGTCCTCCTACACGAAGAATTTCATCTTCTTCAAACGGTTTGAGTCGGGCAAGTCTACCCTTCAACGTCGACTCATCATCGGGGAATGACTCTCTCTGGACAATCTTCATAATCTTCTTCTCTGCTTTGTCTAAATCGAGGACCGACAAGTACTCAGGAGTACACTTCGATTTTTTCCCAAGCTGTCGTCCACTTCATCTTGGCACTGAGACTTCACTGGTGCACGCAGAGCTCTGAGTAGCCAAGCGACTATTCTTCTCAGTCGATTCCAAGTCTGAAACAGAGTGTCCCAGAAATATGTGTGTACAGTGGCTGCTCCTACTGTCACTTTCTCCCGTTTTACTCCCTCATCACTCTCCAGGAGATCCTCAAACACGTTCGAAGGCTGTTTGGGCAACTCTGTAACATTATGCCATAAGAATTCTGGGCCACGCTGCCATCTCTCGAGCTTCCTAATCTCTGAAGGCATGATTCCTCGAGAAGCATAATCTGCTGGATTTAGCTCCAATTGCACATGACGCCACTGCTTTGGCTCAGATTCTTGCCGTATCACAGTGACTCGATTTGCCACAAAGGTCACAAATCTTCGTGTCTCGTTGGCTATGTATTTTAGCACTATCATGGAGTCAGTACAATACGTGACACTGTCAATCATCTTCAATCTACCTTCTCACTCTTTCACTACGACTTTGTTAATCTTGCATTGGTCGCTAAATGCTGCTGTCAGTTCTAGCTTTGGCCCAGTCACTGCTCTTTTCAAGGGTCTTAGGCGAGCTTTCCCCATGACAAAACTACAATGTATCTGTCCTCTATTGTTCACGAGGCGCAAATAGGAAGCTGTCCCATAACCCTGCTCTTGGGACGCGTCAGCAAAATGATGTAACTCTGCAAGTTCAATCCTGCCGAAATCTCTTGACTTATAACATCGAGGAATACAGAAACCTTCTAAACTTGAAAGGCCCTCTCTCCGCGTTCTCCAACGACTGCACAACTGATCTGGGAGCTTCTCATCCCAATCAAACTTGAGTCTACACAGTTCCTGGTTAATTTCTCTTCCAGGCAGAAGTAGAGGATTGGTGAATCCGAGCGGGTCATACACGGTAGCGATAGAAGACAACGCACCTTTCCGATTATCGGGCTGTTCCTTGTTGCTGGTGACAAAGTTTATCGTATCGTGCTCTACATTCCAGTGGATTCCCAGAGCTCTAACCATTGGCAAGCTTTCTGATTTCAAATCTAAACTCTTGATGTGAGGTGCTCTCTCCTCAACAGGGAACGCTGTCAAGACAGTACGGGAGTTCGAAATTTATTTCATAATTCGAAGCCTCCTCTTGCGAGTCACTCTTGCAGCTGCTTACTAACTTCTATGGCTCGTTCTGCATCAGGAAATAACTTAAGCAGGTCGTCTACGTAGAAATCTCGGAACAAGACGTCAACAACTTCCTGCGAGAAATCTTGCTTATGTCCTGAGCCGTCTTCCTAAGGGCATAACTCGCGACACTTGATGATGACTTGGCTCCAAAGATGTGTACCAGCATTTGGTGAGTTTTGGGTTCCTTTGTAATGTCCCCATTCGGCCACCACAAATAACAGAGGGCTCTACGATCCTCCCGGTGCTTCATAAACCTGGTGAAACATTCTCTTGATAACTGCTGTGACTGCGATGTCTTCCACTCTAAATCTGAGGATTACTCCTATCAGGGCACTGGTATTCTCCGGTCCTCTCAACAACTGCTCTTTCAATCACGTTCCACCACTCTTGGAGGCACAATCGAACACTACCCTGGGTTCTTCTGGTTTCCTTGGATGCCATACAGCGTGGTGAGGAAGGTACCAGATTGGTTTGAGGTTAGCAAGTTCGTCATCAGGCACCTGTCTTGATGCTCCTTCGGCTCGGTACTTTTCAACAACAGCACCGTACTTGCTATGGAATACTGGATTCTTTTGCATCTTCCCTTTCAACCACGTTAATCTCCTTTTCGCTCTTGGGAGACTGTC
Source organism: Siderastrea siderea (assembly GCA_964030785.1). Classification (NCBI taxonomy): domain Eukaryota; kingdom Metazoa; phylum Cnidaria; class Anthozoa; order Scleractinia; family Rhizangiidae; genus Siderastrea; species Siderastrea siderea. The sequence continues at coordinate 46,890,998 of OZ034972.1, forward strand.
GGGTAGGTCGGGAGGATCTTGACGGAATGGAAGTTTGAGCTGATAGTGTCCATTCGACAGGGTCACTGACCGGTCCATGATTTCTTGGGCTTTGTGGTCCTCAAAGGACATGCCCTCTTCAACATCGGCATACGCGTCGTTAAACTCTTCATTGTACATGCACTCCAACTGAGCATTCAGCCTTTCTTGGTCAGTACAGGTGAAGTTCACATGAACACGATCTTCTGCAAATTCGCCAATAGGGCCATAGACAGTCCATCCAAGGGGTGTTTTCACTGCTATGGGTTAACCGTGCTCCCCTTCTCTCTTGTCTAACTGCTTATCAATGATGGTAGTTCACCAGCGGAGGTGTGGTCTGTTGTGAAGCAATCACCGGATAATACACAGCTGTATCTGCACTTAGACCTGTACTTTGTCGACTGATTCCTTATTGGTGACAAACCAGCAAGGGTGTACACAGGAACTGAGGCAGTAGTATAAACAAGGGTTGTCTTCGGGTGAGAGAGGTGAGCTGCAGAACTGACAATCCTTTCACAATCTACACTATGAGGCAATGTCACCGCACTGACTTTTTCTGAACTTGCTTCACTGCTAACCGCCGAAACCACACAAGGCGTCGAGGAAAGGTTAATTACTGGTTCTGCTGCTGACGACACTGAGAGCTGGGACTGAGCGAAATTGAGCTCTGTCAGTGGAGTTGACATTTCCTTTTCACTACTAAGTGGCTGCGACTTTGAGGTGGGTGTAGCACCATTCATGCTCGGTGGTAACAACGCCTCATTGCTTAGATGGTTTTGAGCATGATGTTGCTTCAAATATTCATTAATTCCATCTTTCGTTTCTCCTTCTACATTCTGTTCCACAACTAAGTCAATTTCAGCTCTCTTTACTTTGGTTTTGGCATTCAACAATTCCAGTTTTCTACTCAACTCAGCCCTGCCCTTATTGACTTCTAATTTATGCTGCAGTTCCTGTCTCTCTTGTAGAGCCTGCATTTCTAGTTTTGCTTCTTCTACAACCCTCTTCCTTTCTTGAACACTGTTTCTACTGGTAGCATTACTCTTTTCACTCTTGCCAGATTTCAAACTAAAACCAGCTTCAGATGGGGGGTTAACTCCTCGTCTATTAGCCCTCCATTCGCACACCAGAGTCTCTAACTGCAATTTCATGTCTCTTTGGTTCTCATAACTATCAATCATTAATTCTCTTCTCTCCTCGTCATCTTCAAAGCGGAGATAATTATCATGACTGCTAACAAACTTATGAAATGCTTCTTCATACCTGGTAAGGGCAATTTCTAATTCAGCTTCTTGGACGCTAGGACTCGTAATCAAATCTTACACACAATTTCGGCGCTTTCGCAGTTCTCCCAGATGACCGCTTCTCTGGTGTTTTGCTTGCAATGCTTTCTCTACTCGTACTTCTTCTTCATTTACTGTCTTGCTAAGTGCCCTTTACCTGCTGGGCTTACCAGTGCCACTACTTTCTCGCCAATTCTCGTCATCGAAACCAATGTCCACGTTTTCGATCGCTAATGATGGCCATACTTCCGAAATTCCACCATTCTCATCGCTTTGTACCGTGTTGACCTGAGGCGATTTCGCTGCTGACGTCAAATCCGTAGGCTTCGCCACGTGCGACTCTGCACGATCGGCTTTCTTCGATGAACAACTCTTAGGTTTCTTGTGTCTTTTACCGGTCATCTTGGGCGCTTCGGATCAGAACTTGACTTGTAATAACTTCGAATGATGCAGCGTCCACTTTAACATCGCCACTTTATTTACTTGCTCAAACTTTAACTCACAGTAACCGGGCGACATAACTCGTATTCGTTCTCAAACTTGGACGTGAAAGATTCAATTCGCTAAAGCAAAACAATAAACGATGACTATTGCAAAGTCAAACGAGGCGACATAATAACGACAGGAAAACCGAAAAAAATATCGAATACTTACAAATTATTGCGCCCTAAATCGCAAAAGGAACTCTTCTAAATCGAAACTAGTTTGCACGACGCCATACATGTGCTTTTCTGTCCTTGGGAAAACGCGTCCGTAACACACTTGCCCTGTGGTTATCAGAAACCACTGACAGAGTCATTTGTGAGTCAGTTCCTGTCCCTTACACCCACACTCAAGCAAATAACCATCATCCTACTATCAAGTTCACGGCTGAAATTTCTGATACAGAAACTACTTTCGCGGACACCAGCGTTTACAAAGGCGAAAGATTCACCAATGAATCCGTGCTTGACATACGCACCCACTACAAGCCTACTGAAACATTTCAATAGACGCATTTCTCCTCATGTTACCCACCAGGAGTTATTAAGAAAGGTTTCAGCAAAGGAGAGGCCTTAAGACTGCTAAGAACAAATTCCTCTAAAACAGCCTTTGAGGAAAAAATCAAACACTTCCAATCACATCTCATTGATAAGGGCTACCCAGAGGGTCTTGTCCAAAGAACTCTCTCGGAAGTGATTTTTGAAAATAGAAAGCAGGCCTTACAACCTAAATCTAAAACAAACAAAAAAATCTTGCCTTTTGTAACGCAGTATCACCCAGCATTACCAAACGTAAAACAAATACTCATGAAACACTGGCATTTAATAGAAGAACAACCATTGCTCAAAGAAATATTCAAAGAACCTCCCCTAATATCATGCAAAAAGGGTAGGTCCCTCAAAGACATACTCGTGAGATCTAAACTATGAGAATGGCTAATTCACGTGTGCAAGAGTCGCGCAGGCCTGTCTACTTATTTTTACCACAAGAGCAATGACCTGTGAACGCGGGGCACGTGCTGAATGAAAAAACTCTGAAATCCTTTTGTTTCCGACCGCTGACCGACGTCAAATGCCCGACCGGGCGGACCTCATTTTGGGTCAAATTCCCCACTGTACGGAGCTACTCTCAAATCAAAATGCTGGGGGTATGCCCGGGGAGGGGATGGGCGGTTTTGGAATTGAATGGTACATTAATCGTGCGCTAGATCATAGCTGCATTCGTTGCGTACCAGAATTGCATCCTTTTGATTCGGCATCTTCATAAAAGGAAAAGGCGGGAATGATCTTCTACGTGACCGTTTCCGCGGGAAACTAACTCAACTGAAAGAGGCTTAATTTGTCACATGCACAGTTCCATTTGTTTCAATCATAATTTTTTTAAAGGATTTTCCGTCCCTGTAAACTGACATATACTTTTTTCGACCAAAAGGAATATATTTCCAAATAAGTAGAAAAAAAATTAAAAAAGACACCCCGACGGCCCGATCCCGACCCCGACGTCGAATCGGCGCTTTACTTACAAACAGAGAACAACGGGGTTTAAAAAAACCTACAGACACGCTTGAATGAACAAACCAATTTATGCAAATTGGAGGCTAAACGCTTCAAGATAAATACTGACTTTTGTTTCACGCGCTTATCACGTGGACCGCAAATCACACATGCCTCAAAATTAGCCAAAATTGGTCAAAATTAGCCACAATGTTGTTCAGCATCCAATTACTGTAAGTAAATTCACGCTCTGCTCCGACCAAATGACAACTTCTTCACATTTAATTTCATTATCTTAAACACGTCGCTATAAATTTCAAATTACCAAAAATGTGTCGTCTTCGTCCTCGGAATCGATTTTCATGTTCTCATCGTCATTTTCTTTATTCTCTGAATCCTCGTTTATGCTTCCTCCGTCTGATCCGACTTCAGACACCACGTCCTCGGGGGAGACGGTACCCATGATTGTACTTTCCCCTTGTTGTTTTTGTAAACGTTTCGAACAACCCCGCTTCATGTGACGGTCTCTTTTGTAGCTTCGACTGAACGGTTTTTGACAACACTGGCAAAGATGTGCCATACACTAACCCATTCGGACTCGGCGCCCTTTTACTCAAAATGATCACCATGCGTTTGGAGCCTATTTAGATTATATATGTTCACAGTGCAACTCAATTTGCGTGAGTGAATGGTATACTCATAGTGTATGACTCCATCTACTCAGTTCCTCGGAGCTACACGTGCTGCTACACGTGCTCATACTCATACTCCAATTATCTCTCTAAAGTCCAGTGAGTTACTCTGAGCTGCTCGCAGAGCTACGTAACTCGATGATTACTCATACTCAGTGCATGGATACCTCGTACTTAGTTTCTTAAACTTATAATGAGTTATGCTTATTCGTAATGAGTCATGCATGCCCCGAGTAGCTTCAAGCAGGCCCAAGTAGCTTCAATCTGTGCTGCGAGGTGTTCCGAGTAACATCAAGGTGCTAAATCTGCTAAAGAGGAGGGCGCCCTCTTGGTCCATCTTCACCTTATGATATCTCCAGAACAAAATGACGTCTGCCTACCACTCCTCTTCAACTTCGGTACTTTCTAACTGAGTCGTCCCCTCCGACACTCCCTCATCCAACACAGCATGGTCATACACGTTCTAAAAGCTCTTCAAATCAGACAAACCTCCCCTTCTTTCTTCTACTGCCATCTTGACAAAAGTTCAGGGTGAAGCCAATGCCTGCGTGCCTATAGTATATATACTCCGTTCATTTGCAAAAAATAACGGGAAAAGGGGGAGGGGTACCCGCACACCTTCCCTCCTTTCTTTATTAATTATCCAATGGGAAGAAGGCTACCCCCTCAAAGAGTCATGGAAAAAGAGGGTGAGGAGGAGGAGGGGCCCTCCTCGCCTGTCTCTTTCTTTCTCACGTGACATCACGGTGATTGGCTCTTGGTCCCAACCATGTAACCTGGTTGTCTCTATTTAAACAAAGGGCCTTGGGTTCCGGACAGCATCATGGAATCAAGACAACACGAAGAAGTCAACATCAGCCAGAAAACAATCAACGTTCCACCCCCTCCCCCCGAAGGAACAATATATTGAAGACATCCCTGCTCGTCTGAGCCTTGAAACCTTTCTACAACACCATTGAGTTACAATACCCATGTGGCACAAGTAAGTCGTACTCACGATGGATATAATTGAACGACTTTTTCGAGAAGGTGACATCTGCCGCTTTGAATACTACTTGTTGGGTGCTTCAAAACCCAGAAATAAGAGGTTTCAAGAGCCATTGAAGAGGAGAGATCTCGTGTCTGACACCCTGCGATAACAGCGACCGTGAAAGAATGGATGCAAAGAAAATCCCTTGTTTTCAATTGTGAGTCGTGTTATGATTTTTATGTTAAAATTAGGGGACCCATCTTAGTAGTTGGCCTGTCCTGGAGCCAAACGTCTACGTCAAACGTGCTTCAGGATTTAATTGATCATTTGTTCCCGCTCTGTATATGTAATCGAGGGACGCCTGACACACTACTTGGGTTCAGACACACGCTCCCGCTGTTCAGTAAACTTTTTTTTAGCCATTAAATCTGTTATTTTTTTGCCAGACAGTTTGGTCTTGTTGCTATGATGATTTTTTGATTTGACAGCTCACCATATTTGAGCATGGTCACTTCCGCTTTTTCACGTCCGGTATGACGTCACTCCCCTTCTCCATCTTACAGAATCCTTTCCCCTAATCACCTTGCCTCCTCTTAGCCAATCACCATCCTCGTATCCAAACGAGACTGACTTTGCTAAACTAGCTGACAGTACTACTAATATTGTATACCCTCGATTCTTCATTCTCGACCTCGAAATAGCGGCCCCTGCAAATCATCGCCTTCCTTTCTATAGTAAAGCTAACATGGAATAATCATCTCTCTTGATTAGTTGCTATCTTAAAACAGATGAAGAAAATGTCTCCATACAGTATTTGTAACAAAGCCTTATTCCTTGTGGCAAACGAATTTCGTACCCACAATGTAACAAAAAGGATCTTTGTTTTTAATTTTCTGCAGATGATTGCATTATCTATGAGTGTTATCCGAATGATTATTGTCCAAACGGCTTTGAAACTGCAACAACCAAGTTCGGCTGTCGTATCTGCACTTGTAGAGGTAAGAATAACTTGATTTATTGTAATATCGAGGACAGATTTTGCTTGGGTTGATTTGCCATGGGGAAGCTTTTCCTGCCTGAGACCTGACTGAGACCGAATTAAAGGGACACAGTTAAAAATGTGCACACGTGCAAAACTTGAAAATTAAAAGTCAGGTCATTAATTTCATTTGTCTAGTTTACAATGGCATTCACTGGAGGAAACAGTCGTAGCGTAAACATGGGACAGCTCCAGTCTAAAAAAAAGTGTTTGGTGAGAAGTCCAGGCTAATCATAAGAGAAAGTGGGAAAAACGCGAACGAGAGTATTTTGGAATGATAATATATTTTACAGTCGTGCTTTGAGGTTAACCACTTCGCACAAGCTTTGCAGCTTGCAAGCTGTGCCTCATCCTCGGGGCCCCAAGGGCAGCCAGTTAGGACGGGAGATATGGCGCGACGAAAGTTTTCAAGAAAAGTCGGTGAGCCCCTGGGTCATTTCCTAACGGCTTCACCAATGCCCGCTCCTGATTGGGCACAAAAATCCTTTGTATTAGTGTGCCCAATCAGTCTGAGTCCGTTTCGTGTTCTGACATGGAGTAGAACACGAGGGTCGTTTGTCCACCATATTGCTTTGCTTGTTTATCGAAAATCTACAAGCTCTTTTCATGGAGAATCTTACCGTAAATGGGGCGCGAAGCTTAAGGGCACGGAGAAAAATTTGTCACGTTCAAGTGAAGAACCAATTCACCTGAAAATTTGTACTGATCAAACTTATCATATTACTGTTTGCTTTTGATTCGGGACAAGAAAGATCGCATCCTTTTTGTCTAGCTGCTTGTGACTTATAAAAGGTAGGATAGAATTGTGCTTGAGGTTCTGTAACAAAATGAAGGACCTTTTTCAATGCCTTTACTACCGGAGTTTCGACTGACCGATTGTTCCAGTGTTTATTTTGACAGTGTGCAAAGGAGAGAAAATCCAAGATGTCTCTTATAACAACAGTTGGTTCCATATTTATCAATTTGGCTGTCACTTGATGCACTATAAATTTACGGCCTTAACACCTTTAGACTTAGACTTTAACAATTCTAACTGGGTAACTCGGGTGGGTAAATGAACCATATGGAGGTCAATACCTGTACATGTAGGCCTGTATGTTTTGGTTCTTAAGTCTCAAAATAACGTTCAAAAGGCAACCTCCTCTGACAATTTATTTAACTCAAGTTATGCCCACTCCAAAGGAAAGAGCATTAATCAGCTATTTAAGATGAGGTCAGAAAAAATAAATAAATGAACGGCAGGTAGTATCCCACGCAGCCGTTATTAGTGGTCCGAGCGTTGCGTGACGACCACATATAACCACTGTGTAGGAAACTAAACGTCGACGGGGGGGGGGGGATTGGGGGGCTCTAAACAAGAGAGAATCAGTAGCTTCCAAAGCCCATGCCTATAATTGCAAAGTGTTTAGTGGTAACCTATCCCTTGTAAACCATAATTAACCAAACACACACACACACACACACACACACACACACACACACACAAAAAGCCGAAGTTTTGAAAATGAGCACAGTGTTTCTTTTTATATTTTCATGCCAAAAGAGACATGAAACCTTTTTCCTTTTTTTGGGGGGGAGGGGTAGATATTGTTCAATTCTTATTTAATGTTTTTCTTGAGTTGGTTAAGACAATCTGCATAAATCCCCTTCTTAACATAACGAAATGGTAAAGTATTTCCGAAGTCCAAATAAGGAACAAATCGCTAGGCTATTTAGAATAAGGGGCAAGTGCATAACCTGCCCTGAGATACCATGCACTCTAATCTCACAATAAGACATTTCATAGCCAATCTACTTCTTTTTACTACAAATCTGCCTTTCATTTTTAAAACAAGATTGCATGATTTTTTTAGGGTAGGTTGACTCAGACCAGTACAAAATAACCAGCATGTAAAATCCACATTACATAATTTGTGTTAGGCATAAACAAGTTGACAGCTTTCATCACCTTAACACCAAAACCTGAATTTTCAGCCAGTCATTCATGAAGAGAGCTTACTCAGAACAATTACCTTCTGTGTTGATTAATAATAGGCAATAAATGATTCATCTTACTACTAGTATCAAAGATTAATTCCCTTCTGGATCATTAGCTGATCACTTACACTCTTCACAATCTTTATTTTTGATTGCTTTCTAAATGTTAACAGTTGTCCCTAGCATTAGGTATCAAGATATATAAGCTTAAATAAAGCACAAAGCATTCTCCCAGTATTTAAAGTATTCGGTATCTACCCGAATTCAGACGGAAATGCAGAAGCCATTATTTCTCTCGTGCCAAGGCTGACTTGAACATTATTTAGCTGCTGTCGTAGTTTTGTATTCTTTTTGCAATTTGCAATTTTTTTATTCTCTACTTTGAATTACAACACAATTATGAAGTTAGGCAAGATGAACGTTTATTCATTTGTCTCACGATGGAATCGCTTTGAGCTGCAATACTGCTAGTCTTCATCAGGCGATGACCTCATCGCCTGATGAAGTCTTGCAGTTTTGCAGTCGAAACGTCGCAATCAACAACTCAAACCGATTCCATCGTGAGACAAACGAATAAACGTTCATCATGCCTATCTTACACCATGACGAACAATAAACACATCTTCAAGGCCGCGGGTGAGGAAAAACGTCATCAGTATTCATTTATTTAAAGCGTATGCACGAAGTGGACGAAAGGCGGCGACATTGTGCGAAATATTCATGAATAGGCTCATCAGCAGAACTTCCAGTTTCTGAATCAATAATTGCACGTGCGTTAAATCGTGTGCCACGGACATCTTGTGACTTTTAAGCATTTTTAAGTAAGAAAAAAATACTCTCAGGGTCTGGTTTTTTTTACGTTCAAACGTAAACAGAAACTTTTAAGACGTTTTCTAACAAAACAAACAAAAACTAAACTAATACTCCTTGTAGCTAACATGGAGCGTTGGAAACACTTATATTCTTCAATCCAAATAATTGCAATCTCGAAATTGCAACGTATTGTTCTTTTCTGGACAGTGAACAATAGCTGCTGGAATTTAATTTCCATATTTAGCATAATCTTGCCTTAAACACTCGTGTTTATTCGGTAAGCCTTCGGAAGTCCTAAAACCACCAATTTTGTGTCCAAAAATACAGCGCGGATATAGAATTTCCTGAACTGACACAACAGGCAGATAAACTAGGTGTATTGTAGATTGTCACAACAGAAGCAATTTTTTCAAACAAGCTTTTTAACAAAATATTGAAGGCTTCACATTTACACAAGGACGATTTTACTCAATTAAATGCTCACAATCTTCAATGGAACTCGGAATCCTGTAATCGGCTTCTTTTGTGACACAATAGAGCTTTTAACTGATCCATGAAAAGTAAAATCCAGAAGTGCTGTCTTCTCCACAAAGAGAAAACTTGGACACGGAGTCGTGTTTTACGAATATCAACTTTGGGAGCTCATAGCATCGCAAAGAAGCACAATCTTTGAAACCAAAAACACCTTGTTGCACTTCCACCATTCCCCAAGCTCTCTGATAAGTTTCGACGGAATCGGCTCCCAAACGTTCAAGATTTAAAGTTTTTTAACGTAAGACCTCCACCAAAAATTTGCTTTATAAATTTATTCATGAGCAGCTTGTCACCCGCGGCCTTAATGACAGTTATGAAGTTGCCTGGCGAAGTAACACGTAAAAGAATCCGAAACAAGAGTAGTATAGTAAAATAGGAGTTCTGTAACAGCTTTAATATTGGGAGCTCTCTTTTAAGATTTTAAACCGCTCACATATGAAACAATTTTTCCACATTGGTGAAAGAGAAAAGTTTTATAAATGAGAGTTCTTAATTTCCGTTTTTACACCGATAACACAAAACCGGTTTTATAAAGGTGGAAAGGGGTGGAAAGAATGTTATTGCATCACTTTAAAAAACCTTAATAATAAATTTTACAAGTTTTTTTGTTGTAAACTGTCACAGAATTCCAAAAAATTTTTTTCCATTTAGAGATTTGTGTTTTGTTATTATATCAAAAGTGTTACAGAACCCAAAATGTCTGTTGCAAAATATTCGTCCAATGTTCTGCAATCAAACAAGTGTCAGGTTACCGAAGCCATACAAGGCCTTCCACCTGAGCTACGTGAGATAATTTACAAACATTACCTCGATATAAAACTGAGAGAGCGAGTGGCTTTTAGTTTGAAAGAGGTGCACAATGAGTTATTAAAACAACCTTTCTGTTATAAAAGACAGCAAATTGTGCGTATAATTATATGTTTAGATTATATGGACTGCCGCTGGGAAGGGCTTTGTTATCCCTGTTTTGAGCGAGGAATTGAACATAAACTGTTGTTTAATCTTCCGATTGAGAATATACCTTTATTAAAGATATGCTCTCATGATTACGATTGGCACGGCGGATTTGGCTTTTAGGAAATTGGTTGACCTCGGTGTGCTTTTGTGAAGAGTACCAACCACCAATTAAAGAAAAACGAAACATAACCGAACACACACACAAAAAAAATAGTTTACAATCAATTAAAATATTTGTGAGTCAAGTTTGATGGCAACCGGATTCAACACCTGTCAGATAACGGAAGCAATTCAAAACCTACCACCAGAGTTACGTGAGATAATTTACAAACATTACCTCGCCATAAAACTGAAAGAGCGAGCGGCTTTGGGTTGGAACCTGGTTCACAACGAGCTTTTAATACAACCTTTCTGTCCTGAAATGGAGCGGCTTGTGCATATTATAGTGTGTATAGCTTATATGCACTGTTGTCAGGGAGGATGTTGTTACCCTTGTTATAAACAAGAAGAAATCTTACATGAAATAACCATTTCTGTCCCCGATATAATTGATTTAACCTTAATTAAGTTTTGTACTGATACGTTTGAAGAAGATTATCATAATCATTAAGTTGTGTTTACAGCGCGTGACTTCGCGGTCTGGTGAAAACTCACAGACAATGACGTAATTTATATTCTCGCACAAGCCTGAAGGGAAACCCCCTTAGCAACTCAAGCTTGAAAAAAAAAACAGTGAAACTTCTTAAAGCACTCATCCTAAAAAATAAATCTTGGTCTTAAAAATTTTCAAGCACTCAGGAATGCAGACGCTATTGTTAACTATATTGGTGGTCTCTGTTGCTTACATTAATTCATAATCAAAATATTCATTTCCGTCAGCAGAAGTTTTGAGACCAATTTTATAAACAAATTGATAAGAATTATCTTCCATCAGGTCTTCAGCAAGACGTTTAGGAGCCCATACAAGAAACTCATCTCCACATTTTGTTTTTAAAGTTAAAATAGCTGAAATCCCATATTTACTATCCCGGTGTGAAACTTTTTTAATTTTGTATACCTCATCTGAAATATTTCTCCATTTTAAGATTTCTCTTCTTATAAAACTTTCTTTAGTTGGCCATTCTTCTGATATCTCTTGTTGATCTTTTTTTAGCCAGTGTTGTGGGTTTTCTTGTTGATTTATTAATACATCCTCTGTTGGGCAGTCTTGTGAGATCGCTTGTTGATCTGTACAGACATCCATAGTAAGAAGATACATTGGAAGATATATTTGTTTAATAGGGGTGATCTTTTTTGTGAAGCGGAACGCATACCGAAAGGCGCCGTAATTCCGAAGGGCGCCGGAAATTCTGAAAGGTGCTGTTAAATTCGAAAAAATTTTTTAGATTTCTGTCTGACTTTTTTTTCTCCCACTCACGTGTGCTATCACGCCTTGTCTCACATGTTTTAGTTTAACCTTGACACTGGATTATGTAATATCACGTGGAGCTCAGGTGCTTGTTGCCAAGCAAATGCGTGGTATGTTTGTAACGTTTCAGTAAAAATTTTATTGTGACTCTGTTGGTGAAGTTGTCAACTTAGAGATGAAAATCGTATTACGGAACCACATCTTGGCCTGAAATGGGGTAGCCATTTTCATCACGAGTTGGTAACGATATTTTTTAAACACATTCACGAGTTGGTGACAATATTTTTGAAACACACTCACGAGTAATGTATCGTATTTGTCTAATATCAGGAGGAGTGAGAAGTTCAAAAAACCAATAACAAATAGTTGCAAAAAGTGCAATCATTTTGTTAGCGTATATAATTACTTTAAAAATCTATAATTGAGCGAATTTTTTATCGTACTTTTCAGAGATAGATGGCGGAATCTCCATACAATGATCAGTGACGAAATTATCTATCATTTTCAATCTATCACGAAAGACCTTTTCGTTGAAATCTTCACCTCTGAGGTAAAAGCGAATCTCATCAAGTGTTTTCTGGTATTCGATACGGGCAAAATTTGCTCGTTCCGTTTTCTTATCGTATTTCTTAAGGCTTGCAACTGCTTTCAAAATAAGACCAACACCAGTTAAAGTTGCCATGACAGCAAGGTTCAACGTTATTCCTCCGGCTACTGCGGCACTTATTATTAACTTTCCAGCTGAAAGATTACAAACAAAATTTTTTCTTCGAAAACCGCGGTGCAACTTTTCATAACCATAATGTTTCTTATGGTAAAAAGCGTAAAAATCTTTCAAAGTTTTAACTTTCTCTGCAGAAAGTGTTTGGTCGATATGGTTGAATTCGAAAATGTCCCGCATTGTGCTATATAATATATGTAAAAATGTTTGGGTTTCTATTTATATTCAACCAATAATAATAAATTTTCGTTTACATGTGATAGTTGTGTTTCATCCGTAAAAAACATTGATATTACATAATAAATTCCTATATCATGATTAATATCGAAGTTTTGTTCTTTTTTTCTTATATCAGTTGAATTGAACCTGTGTACAGAAGATTTTGTCGAATCATTAGGATCTTCTTTTTTCAAAAAAAGACTAATAGAATTGTATTTACTTTGGTTTGTTTCATATATTATTTTTGCTTTTAATAACACATTACTTTTATTCATTATTATTTTTTTAAAACCATTTAATGAAAAATCACCATTACCATCTTTTTTATCATGAAAACCATTTATGCGATGAACGGAACCACTCAAATTGTGTCCGTTTAAAGACAAATCTGTTTCCATTACCATTTTCCCGTTTTCAATAACAAAAGCGGTGTCATAAACATTTGGGTCAACATTTGAAATTGTTTCTTTAACACCATAGACAATTAAATGCCCAATTGTTAAAAACGATTGTTTACTGACTGTACCGTGCAAATCAAGAGAAAGGAATTGTGGAGGTGAGCTACCCCATCTGTGAAAATTGATAACTGTTTTGGTGTACGTTTCGAACGTTTTTGTTGCATAATTAGAAATTGAAATCGTCGTAGCTTGCGGGGTTTACACTCAACCCATTCATTTCCGGCGGAATCCATTCAACGACCAAAGTATAGTAACCGACTGGAAGTTTATAAAGGTTAAAACCGAGGCGTGACCGGTACTGGTTGGGTGAGCCTTTGGGTGTGGAGACTCAGGAAAATCGTTGATACCCAAAACCTCGATATTGTTTTCACTCGAAGATTCATCAGTGTCTTCCATCAAGTATCTGAAGGCGTCTCGTTTTTGCCCTGAATTAATGATCTGAGATTCATGAATTTTTTGAGTGACAAGATCTCTCATATTTGTTATTTCATCTTGCATAAAATCAACATTAACTGCGGATTTAGAATCTCTATAATCGGTTTGTAAGTTAATAATTTTATTGCTATTTAAATTCAAGTTTCCAGTCATATTGTTAGTGCCATCAACTTTGAGAAACTTTTTTTGTGTCATGTCATCAATTCTGTAGTTAACAAACTCGATACATGCGGCGTCTCTTTGGTTTGATGGAAGATCAAGATTGATAATTGATTTATTTTTCATATCAATATCAGCTCCTTTATCCAGTTTTTTTTCAAGTTGATTATCGACATATTTTTTGTTTGTGGCTTGATCTGCCTGTACTGGGTCTTTTACGTTGTAGATTGTATTATTGTTCATATCAATGCTTGCTTGCATCTTTCCGCCTTCCTTTTTGGAAAGAAAGATATTTCTCGTGTCTTGATAGTTAATTACCTTTGTCAGATCACCGTGTACAGGATAAGGGTTGCTTTTTAATCGCAAAATATCGTACTTATTTTGCATGTCAATATCAGCAGAACCGCTAACACTAGCTTGAGCCCCAGAATCGCCTTTATCACCTTTATCACCCTTATCGCCCTTGTCGCCCTTATCGCCTTTGTCTCCTTTTAAACCCCGTGGTCCTTGTGCTCCCTCCTGACCTTGTGGCCCTGTGGCACCTTTTTCACCCCTCGGTCCACGAGGACCTTGTGGTCCTCCAGGGCCTTTATCACCCTTCGGTCCAGGAGGACCCTCGGGGCCAGGAGGACCAACTTTTTTTCCACTTTCACTCATCGTAGTGTGGCTGGTTCCACCTATTTGACTGTTAATATACCCCATTATATATCTTCATCAAAATTTTTTTTCATTATTTTTTGGGGTTTGTCATAGTAAAGGAAAGAATATTTTTCATCGGTGGCGCGATCTAAAACCTCATGATCCACACCTATTTCGTTTGCAATTCGTTTGTTTTCTTTTGGATCTAATCTGAAAATACAAAGATGGCTGCAGTTAGCACGGATGTCTTTTGGCACCTTGTAAAAGGTTTGAGAGAGGTAAATAACGCAGCAGTTTTTGTGCCGCCCGTTGATAAAAGAATTAATGATATCGTTTTGGTTTTTTTCGCAAACAAGATCATCAAAGACAACTATTTCTTGGTTGTCCACCGGAAGCTCTTCGAGTAGAATGATTTCATCACCATGAGCCTCGATAACCTCATAACAAACCTTGGGGTTGATTTTTTCAGCAAACTCCTGCAAAAGATCCTGGTATTTGTTCTGGTGTAGGTTCTTTGAAAAGAGGTAAATTTTGTCATACTCTAACAACTCATAAAGCATATGCAGTAATGTGTTTGTTTTACCAGAATTACTGAGCCCACAGATTAACATCCGAAAAACATCTGCTGGCATACAAGGGTGACCTTGCCTGTAGTCACTCTCGGAAGAACCTGGGTCATAATTTGGAATCTTCATTTTTTTTTTCGCTTCTATATATTAACGCTGAAAATATTTCAATAGAAAAATGGCGTAAGTGGGCTGAAGAAAAGTCGAAGCTAGATGAACAAACAGAAGAAATTCACCAAAAATTCAAAATGGATAAAATTAACAAAGAGTTTGGTCAGCTTTCAGGAGAAGAGTTTTTTAGACCAATTACAAAAAGACTTGATGATGAAAAGAGCAGTGCCACTGTAGAAGAGGAAGAAGAAGAAGAGCAGGAAGTTCCTGATTACACAATGGCTGTATTTGACAAAATCAACCCGTTTGGTGACGAATTCAGACCGGATGCACCAACTCCAGCACCATCACCACCAACAACACCAACAACAACCACAACACCAATAGAACCAACGTCACTTCCACCCCCATATCAAGAATTTGATGATCTTCCATTACCACCTCCACCTTTGATGGAAGAAACTGTTATGCCAGGATCTTCCAAAGATGGAACAAGGGAAGAAACATCCAAACGGCTTAGAAATGTAAAAAGTATTCTTGCTAAACATGGAAGTGATCCAACTTACAAAGTAAAAAGTAAAGGATCAAAATACTAAGGATATAATGTGGAAGAACTAGAAGCTGAGGCATTTAAACTCGAAACAATTAAAGCACATCAAGAACACGCAGAAAAGCTACTTAAAAGGAAACAACCTTTATTAACACAATTACAAGAAAAAAAGGCGAAATTGAAACCACCTAAGAAACAAGAAAACAGAGAAACTGCTCAAACCCCTCTTGAAAAAGCTGTCATGAGCCGAAGGCCTGCTTTTGAACTTTCTGACGATGAAGATGATTCTTATGAAAAGGATTGGGAAATCGAAGGAAGCGGTTTCGATGATGAAGCAGAAAAATTGATCAACCAACTTGATTTAAGTTTAGGATCAATAGAAGCAGGAAACAACTCGATAAAACTTAAAAAACAGGTATTAGATCTGCTTGATTCACTAGTTGAATGGCATAATTGATAAAAAAGAAAAAAAAAATTTTTTCTCATAATATACGCCAATAATGAGCTTTAACTTACTGCTTGACTCGAGCCGCACAAAACTTGAAAGAGGAGGAGAACGGAATGTTTCACATGATTTCACAGTAAATTTTTATCCACCGCTCGAATTGGGTAAAGGAAACTATAAAGCAGCGTTGAACAGACTTATTACAATGAGTTACTCATGGAATAATATCGATTCTCGTTATGATAACAATAAAATTAGATGGAAGAAAAAAACAGAACAAGCGTGGAAAACTTTAACTTTTCCGAACGGAATGTATGATTACAAAAGAATCAAGACTTTTGTTCAACAACACACCGGTAGAGTAGATCCAGCAAACAAAGACAGTGATTACATTTTCACAATATACTTCGATATGTCAATTTATAGGGTTGTGACTTTGATACATAACGATTATGAGCTTGACTTGTCTCAAGGAAATTTTGGTGAATTGCTTGGTTATGGAAAAAGTACCTTGAGTGGGGATGTTGTCGGAAGGAAAGTTCCAAATATCACAAGAGGTGTTGATTGGGTGTATTTACACTGTGATCTTATCACACGCCGAACAGACAATGTTCCAAGCGATTTGTTATACTGTTTATCAACAGCAGATCTTAACGTTAGTTATCCATTTCGAGAAGTGCCGCTTCGACCTGAGTGGCAACCTGTGAATAAAAATTATATTGAAGAAATAAGGGTTTGGGTGACAGATGGAAGAAACAATATCCTGGATCTCAATGGGACAGATATTGCAATTAGTTTAATGATTGAAAAAGAGTAAAGTTTTTTTGTTGGTATAAATATACAACCATGAATCATCCGAGCGAGTGGGCAAGACTCTTTGACAAAAAAACGGGACGTTATCGATATAAACACAAAGGGTCGGGTGTGATCCGTGACACCTTCATGAACATCGGTAAAGTATTCAAAAACAATGAAAATAACGTGGCAAAGAAAACAGCCGAAAAAGCCACAAAAACAATCGCTGAAAAGGCGGGTCAGAGAGTTGAAAAAGGTTCGAAACAAATACGAAAAATACTGCAAGAGCTAAAAAAATCAGATACTGTTGAAAAAGGTTCGAAACAAATGCGAAAAAAAAGAAAACCGTTTTCTGAAGATTCGAAAAAGAAACTTGCAAATGTTTTAACCAAACACAAAAAAATATTAGACGCTCTCTTGTGATTAAATCGAATTTTGACAAAATATTAATCAAAGAAAAAAATTTTTTTTCCTTTTTATATAACTGGCAACATGTTCAGAACTCCACAATTCCTCAAAAGATCAGAAGACATTCGTTTTGAATGTGTAAAACAGTTAGTAGACCCTGGGAATGGTCAAACACAAGAAAAAAGTGGTTATAATTTCGTAATTGAAGACAGAAACCATTTTTATGACTGGTACAGAGCTTATTTGTTAGTTCATTTCAAGTTTGAAGCAACTGCAAATGGAGGCAACATTGTAGCTGACACTGAATCTGCTCCGATAAATGGTTCTTTTTCATTAATCAAAAACATGAGAGTTTCATCATCGGCGACAACACTTTCTGAGTCTAACAATATCCACAAAGGCATTTTCATTAAAAATCTGCTTGACTATTCAAACGATTATTCGGGAACTGTGGCAAAAGATCAATTTTGGCATCTTGACGTTGACAAAACCACAGTTACTGATGGAAATGCGTCGAATACTGGAATGCGTGAAAGAGCTCTTCTTTCAAATGGTGGAAAGATAATTGAGACAAAAATTCCTTTAAACAGATACGCATTTTTCGAAAATCTTTCCGAAACTCTTTTACCACCAATGAAAATTGAGTTTGAAATTACTCTGCAAGACGATGAAGAACTTATTTTCCAAAACGATGGAACAGCACGAAGAATTGTTGTTAAAAAATTTGAGTTATGGGTTCCACAACTATCTTTCCACGGTGAAGGACAAAAATTTGTGAATGAAAATTTTTTAAAACTAAAGAAAAAAAAATTCTTGAAAGAACGAATTATGGAAAGCTCCCCAAGAACTAATACTGGTGGTACGTGTTCGTTTACATCTGCAATTAAAAATGTAAAACATGTCTTCGTGTTTTTTCAACAATATCGTAAAAAAAAATCTTACACTCAAAACCCCTACTTTTTTGACACACTTGATCTCGATGGTGATAACTCAGCAAAATTAACGAGATGTCGACTAAATTATGGTGAAAATTTTTACCCTGTGGTTCCTTTATCAAACAAAAACAAATTGCGAATTTACGAACATTTGCTGGATTATAGTTACAGAAATTATGATTACAACAGCGGTGTTCAGCTACAGATTGCAAACTTCGAGAGTTTATACCCGATCATTCACTTCGATCTAAGAAATAATGAAAAATTTATGACAAATGATCCCCTTAATCTTACTTTAGAATACGAATTGAACGAAACAGCAAACCTTCAATACATTATATACGCATATGTTATAAATGAAGAAGAATTTGTTTTAGAAACACTTGGTAATGAGCTTCTTGTCGTTTAAAAAAATTGAAAAAAATTTCTGAATATAATATACACAATGAGCACAACTTATCATCCATTCAAAATCGCACTGACTGATGGTCAGAAAAAGAAACTTCAGAAAGCTTATGTTACGAAGACAGCTGTTAATCTGAAAGTTAAACCAGACCAAATTGGGCGTGGTGTCGAACTTCTTCTCACTGAAACTCAAATCGAGCGATTGAAAAAAAGATCAGCGGCAGGGAAAGGAATGGTAATAAAATTAAGCCAGACACAGATTCAAAGTACTTCTCAGAGTGGAAAAGGTATGCAAACGCAACCACCACCACCGCCACCACCACGAACAAGACTCACTGGGTATGTTGTTGGCCAAAAGGAAAAGGTCTTTATGAGTATTTCGATTCATTTGGGCTTCCACCACCTTTGGAATGGGAAAAAGAAATGTCAATGCACGGGATGACACATTTTTTCAGAAACGATAACCAAGTTTTGCCGATATTTTGAAAATGTTCTCCAACGATTTACTTCAAAATGAAAAAATAGTAAAAAATTATTTTTCTTAAAATATATAATGGCAATGTACTGTGTGAAAAAAAAAACGGAACACACCCAATGTACAGGGAAGTGAAAAGGTGGTTGAAAAGGTTGTAAAAATAAAAAAGAACAATCGAAAACTCCTCCTCTTGAAAGCAAAATGAGCTAGTTGCGGAATAACAAAAACAAGTTTTTTGCCGACCCGCACAGAGGGCAGTGGTATTGATATACATGCAGCAATTGGTAAATTTCCGAAACCAAAAAAAGGTTGGACATTACCGGGGCATAATTTTACAGGGCCATACAATCCTCTTGAAAAGCAGGTTAAATTCAATCCAGAAACGGGTGAAATTCTTGAAATATATCAACAACCCACAGGTGCTACAGATGCGATTGGAATGCAACATGATGTTGATTATGATGTTTGTTCCAACCGTGAAAAAAAGTATGGTGAAAACCTGAAAAAATGCAAAAACAAAGCGGATAAAAAAATGGTTAAGTCTCTTGAAGAAGTTCCTAAAAAAGAAAGGCAGTGGGGTCATACGGTTGCAAGAAATGCAATCAACACTAAACAAAAGTTAGGGTTGGGTTTGAAAAACAAAAAGGAACTGGTGCTTTGGATAAACCATTGGAAGTAGCGAAATTTGCTGAAACTTTGACAAAAAAAATGATTCCTTCCACAAAACATGTATTCGATCGGTATTGGTCACGTGATATTGCGAAAAGTGCTTTCATGGGACCAACTGGTGTCACAAGCAAGAAATTTTGGACTCATCCGAAAAAGGGTACTGTTATGCGTTTGGAGAAAAATCCAAAAACAGGTAAATATGAAAATGTTTATGAAGAACTTTGATTGGCTTTTAACCACCATTTATCAAACTCCTGTTTTGCGAGCCACCAACTTTCTAAGTTTTTTGGAAAGTGATTAAAAATAGATTTCATGATTTTTTTTTTCTTTGGCCAGCATTCAGAAGGTACTTTTTCAAAATAATTGTACAGAAAACAGTGGTAGTTCACTGACTTGCCGGACATCTTCTGAAATTGAGCAATAACGTTGTTAAGAAAATCTACCTCGCTGGAAGAAAACATTTCTTTAATGTTCCATTTTTGCAAAACTTTTTTTAAATAATCATTATTCGTTGGAAGAGCATTGGAACTTTTTCTCCAAATTTCTTCTTCAAAATATTCATAATCATCACATTCCATCACTCTACCACATTTTTCACATGCAGAACATAACTCATTAACCACATAAACTATTTGCCCCTTGCATGAAGGACAACGATTAATCTTTTTTGATAACAGGTTTATTTCATTTTTTTGTAACATTTCTTTAATCATTTTCGACGAAATTTTCTCACCTTGCAAACAACCAAACGGATCGTCCATTTTTTATTGTGTATAGTATACAATGAGCTCACGCGTTTTAAATTAGTTGTCAAAAATTTATTACAGCCCGCAAGGGTATTGGAAAGGGTTTGCAGCAATTAAGAAATTAGCCCAGGCAGCAAAAGTTTCGGAAGATGTGGCTCAAAACTGGTTGATGAAGCAAGCTCTTTGGCAGGTTTATTTACCAGCCCCACGGTACATTCCAAGACCGAAATTTGATGTTCCTGTTCCAAACAAAGTTCACCAAGCCGATCTTCTGTATCTCCCACACGATCGCCCACCACGCTCCCGTAAAACTTTTAAATATGCTCTCACAGTTGTAGATGTGGCCTCTCGATACAAAGAGGCCGAACCGTTGACCACAAAAGAGGCAAAAGAAGTTGCAGCTGCTCTGGAACGGATTTATAGTCGTGGTCCTTTGAAGTGGCCGAAACTGCTTCAGGTCGACCCTGGTCGTGAGTTTATGGGTGCTGTGAATCAACTGCTTTCGAAACATAATGTTGAGGTTAGACGCGGTCGTGTGGATATTCACCGTGATCAAGCTATCGTTGAAAGATTCAACCGTACCCTGGCTGAACGACTGTTTGGACACCAATATGGGGTTGAAATGCGCCTTCCGGAAGACAAAAGATCGACAGAATGGGTGGCTCGACTGCCCGCTGTTATTTCAGCTTTGAATAAAGAAGTCACTCGACTGACTGGTCAAAAACCTGTTGATGCCATTAAAAAGAAAACTGTTCCATCCAAACCCTCAACACCTTATTTGAGACCCGTTGGTGTGAACGAAAAGAAGCTCCCCTCCGGTTTAAGTGTTCGCTATCTTTATCAACCAGGTGAACTTGAAGGTGGTCGACGAAGAGCTACCGACCCAATCTGGTCTTTCAATGTTTACGAGATTGAAAAAATTATGATTAAACCAGACGCACCGGTTATCTATTATTTATTTGACGGACCAAAACGCTGGTTTGTCCGCGAAGAGCTTTTGGTTGTCCCTCCAAACATAGAGTTACCACCCGAGCAACTTTAATTCTTCTTCAGCTGCAGCAATTGCGGCAATTTCAGCATCTGTAAATTTGAATGCAGGTTCACAACCATAAGCTTTTGTATGAATACCATCTTCTTCTATCCATCGCTTTGAATCAAATGAGGAAAGCGATTTTTTGTTAACATACATACCATAGATCTCATGTCCCTCGCTTCGAAGAATGTTCATTCCATGCCATAACTGCTTCTTACCAAAAAGCGTTTCCTTGTACTGTTCATGCATTATTTGTTTCTTGACGACACATTTTTTCACACCCTTCGCTTTTTTTATATTTTTTTATCGCCTTTCAGTATCGAGTACATTTTCGATCTCAGACAGACACACTCTGCTATGGAGGTTCCATTGCATTCGTCTTTCATTTTGCCCAAGACCTTTTTGTTGACATTTGAGTAAAGTGGATGCTCCTTCGGGTAATCACTCGTATCATATAGATTTTTGTTTGTTTCGATGTCTTTGTAGACATCATCCGTTTCAATCTCAAGCAGAAGGCTGTCGGTGTCTGTGTACAAAAGTTCACACTTTGGGCCATATTTTTTTTTCAGCTCGTTGTAGAAAAAATCGTACATGAGGATCTTGCTGTTGTCAAGGATCGTCATACCGGTGTAGACCGGTTTGTTCAGAAGCAGCTTGCTTTTGCGCATGCCGATTCCAAATAAGTCGTTTGAAAACATAACATGCCTTGAGTAAAAAGGACTTGCAACCCAGTTTCCTTATTTTGTCTGTCTCATTACCTCTCGCTAATTTTATTTCAACACGGTTACGCAGGTTTTCCATGGTTTTTCCAAAAACTGAGTTATTCATTAACTTGTAAAAATTCTTTTCAAAGTCACTCTTTACATTTTTTCTGAATTCTGAATTCATCCGGATGTACGGCTCCATCCAGCATTCTTGTTCGAACTCCAACACCTTGTTCACACGCTTCAGTTTCATTCCTTGCTTCAGATAAAACTACAAGTTTCGGTAATGCACCACATAGTTGTTTTTGTCTTGAAGAGTCAACAACAACTTGTTGCATTTTGGTGTTTTCAGATCCAAGTCTTTTATCAAACTGTGTTGGTATTCCGACATCCATTCATTTTTAACCTGTTTTTTCTCAGGGGCGAGGGGAAAGCTGTTGTGTTCTTCATGCAGTTCTTTTGGGTATTCAAGATCCACATCAAGAATCCATCCATTCTTTGCGTTTTCTTTTTTCTTAATGATTTCTTCCTCAGTGGGCATAACACGTTTCCATTTAAAATCTCTTTTTGGGCGTGGCTTGCTCATTGCCCATCCATAAAGATTATTTGCGTCTAGATACATAATGTATTTGTTTGGTCTGCTTGGGTCATAGTCAGGTACATATGGATTGTTTGCCTTTGCGTATCTCTTGCTTACCATGGAGATTCCACCCCGCATTCCCCTTTCCACAAATAAATGCATATCAATGTCTGTTAACAACTCAAGCTCGACCCCCGTCTTTTTCAATAAAGCGTCCCAGGATAATCCTGGTGATGTGTAATGATGAGCTGGATCTAACCCATACTGCTCTTGGCATAGATTTCGGAAGTTCTCAAAAGCATCCGTAAGCAGGGCGACATCCGTTTTCACGTAAAGATTGTGATAATCGCCCAGCGTTTTACATTCAAAAGTCTCCCAGACAGTCTGCGCGTGTGCGTACTCTTCGTCTGTTATGTACTCGTCGTTCAGCTTGCTGTAAAACTTCTCTTTGTCCGGAAGCCTTGTCTCGCTAAATCTCCCCCATGAGTCCATGTACTCATAAGGGTAGATCCCTTTTTTGTAAAGCAGGTCGCTGCCTTTTGAAATGGTTGATGTAATTTTCAATGACTCCTTTGGTGTTGCGCTTACAAGTGAATCAAGGCTTCCTTGCAAAAAGTTCAAGCTGTCAATGAAATGCAGACCTCCGACTGAAAATGTGATATATTTCTCCATGTTTAAAGGAATGCATTTAACCTCTTTATCAAGTTTCGACATCTCTTGCATTAAATGGTGCGCGTCGTAACCCTTTAGATTGTGAAATACAATAGGTATGGGGGTTGTTTTTGGGTTAATGTACAGTTTTACATTGCAATTGTCGTGCGCCGCACCGCGATACCTTCCAGTTATGTGACAATGGTCTTTCACTGCGTCTCTGAAGTTTTTCTGAAGTAATGGATTATCACAGAAAATACAATTTTTCTGTTGTTTTGCTTCCAACTTGTCTTTTTTTTCTGTTAATTTTTGTAGCTTAAGAATCCCCCATTGTTGCTCTTTCTGTGCTCTGTAAAAACATTTTTTATGCCCTTGACCCTTATAGCTGCATTTTTCTCCACCTTCACCATCTTCTATGCTCCAAACCGGCAAAGAGTCTAAGAATTCATCTTTTATCAAACTTTTATTACAAATGTGGCAATCTGTTGCGTTTTTATATTATTTCCAGTCTTCAGCCGTCATCACAATTGGTTTTGGTGCTGCCAAACTCTCTCTTATTTTCACCTCTTCCTTCAGAATGTCACTAAAAAACGTTCCCACCGCGTTTTCACCCCTGTAAACTTTTGGTCCTGAAACTTCACCGTCACTTCTCACAACCGTGTAAGAATAACCACTTGCCTCGTGATGTTCTGTTTTCATAGTGTAACTTTTTTTCTTGCTCTCTGGCCCAAGCTCACAAAGAGAAATCTTTTTTACTAAAGCCTCAAAATCAGCGTATATAACATAAGGCACTTTCATTTGTTTGTAATAATTTTGAAATGAAAGAATTTTTTCCTCCTCTTTTGGCATATCAATCCTTGCCGGTTTTCCTTTTAAACCATTGCAATATTTTTCATGTTCAACCAACAAGTCCTCTCTTGAAAAACCATTCATGCACAACATGCAGTAGTGTTTTGTGTTGTGGGATTTGCTCTGATCGTAAAGCAAAGCGGTCACCCGTTTTACATAACAATAATGCTGTTTTTCACCCGACTCAATCAACATCAGTTCTATCCGCGGAACGCTTTTTTCTTTTTCACTTATCCTATGCACAATCACACAATCATTTTCATTTTCCCAGCCAAATACGTTTATTGCGAGGTTTTCGTTTTGCGCCTCAAGCTTGTCAATTTGTTTTACTGGTGTTGGGAAAGTAATGCCACTCCAATTTATACCATCGTTAACTGGGTAAGAACTTGGTCTGTTTGGATTTTTCCCTTTCGGTGGGGGAAACAATGCTGATCTTATTGCCCACTTCAAACACTCGTTGTCCTTATTTTCCACGTTTACTACTGCTTTTTTGTTTTTCAACTTTGTTGGAATTGGCAAATATGTTCCTCCACGCATTGGCTGAAAACGTGCGACATTCACATACACAAGCTCTATTTTATCTACTTCCCATCCTGACCCTTCTGCTACCCATGCCTCGATTTTTCCATTTATAATTTCAAAAACGCTATCGAAATATTCTTCTATCTTTTTTTCATCGTCGTGTTCGTAAAAAAGCTGTGGCTCATTTTCTCGAAAATATTGCTCCATGTATTGAGTTTCTTCTTCTTCTTCTTCCTTTTTAAACTTAATTTTCATCTCAAGACTTACTTTTATTTTTTTTAACTCTTTTAGTTCTCTTTTTATTAAATCTGTAAAACTTTCTTTTATTTCTCTTGCAAACTCAAAAAGATCTTTATTGTGGGGGTTTGTTTCCGGTACAACCATTTTCCAAACATGAAGCCATTTATAATTTTTGTTTGATGACATGTAAAACTCATCCTCAATTTCAATAATCGGTTTTAATGGACGACGTAATCTCTTTTTTATTTTTTCATGTATTTCACCATAAAACATTTGAAAAATATCTTTCTGATTTCTTGCAACAGACATTTTGGGTTCTGTAACACTTTTGATATAATAACATAACACAAATCTCTAAATGGGAATTTTTTTTTGGAATTCTGTGACAGTTTACAACAAAACACTTGTAAAATTTATTATTAAGGTTTTTTAAAATGATGCTATAACATTCTTTCCACCTTTTCCACCTATGTAAAACCGGTTTTGTGCTATCGGTGTAAAAACGGAAATAGAGCTCTCATTTATAAAACTTTTCTCTTTCACCAATGTGAAAAAATTGTTTTATATGTGAGCGGTTAAATCTGGAAATAAATCTCCCAGTAATAAAACTGTTACAGAACTCCTATTTTACTATACTACTACAAGGCTTAAGCTTAAACCTTTCGATTATCATCAAAGAAGCAAGCTTAAAAATTTAATCGCTGATCTTTTTTATATGGCCAAAGACAAATAAATAAATAAATTAGTGTTTCAAGAATAAACACTGAAACAGTCGTTTAGTCGAATTTCTGGTAATAAAAAGCATTAGAAAAGGTCTTTCATTTTGTTATAGAACCTCAAGCACAAATCTATTCTACCTTTTGTCACCATCCTCGGAGACCCCGGGGCAGATAGTCGGGGCGAGAGGCAGATAAAACGGGCGAAATAGGTGTGAGCGAAAGTTTAAAAGACGGGCGGAAGAGCCTCTGGGAGGATACCTTTAACGGACTAGTTCAAGAGCACAGTTGGATTCTTGCTTTTGATTGAGCACAAATTATGAGGCATTGTATTTTTTTGTGCCCAATCAGCGATCAGCTCATTTCCCCGTTCATTTCGTGGCGTCTTATATACAGAGTGTAACTATGCTTAATCTTGTATCCAGATATCATGCACTCGTGCTTACTGAAATCAACTTTTTGTTTCGCTCGTTCGATAGGCCTACCATCAAAGAAAGCTTTAATTAGTAACATGCGAACCGGCCAAAAAGTCGAGAAATTGAGAACTTTGGCAAGAGTAATCAAAGAAAAAGAAAACAAGCATGAAAATCAGATTAAGGTATTGTGGAAAGTTCACATCTTAGGTGTGAACTTTAAGAAACGTGCAGTTTGGAGCAAACGCAAAGACAAGTAGCTGTGAATCGCACGTAATCCCTAACTGCAAGGTTCCACCTATGGTGTGAACTTTTCACAGTACCTTGATCTAATTTTCGTACTCGTTGTTTTCTTTGAGAACCCTTGCCAAATTTCTCAATTTCTCGGCTTTGTGGGTCCCATTTAACTGAAACTTTCTTCGATGGTAGGCTATCAAACGAGCGAGACAGTACGCACGAGTGCATCAGATCTGGATACAAGATTTAGCAAAGTTACACTTTTCACAATTCACAATTTATTCACAAAATTCACAAAAATACATAAATTATCAAAAACAAAAATTATTACATTAAAAAAATATTACATTACATTCTGTATAAGACGTCACAAAAGGAAAAAGGAAATAAGCTGATCGCTGATTGGACACAAAAAATACAATGCCTCAAAATTTGTTGTCAATCAGAAGCAAGAACGCAAATGGGCTCTTGAACTAGTCCGTTAAAGTATCCTCCAAGGGGCTCTCTCGCCCGTCTTGTCAACTTTCGCTCGCACCAGGCTTCAGCTCGCACCCATTTCGCCCGTTTATCTGCATCTTGCCCCGACTGTCTGCCCCTGAGATTCCGAAAGTCACAAGCAACTGGAAGAAAAGCTGCGATCTTTCGGTGCCGAATCACAAGCAAACAGTGGTACGATACGTTCGATCAGTAAAACTTTTCCGGTGAATTGGTTCTCCACTTGAACGTGACAAATTTTTCTCCGTGTCCTTAAGCTTCGCACCCCATTTACGGTAAGATTCTCCATGAAAAGAGCTTTAGATTTTCGATAAAAAAGCAAAGCAATATGGCGGACAAACGACCCCCGTGTACTACTCCATGTCAGAACACACGAAACGGACTCGGAGGTTTGCTGCTTGCTGATTGGGCACAATAATAGAAACGATTTTTTGTGCCCAATCAGGAGCCGGCATTCGCGAAGCCGTTAGGAAATGGTCTGGTGATAGTCAGTACCTAGGGGCTCCTCTGCCTTTTCTTGAAAACTTACGTCGCACCGTTTCTCCCGACCCAACTGACTACCCCTGGGTATCCGAGGATGGCTGTGCCTCCGCGCAGTGAAAGTTTCTTTGCTACTCAACTGGTCTCTTGGACCCTCGGGGCCAGTCATAAGTGTGTGGAAATGTACTGAAATGATGCGTTTTTCGTCATTTTATTTTGTTTGTTTCTTAGTTTCATTTAGTTGTTGTTGTTATTGGTTTATAGGAGGATCTCCAACTATCCAGGGCAGCGTCTTTGGCCTTCCTTTTGGTGTATTAGCTCTGTTTTGGTACCTCTTGATGTAGACACTGAGCACTGCCAGTCCTTGTATATTCAAAACGCCACTTACTGATTCACTTCTATATGTAGAATCAGAAATGTATTTTCTATTTTTTTTAAGGTGTTGAAAAGTTCAGTATTCCGTTAGTCCGTCTCTGATCGTCATTTCCCATTTTCGTTTATTGTTGTCACCAGGAGCCCTTTACTGTTGTCCCTCATTCTCAATCCCAGTAGTTGTACACAGTTATTACACGTGAAAGAACTAACTTCAAACGAAACGTCACTATTGCGTCACATCTTAAACTGGTGACACCATCATTCCATTATTCCACTCCGAAAGGAATCGCTTTTTTGTCGCTTTATACCGCAGCATCCGCTGATTTTTTTTAATTCTTTATTTATTCATTCACTGATATTACATACAAACCTATTACATACAGACTCTTACATTCCAACCTCCCCAGATAGCCCTACTCAACCTTCTTACCTCCCTCCCCCCCGTCTCCCTCCCCTCACACAACAAAACAAACAAACAAATAAAGAAAAAAAACGAGATAAGAAATTACGTAAGTGGGGATTGATCAACTTGACTAGAGTCAGAGGAGTCATTTTTCATGTCTACTTTATGGCATTTTCGATTCTGTATTTAATTATCATTTTATCAATGAAGTCTTGGAGGAGAATTGGTTTGTTGTGTTGAGTGTTGTGTTGAGTAGGTTGAGTAGGGCTAGGTGGGGAGGTTGTAATGTAAGAGTTTGTATGTAATATGTTTGTATGTAATATCAGTGAATGAATAAATAAATAATTAAAAAAAAATCAGCGGGTGCTGCGGAGAATTGGTTTGTTGTGCAGTTTGTTGATGTAAATGTAGTACCTCATAAATAACGTGGTATAATTGAATTTCTTTACTGGTACCTTTTCATGTAAGTCCGAAATGATACCGAACAGTCTTTCTTCACTAGATGGATTGAGCTTGATCTTATTTCCTATATTAAACCAGTCGATAACCTGTTGAATGAAAATCTTGACGAAATGACAATCTCTAAAAGTATGGTCAATAGAGCCCTTTTCACCACAATATATGCATTCATCATCTTCCTTAACTCCATATCAGTAAAGTTCCTTTTTGGTGACTACAATTCGGTGAATTAATTTATATTGAAATTCCTTTAGTTTGGTCTCTCTCTACAGACGGTTTTTAGGGAGGTAAATATTTTTGCCCACGTATCTTCATCCAAGGAAAGTTCCTTGCTCCACCTCCTTGGCCCAAAATGAACTGTTGTGTGGGTCTTTGTACATAATAACCTATAGAAGTCGCTAGTTTTGATTTTATTCAAATATAGATTTATCGATTCATTCAGTTGTATACTAAAGTTACTATCAGAATAAAACTCTTTATTAATTGGCTTCGTTGATTTTGATTTTGCTTTGGCTAATATTAAAATGCTTCGGAATAGCGCTAATAACTTGATAATATTGGAGAAAATTAGTTTTGCAGAAGTACTTATTCGTAAATTCTTGGTAGGACATTGGTTGACCGGTATTGTTCAAGAGATCTTGTATTGACAGGATACCTTTTTTGAACCATTCCCTGATAAAAATGGTTTTACTGTCGACAAGTATTTCTTTGTTGTTGAATAAAAGCATCCGCTCATGATGATGATGATGATGATGATGATGATGATGATGATGATGATGATGATGATGATGATGTATATGAAAATTCATCTCTCATGTCCTTGTCTCTATGGCCGTTACATCGTTATAAAGCAGTCCCATGCAGCTTAATTCCTTTGATTTAGTAAGCTTTTCTAAATAAAAATATCAATAAAAACAAGTGTTTCTATCTCTAGCGAGTGATTAGACTTTCGGATCCATCAGACCGATTAAACATTTATCTTGGCAAAGTAGCGTGGCCCAATCTTTACGTCATGGCTAGGCATTCTGGGAGTAAAAATGTACTTCATGTAAGTGTGCCGACTTGCACCATGTCCTATTTGGTTAACTTTCGTAATCATGCTTAGTAAGTTACAAATTAATTGCTGTGCCTGGCCTTGTCATACTCTACTGTGCATACAGGTTCGAAAAGCGCGAACCCAATCATATGCGCGCACACTACGCAATCTCGTTCCCAAAGCCCACGTTGCCCTTATCTAGTGAAACGAGGGGACGAGATTTATACAAGGTAATAAGCCGACCTATGGGGTCCCATTTTGACCTTCCAGGGGTATGACGATCTTCCCGTTCTGGCCTTCTAGTATAAGATGAGGTGAATGAGGTGTGATTTTCCACTTTCAATTAATTTCAAACTTAAATAAATGTGTTGAACAGTTCCTTTTCCTTGTCTGATATGAGATGTTTGCATCTGTTTTGTTTCTCATCTGTCAAATTTTGGTCGTTATGAGATATGCGAAAATAAAACATGCCGGCACTTCCGATGCGAAATAGGGGATTTTATTTAGCTCTTTTTGTCTGTTAAAGGCGATCAATTTTTTTATTACACGCCTTAATGAAACAACAGAAGACGCAGTTCGACGAGTAGGTATGTTAAACGTTTTTCATAAACTGGGCGATAGCAGACGTTATAATTCCCCATCCGAGAGTATAAAAGGACTGGTACTTTGGGCCCAAACCTCAGAATTCAACACCTCGTTCACCGGCTTATGTGCTCAACAGATCTTACCAGGCGACACACGCAAAGATAGACTAATATCTGACTAACATCTAACATGTGACCTAAAATACTCAAAATGTCAATACAAATTTGAACACTTATGTCTGCTCGCAGGTGTCAGACCGTTTAGGTCCGAAAGAGCTTTTTGCCTCTTCATTATATCGGCACTGTGCCAGCAGAAGCAACTTGAAATTCTGCTTCCATTAGCTGCTCTGTCCATCGCTGGTGTTCTTTTCACATACCAATTGCAATCCTGCAATCCTCCTTTTCCTCTCCGTGCTTCCACGGTCCTTCTTCGTGTTACCCATGGCCCCTGATTTTCATTTTACTTTGCAAAATTAGACACCCCACGTTTGTCGGTACTGGGTAAAACTAGGGCGCAACATTTCCTTTCTAAAAGCCATATTTATAAAAAAAATGTATGATCTACTCATTCTACAAAGCTGTTATTCTAACATGTCTTCAAGGTAACAAATTTATAACTTATAGGAAAGTTTGATGCTTAGAAACTTAGAGGATGCAGGGTGAATTGTCTTGCTCAAATCGACTCGAAACTGAAGTTTCGGGGCTTTCGAGAAACGCCCGCCAGGCCAGAGTTGAGTCAAACGGAAACAGACGAAGTCGAATTAACCTTGTATGCCCCTTATAAAAGAGCAATACTGCTTTGGTATACTGATATCATGCTCAGAAGCATTCGAGAAAAGTTACGAAAACAGCGGTTGGATGATAAGCTAATCAAATTTTTTGACAATTTGTACGGCATGCAAAACTGCATGCTGAGAGTAAAATACAGCAGAACTGCAATATCACAATAAATATATACTAGAAATACGTGACTCGCAGAACCTCGCGAAGCTGGGGCAAGGGTGCACCGCAAAATTGAGCGATGGGGGTGGGGAAGGGATAGAATTTCTGGTTTAAAGTAGAAAGCAAGGTTTTTTGTGGGAGGAGGTTTGGATGGATGGCCACAATGGTTCCTCTGTCTTGTGCCCAGGTGCCGGTTTAGAGCAGGCAAACAGGGAGTGTACAATTATCTAATCCAATTTTTTTTATAGTATGTTTTATAGTATGTTGGGGGAATGAATAAACATGTTACCACATCAATATTTGCTTGCCATTATTCTGTGTAAGTCTTATTTCAATTTTTGGGTGAAAACCAATAATTTTTTTAACCCAGCTGTACCAACATAGTGTTTTCTGCGCTGCATCACTTTTCAGCAGTAATACTCTCTCCCAACCAAAATAAATAGAAACACCACTGTCTTGGACAACAGGTCCACAACAATACTATGCATCCTCTCTAGAGAGCAATGTCAGAATGAAGAGAGGTGGTGGTGGTGGGGGGGGGGGGGGGTTGGCTGAACGTATTTTTGTATCCAGTCGCATACAGCAGTTAGCTCAAATTAAACCTGCAAACTCGTACCAAATTCCTGTGCACTAGATTTTAAGATGACAGGGGATTGGATGCAAGTTACATGGAAACTACTGGGAACCAGAATGTTGAAACACCCATCCACACCTCAACTGGGTACAAGTTTCCAGGTTTTTTTGAGATCACTGCTGTGTGTAACTGAATACAAAAATACTTTCAACCCCCCCCCCCCCGGACACCTCTCATTGTCACATAAAGGAAATTGGTCTCTAGAGAGGATGTATAGTATTGTATTGTCCTGTTGTGCAGGACAATATGCAGAGGTGTTTCTGTTTATTCTGGTTGGGTGAGAGTAGGTTTATCAGAAATGCTGTTCAAATTCCAACTTGGAAACTCACCCATGTTACCTCCAAAATTAACCCCCATGTTTCCTTAAGATGCTGTTGTACAGTTTTTGTTCTATTCAATAAATGGTTGAGATATCATCAGTCTACTACTGCTGAAAAGTGATGCTGTGCAGAAACTAACAACTCAATGTTGGTACAGTTGTTTTTACCCCAAAATTGCAATGAGACAAATATAGAATAATGGCAAGCAAAGCACAGAGTTTCATATCGATGTGGTAGCATGTTTATTCATTCCCCCAACATACCATAATAGTAATTATATGTAGTATTGTCACAATAAAATAATACATTTACCCTTGAAGCCCCAGTGATCAGAATCTCCCTGCAATAACTATGCTTTAGTTAGGTCACCAGAATTATGGAATTGATCACCAAACATGAATGTACCTAGAAAGAAGCTGTCCGCACTAGTACTATAAGAAAATGTATGAAGACCAGTTTAGGAGAATTTGTAGGTTTAGATTGGGGCTTAAAGGGTCAATTGGTATGGAAAGCAAGAGTAGGTAATTGGGAGGGGGGGGGGGGGGGGGCAAAAAAATTAATGTAGATTATAGCATGTGAAACCTTCAGAAGTGAGTTAACTTTCACATAGACAACTCATGTTGAAGGCCATCAGGATCTGAATTTCCATGATCTTGGTGCTTGCTTGTGCATTGCGAGTAGAGCTGTGATGCTGGTCACTGTATGTAGCAGGAAATCATTATCAATAACTAATGTAAAGGAGTAATTGTGTTGTTTCACATCAAATACATACATGTATTTACCTATACCTGTTACACATTAGCTGGTAATTGCTAGAAATAGTACTTGTTGCTAATAAAATCCAAATTTTAAACAGAAAATTCTCCTTATGGTTTGTAATCCATCTGAATATTATTTTTTGATGTATTCAGAAGGTTATAAATATCCAAAACGGAAAATAAAAACTCTTATAAATTCTTACTGATCCAATATGAATAATTTCTTTCAACTTTTTTACAGGGATCTCCTAACCTCAAAAGCTAAATTCTTTTTACAAATATGTACTGTTAGGGTAACTGAAACCTACAATTTAGGTATTGTAAAAGTTGTATTTTAAGCTTATATTTTGTGAAATAATTTAAGCTTAATTCCATCCTCCTGTGTGATCTGTGGTTTTAATCACACTTGAAAAAGAAATTACATGTTTATAATTACTGGTACATCAAGAGAAAAGCTAATGGTAGGGAAAGGAAATAATTTTAAGCAATCTGTGAAGTTAACCTTCCGTTAGAAAGGTATTCTCTCAAATATATTGGTGATCTTTGGTTGCTTCTAACAAAATCATTTTGTCGAAGCACTTCTCGTCGGTGTTGCCAGTCCTGACCGGTTTCAGCACGCATTTTGCCGAAGCGTTTGTAGCCGCTGAGTTCATTCTCATTATTCAACCAGTGTGCCTGAGTTATTCGAAGACCTTGTATAAATCGGTGTATAACTGCATCGATGCTCTCGTTGTTCGGGAACCTCGTTTTGTAGTTACGCTGTGTTATTTAGGGTAGCTTAATTTAATCTACGTTTTCTTTGTTCTAAGATTTCTCCCCTGTGATATAATTTTCAGTCTCCTGTTTCTCTGTGTCTTCGCTAGGCTATGCTCTCTCTACCCGTGGTTTCTTGTTGTCTGTTTCGCCTTCGTTGTTCGCGCTGAATTTCAAGCCGGTGTTCACGCTGAGTTTCAGCGGTAAATCTCCCCCGGCATGGATTTTCAGCCACTTGTTGAATCAGGCGTCTATCTTTGCTCGTGTCCCTCGTTTGCATCAGAAATTGGTCCAGTAACGTTTTCACAGACGATGAATAAACATGGAACATGGACGCAGAACACAACGATTCGAACGAAGCAATAAAGAAATATGAGAGTGCACAATTATCAGCGGTCGCGAATTGATTTGTTGCTAGGCAACTGCGGGGACACCATCGAAATATATATAGGCGGCCCGAGTAGCGATCCGCGCGCGATCCTCACGCTTTCTCGCGCGACAAATTTATAAACCTCGCTTCGCGAGGAATGAAGAATTCAAGTAGTTGAACCACAGGCCGGCCCAAAGGCCTAAGCGTTATGTGGGAGCGACAAGTCAATTTACAGATTTAAAGCTGCGGCTGATAAATTTAAGTAAAACTAATTTGTCTTTACTTTATCGCCTCTTCTGAATCATTTGTTCTGCTTTCTTAACCTGTCAAAAGAGCCAATTTCGCTGCATTTTTAATTGGAATTTGTATAGTATTGCGTTGTTTACAAATGTTGTAATAATGCGATTTTTAACAGTCCGATTGGCGATCGAAATATTGAAAATTCAACCTACAAAATAAAACTTTCTTACCTTTACTTCACTGGCACTTAATGTGCCCCGGCCGCTTTATTTCTCACCGGCTTTTGTCACCCACAAAAGAAAACAACAACAACAAAGTGAACGATTCTGGTGGTTGTAGTAAAATGACATGTGCACTCAGCAGAAGACAGCTTCAGATCCCGTAATTCTCTGCCCGATCATGGAATACTGGTACCGTGGGTACAAACTACAGAATTCGTCAGCTCACCTCCGTATGCATGTGCTCAATATAACACATCAAGATGGTCGGTCCATTTCGATATACGGGCCTCATGTTCGTTGGTGCTGATATGAAAATTTATATTTGAGCTGCGGATGGCATTTGACTGACAGACCCTCGCAGTGAAAGCCTGAAGAAAAAAGTTTAGGCTAACATCATTGCAAGGGTTTTTAACTCATAAATTTACTTAGATT
Source organism: Siderastrea siderea (assembly GCA_964030785.1). NCBI lineage: Eukaryota > Metazoa > Cnidaria > Anthozoa > Scleractinia > Rhizangiidae > Siderastrea > Siderastrea siderea. The sequence continues at coordinate 46,925,848 of OZ034972.1, forward strand.
GAAAAATTTGCCCCCACCCTATCGAGCAGGGATAACGGCGAACGTTTTAGGAAAACTAATTACAGTGTTAGCGTCGTACCGTAGCCACTGGGACAAAGTTTTTTTTCAGTGTTTTTTTTTTCGTTTCATTTGACCAATCAAATATAAGAAGTACAAGAGCAAAAAGGAAACGAAACCCCGCCTCAGACCTCGCGCAGTTGACTCAAACAAAAGGGATTGCCTAGGTACTAGGCTGAGCTGGGGCTAGAGATTGACAGTGTGACCCTCAATGGATGACCCAAGGTTTTTTCAAGGTCAAACGCCTCTATACCCCTGCGTGCAAACATCTCTTATTTCCTTTGCTGCCCGCAGGTTAAAGCCATTAAGGCCCCAAGATTATAGGTGTTCATGAACACCGGGTTTTTGTTAACTGTAAAGGAAATCATTTCCTGTTATTTCCTTTCTTGTTTCAAGTCATTTCATGATCTTAGAGCGAGTGGTTTTATATACCTGTTTTGCGTGACACTATGTAGATACGACCATAAGAACGGTGCCTCCTAACACAAAGGTATTTTGGTACGAGGTATGACTATCAGGGGGAATTAAAGCCAATCGCAAGGGATACTGGAATCCAAAAAGAAAAATGTGAATAACTGTGACCTGGCGTTGTTCAGAGATAAAATGAAATGAAATGAAACGTTTAATGTTTCTTAAAGCTATTTTAAAGATACAGCGAAGTACTGTTTCTGTATCTTTAAGTTTGTCTTGAATACAGTAAATGTTTGATCTTTAAGAAAGTCACTTAAACTAATTAGTGGAACCTTTTCTGGACCTTTAAATAGTGCAATTAAAGACTCAGAAAAGACTTCTTAAATAGCCTTCAAGTAATAAATTGAAGAACAGAAAAGGATACTTTAAGGTCATTTGAAACAGGACATGTTAATTAAATGTTTAGAAAGGTATCCTTTACGTATCATTTAAGATTCATCTGAACGTCTGGAACAGGCTGACCATCTCCTGATTCAGTAGATATCTGGAAAAAAATTTCCTTTGAGCAAACTTTGTGCGCACAAATATTGCATACAATCAAATAGAATCGCGTTATATCGCTTAATAACATACACCCTTTCTTCCCATGGCCATATATTTTTTTACAAAGAAGACAAAAAGCAATTCTGTCAGTTGTAAACAGAAACATTTTATTGGTATTACTTTTCTCTACCACGCATTGTTTACAATAATCTTCGTCACATTGTGGGCTTTAAGTTGTGATGTTCTCTCTGTAATGTGCGTGATACCAGGGAAAACGTGTAACAAATCAAATACAATTCAAACAGATAACCATTTTTGAATAAATTCTAGAATTCGTTTTTTCAGTTCAACAGCTAAATGTTATTGGCAATTGATACTAGCTTTCTTCTTATTACATTTCATTAAGTACAATAAATAGCATTGAAAATTACCTATTTTTCAGAATGCCATTGTGGTGCAAAACGCTACTCAAAAGGAATGGGACAGCTTCCAACTAAAATGGAAGTCACCATTGAAGTATCCATCTGTGAAAATAATCATAACGCTCAACTTGATTTTCTTTGTCTTTTTTTAATGTACAATTTTTATTGACTGTAACCAGACGAACAGCATTTACTACAGTAACAAAAGAACAGCAACTGCTGCTACTACCAGTTACTACAGTTACGTATGACCACTATTTACATTTTTTACTATTTACTGTTGTATTTAACAGTGCACAGTTCTAGTTATCGCAATTCATATTTTGGAACTAAGGGTGGTGCATATGATAACAATATTTTGTTACCAAAGTATCACGGGCAACACAGTGAACAGCAGAAGGACGGCGAAGAAGTCCCCAGAAAACAGAATTAATTGGGCCTTCAGAAAGTGTTAAGAATAAGTGTTAATTGAATTATTTGATAGCCTGTCCAGACACTTAGGTTATAGAAACAATAGAAGAAGGCGAGTAAAGAAAAATATACGATCGAAAGAAAAGGAAAGAGGACAAGAAGAGTGCATTGCACAGCAAGTGTCATTATAGCTTTGCAAGGGCGCAATTAAATTATAGTGGAGCTAGTAATCAATATTTCTCTCTTCACTTCTCGACTTTCCTTGCACCTTCCAATCTGAACTCCTGCAACAGACTAATTCTTTGACTGATCAATGGTTTATCCGTAATTCCATGCTCTCTTTTTCTTTTAAGTCCTTATTTTTTTCAGTTTCCCCTTCTTTGTTCAGTGCCAGTGTTGTGAAGGAGTACAGTGTCTATTGGGATGGAATCACCTTGTCTCTTAATACAACGGTACGATTTCTAGCATTTCATGCTCTTGCACTGTAAGGAAAGCGAAAGGCGAGGAACTTTAGTAAACGAGCTGGAAAATTGCACCAGGGGAGCTGGGCAGTAAAGTAAAAGAACAACTGCAACCATTTCTTTGAGAATCCAGCAGGGCTTGAATGATGGTGTCATTTACTACAACCACCAGAATCGTCCACTTTGTTGTTGTTGTTGTTTCCTTATGTGAATTATAAAGGGCCACTGTTTTTTAAACCTCGCTGGGAGTAGAAAACAAAATGATTTCTCTCAATAGCTTTAAGCCAGGAGTCATAAGTTGGTGAATTATAATCGTCCGGGTGAGTGTATAGTCCTGAGAAGGACTGTTTATGGTGACATTGACTGACGTTTCGACAACCTAAGCGGAAGTCATTATCCTTACAAAGAGTTCCTCTCAGGACTTCACTAACCGTGACGTGCATACTAGCTTCGGTGACTTAACCAATAAGTTCTGGTAGTTGCTCTTAATTCGTAAAGTTATGCAGGGACGGCAGAGCCGGGGGGGGGGGGGCGAGGGGCTTTAGCCCCCCACTTTTTACGAGGATGACGTTTTATTTTGTTTTAGTATGAGGTACGTATGAAGAAAAAAGAAGAAGAGAATGAACCAAAAAAAGTCCCTCATTCCCGCGTCCGTTTTAAGCAAGGGATCGTATCTCATAACATTTTTGACTGAATAGTAAACTACTTCCGTTAACGTTAATTCGATTGGTGATGCTCACTAGTTATTTGAGAAAAGACGTAAAATACATAAAGGTACTCAACAGATGAAACTAGTGTTGGAATCGTACTTGCTTTCTTTGGTGACGAAAATCTACAAAGCTACAATCTTGGGCAAAACCTGTCGGAAAGGTTTTGTGTTTATGCGTTTTTAATATTTTCCTTCCCACACACGGGAAGCTTGTGTAAAAAGGCAGGTCAGTGTACTAAGGCCGAGATTTATCAAGGAAGGCTGAGAAATATGTATCAAGTTGACAAAACCTTCAAAATATTGCTGTAAGCACTAAAAGTACTTGTCATTTTACAATTTATCCAGGTTGATTTTTTTAAAGAAATATAGGAGTATAGAATGGTCTATCCGAAATGATGCGTCTCGGAAAATATCAGCCGAGTATTCAAAATAAGAGTCTCGGAATCTCGGGCTCGCGTCACGTTAAACCGTCTCGAAGTCTCGAAGTCTTATAATTTGGATCTCAGAATCTCGAAAATTGCACCCGATATTAAGCTATATTAGCACGGAGCTCACAGTTCAACGAGCAAGCAAAGCAAGTGCTAAGTTTATTTCTGTTAGCGGCGACACATAACCAGCACGTAATGAATGAGAACATCCGTACATATTTAAGCTAAATTAGTTATTAGGAAGATCTACATTGTCGTTTTTATTACTTACTTAGTTCAAGGCTTTGCTGACAGCGTAGCAGACTATCCATTATCGTTCAGTCCTTTGGCGCTAAGCACTGGTGTGTCCCATTTGTTTTAAACATCGAACTAAACATTCCCCTAACTGAGCGATTCATATACTGCCTTCTAAACAACTGACGTTTCCTTTGATGTATTTTTGTACATAATAAACTACTTTGTTATTGTTATTGACAACCTAATAAACTAAACGTCAAACCTCAGCATTCAAGATAACTGCTAATAGATAAATTAGACGCAAGTTGGGAAATTTAGCTGAACTTTTATCCACAAGCAATTTTCTCCGGGCTCAGCTGCTTTGAAACTTTGAGCTCTACCAAAGTTTGCACAAACCAAGCTATCTCACGCTGTAGACCAACAAAATAGTTACATAACGTTCTGAATTTGTTGGTAAATTCCACCACCCCTGCCCTTTTTCACTGAATTTCGATTGGTGATCACCTATCCCTCCCCTGGCGCTGCCTCTTGACCTTAGCTAAGAAACAATGCTCCTCGTTGTCTCTCCGCCCAAGTGTACATTTTGTACCAACGAAGTTTTAGAGAAAGATTTAATTACCGATGGCCTCGACTGCCATCCTTCTAGCAACAGTACACGCTCCTACAGCTGCTTCATGTCATCGAAACACTTATGTGAAAGCACGATGGCACAGTACGTAGTTAGTAAGTCACAAGTCCCCTCTTTTGTTTTACAGCCTTAGATAACACACTTTGTTCCACTTTGGCTGTATATCGTTTGTCCCACGAGATGTAGTCATGAAGGTGACTGCTTAGTCTGTATAGCTAGTCGACTGTTAATAAATGTGTGACCAATAGCACGTTATCTGGTTGCGATTGCGGAATCTTTTTCCTGTGAAGATCTATTTCCTCACAGATCCGCTGTAGTACCGATGCTGACCGTAAGTTATTTGCGTTGAAAGTATTTCAAATTCATTGCCAGAGCGCTATCCCTCTTGATTAAATAGTCTTATGGCTCAAGAACGGGTAAAAAGTTACAAATGTTCATTGTTTTACTCCCGGAATCTGCAAAGGAGTCGAAGAGTGCGGCCTTTATCAGTTTTCCTTGTCTGCGTGTTTTTTCGGTGTCTGCGTTACCTTTGTCGCACACCAGTGCCAGGCAATGATGATATAATTCATCGCTTATTTCAACGTGAAAATCATCGTCCAAATAAGACCACATGTCACTTCTCATGGCTTCCTCCTGTACAATTTTCTCTTTTCTAACCAGGCCACGCAGGCCATGAGACGTCATGAGACCTCATGTTTTTTCTCTCTTTTTTTTTCCATTTCTTTTGGTCTTTCTTTTTCTCTTTCCCGTAACCAACAAATTTCTTTTTAATACACGCTCTTGAGACATAATTTGTAAGGCTTTTGTGCAAAATCTTGAGTGACTTAACTTGAAATACAGTACTGATTTCCCGGTTAATACGCACATTTCTCACAGGGTCCAGAGGAGCGAAGTTCAAGCAGAACGTTTAGTTTTCCTTGCGAAAGACAACCGACATAATTTGCTGCGAACTTGCGTTACTCGCGTTACCTATATTGTTACCGCAGGTCAAATTACTGTGGGCTCTTAGGATCACTGAGATCGACTTACTCCTTATTTTTACTCCTTATGGCTACCCAAAAGCAAACTATATTCAGCGAGGGCTCGCGGAATATGATTTACAGGCGAATCTAGAATCATAAAGGTATAGAATCTTGTTCAATTGGGTATTCTTGACTTTTCCATCGCCACAAAACACAAAAGGCGAATGCATCGAGGGCATAAATGTTTCCAAAACTCACTCGATCACGCCGCTGTGATCATTGGCCCGAACCGCATTTAGTTTTAATTAGCGCTAGATAAAGCGAGAACATTTCACATTCCTTTCAAGTAGAAGAAACTCTTTCATCAATAGCTTTCATTTTCTTTGTTATCATCGCACAGGATGGATATTCATTTCAATTTTCAAAATACATGAATTGCCATGAAAACAAAATGTACTGCAGCTAGCTAAGGTGTCGACTGCGGCTAACAGATCTGATTTACAAAGTTTCTGTTCGCAAACCATTCTTTCTCCTCCTTTTCTGCAATTCCAGGGATTTATAGCTTATGGAAGAAGTCGAAGTGTTGTTCTTAGGCATCGAAGGCTTTGAAGCTGTCGCTTTAGCGTCGCTACTGGCACTGCAGAGCGAGTCCCGTCGTCACATTTAAAGACCAAAACATTTCAGCGCGTGAAGAACCTGAAGAGCGCACTGTAATGAAGTAAAATGTCGGCGAATAAGCTTGACCAGTATTTCAATCTATTGGATATCTTTTGCTTGACTAGTGCGATAACCAAGAAGGTCCTTGAACAATGATTTCTTTCATAAGCTTTACTGTTTTGGTACTGCCACGCGAAGGGGAGCATAAACCGCTTAGAGTCCTGGCGTTGTCTCGCACATTTCACGAGAAAAATAGCAAACAACACCAAAATAACCGGCCAGATGTAACTGCTATTAATTTTTTAAGGCCAAGAAAGTAAATGAAGGCCCAAGCTGGCCGTATTGGCGCGGATGTAGCCGGATTTCAATTCACTGTGAAAAAATCCTGATTTCAGATGGCATAGAAAATGGCGGATTTCTTACTCGATGCGCGCAAAGCACTGTGGGTGACTAGGATCCTTTAAGTGGCTTTATGTACACTGGTTATCTCCACACGGTACGTTTTCATTTTCTATGTTTTCACTGATTAATTTTGTCTTACATTTTTAAATAGATTACATTGAGACTATTGAGTCGAGTTGTGCACGTTTGAAAATGAACATATGTTTAGAGCAAGTAATTGGACGTGTTGACCGAGCGTTGAGCTCCTCCTTAGTTAAAAACGGATAATACGGGCACTAAAGCACGTCACTTTAGTGGGTTCCACTGTGCCATTTTAAAGCAGCCGAAAATATTCATATTCTTTTACTAATAAAGCTTCCTATGCGTGCTAGAATGATTACGTCTACATTCACGCGCAATTAAACTTACCCTCTGCACGCTGCTCATTCCGTGACTTTTTTCTTCGATTTCCTATTAACAGCCTCATCATCTGTGCTTACATCAGTGCTATCCTCGTCTATAATTTCTTTTAGGCCAAATAGAACATAGTCAAATTATTTGTAGCATCTTAACTATTAGCTACTGCTGTCTAGCTTTTTGAGGCTATGTACCTTTCTCTCAGGTTTAGTAAGTCATTTTCCCAATTTTGTTCCGCATGATATTCGCCAACTCTTATACCATCCACCTCCCGCTTATATTTAGCTTTACGTAAGTTCTAAGAACGTATTAGCCTGCATGTATAACAGGTCTCAAATAAACGCCTGCTTTGTAGGCTAGAGCTTATAACCTTATATGCTAGTGCCAAAATTACTTTTACTCCCATGAATGCCCATTGTTCTTATTAAAATCCTTTGCCAAATCATCTATTTCAGATCCTGAACTTTGTCAGCGTTGTAGGTCCTCGAAAACGCTTCATATGACTACACAATTCATATTCATTTTGATCTATTTGAGTGATAAAACTCCACGTGATTCCTGATTTTCAGTGGCATCATTTGCGGCGCAGGATCATTTCCGGAGATGTCATTTATTTACAGCTTCACTCGCACAGTTCCATATGACTGTGCATGTTGCTCTTTTCGCAGTTCATTGAGCTGCGTATAAGGCTATAAATTAAAGGTCATAAAGGTATAACTGTATAGCTAGCCGTTTATTATTTCAGTTATAAGACGCATGCAATCACAATCTTCGAGTATATATTGGTTACAAACAGAGCAAATCTGGAACTTTTTTAGTGCAAACCTGACAAACGCTAAACTAACATCAGTGTGTATTTAAACATTCCCCGCTATTCCTGTGACTTGTCGCCAAATTTCCTGTTGAGTGTTAGACCAGGTATTCTCTTTAGTTGACTTTAGTTTTGTTCCTAGCTTTCCAACCTTCCAATCTATGGATCATTTCAATATACAAACAGAAACGTGACCAATATTGATAACCATCAATAACTGTATAATAAAACCAGAAAAGCTAGCGGCTATAATTACACTGCAGTAATGAGCTACAATAGATTTACTCACCGTATTTGCGCTTTCGCCGCTTTGACTCTGCATCGCTTTCTTGTTCCATTATAGCCCCCTCGCGTGTTCCTTGGACCGAAGCTCACTGTCTCTTTAATTTCACAAAAAGACCACAAAAGCAGAACGCCAAACTTCCTAAGCTTTCCTTATGTCAGTCCAACCGGAGTTATAAGAAACAGACCGGACAGACCAGACCAGACAATCGAATCATTAGTTGATATGTAACTAGCCTGGATAATAAGTAACGGTACGTTTTCCGATAAATGCAATCGGTTGGCTACTTCGCTTTACTACGTATAAGTTAATAACTTTAACAAAGCACCAGGTTCAAGGGTTTAGTGAGAGATTTGGTAACAAGATTCTCTGTGAGCTTCTGTGAGTTCCGAAAGCCCGAAAGCGCCCGATAGTTATTGCTTTTTATCAGATTATCGAGCTTGGATTTTGGTTCAGCTCGTCTCGGGCTCGTATTTTCGGAGGACCCAGTCTCGGGCTCGGATTTTAGAAACAGACGGAAGTCTCGGGCTCGCATTTTAAAACCTGGGTTTCGGCGTCTCGGTGAGTCTCGGATTTTACCATTCTATACCCCTAAATATCTCATGGAGAATGCTGAAAATACCGTTTTCGAGCCTCTAGATTTTAAAATTTTCTTGGGGAGGATGCCCCCAGGCCCCCCTACAAACTCGCGCCTCCGGCGCTCGTTTTCAAGCCCCCCCCCCCCCCCCTAGTTGAAAATATGCTCCGCCGTCCCTGTTATGTCATCGTCGTGGAAGTGGCCTGTAACAGTATACTAGATCGGGCTCCTGATCTTAGCGGTGGACTGACTCTACCTATTTCCCTCTTTTTTTTAGCTCGCTTTCAGTCTTCTCCCTCGAGAGGTTTTGCTGGTTGTCCCACAAGCTGAAGCCTGAGAGAAGTTATATTCGTTGCACTTGATAAATCCAATGCCAAACGCAGAACTTAGAAAATTAGGGTAATTTCACAATTTTAAAGAAAAAACGATTCCTTTTAAATGGGTGTAGAATTTCAAAGCAGAAACATCCAACCTATAATGTTTGGCATATCTAGTTGTCTTATTAACTTAATGCACTTGGTTTATATGGTGGAGCTACGCTATTGGTAGGAACATAACAACGTGGAAAACAAAAGTAAATTTGTTGAATGAAAGCGTTCGTGACCGTGGGGATTAAGTGTGCTGATTTGAAAAATAAACTTTTGTCGTAGTTTTTTACGGCTTTTGAGCAACGTATTAAAAAAGAATAAATCTTTGCATACATGCCTCATTTTGGAAATTTCGACCAATTCGGCCAGAGTCACATACAAAAGAACCACAAACGTTTTGTTACAAATCGATGGCAAATTTGGCTGTTCATCTGGCACTCCTTCTTCTTTACGCTTACAAAAAAAAAGACGATACAGGGTTTAAGTCAGTTATTGATTACTTTTAATAGGCACAACGCCGTAAGATACGCACTCCGCTTCCCTTATCGAAATTCATAAAGGTATTTGTTTCAGACACGAGCACTGTTCGTATTAGTTTCCATTACCGTGCAAATCCAGGTGCTTCTCAGTTGCCTATGTTCACAAGAAATGGTTCCGCAGTCCACAAATCGGTCCGGATAGGCCTCCTGTTCACACGGGGTCTGCTATCCGTACCGCCTTTCTGGTCCGGGTTAGGACTCGAATTTTGGAACCGTTCCAGTCCCTGATTGCATGGACTCGTACCATGTGAACACCTGGATCCGTCCGTTTTTGTTCCAACAGCGCAATTAAGTTTGTCGTGTTGTGTTTTGATTAAGGACCTCACGCAAACAAGACGGCAAGGTCGAGGAAAACGTCTCCATAAAGACAAGTTAACGATAGGTTAATCTACAATTAATGAGTTCCTGCGATTTGTACTGTAAGAAATTCACGCCAAAAACATAGAGGGGAAGCAGATTTTGATGATGCTCGCAACTGTGATTAAAATTCCTTGGTTGCACTACAGGGTGGGGGGGAATATTGGACTTTACCCCCCCTGCTGGGTGGACAAAGGAAAACAATGAGAAAAATTGATTGTTGTGGCAAACCTTGGGTGGCAGGAAAGGCAGAGTAGAGTAGAGGGGTCTCTAGGGGAACCCATGTTAGGGTGTAACAGGGTGTAACATAGGATGGACCAGAAGAGGGGTGCCCTTCTGGGAGGACAATAGGTCAGATGGTGCGATGGTACCATCCTGGAAGAGATCCAGACCTATTTCCCAGGGTGGCTATAGCACTTACTGTGGGAAAAGTGCAGCCTAGGGTGCACTTCCCTGCCACCAAAAACTTTATTAACTAACCAACAAGGTTAACTGACAACAGTAATAAATGAAACAGCTCCAAGTAGATAACATAATCTTAAACAAGAAAGCCCATTCGGCATTTTAACCGGCCATTCTGACCCTCCCCACCCCTAGGTTTCACAAATGTTAGCGCGATCCTCTATTTATACGAACCGGCGTGACGAAAAGTGTGATTGTGTGACAAAATATTTTGACTATAGCGTTACTGGATGACGTAATGTTTAAACTCTGATGACTCAGCTTATCTTTCTTATCGCTTTTATTTGTGCTGAAAAACGCAAATTCACTCAAACGTTGAATGTCGATATAAATTTGTCCACAACTGAGAATGCTCACACAGGGACGACGAAGTATTAACTGTTGTGCCTAGACCTTAAATACAAACAGTGAACATAGCAGAAGAATCAAAATATAACGCTTGATAAACACGAGCTCGAGCAGATCGTCAGAGTATGGGGCACGTCAAGGCATATCTCATGACGTGATTTTTTAATCCGGTTTGCTAACCCGGGAATCCCCTTGCAAAAGTAAACAAGCGAGCGCGGACGAAAGTCGCCCACGTCTTTGAAAGCTAACGCGCCTGTCGAGCCGCAATCGATTTCGCGCTCACTCGCTTGTTTTTCTTTTCCTTCACTAGTCTGAACGGAAAGAGAGACTACTCGTAGCCTTTAGCGAACACCACACGCAAACCACACAAATCCGTCGATAATATTCAGATATTTTCGTTCTTTCAATGCAAAAAAACTCGTGACACCTACCTTATTAATTGATCTCCTTATTAATGACGATTCCTTCGTATCAACTTCTCGCCTCAAATAAACGCTCATCTCTCTCCGTTCACAAGAACTATCATGTACTGATGGTGCAATCCACTAATATTGCATCATCATACTAGTACCAATTCCTTCTCTTCCTAGCCCACGCCGGCAAAACGCAACTGTCCTTTTTGTCCACTGCGAAATACAAGTTAGCCAATCAGAAACCTTACAATCCACTTCGCAAACCACCCCCCACCCCCCCACAAAACGCCAAGGGAAACCGCCTCTCACGTAGCACAATACACCGCTCCTATACAAAACGCAACTTTCAAACAAATCACATTCACAGAAGCGTGATATGCTCCGGACATTCACAAATCCTTCTGACTTTCACATTTTTACATCCCTCAAAATGTCAATCCCAATAAAAAAACCCCTGCGCTAAAAAAATTTTCACTATAACCACTAACTAGATCAGTCAACATAGCCAATTTCGCATCCAATCCTATTAGCTGCTTTACTCAATTGCGCATGCGTTATACAAGACAAAAACAAAAAACCCCAAACTTAACAACCCTTCGCCGTTCATATCTTAAATACTGTAAATTAAAAGACAAGAATACACGAAGTTAACATTAAGCAGACTAATATGCGCATGCGTCTTATATAAGACAGTACCGCTCTTGAGTACCCGTACCACAAGCTTTACAGCACTTTGTTCGTATGTTAAACCAACTGACTATCGCGACAAAACCGTGCCCATTTTATAAACCGGCGGTCGCTATAGCGACGGCCGGTTAATAAGGGCTCCTTGCTTACTTGTGAATGGTAGTTCCAAACTTGCAATTGAGAAGATGAGGAATGACAAAGCTAACAATCCAGGGAGGGAGGGAGGGAAAGCAAAGAACAACCTAGCTTGAACAGTAGCTTACAACTGAGACAGGGTCACAGGACAAGGGGGTTTTACTAACTGGTGATTGCATGCCGAGATCACATGGAAGCGTGAGGGGAAAAATACTGGGAGCTTTGTCATACAGGTTTAGAGGGTAACAGAATAACTACATTGCCCCCAGACTATTGCCCAATAACTGAAACCTTGAGATAACAAAGCCAGTGACAAATGAGTTATGGGTTTGACATAAACCAAAGAGAACATTAACAACAGTTTAAATGCTTAAACTTCGAACGTGATTATACTACTAGTTGAATACGCCTAGTCTGGCCGAAATATCTACCAGCTGAATTTGTAACGGGCTCGACGTTCAACTTCATAAAGTAAAGAAAATTTCCGGGGCTTTTTGTGCTTTGTAATCAATGATGACCTGAAACAGCAGCTACAATTCATCATCTGTCCAATACGGCGTACTAGAAAAGCGTACTAGAAAACAATTAATGGGTACACACTGGGGAATGTGTTAGTGAAATGTCTGGCTATTTTCCTTACGTTTTACCAAGTGTTTACCATAAACAGTACATAATTGATGAACATGTAAACTGGTTCATTTGCTGAGCAACACCAAAACAAATGATCCCGAATGTGATTGAGCAGCGAAAAACATGCGCAGGACGAACCCCTTCAGACTAGGCCAGCTGGATGTCGCCAGCCAGGCTGGTGTCGCCGGGCGACACCAGTCCTAGTCCTAGTCCTAGTCCTAGTCCTAGTCCCACGGTCCTAGTCCAGTCCTAGTCCGAGCAAATCTAAGGGGGTAGAACTGGGGACCAGTCTATGAGAAAATGTGCTAAATTGATGCACTTTCCCCCTTTTTTCGTTACTTTTGTTTCTTTCTCACGTTCACTTTGTTGTCGTTATTGTTTTGCAGGAGGAGCTTAAGCCATCAAGGGCTGCTTCTTTGACCTTCTTTTTTGAGTATTAGCTCTTTTCTGGTGTATCTTAATGTGAAAGTGACGCCGGTTTCACAACACAATAGCGCAATACATGTATGTTGCATTTCTATTAAGCCGGAAGGTCATGCTGGGCAATAATTGTACCCAATCGGAGTGTTCTCGAAGTTGGAAGCAAAATATTTAAATATTCAGTACATCGTCAATCCATCTTTAATTGCTATTCATTTTCGTTTATTATTGGAACTCAGTGCCAATATCGATATTCAACTACTAGGTAAAAAAGGGTCTATTTCAATTGAAAGGTCTTTATTTGGTTATTCCTACACCGTAGTGAGAACTTTCAGTTCCATTAGTCCACTCCGAGAGTGCTCCATTTCCTGTCGCTATGATACCAAATCCCTCTCTTCCTAGCTGCCCCCTTCCCTTCGATCCCCCACAACTCGAATAAGGGAACGGACTGATGCACGAACAACGTGCCGCAATCAGCTGGCGTTTTATGTGAACGAAAGGAAGGCCTATCCCATATGGTTTTGTGCCAGCACAAAAGCTTCAGATGTAGCACTATAAACCTCTCTGCATAAAAATAACAATTAAACGAGTGGTTTCCGTCTCTCGCGTGTTATCAGTGTTGCAGACTGTCGGTTGTACCAGACACTATAATTTTTAGCGTGCCAAGGCGACGTGACGTAAGCGTTGCGTCATTACATGGCTAAGTATTCTGGGAATAAAAACTACATGTGTTTCAAGTAAGACTGCCGATTTACTTCGAGTCCTGTCTGGTTTACTTTCGTGTTCATGCTTAGCACATTACAAACACTTATCGCTGTACCTTGTCATTTTCTGCTCTGCATACTGGCTCGAAAAGCACTAACCCAAGTATATGCTTGCAGAAGCAATTTCGTTCTCAAAGCCCACGGTACCCTTATCCACCGGAACGTGGGAACGAGATTCATGCGACGATTTACGCGTAATGAAGAGAGTCCTTATTTCAGGGGAAAACTGACTCGATGCAAGCGCATGTAGAAGATGATGGAACCTCTTTCAATGTCATTCTAATGGGATCCCATATCCAATTTCCTAGGGAGGGTGCATATACACTACACAGAAATAATCTGCTGGATGGCCGTTGGTGTCCTATTTTGACCTTCCAATGTCTTACCCCTGTTAAATTTTTGCAAGTTTGAGGGGTGGGGTAGGTCGATGGGTTACTGAACATTCTTGACAGTCTTCAGGAAGTACCTAACTAGTGCTAGATGCACAATGTGACGACATCAACCGGCTCTTGTTTTGCCACTCAAATCTGCGATGTGAATCAGTTGGATTAAGAAACAATGTTCCAGTATGGTACAGTTTTCACGTGAAATTGTTGCAGTTAGGTCGTTATAGCTGCATTGGCAAGAGAGGGCTGTATATAAAGTCTTTCTTTATCGATAACCAAAGCTAAAACACCCTGATGACGGGAAACTGGAACTGGTATCCCTAAATACGCCGCAAATAAACTAAGTGAAGGGTGCTTGGAGACATGTAACATACTCCACCGCGGTCAAACGTCTGAGGCAGTTGTTTCGTTTTAATTCGTAAGATTTATTCACGATGCAGTCGAAATGTGGGCAGGGATATATAAAACAGTGGGTGAGTGTAAATATATTTTGATTTCTCTCAAATACACGAGTTTCTTTGCTATTTATTAAATGAAAGCTCCGCACCTGGACAAAACTACTTTTATGAACAAATTGCGCCGACAAGTCTGTTTCCTGTTTTCAATCACTTAAAACTTTTTTTAGTAAAGCTCGACACATCTTGGTTAATCAACAGGATACTGGTAATGTATACGTATCAACTCTTGAACAGTGAAAATAATTCCGGGCTTAGTATCTTTAAAGTTCTTTTAGGTGAACTAACATACTCGAGGCGCCTCGTGCTCAGTCTCTTTCTCGAAAGAAAATTTGTACAGAAGAGAGTTGAACACACAGATTAATGACATTGTCGTTTGTTGTTGTTGTTGTAATTTCAGAACCAGCAACTGGGAATTAGAATGTCTCTTGTGTTAGGAACGTGGCAAAATCTGCTACTCCTCTTCCTAGCTTTTATTTACATGTGCACTCAGCAGACGACAGCTTCAGATTATCTAATTCCTTGCCCGAGCGTGGATCAATACTGGTACCGTGAGTACAAACCTCAGAATTCGTCACCTCCCTATGTGCTCAATGTAGCAGATCAGGATGGTTGGTCCATTTCAACTTATGGACCTTGTGTGGAAATGCCCACAAGTAAGTTTACTCAGTTCTAGTAAAGGCTAAGACCACTGTTAGTGAAATATCTCAGTCGTTGCTGCTGATATGATGATACGCGGATGAAAACGAAGCATTTGATTCAAAGGCCCTCGTAGTGATGTTATTACTCGTAAAATAGCTTAGAATAAGGCACTTGTGAGCATGGATAACGGCCAATGTTTTAAGAAACCTAATTACAGCCGTGCGCGCCACTTGAGCCTAGTTTTTTAAAATTAGTTTTTGATAACTGTTCGTCATAGTTTTGACACTTCATTGATGGCTTCCGTTTCATCTGACCAATCAAAATCCATCAAATCTAAGAACTACGAGAGAAGAAGTCGTAAGAGCGAACAAAAAATTTGATAACTCGGCCTCTCTCTTGACCAGGTGACACGGAGGACATGCGGTAGATGCCAGCCTGGTCCCTGTGTGTTCTCGGCTCGTTTAATTAAGGCCTGGATTCCAGTGAAGTCACCGAGGCCTCGCGCGGACAACGAAACCGCCTCCACAGACTTCCAGACTTTACTACATCGTACCAGGCTGAGCTGGGGCTTGAATGACAGTGTAGCCCCTCTGTAGATTAGGCCTTATTTCACTCGAGTAAACTTATGTTATGACCCAAGGTTTTTTCAATCTTAAGACCCCTTACCCCCAAGATTAGATGTGTTCATGCACACAGATTTTCGTTCAGCGACATCATTTCCTGTTATTTCCTTCCTTGTTTCAAGGATCGAACGCGCGCTTTTATTCAGGTTGGATACCTGTTCTGCACGACACTACTGGGTAAATACAGATGGAAATATGGGCATAGAAAACAGGATTCAATAGGCCATTTCTGAATTGTCTTGAGCCTCGTATTCAATCCGAGGCCTGATGCATAACCTTTCATATGAAAATGAGTTTTATTTGCATGTAAATAGAAACTCATTTTCGTATGTCAGGGGCTGCGCACGGAGGATCGGTTTGAAAAAGAGGGACAAGACAACTCGGAAATAACCTATTAAAACCTCTTTACTTTGGCTTTTAGCTTTAGCCTTATCTTAACAATTTAAAATATAAATTACAAATGTAGGTAGTATATAAGTGTGGATCTATTTGTGGAGTTCGCGTATGAGCTGTCTCTTTGGCACGTTGGAGTTTATATTGTTTTTACCTGCAAAATTCGTGCGTGCAAAAGCGACAGCTATACGCGTATGCTGTAACTAAATCCACCCAAAACTTATGTAGCGGTTCATGAAATCACCAATTTCTGTAAATTAAATACTAATTAAATAAGAAATGGAAACTGAAACGTCTTGTCTGGTTTTGTACGGTTATTGTTTTAATGATTTCAGTTCTCCATTGATTTTGTTGTTGTTCTCCGTCTTTTCACCTTTTCAGTATCGCTGAAGGGTACTCGGACTGGAAATAAAACAGAGAAGTTTGTTGTATTTATTATTTATGTCTACAGTGAGGGAAGAGATGACGGAAGTGGTTTTTTCGTGATACCATTGCCTCCGGGAGTATCCGTAGAGTTTTGTCACTTTGAGCCGCATGATGAGTCTCACCATCCTTACAGAGTAAGTCATGCTGCCGATCTTTAACATTTTTTAAGTTTCCTGTTTTAGAATCATCTACCGTAAAATCATGAGGAGGGGATTTAATCCCTGGGGATCTTGGAAAGGAATGACAAGGTGCAAAATGACATTAAGCTAGTTTTTACTAACCCTTTCTAGCCTGGGCTTTTTCTGGGTCCCTGATGCGGATGGGGGTGAGCAGAAAGTCCCCTTGACTTCAAAAAATATAGTTAAAGCTATGACAAAGAATTACTGCGAGGATACGTAGTAACCGACAACATGAGCCGACAACATGGGATGATGACGTCACATGAAGACGAAATTACGTCACGGTTTTACAAAATGGTGCCATCTGGGATCTGCCGTCTTGAATTTCCTGATTTTTTTTTAACCTCAGAAAGCGACTTAAACTTGCCAGAAAGTGATTGAATCAGTAAAAGAACACTTAAATGATGTAAAAAGCTAAAAGTTATTACAATAGCGTTATAAGTTTCAGGTCGAAAACTGGACAATTCAAAATTCTGAATAAAACTGCCTGTCAAAAGATGACGATTTTATGTCATACCTTACTACTCCCAGATAAATTTAAGGAAAATTCACAATGTTTGGTGGCTTTTGCTTGTATATATACTAGAAAAGTTATAGGCATTCAAAGTCAGCGAGGGCACTTTGTGCCACTCCACTTCCCCTTCCGGTGAAAAAGGGCTGGCATGGGTTCTTCCGTCCTCCACGCATAAAATGTAAAATGTGTTAGTATTCTTGAAATATATTCAGTAAGCAGTCTTCACTCCTGAATCGTTATAAGAATTAGCATATCTGTTTGTCTAGTATTATAGCAGCTTAGCCTGGAAACCCGGCTGGCGACCACTTCGTTTGAATGGCCACCTCGTTATTACGCCGGACGACTCTTTTGTGCCTCGAAGAGCTTGGTCATTTCCTTATCTGAATCCTCTTTAATGCGACCATTTTTTGGGGGGGAGGGGTCCCAAATTGTTAATTTTTCTGAAGGTTTATCCACTCGTAACGCCTGGTGGCTTCACGACAATAGCAAAAAGGAAACAAACAAAATAACTGGCAAAGAAAAGCTTAAAGTCAAAGCTTTTTTTAACACTGCCAACCGGTTCCAAGGCTACTTCGCCTTCATTCTTATCCTCAATTGTTTCTCTCATTATATGCGACGCCCCTTTACTTTTTTGTACTCTGTAATTAGACGGCGTTGATCCGATCGACGGCGTTATAAATATACTGTATGACCCGTGGCCAGTTGGTGGTCCGATCGCAGCCCGTCGGTCGGAACCAGAAGATTACCCTTTTATTTGCGAGTAAATTTTTGAACAGCGTTTCTTTAATGGCGGATTTTGAAAATTACAGACCTCTTAAGAAAACACCGTTTTGAAATTGTTTAGACGTTATAGTTAGTCGTTAGTTAAACGGTAAGATACCATTTAGTTTTCCTGATTTCACCCGTATAATGATGTACCCGCCAAAAACATGCGTTTGAGGGTGTTCACAATAAGTTTGTTTTCTACTGTTCTGTTGGTAAGTCATCCTGTGATTTTGATGTTCGTCTAGTTGGAAGTTGTATGCTATAGCAGTTTAAACGCTCAATGCCTGAATTGGTCAAATGATTGTCCGGTTGCCAGCCCGTGATATTGCGTTCTTATCTGGAGTGAAAAATGGCATTTGCTCTACCTTACAGGAATTCATTTTCAGCAATTTTCATGCTGGAGTGTTTCTTTTTAGAATGCCATATTCGTGCGAAACTCTACTCAAAAGGAATGGGACAGCTTTCAAATAAAATGGAAGTCACCAATGAAGAACCCTTCTAGAAAAATCACCATAAGGTTCAACTTGATTTTTTTTCTTTTTGTTAATGTAAAATTGTTATTGACAGTGACCAGACGAACAGCAACTACTACAGTAACAAAAAGAACAGCGAATACTACTGCTGTAGTACCACAGTTACGTACGGCCACTGTTTACATTTATTATTTACTGTTTACAGTTTTTATATTGCACAGTTCTAGTTGACACAATTAACATTAATATTTAGAACTGAGGGTGGGATATATAATAACAATACTTTATTACCAAAGTATCGAGGGCAACACAGTTAATAGCGGGAAGACGGCAAAGAAGTCCTCACAAAAGAGAATTAAGGACAGCGGGTACTAATACAGAGGTATTTTTGCGAAGGATATGACTATGGGGAAACGCAGATCTTAGCAGGACCTATTGGAATCTACAAAGAAAAATGTGAGAACCACGCATTTTTCAGTAATAGTTAAGCAACCATTAGATCTACTTTTTCCACATAGTCATAAACCGCGCAAACGTTCTGTTGTATTAGTAAGCAAATTCCTCAAGAAACCCGCAGTCCCGGGATGCGCAGTGACAAAAAGAGGGACCAACACAGGGCCTTCAGAAATTGTCAAGTAGAAGCGCCTGTCCAGGCACTTAGGCTGTAGAAACAACAGAAAAAGGTGATAAAGAAAAAATACGATCGGAAGAAAAGGAAAGAGGACAAGAAGAGTGGAAAATTGTCAACAGCATTGCACAAGCAAGTGTCATTATAGCTTTGCACAGGCGCAATTAAATTATAGTCGAGGTGGTAACCAATATTTCTTTCTTCACTTCTCGACTTTCCTTACACCTTCCAATCTGAACTCCTGCAACAGACCAATTCTTTGACTGATCAATTCAATGGTTAATCCGTTATTCCATGCCATCTTTTTCTTTAAGTCCTTGTCTCTTTTTCCCCCTTCTTTTTACAGTGCCAGTGTTGTGAAGGAGTACGGTGTCTACTGGGATGGAATCACCTTGTCTCTTAATTACAACGGTAAGATTTCTAGCATTTCATGCTGTTGCATTGTGAGACAAACGAGAGGCGGAGGAGCTTGAGAAAACGAGCTGGAAAAATGCGTCAGGGGAGCTGGGCAGTAAAGTAAAAGAATAACTGCGACCGTTTCTTTAAGAATCCAGCAGGACTTTTCAAGATGATGTCATTTTACTACAACCACCAGAATCGTTCACTTTGTTGTTGTTGTTGTTTTCTTATGAGAATTGGGGCCATTGTTTTTTAAATCTCACTGGGATTAGAAAACAAAATGATTTCTCTAAAGGGCTTTAAGCCAGGAGTCATAAGTTGGTGAAGTATAATAGTCCAGGTGAGTGTATAGTCCTGAGAAGGACTGTTTATGGTGACATTGACTGACGTTTCGACAACCTGAGCGGAAGTCATCATCATCACAAGGAGTTCCTCTCAGGACTACACTAACCGTGACGTGCATACTAGCTTCGCCGACTTAACAAATAAGTACTGGTAGTTGCTTTTAATTGGTAAAGTTATTCCATCGTCGTGAAAGTGGCCTGTAACAGTATACCAAATCTTAGCCGGTCGACTCACTCCACATATTGCCCATATATTTTCCAGCTCGCTTTCAGTCTTCTCCCTCGAGAAGTTTTGCTTCTTATTCCCACAAGCTGAAGCCTGAGAGAAGTCACATTCGTTGCACTTGATAAATCCAATGCCAAACGCAAAACTTAGAAAATTAGAGTAATTACACAATTTTAAAGAAAAAACGGCTTCTTTTCTTAATGGGTGTAGAATTTCAAAGCAGACACATCCAACCTTTAATGTTTATCATAAATAGCTGCCTCGTTAACTTCGTGTTTTTCCCTTATTTAATACAGGTGCTGCAGCCATCCCTGTTCGAGTAACCAGTACTTTGTTTATTATGTACACCGTGCTACACAATTTATATATGAGATAGGAATACATTCTGTCCAGTTTATATATAATTGGTTGAAAAAATTCGAAAGAACACCTGACTGGACACGAACATAGATCGATTTGAGCTTGGAGGTGTAGGAAACGTTTTTGATCGTTTTCTTTTTTGTTCATTAGACAAGCTTATCAGCAACTGCTCTCTGCTCTAGGAAATGTTTTCTGCCATAAGAGGTTCTTTAATGTTTTCAACTCAAGATGTGATTGTAGAATCTCATTTTAAATTAATTTTCGAGAAAAACCTGAGGGCAAGGTTATAATAAAAGGCCCGCGCATTGCGGGCATGTGCGGACGTCTAAAGGGCGACTGTCCTATGCGACTTTTGTAGAGCGCGCAGCCTGCGTTAGGCAAAGATCGTATACAACTCGTCATTCCAACATTTTGATTGTGGCTATGACTGTCGTAGGGTCTTAAAACATGTTTGAAAATTCTACGACATTTTTCGTGTTGTGTGCACATGTCGTAAAGATGTCGTACGCCTGATTTAGACGACACGATTCGTGTTGCAGACATCACGTGAGCAAGTCGCATACTGGAGTTGTCAACAAGATCGCACCGTCTAAACCGCCCTTGAAACTTACAAGTAAATGTTTTGAATCGGTGTTTCGCCGACTGTTACCGCAATGCACACATGAGTGTTTTTAAAACTTGACTGGGGAGATGCGATTTGCTTATCATGATCCGACTCAGTGATCGAGCAATGGGAAGTAAAGCGGCTCCGTTTTAAATTAAAACGAGTTTAAAAGGGTGCCTATTAATCAATTCAAGTTAGTTAAAAAGGCATTACCAAATAAAAGATTAAGTTCGAAATGAGTTGCCCATGTAAAAAATTTAATGAAGCAAATTTGACATGAAAATAAATTCTGACCATACTAAACGGAAAGGAAACCATTATGGCACTGAGTCAATGCTTTGTGTGACTCTTGGATTAAGTAAAAGGTGACAGCCTGTGAGATCTGTCAAATGATTGCGTGATTTTATTCACGCGAACGTGCTGTAGGTAATTCAGTTTTCCTTTTCGTCGCTTGCTAAAATGTTCAGCTCCTGAACAGCATATATTTGTTTCTTCATAAATAGAGTACGTTGTTAATTAACATTTTTCGGAGTACTGAATGTAACTGTGGGAAACCGAAGCCCCTCACGAATTCGAAGTGCACGATACATCACCACATAATGGCATTATGCCAATCTTGACATTTTACATTTATCAACGTTAAAGTTCTGAGCTCGAGTTTCTTCATTTTCCGATATGCAAAAGTAAATGAGTCTATTGCTTTTTCCAAAAATCAAAGCTACCTTTGTTTCATTTTGGCTGGTGAATTGTTTGGTGCTTTCGGAAATTAAGCTCCTTTCCAACAAATGTTGAACATGAAACGTGCCATACAAGTTTTTGAAACTTTATTAACTACGGGCCAATACAGTCGCATCAACGAGCAAAACGTGTCATAATCAGAACTTAGGACGATACACTCGTATGATAAAACAAACACCACGCAATCTTGACGAGCAGTTTTAAAATCAAACAGCAAAACTAACATGTTTATCTGGGTTTTAGCTGTTTATAAACAAAGAGCATTTCCTCGTGCACAAGTGAAGAACGCACAATAAATCGGAAATCAAAATAGAATACCGAGCAAACAAAAACTAAGAAGACCTTTATTTCATTTATTTATTATTAACATTTATAGTAATCATGAAGCAGAGAGGGCGAACGCAATATCGTACCCAGGTACTCACACTACGTAAGCTCCTTAGCATGTGCTGATTAGATCGTGTCAGCATTTTCAGAAATCAAGAGAAACAACCGTCCAGCTTTCCAAGAATTCTTTGACCAGCGGTTTGGTTGCCTAGACACTAGACCACTGACCAAACAGCCCCAGGTTTCTGCAAACCACACCCTATTCAACAACTCCCCCCCCCCCCCCGCGAATAAACCTCCCCACCCCCAAGAAAACTGCTGCCCTGATTTACTCTTGACTCAGGAACCCGTACCAAACTCAAACAAAACAAACAGAGTCTGAAAGAAGAGATTGAAAGCTGACGTTTCGAGCGTTAGCCCTTCGTCAGAGCAAATCAAGGAATCGTGGGTTGCACTTGGTTTATACAGGGAGTGGTGGAGCTACGCTATTGGTGGGAACATCTCAACGTGGAAAACAAGAATAAATTGATTCAATAAAAAGCGTTCGTTGATACCGTGGTACTTTTTAATGCGCGTGCAAACGATGCAACACTTGTCCTTTCTTTCACAATGCGGACAAAATAAAAGGAACCGAGGGATCAATTAAAATCACTGATCGTTTTACATGCACCTCTGCTAATATTATCTATTGCATAACATGCAC
Organism: Siderastrea siderea; assembly: GCA_964030785.1. NCBI lineage: Eukaryota > Metazoa > Cnidaria > Anthozoa > Scleractinia > Rhizangiidae > Siderastrea > Siderastrea siderea. The sequence goes on from OZ034972.1 coordinate 46,948,551, forward strand.
TTTATGCAAAACGATATACATTGGTGAAACAGGGAGGAGATTAGGGGACCGTTTCCGCGAACACCTACGAGACGTTGAAAGAAATGACCAGGACGCATCCAAACCAGTCGCCCGACATTTCAATCTCCCTAATCATTCTAGTCAACATATGACGATCTGTGGCCTTTCCCTACACCAGGGTAACACGGAAAGCCATAAAAATCTAGAACAAAAATTCATTTTTCAAATCGGTACACTTAATCCCCACGGTATCAACGAACGCTTTTCATTCAATTAATTTATTCTTGTTTTCCACGTTGCCATGTTCCCACCAATAGCGTAGCTCCACCACTCCCTATATAAACCAAGTGCAACCTACAATTCCTGGATTTGGTCTGACGAAGGGCTAACGCTCGAAACGTCAGCTTTCAATCTCTTTACGGTGACCAATTTACCTTATCAACTCAGTTGATAAATCCAAAATTTTGTGTTTCACGTCCCCACCGACGCAGCACCACAGTTTCTTTAGAAACTAACGCCCTCGTTTGAGAGTCGGAAAGACGATGACAAAGTTGCGGACGCATAGGTTCGCAATGCGTCCGCACAAAAACTGCATAGAGTTACCATAATTTATTTGCGGTAAATAAGTATGCCACTATATGAAGAAGAGAAACTTTTGAAGATGTTTTTTTTTCCTGTTATAAGGGGGTATTTAATCCTGTCAATAAATTTAACTTAGGATACGACTGTAGACTCTCACTGTTTGTGCATCATTTTTACTCCATTTTTGTAGTGCATGCTTAGGACTTCTCAGCCAGAGTTTCAGAAAAAGCCATCTGTAGTGTGTAAAATGTATAATGTTTAACTCTTGTTGGCTCTCATCCCAGTTTGTGAGGGTGGGGGGGGGGGGGGGGAGGAGGAGGGCGCTTTCCCATAAAAGTTATGGGGGGTGCATGTTGTACCTTCAGGGGATTATACTTACCCAGTTATGACTTGGCACCACTAATGGTGTTAAAAGCTGAAAGTACCACAACTGTTAGTATCATTATGGTACCTTTTGAGATTGGAGGATGAACTGGGATAGTTGTTTTAAAAAATCTTCTTGTTCTCTAATGGCATTCATGTAAAAAAAAACTGAACTCGCCAGGCAAGTGAAGTTCCTGGGTGTTATTTAGCAAATTAGTAATGAGTACAGACCTTAATGTAGAAGGTGTTGTTCTCAAAGCATCTAAGCACATGTTAGTATTCTGAGGTAACTTAAAGTACCAAGTTCTTTCTTAAAGATAGGGTGCCTTTAAAACATGGCAACTCTCAATAAACAAACAACAACAATGATAAGAAGCGCGATGAATTTTTGCTTTAAATTTTTGTGGCTTTTCGTGTTGTGCTGATGAAAGAAAAGACCTCATTTGGTCATGAACTCGCTAGAATGATTAGGGAGCGAGATTAAAATGTCGTGCAACTGGTTTGGATGCGTCTTTATCATTTCTTTCGACAGTCAGTTCGCGGGAACGGTCGCCAATTTTTCGTGTTCCATTTTCCCACCGACGCAGCAACACAGTCTCAGTTTAGAAATAACATCTTTTACTGTCTTTATGCATTTGTTAGAATCGTAGTTGAATGTATTTCTCCTGCATGTAAGATGTTTCATAAGGCTTTGCCAGGATATCTTTACGACGATCTCGAACGCATTTAGAGGCGAGCCCTGTCAGTGACACTGGCCCTTAATTCCGTGCCGTTCAGTGACGCCCCCAAGCTAGCCGCGCTGTTTGTCATTAGCTATTATTGTTAGTGATCCCGGCCACACGTTATACAACCATTTGCCAGCCGTTAATGTGAACTCAGGGCATTCCTTGAGGCATAATGGGTTGTTCTAGGTTCCTAGATGTAATCCCTGACCGAGAGATTCAAAAGGTCTTTTGTTATTGCTTATGCGCGTAATTTTTAGAATATTAGACCCTTAGTGTTTTAAGTTGTATTAAGTTGTATAGTTATGTCATTTTAAGTCCCTTTTTATCTTGGACTTGTAACCCCTACTACTTTCTTCACCAATGTAATTCGGCTCCTGCTGCTGAATTGTAATTTTCTAAAAATAAGCTGATTATTAAAATCGTGTTTTGTTTTCTTCACTCACTGTGCAAGCGTCGTGAAGGAGAGCACGATAATTACTGGAATGCAATCACTTTGACTGTAAATATAAGATTCTTAGCGTGTTTCAGGTTGTGTTGTAAGCAAAACGGCGTCAAAGCGAGCGAAGAAAAGCAACCGGAAGCCGGGAAGAGGTAGTATGACGGGAAAGTTGGTCAATAACGAGGGCCATTGACTGAATTACCAAGACAATGCCAGTTTCAAGTTTGAGTGATGGTTAGAGAACCACAGCCGGTGATCGTTTACTTTCCATGCAGTGAAACAGGTTTTATATGAATGGTTATGGAGGAGTAATGTAGAAAGGAAATAATAATATAAAGGTTCAAATGAGGCCTAACACTACTGTAAAAATTGGATTTCAGGCTTACATTTTTACAGTAGTGTTAGGCCTCATTTGAACCGGCTTTATATTATTATTTCGAAAATGCTACTGACGGACAATATTCAAAGATTATGGAAAGGAAGTGTTTTGGTTAAGTTCATCTCGTGTTCTACGTATCAGTATGCACATTTGCCGCTATAATATTGCAAAGCAAAATAGGGGCCAATGTAGATTCCACCAAAACTCTTAACGCCGTTTTGGAAACGTGAGCGTCTTATCTTGAATATCCATAGAAACGTAAGTGACTGTTAGCCACAACTACTGTAAGCGTATTGACCAGAATAGCGATTGCAACGTTTTCTTACGATCTTCAAGCGCGAAATGTTTCTTGTACAAGGCACTGGGAAAACCGGAAGTGACGTTGGCATATGGAGTTTCACGACTGCTGAAATAGTTTTCGCTTCCGCATGCGGTCAAGGGCAAAAAGCTTGCATCACGTCATTTTCAGTTTCAAATGCCCTGAAACAAACCTGTGTTAGCTTCCGGGTTTCCTATAGCATGACTTTGTAACTTGTGTCAGTGCAAACGTTCACGAACGCAACGATTTAGAAAATGCCTTGATCGACAAACCGAATTTCATGTTGACAAAACTTGTGCCTCAACGGATGTTAATGAGTAATTTGTAGATTACGCGTACGTGGGACGCTTAATTTTGCAAATATAGATATAGATTTTTTAAGCAAAAATAAGCGATGAAAAGGCACAACGTTTCGACCTCTCCTAGGTCATTTTCAATTGAAAAAGTAAAACACAAAATTAGCATAAATATATACAAGCAGTTAAGAATAGACATGATGAAACAATGAAACAAGAACGAAACAAAACAACGAACAACACAGAAAAAAAACTTTTTTACAGTTTTTTTGGTTTTGTTCTTGTTTCATTGTTTCATGTTCCTTTTTTAGCTTCTTAAAAATTTTTATCGCACATATTTTATCACATTTTATAATTTAGCGTTCGTGACGTTCTTGTCTATTCTTAACTGCTTGTATATATTTAAGTTAATTTTGTATTTTACTTTTTCACTTGAAAATGACCTCAGAGTGGGTCGAAGCGTTGTGCCTTTTCATCGCTCATTTTTATTACAAAATCTAAACGAATTTGCAACGTAAAAAGTTCACGTCTTTCCAACGGCCTTCATTTTTTCGGTTCAAAGTCGGGAGAAGTCCTCAGTTGTCCGTAAATTACTTTCCAAAATTAAGCGTCCCAGGTACGCGTTTGAGACTCAATTAAGCAAATGCCAATATTACGAGAGGAATTCAACTACTTGAAGTATCATCCCTCACATAACACGAAGTTAATATGTTCTTTTTTCCGTTCTCATCTAACTTAATTTACGTATCTTGTCATTTATAGCTTTGTGACAAACGTTACAAAGTGCTTTCGGTGAGTTCATCTGATCAGAAAAGAAGAGAAAAGAGCAGAAACGACGTAAGTGTTACCTCGATCAACGAAAGCAACACAGCGAATTGATATAGTGCACAAAGTAGCACCTTCTACCGGTCTACTGAGTTTTGTCACTCAGATCTGCTACACAAATCCGTTTAAGCACTTGAACGGATAAGCGCTACATAAATATTATTGTATTGTATTGTATTAGTATCTGGCTTACGTTTGCGAGTGAACTTTTCGCAGTTAGGTCGTTATAGCTGTATACGAGAGTGGACTTCATACAAATATTTTTCTTTTTGAATAATCAAAACTAAAAAACACGAAGATGGAAGGAAATTGGAATTGGTATCCCTAAATAAGCCGTGAATAAGTAAAGGATGCTTGCAGACCTGTGTCATACTGGTCTCCAGTCCCCCTTTTTTCGGAAGAAATTTAGTACATGGGGGGGGGGGCAATTTGTGTTCATGCAACAATGCATGCTGAGCGTGAAGTCAACATTACGACAGATTAAAGAAGAATTTAAGTACTTGAAGTGACCACGAAGTTAATATATTCTTAATTTTTCCGTTCTCGCCCAACATCATTTAAGTATCTTGCCATTTATGGCTTCGTTGCAAAAGTTGTGCCCTTCCTGCAGTTTTTAATCATAAAAAGCACTTTCGGTGCTCGTGAGCTCATTTGATCAGAAAAGGGGAGGAAGCAACACATCAAACGATCGCGGTAAGTGTTAACTCAGCCGACGACAGCTTTCTTAATAATATAGTGAATGATATGCATGTTCACGGTACTGACCTGCTCTGGTTCGGCATTGCCGTGACAGTTTTGAAAATCATGATGAAAACATTTCGTCTTCATTGGCGACTACAGAACAACGTCACCACAAACAGTCCTTCTCAGGGCTACACTCACCTGGAAGATCATTCTTTTCCGATTTATTATGTGACTCCTGGATTCAAACCATTTACAGAGAACTTAGTGAACGAAGTGATAACAAAGTGTAGGGAAAAGACGCGAGACGATATTAGAAGATACACCGGATCAACATGAATAGATTTGGAAATTGCAAAGGGCTAAATCATGTAATTGGGTATAGCAGAGGGCTATATCACACAGTGAATGAACGGTGCCTTGTCTTTTCGTATGCGCGCCATAAAGGAAAACACGGAAAACTATATATCGTAGAAGAGATTAATAAATTTAGATTTCGGGAGAAAAAATATGAATTGCCAGTTTTTTTTTTATATATTCCGCAAACGAAAATTGCAAAAATTATCGCCAAAATGACCATGCGTCATTCAATCAGATAAACAAATCGTAACAAGGTATCAAAATTCGCAGATTTCTGTGAAATTTGGCCTGAACATTCCTTAGATGTTGTGAAACCAAAGCGTGTCGCCCATGGAGAACTTCAATGCAATACGCATCGCGTATTCTCTGCTGCTCGAACTTTACAGATTAATTAAAAAATAACCAGTCAGTGCTCACACACTTTTGGTGATTGATCCTTTGTGTTTAACACTGTGCAGTTATTTTGCCAATGCGCTTGGATTTGATACCCTATTAATTCAATTGAATGACAAGCGGTCATTTTCGTGGTTGTTTGCGATTTTCTTTTGCGGAATTGAAGAAACCGGCAATTCATTTTTTTTTTCGAAATCTACATTCATTTACCTTTCCAACGGTATTGAATTTGCCGTGTTTTCCTTTAAAATGGCGCGCATACGAATTTTTTTTCCCGGAGGACACCCACGAAGGTCCGGAGTAACCTTAACGAGAACATTCTTGACATTCTTCAGCAACTACCTGCATACCGTATTTTCTCAATTAGACGTCGGGGGCGTTTATTTAAAATTAGGCCTCGTATACCCAGCGTTTAATAAAGAAACTACGATACATGTACAGTGTAACGACTTCAAAAGGGTCTGGTTTTGCCCATCAAATCTGCAATGCGAATCAGTTAGACTTCAGAAACAATGTTGCAGTATGCAATGTCATTATAGCTGTGTGCGAGAGGAGACCGTGTACAAATTCGTTTCTTTTTCGATAATCAAAACTAAAACCACTTTGATGGTAGAAAATTGGAATAGCTATCCCTAAACAAGCAGTAAATTAGAAATTTGAGTTGCCTGGTCCCCATTCTCCTTTTTTTCTCGGAAGAAATTTAGTCCACGAGGGAGTCGAGCAATCCGATAAATGACCTTGCTGTTGTTGTCATTGCCTCTATTTCAGAAGGAGCAACTGGAAGCTAGAATGTATCTTGCGTTGGGAACGTGGCGATGCCTGTCGCTCTCGTTGTGGGTCCTATCTGTTATTCACATTAGCACACGGCAGACGACAGCTTCCATTTCATGTGCCATATTACCCTGCCCGAGTGTAAAAAAGGACTGGTACCCAGGGTTCAAACCTCAAGTTTCGTCACCTCCGTACGTACTCAGTGTAACCGATCAAGATGGTCGGTCCGCTTTCAACATACGGGCCTAACGTGGCAACACACACAAGTAAGTTGCTCTGTCCTAATTAAGGCTAAGATCGGTTGACATATATTTGAGAGGTCATGAAATATTTAAGGGGTGGGTGCTGATATGATGCAATGAAATGTAACAACGGACAAACTGTTTTAAATCACTGAATGCTGAGGATGACATTGCATGTCAGTTTCCAAGGGCGCATCCGGACTACCTCCTGTCAGTCCACTTGTGTCCTTATCAATTCACCCTACCCATCAAATGTAAGAAAACAATGTGAACAGGCCAGGCCACAACACCGGGGACTACGTCCCTTTTCCTTTTTGAAAAGTGATTTAAATTCTCTAATGTTCCCTGCAATCATTTATGTGAGAAGGTGGAGGAGGTGATACGATCATGATATATTTGAAGTTCAAATGGAACATTTGACTGAAAGACCAGCCTTCTAAATATTGATATCAACTTTTGCAATTGCAGTTGTTAGAAAGCCTGGGAAAAAATCAGGCTAACATCAGTGCAAAGGTTTTCCACCCATAAAATAACTTACAATATAAAACACTAGCTTGTTTCCACCTATGTATAAGCATGGAAGACGGAGAACCGACTTTTAGGAAATCTAATCGAAAGTGCAACACGCCGTACCGCTCTCAGCTGAGCAAAGTTTTTATCAGTTTTCTGCAACTTTTTGACATTTTTTTATCAACTTATTGATAGCTTCCGTTTCATTTGACCAATCAAATCTAAGAACGAGAGGAGGAGTCGCAACTGAGCGAACGTAAAACTTGACTAATTCGCCCCCCCCCCCCCCTGTTCTTTCATTTTAAATTGCCACTGAGTTGACACGGAAGCCATGAAAAAGTTGCCAAACTATGCAAGTGGAAACGGTACGTCACCCAGCACTGTAGAAGCTGGGGAGGGAAAGGCCAAGTAAACCTGCGATATGCTACCATCCTTTCTTTACAGGGTTTTGCATCGATGCCCCGAATTGCTTTATACTATGATAGCGCCATACTTTGACAGAATGGCCCTCTCAAGGCTGGCCTTTGCGATGACTGCATTCTAGGAAACTCATGTATCACCTATGGCCTTTTCAGGATTAAGAACGGTTTCCCCCAAGTCTACATGTATTCATGCATACATGTTTTCGTTTTTAGCCTTTTAGCTATATCATTTCCTGCTGTTTCCTTTCTCGTTTCAAGCCAGTGTTCTTGATGATGATTCCATCACACGCGCTTTCACTGCTTACCTGCTTGTTTTGTTTGACTGCGGCATCGCTGCGGAATGCCCTGCCCCAATCTGTCAATGATTCGGCATAAGCTGCAGTTGACATTTTTAAATGCAGACTCAAAGAACACCTTTTTATAAATGTTTACTGACGGAAGCTGATTTTCTCGTTTTGTTAATTTTTTTTAATCAGAGTAGTTTCTTTCTTTTTTACATTTAGACAGTTTTTAGTATTCAGCAAATTTTTAAACATCTGTAAAGCGCTGTTGATCTACCGGGAAACAGCGCTAGATAAATGTATTATTATCATTATTATTATTATTATTATTATTATTATTATTGTTATTATTATAGCAGTGCAAGACGTATATATGCTAACACCCTAAAAAGCATGCACAGGGCGTGAACGTAGCTTACGCAGCTAATTTTCGAGGGGAAAAAAACCTAACTTCTACTAAAATGAATAAAAAGCACTAATGCTGCTAAAATGTTCAAAGTCTCTTAAATACTAAAATGCCTCAAATAAATACAAGCCTAGAAACTATTATTATTATTATTATTATTATTATTATTATTATTATATTTATCATATTATTATCATTAAATAAATAAATGGTTGGTTGATGTTGTTGTTCTCTATTCACCTTTACAGTATCGCTGAATGGCACTTGGACAGGAAATAAAACAGAGAAGTTTGTTGGATTCATTATTTCTGTTTACAATGACGATTCAAGCAGAAGGCAGTCATTACGGGAGGAAGTAACTGGATATTTCGTGATACCATTGCACCAGGAAGCATCCACGACATCTTGCCACTTTGAGGCCAAGACTGATTCTTATAGAGTAAGTCATATTCCCAATTTTAAAATTCCTGTTTAAGGCCGCGGGTGACAAGCTGCTCATGAATAAATTTATAAGGCAAAAGTTTGGTGGAGGTCTTATGCTAAAAAACGTTATATCTTGAACGTTTGGGAGCCGATTCAGTTTAAACTTAACAGAGAGCTTGGACAATGGTGTAAGTGCAACAAGGTTGCTTTTGGTTTGATAGATTGCCCTTCTTTACGATGCTTTAAGCTCCCAAAGTTAAGATTTTGTAAAACGTGACTCCGTGTCCAAGTTTTCTCCTCGTGGAGAAGACAACACTTCTTGATTTTACCACTCATTGATCAGTTAAAACCTCTATTTTGTGATTTCAAGTTCCACTAAAAGTTATAAGCCTTTAAATCAATAAAATCGTCCTTCTTTAAATTTGAAGCCTTCAAAATTCTGTTAAAAAGTCTGTTTTAAAAAAGTGCTTCTGTTGTGACAACCTACAACACACCTATTTTACCTCTCTGTTGTGTCAGTTCAGGAAATTCTATATCCGCGCTGTATTCTTGGACACAAAATTGCTGGTTTTAGGGCTTCCGAAGGCTTACCGAATAAACACGAATGTTTAGGCAAGATTACGCTAATTATGGAAATTCAATTCTAACAGCTATTGTTCACCGTCCAGAAAAGAACAATACGTTGCAATTTAGAGATCGCAAATATTTGGATTGAATAATATAAGCGTTTCCGAAGCTCTATGTTAGCTATAAGGAGTATTATTTTAATTTTTGCTTTGTTTTTTGGAAAACTTCTCAAAAGTTTCTATTAACGTTTGAACGTAAAAAAAGTTGGACTTTACAATATCTTTTTGTTTAAAAACGTTTAAAAGTCACAACTCCGTAGCACGCGATTTAACGCACGTGCAATTATTGATTCAGAAACTGAAAGTTTTACTGAAGAGCTTCTTCATGAATATTTCGCGAAATGTCGCTATCATTCGTCGCACTCCGTGCATACGCTTTAAATAAATAAATGCTGATGACTTAGTTTCTCACCCGCGGCCTTAAGGAGGCTCGCAACGGTTTTTTTGGCCTTGGAGTGTATCTTTTGAAGTCAAAATTTCGCATAGAAGGTTAACTTCGATTTCCTTGATACTACACCACCTTTTCAAAATATGATCAAAGTTTATTTTCTCGCTTGTTTCCTAGCAACAGCTGTCACCATAGCAACGGTAATGGGCAACCCCTCATTTTAAATAATGTCGAATATCTCGAAAACTCGTCACACACTTTATAACGAAACTTGAACTATTTGAACTACTCAACCTACACAACTTGTATGCGAAATTAGGGAAAAATCTGTAAGAGCGTTTTCGAGTAAATCATGATTCATTTTTTACGGGCTGATTTTGGTCATTCCTGCAATTTTCTCCAATATTTCAAGAAAGATAAAACTTAACACTTTCTCTTTTCAGTTGAAGGATCTTTTATGATATCAAAACATTCTTAATGTTAGTACTTTGAGCTTCCTAGGTGGCTGCGATTTTAAGATATTTATATTTAAGAACTGCTAAAATGCAACACAAATCAGCCAAAAAGTTCGTAATTTGCATAAATAGAAATATTTCTAAATTGCCCTTACAGTTTTCTCTCTTAAACTGATTGCCGTTAGAATAATAGTTCTTTTTGATGTTCCAGTGAGTTTTAGGCTGAATAAACATTTCTGTTATTAGATAAGAAGGCTGAATCTCAGTCGAGTTTCAGTCGTTATTAACTTTCAACGAGCAACAGTTTTATTTTGTTTTTCCTGGTCTATTTCACGGTTATTCACGTGCAATGAATATTCACGCTGCGCTTTTGTCTTCTCGTGCATTTATAATTCCTTCTCATAGTAATAAAAAATTTCGTCTTCTAAGCTTCTTCCTGGAGACTCTTTTCCATTATTCTTTAAATACTGACTGACGTTTCAGCATTTTTAATCACGGATTTAATTACACTGGGGCCGAAAAATGAACAAGCTCAGAAGACGAATATATATTTTTTTTATTAGGAGAAGAAATTATAAGCGCACGAGAGGACACAAGCGCAGCGTGTATAAATATTAATTGCACGTGAATAACCGTGAAATAGACCAGGAAAAACAAAATAAAACTATTGCTCGTTGAAAGTTATTAACGACTGAAACTTGACCGAGATTCAGCCTTCTTATCTAATGACAGAAATGTTTATTCAGCCTAAAACTCACTGGAACATCAAAAAGAATTATCATTCTAACGGCAATAAATTTAAGAGAAAAATCTGTAAGGGCATTTTAGAAATATTTCTATTTATGCAAATTACGAACTTTTTGGCTGATTTGTGCTGCATTTTAGCAGTTTTAAATATAAATATCTTAAAATCGCAGCCACCTAGGAAGCTCAATGTACATTAAGAATGTTTTGATATCATAAAAGATCCTTCAACTGAAAAGAGAAAGTGTTAAGTTTTATCTTTCTTGAAATATTGGAGAAAATTGCAGGAATGACCAAAATCAGCCCGTAAAAAATGAATCATGATTTACTCAAAAACGCTCCTACAGATTTTTCCCTAATTTCGCATACAAGTTGTGTAGGTTGAGTAGTTCAAATAGTTCAAGTTTCGTCATAAAGTGTCTGACTAGTTTTCGAGATATTCGACATTATTTAAAATGAGGGGTTGTCCATTAACGTTGCTATAGTGACAGCTGTTGCTAGGAAACCATTGAGAAAATAAACTTTGATCATATTTTGAAAAGGTGGTGTAGTATCAAGGAAATCGAAGTTTACCTTCTATGCAAAATTTTGACTTTAAAAGATACACCCCAAGGCCAAAAAAACTGTTGCGAGCCTCCTTAGGAATCATTTCCCGCGGGAAAATCTCAACTTGCCATTTCAGGGTCCCAAATCACTATTTTCTTTTAAAGAATATTTTTCTCGAAACGCCTGCTCACTAACTGCCAAACTACAAAAACGGAGTTCAAGGAAACTTAAGTCAAAAGTATGCTTTTAAATAGCTTTCGGCTTATATCCAGGAGGGCTTATAACCGGAACTCTTTGTTCCCACGCTGGTGGGTCTAAAGTTGGGGAGAGTTTGGCTTATTACCATGTTCTGTAAAGTATTTATAAGGTGTTTTTAAAAAATAAAATCCTTTTATTTCCTAGAGTAGATTTTTGAATATCTTTCCCTTAATGATGGATCATAACAATTACAGACATCTTGAGAAACCGCCTAGTCGTGTCGTTATAGTTTTTTTAATTAATTGAAAAATTGTTTCACTTGCCAAGAATTGGCATTTTATCGAGTTCACAATGACTTATGTTACTCATGCATGCTGTTATGACATCCCTTGGGTTTTGTGCTCGTCTACTTGGACTCATGATAGAAAAATTCACACTCAAGGTAATAGAAAATGAGAGTTCGCTTACGCCCAGTTATAAAGATTGAATTTTTCTAATATCCTATTGCCAGCTGTGTTGCGTTCTTATCTAGAGTATACGTAAAAACGGCAATTGCTTTGCCTTAAGGAAATTTGTGATCAGCTGTTTTTATACTGGATTTTTTTCAGGATGCTGTGATAGCTCAAAACTCTACTTACAAAGAGTGGGACAGTTTTCAAATAAAATGGAAGACACCAACGAAGTACTCATCTCAGAAAATCATCATAAGGTTTCAACTGAATTTTTTGGTAACCTATCCAGGCGCCCAGGTTGCAGAAACAAGGGAAAGAAGGCGAGCAAAGAAAAGAAATTTTTGCGAGTGAAAAGGAAAAAAGAAAAAGGACAAGAAGAGTGGAAAATTGTCATCCGGCTTTGTACAGAATGTGTCATGAGCTTTAGACAGGCGCAATTCTAGTAGAGCTCGCGATCGTCATTAATATTTCCCTCTTCACGCCTCAACTTTCCTTCACAACCTCCAACCTGAACTCCTGGACCAGGATAATTCTGTGGCTAATCATATCAGCGGTTTTTCCATGTCTAGAATAATTTTTTGTCCCTTTTTCTTTTTAATTCCTTAGTTCTTTTTTTCCCCTCTTTTTCCAGTGCCAGCGTCGTGAAGGAGTACGGTGTCTACTGGGATGGAATCAGTTTGTCTCTTAACGGTAAGAATTCTCGCATTTCATGCTCCCGCGTTGTGAGCAAAATCACGGGCGAGTAATTTGAGCTGAAACGAGCAGGGAAATAAGCCAGAGGAGCTGGGCAGTAAAATTGTGAGAGTAACTAGGACCGTTTCTTTCAAGATGGCAATACCTTATTAACCAGCATCGTTCATTTTGTCCTAGGCTTGTTGTTGTTGTTTTCTCATGTAAATTGGGGCCATTGTTTTTTAAACTTTACAAAAACAACGTTTTGGTAATTGCACTTGGTAAAATCACGCCGTTGTGAAAATAACCTGTGCTAGTATACCACAGTAAACTGTAGTAAACTGACTCCACCTGTTTACGTGTATTTTCCCGTTCACTTTCCGGCTTCTCACCCGCGAGGGGTTTTGCTTGTTATTCGCATAACCTGAAACCTGAAAGAAGTTATATTCGTTGGACTTGACAAATCCAATACCAAACGCAGAACTTAGCAAATGAGGGTAATTTCCCAATTTTAAAGAAAAAACGGCTTCGTTCGAATGGGTGTAGAATTTCAAAGCAGAAACATCCAACCTATAATGTTTATCATAACTAGTTGCCTCGTTAACTTAATGATTTTCTCTTATCCACAGGTGCTGCAGCCATCCCTGTTCAATTAATCAGTATTCTGCTTCTTGTCTACACCGTGCTTCACAGTTTTTGTATGTGATAGGAATACATTCTGTCCAGTTTGTTACTATTTGGATGAAAAAATTCCAAACAATACCTACCGTAAATCGATTCCAACCTGGTAGAGTAGGAAACTTTTATTATTATTATTTTTTCGACTGCTCAGTAACGATGTAAAACCAGCCGTGTAAAAGCATCTTGATGTTTTAGTAATTTTTTTATATGTATTCCCTGGGAATCACGTTACAAGTGTTCATAGTACTTCAGTAAGATTGGGGAAAATTATCGTTAAACTGCGTTTTTAACGACATAATACTGACATTAATATCAAATACCATTACCTTCGAGTATCACAAATAATATCCCATATATTAATAAAGTTAGACTTGGATCTTAGATCAGTGAAAAAAACTGGTATCGGCCGAATAGCCGAATATATGTAAAATATGTGCAAAGCTAAATTACATGTGAACCAGGAGTACCTGACTGGGCCGCTGGACGAAAAAACCGCTCTACAGGCTGGAATAAAGCTGGCTGAGAATTTAAACATTTAGGTAGGTAACTGGTTGGGATTTTTCCTAACCGCACGGCTTGCTGAGAATTGATATTAAAACGCTGCTCCTAGCTAGAATGTATCAAGTGTTACAGTAGTTGTTGTGGTTGACAGAATTGGTCAAAATTGACCAAAATGAAACTTGTACGCAAAGATCTTTTCTTTCTGAATACGTTGCTTATCAAAACGGGATTGCTTGACAAAAAAGCTAATAACGTTGAAAATGTTTGAGTCCACATATCACCTCAGGGGTCGTATACAACCTCACTTGGCCGAAAAGGGCGAAAGGCTTACGAAACATGAAGTTTTTGAAGCCAATACTTACGGAAATTAATTGATATTGTATTCTCTTACGACGGATGTACAATGGTCCATCAAAAATGATGAGTCTTGGCAAATTTTCATTGAGTATCGAAATCTTGGAGTTTTAAAATAGTGTCGGCATCTGGGGCGCGTGAGAACTGGGGACCGTCTCGAAACCTGGCAAATCTTGCGTGAGCTTAGTCCCCGGGGGGGGGGGTACTCCCTATAATGGGCTATACGGGGAGGCTCCGCCCGAAAGGGTTACCTTTTGCAGGCTTCAGGTATATAAAAGGGTAGGGATTTCACCAGCTGAAGTATATGAAAGGGTAGGGAAATCTGTCATTTAGGTATTTAAAAGGGCCTTTAATTAAAATATTTCGGGTAGACGCACCTTATGACTGAATCATTTTAATTTATTAAACACTACATGAAAAGTGTTCACACACTACATGAAAAGACTTCCTTCCAAGGGTCTAGAAAAGGGACGCAGTGCTCTTAAGTAGGTATGTGAAAGGGGTACCATTTTTCAATGGAAGGTATGCGAAAGGGGTACCTTTTCTGTCAAAAATGGTATATAAAAGGGTAAGGGGTTGGACCTCGGGGCGGAGCCTCCCCGTACAAAAATTTGTTGAGTGCCCCCCCCCACCCCCCCCCCCCCCCCCCGCGGCTTAGTCTGAAACATCGCCAGACAGGAAAATAATTTCGACGAGGGAAATAATTCATAGTTTATAAACTGGAAAGACCACAGCGACAAGGCGTTGAGAGTTGCCGGATCTTAAGTAGACCTGGATCAGTAAAACATTTGAAGTAAAAAAATATACGGAACGACTGATCCTTACGGCAGTTAAAGAAACGAAGACACAGAAGACGAAATACGTAAAGCAAAAAAACGTATGAAACAAAAAATTGCCCGATATTTCGGTTTGGAAAACAAACCTTCTTCAGGGGCTACAAAAGTAGAATGAGTAAATACGTTACAGGACCGTCGAAATAATTCATTGTGACTACAGCCGTGACACGGGCATTCAAAGTGAAATAGTTTATTGAGGAATATGCAGTTAGTAATCTGATGTTTGCACGAGCTAGATCACATGACAACACCCTTAATAATAAGCCTCTCATTCGTGTCGTCAGAATATTAATTTCTGACTAATTCGTTGCCAGGTCACTCAACCGTCAGAAATTACATTTTATACTTTATCAGCACGCAACTTTCACTAGCTTGAGTCTCGGGAAAGAATTTGACAGAAAAGTGAAATATTGTGTTTGTATTATAAAAAAAACCTGTGATTTATCAAAGACGGGCCCTTAAAAGCTTGAGTTAATTTGAGAGCCACTAGAATTACAGCTCTGAATTCTCCTACAACCCTCATATTTTCAGTATTAAAAATGCCAGGGGCTTCATAAAATTGCGTTAACTGTATCACCTCCTCCAGTTTACGTGACCACTTGTCGAAAGGTGATCCCGAACTAAACGTCCGGAGTTAAACGTTTGTCTTTACATAATTACATGATTTTCTTGATCAGCGTTAAATATTTTGATGCGGCAAAATTGACCCAGTGTCGATTCTGGCGTTTTTGTTCCTTCTTTATATGAGCTAGATTTCAAATGCGTGGATTGAGATAATTTGTCTGCTAGTTAAACTAAAAGACAGACTTTTCATAGCCAAATAAATTTATTATTATGAGTGTATCTGTCCTGGATCCCGGGAACAACTAATTCGTTCCTTTCAGCAGCTTTGATCCCTTCAATGTTCAGTTCATTTGAATCGAGACTTCCAGAACTTTTCCATGACCTATTTTGATTAAATTCGTATAATGTCTAAAACCCTCTTGAAAATTGCCATTGCCACCATTTTTCGAATTCCTCCAAATAAACGTCACAGGCATTGCATAGCCCTGTCCCCAAGAAAACCACAGTCAAACTATCACCATCTTCTATCCCCACCCGTGAACCCATATATCATTAACACACCAATACTGACCTTGAACAACCTACTACGACGAAATTACTTCCTTTTCGTATTCCTGTAAGACGACGCCTCCATAAGGCCCGGCTTAACAAGGGTCACGACCTCTCGGATTTTATCATTTTACACTCTCCATATATACTTTCAAACTGCATGCAGCCTGCCACAGCAGCCGATGTGAAACAAACTGCAGAAGAAAAACTGGATACTGTCGCAGGCTAGCAGCTCGGCTTGCTAGTATTTTCCGGGATAATTCGTGGGGCGGGGATGGTACAGGAGAGGGACTAAAATCAGGCTCCCAGTCCATTACTCTTTAAACCCCATTTCCCTACTTTGTTGGCTCCCGGCTTACGCCGAATCGACGTCTTTAATCGGTGTCTGGTTGCCAAGGTAAGGGACGTCTGATTCAGTGATGTGGACTTTGTTTTATTATTATTTTTCTTAATTTTAGCACGCTGCTGATACTCTATTCCCAGAGGTTTTTATTTCTTCTTCCTAAACGAAATTGAGATGCGAGCTCGCAGCTCAGTGTCGCAGCTTTGTGGCTGAGGTTCGTATGAGAGGATACGCTGCCGTTGACCAAATACGTATTTGCTGAGTCATTAAAGTCTTCCGCCTTAAACCGCCACGATTATCTTAATCAGTATTGTTTCATCCACGTTTAATGCTTTTTATTGCGACAAGTAATCGGTTATACTCCATTCATGATACGTCTTACTGATTCATTTTTGGTTTGTACAAATCCAGATACAAAGCTTTGTGCCGATGATTTGTAGCAGTGTTGCATCATCGATCTTGGGCGCAATCAGCAGTCTTAATCTATTAATTTTAATCGGTCAGAATAAAACACGGCTCAAGTTCTTTTGAGAAAAAGAAAAAAAGCCTATGGGACCAGGGTTTGGATAAGGGTAAGCGGATCCGTCTTCCAGATGTCAAATTTGATAAATGGCGAGTTATAATAAACGAAATGTTAACTGAAGTGCAAAACGTTCAGTGCGCAAGAGTACATGCTTGGGCATCCTGCTTGGGAAAAACTGGAAAAACCCAGACCTGTACTGCCGCTGCGACGTGTAAACTAATGCCTTCGTCTGAAATCTGATCTTACAAGCATGTATTCCAGCAATTATCATTTCTTATTGAGCTGAATATCTCTCTGTACGACGAACTCTCACCTAGATTAGATATTTTAAGGTGGATCGCTTACAGGAGGTTCAATGGTCTTTGAAAGCGTCCTTTCAGCAATTACCGATATTAAATTAAACTCTTTTTTCAATCGGTATTTCTCAAAGATTAATTACTCCCTGATGACATGTTCAACGAATGAATAATCGTTTTTTTTTGTTGTTGTCATGGTGAATGCCTGCCATCTTCGGCAAAGGTGACGTTTGGTAGTAGTCCCGCGCTTTAATGAGAGACTTGAGTTGAGACAGAATCCTGGAAAGATCTTTCCTGTCGGGATGGTATTCGTGCAAGTCTGATGGTCTGTACAAATCCCATGGGTATACCACTGTAACGCTTCTGACCCTGGGGCAAGTTTCTGGGCCGCCCCTGGGTTACCCTGGGAACGCAACCATCGTCATCACCACTATCATCGCCATGATCATCATAATCAACACTATGTTCACCATTAACGTTGTTATAAGATACAATCATAATCGTTAGAACCATTACCACCATCACTGTCACTATCATTGGCATCATTACCGTTTCTCGAATTCATCCACCGCATCCTCCACACCCTCCACATCCTCCACACCCTCCACATCCTCCACATCCTCCACATCCTCCACACCCTCCACACCCTCCACACCCTCCACATCCTCCACACCCTCCACACCCTCCACACCCTCCACACCCTCCACACCCTCCACACCCTCCACACCCTCCACATCCTCTGCATGCTCCACATCCTCCGCAACCTCCGCAACCTCCGCAACCTCCGCAACCCCCACAACCACCACAGCTACCACAACCACCGCAAATGCCATCTCCAATGTCATACTTCAAAAACGAGTTCGTTGGTACGGTGCTAGAGTAGTAACCGGCTGCAACTACAAGGACGATGTCTTCACTGCGTATCCTACGGAATTTGCCGCTCCTGGTCTGGCGCACGTTCTGATCACAAGACGGTGCTGTAAAGGGCGAGGATTGATAGGGCTGGCAGAGGAGGTGCAGAATCGCAATTGAAAACCCAAGCGCTATTGTCTCCGGTACGTCATTTACCTCAGAAGGAAATGAAATTTCGCCCGTAGTCAAGTTAACGTCGATAACGACGTTGTGGCCCAGGAGACCAATAGAAAACCTGTCTCCTTTTCTCTCTACTCGCTTCCATTCCTGTGTTCCGAAAAGTGAAAAGAATTTGATGGAAAGATTCCCAGGTTGGCCTGGTATGCCAGGCTTTCCTTTAATACCTGGAGTGCCTCATGTCCCAGGTTCGTCTGGCTTCCCAGGAACACCACGTACACCAGGTACACGAGGTACACCAGGTACACCAGGGACACCTTTGACACACCCCTCCCATTTTTCGATACAGATGCCCCAGTCTTTGCTTCCTCGAATAACGATTGCTCTCTCTCCTGCCGTCTGGTCCATGGTGCAACATTTTTCTGGGTTACTGACTTGGCTAATGTTTGGAAGTACGTCTCCACGGATTAGATGTGCCGAGCTTGCAACATTTCAAGAGCAGTCGATAACCTCAACAGAGGAGAGCCGCAGTTGTGCGGAGTGCGTAACTCGGCAAGTAAACGCTTTCCTACCGCGGTAGTCTACTAACAAATTAACTAACATCTCACAAGGCTCCGCCCACGACCGAGCCAAAGATCTCGATGAGAGGAATAATGTCGGAGCGCTTAAAATCTGAGAAGGGTCCTCCACGCTGCCGAACACTCTCCCTGGTTTCACTTTGAAGGAGTACCCAGCAAGCACTGGCGGATACGTCACGGTGGTAAACCTAACAACGTGTTGATCGGTGAACTTAACTTCGTGCGTTGTTGGTACAGGAGCTGCGGTGCTCTTAGGGACCTTGTCGAGATAGTCCACAAACACGTAACCGTTGTTTTCAGTAAATACCTGTGAGAAGCAGGACCAAGGTCTATCGCGGTAAATGCAAACCTGAAAAAAAGAAGAACCTGACAAGTTTCTTTACCGATTTATTTGGATGACTTTGTTATAGTCGTTTCTGAATCAGTGTTTGTAAGTGCCTTAAAGAGCGCGTGTTTTCAGCTAAACGTGGAATTCGAGTATCCTTTGTTTAGCTTTAAGGCGTTTTGTCGGATTAATAAAACAAACTCGCGCCAATTCTTCACCTCGACCATTTAGCCCTGAGGGGTGGGGGAAGGGGGGCAGGGGGGCAGGGGTGCTGACTTTGAACGTCTAATTTATAACTTTTTATCATGCAAGGTAAAGCCACCAAATGTTGTGACTTTTCGCAAATATAAGTTTATCTGGGAACAATTTAGCATGACATGTAGTTTGTTCAAAACATTTGGTATTGCCATCGCAACCTAATTTTAACAGGCAGGGTTTTTTTTCAGAATTTTAAATTTTCCTGTTTTTAATGAAAAATAAAACTTCAGTTAATTTTAAGTGTTGTTGTGTTAGGTTCTAATTACTTTCGGGGCAATTTTGGTGATTTTTTAGTGAACGTAGAGCGCGCTACCTCACCACTTAGGTTTTGATAACTGGCAGCGAAATTTTTAAAACAGGAAACTTTTTTCGCTCAAACGTAGAACAAATAACTACATCCCCCAGCTGTTCACATTTCAATCAGTAATTTATCTGCATGTATTAGTATTGTAATAATAATCCTAATGTATATTGAACCTCTACTTAAAACATTAACTTGATGAACCTAACTTTTGAACAACTGTATTAATGTTTATACATCTTTTATCTGAGGTATAAGTAATCCTTTATTTCACTTGCGCTTGTTGGATATGAGGTAACAAAATATATTTATAATGCACGGAGTTGGACCTTATGATCACCTTACTCTTCCTTGATGTCCCACCTCCTTCATGTGAAGATTCTCTAACAAGCGCGAGTGAAATGATCATCAACTTTGGTAACCATTGCTGAATTTTTTGCCATATATTTAGATGAAACAATTACTTCACAGAAAAAAAATGGCAACATTGCATTCAATTTTCTTAATTATATGGTAAAAAGCAGGCTCATTCACTGGTAACCTGTGTGCAGTGAACCAATCAGAAAGCTGAAGATTAAGTTAATTAAAATAATTTTTCATAGTGGTTGTTCTTTCTTGAATAATATGTTTATTTGTAGACAGATTTGGCCCACAGAATTCCTGAGGCACCAGTTAGACTAGGGGTGCAGAATTTCTGCGGCACCAGTTAGTCTAGGACGCAGAATTTCTGCGGCAACAGTTAGACTAGGGGTGCAGAATTAAATTCTGCGGCACCAGTTAATCGAGGGGTGCAGAATTTCTGCGGTGCCAGTTAGTCTAGGGGTGCAGAATTTCTGTGGCCCCAGTTAGTCTAGGGATGCAGAATTTCTGCAGCACCAGTTAGTCCAGGGGTGCAGAATTTCTGCGGCACCAGTTAGTCTAGTGGTGCAGAATTTCTGCGGCACCAGTTAGTCCAGGGGTGCAGAATTTCTGTGGCACCAGTTAGTCCAGGGGTGCAGAATTTCTGCGGCACCAGTTAGTCCAGGGGTGCGGAATTTCTGTGGCACCAGTCACTCCAGGGGTGCAGAATTTTTGTGGCACCAGTTAGTCCAGGGGTGCAGAATTTCTGCAGCACCAATCAATGAAGGGCTGCAGAATTTCTACCGCACCAGGCAATTTGAGGCTGCAGAATTTCTGCGGCACCAGTCAATTTGGGGCTGCAGAATTTCTGCGGCACCAGTTAATCCAAGGGTGCAGAATTTCTTTGGCACCAGTTAGTCTAAGGGTGCAGAATTTCTGCGGCACTAGTTAGCTGAATGGGGTTGCAGAAATTCTTCAGTATCTGGGAAAAGAAATAAATTAAAAGTATCTTATACCATACAATGTTAACTAGTTACTACCGAATTTCTTTTTGTTTCTGATATTCTGGAACTTTTTGGCTGAACACAGGAATTGTCAGCAAAAATGAAACAAAAAATGCATATGAATGAAACATTCCGCCAAATTAAGCATATTTATGTTTAAAAAACGTATTTTGGAAAAACACAAAATGTTTTGGAAGGCGTTCTTTTAGTATGAGTATGGGGCTCCACTCTGCGGCCTTTGTCCGCAAAGGAGTTCCGCTAAAAAGCCTCGGGAAGACCAAGGCCAGAAATGTATGCTTCATTTCTCATTTGATACGCCCTCTCTTGAGGAAAATATTATATTCTGTCCTGGAACAACTAATCCGTTCCTTTCAGCAGCTTTGATCCCTTCAGTGTTCAGTTCATTTGACTTGAGACATTCAGAACTTTTTCGTGACCTATTTTGATCCGTATAATGTCTAAAACCCTCTTGAAAATTGCCATTGTCACCATTTTTCGAATTCCTCCAAATAAACGTCAGAGGCATTGCATAGCCCTGTCCGCGAGAAAACCACGGTCAAACTATCACCCTCTTCTATCCCCACCCGTGACCCCATACATCACTAATACACAAATCAATCGTCCACTGACCTTGAACAACCTGCTACGACGAAATTCCTTTCTTTTGGTATTCCTTTAAGACGACGCCTCCATAAGGCCCGTCTTAACAAGGGTAACGACCTCTCTGGTTTTATCATTTTACACCCTCCATATATACTTTAAAAACCACATGCAGCCTGTCACAGCAGCCGATGTCAAACAAACTGCAGAAGAAAAACTGGATACTGTCGCAGGCTAGCAGCTCTTCTAGTATGTTCGTAATTCGTGGGGCGGGGGATGGTACAGGGGAGGGTCCAATATCAGGCTCCCTTCTTTGTTGGTTGTTGCAAAATATTACCCAATATTTTGTGGCAATTGCGCCACTTTGGAGGTTTCGCCTTCCGATACCGTGAACCATATGCACTAGTTTACCCATATTTTAATTATGGTAACATCATACCGGCAAATACTTATCCAGCTTGATTAAATTGAATTAAGAGCTGCATTATGGGGGTTCGATACAAATCATTAATTACAGCCATTACGTACCAACTGTAAAACAGTGGATAAAGAGTGTCAAATTTGGAATTGTCGTCCAAATGATGTAAGGGTTTCAAATCAATCAGCAGTCTTCCCGGCACATGTTATTAATTATTTTTAAGGGTTCCAAATCATTCAACATTCTTTTAGCTAAAAATAAGGAAAAATTAAGTAACTAATTGATTAATATTGTAGTGATTAATACTTTAACGAGCGCTGCGTCAGATGACGACCAAAATCTAGTTCTCAAAAGCCTTTATTGCTACACTCTGCAAGTTTTTCTAGTGCAAAATCACCAGCACGAAATCCCCGAAATCTCCCCGTTATAACTCGTTAAACTTTTTTATACCTAATGTTACGTGTACTACGTAAATTATTCGCGATATAACCGTCCTTCACAATTATGTTAACTGTTCGCAATGTAACAGTTCGATACAACTCGTGCACAATAGTTCTAAAGTAACTGTTTCGTTACAATACTATGTAGTAAGGAAATGAGGAATTATAAACTAACTAAGGGGTATAAAATGCACGCTAGTAAATTGTACATGCTTTATCATGCAAGATTTCAGTCTTGTGAATAGATGATTGTAGCAGGGGCTCTCCCTGTGAAGGCCAAAACGGTACGTTGAGAGCTCTTGCTCTATAATATATACATACAATATATCTATTGTAAACCATTTTAAATGGAAAGAAATAATAAATGACAGCTAGATTGATTGACTGATTGCCTGAAGTATGCCCGTGACACACACGTGGGACCGTTACGTGACGCAAGTACCATGAAAAAATTAGCAGGTGCTTACGCCAAATTGCCATCTTTTCCCGGTGTCTGGTTGCCGAGTTAAGGGACGTCTGATTCAGTGGTGTCGACTTTGTTTCATTGTTATTTTTTCTTAATTTTAGCACGCTGCCAATACTCTAGTCCCAGAGGTTTTTCTTTCTTCTTCCTAGAAGAATTTGGGCCGCGAGCTCGCAGCTCAGTGTCGCAGCTTCGTGGCCGAAGTTCGTATGAGAGGATACGCTGCCGTTGACCAAATACGTATTTGCTGAGTCATTAAAGTCTTCCGCCTTAAGCTGCAACGATTATCTTAATCAGTATTGTTTAATCCGTGTTTTATACTTTTTATTGCGACAAGCAATCTCTTATACTCGATTATTCGTCTTGCTGATTCATTTTTGGTTTGTACAAATCCAGATACAAAGCTTTGTGCCGATGATTTGTAGCTTGATGCATCATCGATCTGGGGCGCAATCAGCCCTTTTTAATCGGTCAGAATAAAACAGGGCTCAAGTTCCTTTGAGAAAAAGAAAAAAAGCCTCTGGGACCAGGGTATGGATAAGGGTAAGCGGATCCGTCTTCCAGATGTCAAATTTGATAAATGACGAGTTATAATAAACGAAATGTTAACTTCAGTGTGCAAGAGCACATGCTTGGGCATCCTGCTTGGTAAAAACTGGAAAAACCCAGACCTGTACTGCCGCTGCGACGTGTAAACTAATGCCTTCGTCTGAAATCTGATCTTACAAGCATGTATTCCAGCAATTATCATTTCTTATTGAGTCGAATATCTCTCTATACGACCAACTCTCACCTAGATTAGATATCTTAAGGTGGGTCGCTTACAGGAAGTTCCATGGTCTTTGAAAGCGTCCTTTTAGCAATGACCGATATTAAATTAAACTCTTTTTTCAATCGGTATTTCTCAAAGATTAATGACTCCCTGATGACATGTTCAACGAATGAATAAGTGTCTTTTCATGGTGCATGCCGGGCATCTTCAGCAAAGGTGACGTTTGGTAGTAGTCCCGCGCTTTAAGGAGAGATTTGAGTTGAGACAGAATCCTGGAAAGTCCTTTAATTTCCTGTCAGGAGGGTATTCGTGCAAGTCTGATAGTCTGTACAAATCCCATGGGTATGCCACTCTAACGCTGCTGACCCTGGGGCAATTTCTCGGCCGCTCCTGCTTGCCCTGGCAACACGATCATCGCCTTCACACTATTATCGCCATGATTATCATGTTCAACACTACGTTCACCATTAACACTGTTATTATATACAATCATATATAATCGTTAGTACCTTTACCACCATCACTGTCACTATCATTGGCATCATTACCGTTTCTCGAATTCATCCACTACATCAACTACCTCCACTACATCCACTACATCCACCAGATCCACCAGATCCACCAGATCCACCAGATCCACCAGATCCATCAGATCCACTACATCCACTAGATCCTCCGCATGCTCCACATCCTCCACATGCGCCACATCCCCCACAGCCTCCACAGCCTCCGCAACCCCCACAGCTACCACAACCGCCGCAAATGCCATCTCCAATGTCATACTTCAAGAACGAGTTAGTTGGTACAGTTCTAGAGTAGTAACCGGCTGCAACTACAAGGACCAGGTCTTCACTGTGTATCCTACGGAATTTGCCGGTCCCGATCTGGCGCACGTTCTGATCAGAAGACGGTGCCGTGAAGGGTGAGGATTGATAGGGCTGGCAGAGGAGGTGCAGAATCGCAATTGAAAACCCAAGCGCTATTGCCTCCGGTACGTCATTTACCTCAGAAGGTAATGAAATTTCGCCCGTACCCAAGTCGACGTCGATCACTACATTTTGGCCCAGGAGACCAACAGAAAACCTGTCTCCTTTTCTCTCTACTCTTTTCCATTCCTGTGTTTCGAAAAGTGAAAAGAATTTGATGAAAAGATTCCCAGGTTGGCCTGGTATGCCAGGCTTTCCTTTGATACCTGGCCTACCTCGCGTCCCAGGTTCATCTGGCTTCCCAGGAACACCAGGTACAGGAGGAACACCGAGCTTACCAGGGACACCTTTGACACACCCCTCCCATTTGCCGATACAGATGCCCCAGTCTTTGCTTCCTCGAATAAGGATTGCTCTCTCTCCCACCGTCTGGTCCATGGTGCAACATTTTTCTGGGTTACTGACTTGGCCAATGCTTGGAAGTACGTCTCCACGGATTAGATGTGCCGAGCTTACAACGTTTCCAGAGTAGTCGATAACCTCAACAGAGGAGAGCCGCAGTTGTGCGGAGTGGGTAACTCGGCAAGAAAACGCTCTCCGACCGCGGTAGTCTACTAACCAATTAACTGACATCTCACAAGGCTCCGCCCAAGATCCAGCCCAAGCACTCGGTGAGAGGAATAATGTCGGAGCGCTTAAAATCTCAGAAGGGTCCTCCACATTGCTGAATTCATAACCTGGTTTAACTTTGAAGGAGTACCCAGCGAGCACTGGTGGATAAGCTACGGTGGTAAACTTAACAACCTGTTGATCGGTGAACTTAACTTCGTGCGTTGTTGGTACAGGAGCTGCGGTGCTCTTATAAGGGACCTTGTCGAGATAGTCCACAAAATAGTAATTTTTGTCTTCATTAAATGGCTGCGAGAAGCAGGACCAAGGTCTATCCCGGTAAATGCAAACCTGAAAAAAAACGTAACCTGACAAGTTTCTTTCCACCGATTTAATTTATTCGGTTGACTTCGTTATAGTCGTTTCTGAATCAGTGTTTGAAAGTGCCTCAAGAAGCGCGTGCTTTCAGCTGATCGTGGAATTCGAGTATCCTTTGTTTAGCTTTAAGGAGTTTTGTCGCGCCAATTTCTTTACCCTGTTTAGCCTTGGGGCAGGGATGCTGACTTTAAACGTTTAATTTATAACTTTTTATCATGCAAGGTAAAGCTACCAAATATAGTGACTTTTCGTAAAGTTTATCTGGGAGCAATTTTGTATGACATGTCGTTTATTCAAAACATTTGATATTGCCATGGCAACCTTATTTTAACAGACAGGGTTTTTTAAGAATTTTAAATTTTCCTGTTTTTAATGAAAAATAAAACTTTTTCCGTTAATTTTAGGTTTGTTAGGTTCTAATTACTTTCGGGCCAATTTTGGTGATTTTTAGTGAACGTAGAGCGCGCCACCTCACCACTTAGGGTTTTGAGAACTGGCAGCGTAATTTTTAAAACAGGAAACGTTTTTTCGCTCAAACGTAGCACAAATAACTACACCCAAAAAGAACACGAAAATCACTGCTAATTTGGCAAAGCGTAAACAACAGGTATTCATGTCGGGAAGGAAGCATCGGTTCTTTGCATAAGAGGACAAATGCTGTATTTGTTTCTGTTTTGTTTAAAAGTCTCTTAACGGTTTCTCTTCTAGCTTCAGCTTGAAACAAGCTGAGATTAATAGAGAGACGGGCTTTGAGAAGGCAACAAGCTAGCGCTCAAGCATGTTTTAACGTTTTGATTTTTGAAAGTTTGAAATACATGAGGTATCCGTGCGGCACAATTTAAATCACGTTGCTATATCTGATGCAGAAACTGAGCTTTTTACGGAAAAAGACTGTTCGATTCATTAATACTTCGAGCAGTGTCGTTACCATTTGTCGCATTTCGTGTATACGCTTTAAATAAATATATAAAATACTGATGTCCTTTGGTCTCATCCGCGCCCTTATGATTAAATTCTAAAAACAAAAGCGTGACCATTCAAATAAAGAGCTACTTAGCAACAGTATGTATTTTGATGTACTATTCGTTTATACTAATTTTTCCAAAGGACACCATTACCATCATTAGAAGGGGGTATTCTGTTGATCATCTAAATCATGACCATTGAAATAAGATGATCAGTACTCTTCTGGGGTTCTGTTTATTATACTGTAACTGAAGGGATTCTTAAGTTTAATTGTGGCGACACATTCTCAAATAAAAGATTCTGAACGGTACTTTCATGTGGAATGTTTTGCTATGAAAGTTTTCTAAAATTTTGCATCCCAATTTCAACTTAAGTGTCATTGCCTGAGAAAGTGTTCCAGAGGTTGGAAATAGGGGTCAACCAATTTTGTTGAAACTTGCTGCAGAAGTTAGCCTTGATGAGATATTCCAAAAGCCAATTTGGTTTTGTTTTCTAACTTTTGGCTGAAAAGTTTCAGGGGGGGGGGTCCCATCTGGGGCCTTCAATTCACTGAAAATCTTGCTTTTTAAGGAGTAGGATTAGAGTTAAATAAAAACAAAACTAAAGGTCCTTTGGACTCATTGATGGTATGGTGTGTTTCTACTATAAATACTCTTTCAGTTCATATGTAGGGATTTGGCAAAGAGGGATATGGCAGTCTGGGGTCTGGCACTAGTTTTGGCCACATTTTGAAGTGAAAACCTCTACCCAAATTTGCCAAAGTTCACCCCTTTATATTTTTTAACTGCTAAACTGGCTAAAATCGATTCTTCTATCAGACGTTACCCCAATGTAAGTAGAATCCAAATCAATTGAGAAAAATTTGGCCCATTCATTTTTTAGGGGCTTTTAAGACCCGTTTGCAGTCACACCCTCACATTACTCACAGATTGTCAAAAGTAATAATTTAACAGCCATCATAGCTTTATTTGTGTTTAAACACTTCAACTTGATGGCGTCAGGCCTTTTTACTTTATTTCTAAAATCTGTGATAAACAGTAACTTTGCTTTTAAACTCTAATTGAGACTGTTAAACTGCCGCAGAACTATAAAATCAGTACAAGAAACCAATCTTGCTCTATTTGAAATTAAAGGTAAATATGCAATACTATAAAGCTAGTTTGCACTCAAATAACTGAGTAGATGGTCTGTTACACTTAGTTATACTGACAATTCTTCCAAACATAGCCTGGCTTTACTTACCTAGCTTTTTTAAAGGTCCTTGGTTTGTCCTAGAGTAAAGTAATTTCTCCAAGGTATTCCAAAAAAAAAACATGTATTTCTCGAAATCGTGCGAATAAAACCATCCTGCCGTCAAATCACATTGCCTGGTGATAAAACCTCATTGCCTGATGATTCTGCATTGGTTTACAGACGAGTGCATCATCCAACCATCATTCTACACGATCCTATGTAATAGGAAAATGTTCTGGAACCGCTCTTTGGCAGTTCAGTCTTCTATCGAGTCTTTCAGCAGGAATACTCATCGCTGGATGTAAATAATCGGACACATTCGATGTAGAAAGTTTATATGATACGCAGATTTCCCCAGAAGTACAACGCACATCCTTAGAGTGGATTTCATGACATAGAGGACAACTCCGAGTTTTGTATCATTTGTGGTGTTTATTCGCCATTTTGGAAGTGGACGCAGGAGAACTGGGTCCAGATTAGCCCCAGTATCAAAAGCTATGCACACTTATGCAAACAATTTATACAAGTTTCAAATCCATTGATTATGAAACAAAAAAATCCACTGAAACAATCATACATGCTTTTGATCTGCGGCTAGCAAATAAGGTGTTTGGTTGCCTAAGATAATTAGACCGGGCAACTGCGTGCTAAAACGTTTTCATTACCATGCACCCAAATCAAATCAAATCAAATCAAATCACCGAATTGCGTATAATTTACAGTGGGCATGTAACGTAATTCAAAATAATAATGGTAATAGTAAAAATAATTATTATGATTATGATTATGTTTATTTTTAATGAATCAGTAAGGAGCGGTGGCGCTGTTGTTAGGCAGTTGGACTTCTGATTGGACTTTCGATCATTATACGAGTCGGTAGGGCAACCCCCCTGAAAGAAAGATGTTTTTTTTCCGACTACACAAGGACAAGGTTCAGAAAACCATATGGTTATTTTGTTATTATGTTTTGGTCTGATTGTGTTGTTTTGTTTGTAGAGCTTCATTTCAATCCATTTTCTAAGACTCTTCTGTCATATATAAGCCAAGACTAAAAGAAGTAGGGGATTCTATAAAATAGACATTTTTGCGTATTCTGAAATGAATTATCCCTCCATGTCCAATTCAAGCCCTGGGTTTCACAACTTTAACAATCACTTGAAGATCGCTTATTAGGGCTGGAAGGATTTTACTAGCTCAAAATAGCGTCACTGAATGATACTTTACGAGTAGCTGGTTCATCATGTCCACGTTTGCTTTTGAGTGTCTATCCTTGGTACCTTCATTATTTTAAACACCTGCGTGAGGTATTCCTTGACGGCAGGCGAGATTCTGCCAGTAGCTTTCTGCTTCCTAAGAGCCCAACCTTGGCGAGCCTCCTCTTGTACTGCAGCTTCAGGATGGTATTGACTGTCACTAATCTTCTCTCTCTTTCCTTGACAGAGTGTGCTGTAGCGGCCCACTGTCTTCGAATAGTGTCGTACACACATTCATTCTCGGGTAGCATGACGTGGCATCCAGTATCCATATGCTTCTCAGCGTCGTCAAGTGTGCTAAATGTCAAAATAGATGATGGTTTCAAACTGGCATATGTGTTTACGAGATCACTGTTACAAGCTTTCGATGCTCTTTTGTTCTTTTTTTTTGTTTCCTCTTAACTTCTTGGATCCACTCGCGTGCTCTTTCTAGACCAGAAACTTCCTGTTTGCTATAAGTGTTTAATCTTCATACCCTTGCCAACACCGTATGCGTGCCATACTTGTGACTCACTTGCATGCCATCTTCATCATAAGAGAAGTTATTATATCTAGTAATACCTGGAATCTCATTATTTTCAACGGCTGCTGGCATTTTGAAAGTATCGATATTTCAAACTGCCACCCAGGTGCCTGTAATACTGGTGGAGACTCCACTCCACTTTTCACGTTGTCTGCCCTCTCCATGTAATTGTTACTTGCATGGCGCAATTTTGTGATCAGTAAAATCCTTCCCAACTTGAGGATCTGAAAAATCATAACGTATAACTTCTATACCCGTTCGCTTACTTGTGGAGTAAATGGTTGACAATAGTGAGGAGCTATGGTAGCAGCCCGCCTTATCACTCCGTAACACAGCTCTTGAAACAAATGGGTGAGTTTCCTTTACGTTAACCCTGCACTTGTGCAGTCAGCAACCCTACCAACACGTACAATGAACGGAAGTCCAATCAGAAATTTCACTAACCACGGCACCACTGCGCCTTTACTGTTTCAGCGCTAAAAGATCAATAATAATAATAATAATAATAATAATAATAATAATAATAATAATAATAATAATTATTATTATTATTATTATTATTATTATTCCGAATTATGTTACATGCCCACTGTAATATGCAATACGGGGGAGGGGGGGAAGGAACTCCCTTATTTGGGCTTAACGGGTACGTGCCGGGTCTTGCGTCTTAACAGAGTATATAATATTACTATTTAGCGTCTTGAACAAGGTGTCTTTTTTGGACTGGAAGCCTTGAAGCCTACATGTGGGTACAATTTTTTAAATCTCATTCCATGACGTCATTCATAAAAAATATACTTTTTATGTGGGAATATGGAAATAAAAAACAAGGCAGACAAAAATCGCAGAACACAAGCCAAATATAAACGCCTCTTTTCTTAAACGGGGTAGCAAAATGAACGGATTTTATCTTAAACAGGGTCAGGGTTTGAAGGCCTCGGCGGCACACCCCCAAGCAAACTTTCTTTAACTGCCCCCCCCCCCCCCCTTCCCCCGGTATGTAATACGGTGATTTGATTTGATTTGATTTGATTTGGGTGCGTGGGAATGAAAACGTTTTAGCACGCAGTTGCCCGGTCTAATTTTTTTAGGCAACCAAAAACCTTATTTGCTAGCCGCAGATCAAAAGCATGTATGATTATTTCAGTGGATTTTTTTTTGTTTGATAATCAATGGATTTGAAACTTGTATAAATTGTGTGCTTAAGTGTGCATAGCTTTTGATACTGGGGCTAATCTGGACCCAGTTCTCCCACGTCCACTTCCAAAATGGCGGATAAACACTACAAATGATACAAAGCTCGGAGTTGTCTTCTATGTCATGAAATCCACTCTAAGGACGTGCCTTGTGCTTCTGAGGAAACCTGCGTATCATATAAACTTTCTACACCGAATGTGTCCGATTATTTACATCCAGCGATGAGTATTCCTGCTGAAAGACTCGATAGAAGACTGAACTGCCAAAGAGCGGTTCCAGAACATTTCCTATTCCATAGGATCATGTAGGACGATGGTTGGACGATGCACTCGTCTGTAAACCAATGCAGAATCATCGGCAATGTGGTTTTATCATCAGGCAATGTGATTTGACGGCAGGATGGTTTTATTCGCACGATTTCGAGAAATATATGGTTTTTTTTTATTTTGGAATACCTTGGAGAAATTATTTTCCTTTAGGGCAAGCCAAGGACCTTTAAAAAAGCTAGGTAAGTAAAGCCAGGCTATGTTTGGAAGAATTGTCAGTATAACTAAGTGTAACAGACCATCTACTCAGTTATTTGCGTGCAAACTAGCTTTATGGTATTGTATATTTACCTTTAATTTCAAATAGAGCAAGATTGGTTTCTTGTACTAATTTTGTAGTTCTGCGGCAGTTTAACAGTCTCAAGTTGAGTTTAAGGTCATTCCCCTGTATTGCATTACGTATCCTTACTGCGCACGATTTGTTGCGTCATTTGCGCTCGCTGTGATTGCGCGCACGTCCAGGGAGTAGTAGGTTTCCTATGAGGCTAAGCTCACCAGAGAAAAGAATAGTTATTTACTCTTAAGCAAGCATGGGGACCTATCTTTTTTTTTCAAATATTTTTGACGTACCATTCATCCTCTTTTTGTTCAAAGAGTTAGAAAAAAAAACACATGTTCGAAAACAAAATTATTACTAGAAACGCGTTGCTTAAGGAGATGAAATCACGACCTCGAGAACACGCACGTTAGGAAAGTTTTAAGTCAATTTCGCCTGATGCTTCGAGCATCTGCCATAAAACTTATAGTAAATTGTTCATTGTTATCGATATTTTCCATCTAGTACATTGTTTCAAGGTTTGCTTTAATTGTGTGCTTCCTCTTCCCACGGAAAGTAGCGTGACCTGATCAAATAAACATGTGTTTGTTAGGCGAAATTGCAAGGAATTATGGGGTAAATTTAAACGATGATATCTCGTAAACGAACAAGCGGACCTATTCTTTGACCGATAGATAACATCTTGTGAAAGTTTGACAAAAACCCTATGTTAAATTTTATTTCGGGGGAATGACCTTAAAAGTAAAGTTACTGTTTCTCACAGATTTTTAAAATAAAATAGGCCTGACGCGATCAAGTTGAAGTGTTTAAACACAAATAAAGCTATGATGGCTGTTAAATTATTACTTATGACAATATGTGAGTTATGTGAGGGTGTGACTGCAAATGGGTCTTAAAAGCCCCTAAAAAATAAATGGGCCAAATTTTTCTCAATTGATTTGGATTCTACTTACATTGGGGTAACTCCTGATAGAAGAATAAATTTTAGCTAGTTCGGGCAGTTAAAAAATATAAAGGGATGAACTTTGGCAAATTTGGGTAGAGGTTTTCCCTTCAAAATCTGGCGAAAACTAGTGCCAGACCCCAGACTGCCAAATCCCTCTATGCCAAATCCCTACATATGAACTGAAACAGTATTTATAGTAGAAACACACCATACCATTAATGAGTCTAGAGGATTGTTTTTACTTATCTCTAAACCTACCCCTTAAAAAACAAGATTTTCCGTGAATTGAAGGCCACGGATGGGACCCCCCTGAAACTTTTCAACCAAAAGTTAGAAAACAAAATCAAATTGGCTTTTGGAATATCTCATCAAGGCTTACTTCTGATGCAAGTTTCATCGAAATCGGTAGACCTCCATTTCCAACCTCTGGAACACTTTATCAGACAATGATACTTAGTGCTCCTGGGAGCGCATTACCTGTAGGGCCTTACTCTTCATCGTATTAAACTGGAACTTCGATAGAGGTTTGGAAGCATCCTCGATCCTCGCAGCTGTCCC
Organism: Siderastrea siderea; assembly: GCA_964030785.1. Taxonomy (NCBI): domain Eukaryota; kingdom Metazoa; phylum Cnidaria; class Anthozoa; order Scleractinia; family Rhizangiidae; genus Siderastrea; species Siderastrea siderea. Next base: position 46,981,415 of record OZ034972.1, read on the forward strand.
CTTAACTTGCTTCTTAATAACTCTTTCGCCGTCGACGACATCAATTCTGACTTTGTAGGATTTCGGCTTTGGAAGGCCTTCAACCTCTAATCGAGTCAGGTCCACGGTGTATTGAAGTGCTGCCACGCAAGAGTAATTAGCGGGCTCGGGATGCCGACCATGGCTACTTCCAAGCGCAGGCTCTCCGCGAAACATCGCGCCATTCGCCGGGAAAACCGTGTTCGAGGCTCTCCATATCTTTCGCGTAGTTTCCTCCGACAAACAAAGCTTCGAGCCTGGGCGGCGGTCGTTTACAGAATCGTCGTGCTTAAATACCTTTCCCAAGATTTCTATGGTGTCGTTTCTGTAGATCAGCGGATGAACCTGGTGCGCATGCCAGATCAAGTCAAAGTCGTAACACGGTACCAAGAACACGTCCGGGTGTTCTTGTTTGAACCTGAGATGCTGTTTGTACCGTTCAAGTGCTTCTATTAAAAACTTCACGTCTCCGTAATGAGGTAAGAAAACCTGGTAATTGAATACTTTTTGTCTACTGCAGGCCGCTACGATGTCATATTGGAGTCTCGACGAGAAACGAGGCACGTTGCAAAGAGGGGCTGTCAGGTCGACCTCAAAAGGCTCCATCGGGAACAACTCGTTCCATAAAAGCCTCGCTTTACGAAGTCCTGCTTCACGTGGTTTTCCAACATGGATTCTATGGTCCACTAGAGTGGAGACAATTTTATTGCAGTCCCTTTCATAGTCCAGAGGTGACAGCATGTGCACATGCCAGACCCAAGCAATGTCCAGGGGCGCGGCCACTTTCAAAGTAGAGAACTTAGCTAACAGTGGTAACCAGAACAGTTCATATCTAAAATACAATAGAAACAGGATACATAAAACTGTTACAAAGTGTACTAGCTCAAATGGAGGCTGCTAGACATAGACATAGAGAACGCTCTAAAAATTATAAAACGTAAGCAATCAAAACCACAGCCAGCTTAACGTCGCCTTTTTCGTTATTTTAAACCTAAGTAACTTAATACTCAAACTCCGTAACAACCCCTGCAAGTGCGAATCACTTTGTTTGGTTCCCCACCATGCATCCCCCTCAATTTCCTATATCTGTTGTCTACATATACTGACTAGATTACTGTACGTAATACCACACCTTCTGACTGCGTTTTGAACATGTGGACCATCATACAGACACGGGTGCTCATCAACCAGCTGTAGGAACTGCCGTTGAGCGAGAGCCGCTTCCACTAGATCGATGCTAATTTGAACGTCTTTACGGGCCTTGAGGGGCTTTGCCATTATTCACCGTTTCCTTCAAAGGACTAGAAAAGGACAACAACCACTTTAGGGAGGTTGTTGAATTAATGTTAGATGTCAAAATCTGTAGTGAATGTTTTCTATAACAGACGCTCAAAGTAGATCATAAGTAATACGGAACGCCATATATGGAATAGCAGGGATGGCAACAGGTACTAATAGATACATTTTAAAAGCCCGCAGATGGGGATAAGCAAGCCATACCTTCCTGGTTTAATTTCTTAGATGGGTTCTTTGTTTCTTCTAATATCTTAGATGGGTTGTATGCTTCTTCTTATTCGATTCTAATATATTTGATGGGTTCTATATTTCTTTTTATATCTGGCCACCTATCGCCGCTCACGTCGAAATGAACGGGAAAAAAAATAACCAAAAAGGGCGAGCCGCGAGAGTGGTAACGAAACCAAGATACGTGGACACTGAGGGACTAGCTATTACGTTTATTGAATACAATTAGGACAATTACGACATTTTTACCGGAGTCTAAAAGGTTTTCGTTTCACAATTATTTATATTGATAATGATCTGACTGACAAGAAATTGTCTAACGTCACGAATCCACAGTCCGCTCAACAAGAGCTCAAGGCTGGCGACATATATTAAAGCACAGGAAACATTATGACCTGTCATAATGTTATTTATTAAAAACTGGACAAGGTGAATTGCATTTCCAGCATTTTGATTGGGTGAAAGGAGCTACGTTATAAGCTCATATACCTGCTGCGACCAAAAATGGTCAATGAACACTCAACAACAAATGACTGGACGGAATGGTAGAAACAACACTCAGACAACTAGGAAAGTAATTCAACTCCCTGTATATGGTTTCCATTTGTACCTGAACATTTGGAGTTGTTGGAACACATAGCTCCAGCGAGTACAGGTAAACCAGTGTCAATTTTGCCTGTTTTAGCCAAAAAATGTCTCCCTTCCTTCCCTTTTGGTAGTTTGTTCAGTACGTCTTTTAGAAAGGCTCGATCTCCAGCCGTTTTGTGCGCCCGCGTTCCTTCGCGTACATGGGATGAAAACCGGACTCTCTCAAACGGCTGGAAATCGAGCTAGCCTATTGTTTAGATTGATTCTTGATTTTTGCATGAACTCGTCATGAATGTGTGACAGTTCTTATTAAATGCTTCTGTCCCATTTTTCTGTGTTTTATTTTATGTCTTGTCTTGATATTTCGGAGTAAAAAGCCTTCCTGGTAAAACATACCGTTTGTAAAATTTTAATGACCGACGTGATGATGCATGATTGAGAAATTTTATTGTAAAGACAACTCTAAATGCTTAAATTTTTATTTCCACACAGTTCCTTGTCGTCCTAAGAAATCGAGCACTTCGGAACAATTTTGATTTGTGTCAAAGTGACGCTGTTGGAATTTCTGCTCAATTTAAATTCGTTTCAACCGATTTTTCTCGTCTACTTTCTCGCCGGGTTGCTCCCAGGGAAAAAACCTTCGGCTCACTTGGTTCAGTGAGTGTTCATCGACCATACTTGGTCACAACAGGTATATATGAGCTGATAACGTAGCTCCTTTCAGCCAATCAAAATGCTAAAAAACCAATATACTTAGTCCAGTTTTTAATAAAATAACGTTAAATGACCCTTAAACAGCCAAGACTTTCATTGCTCATTCAACAAGAAAAGCCCCAGGGGCATTGGACCCCGCTGTTTTTCCCTTCCCTTCAGCGTGCAAAATACATTACGGTCACTCAAGATGCGAGCCTAAGTGGTTTAAGCTTTTGAAGTTGGTGATTTATCGTACCTTTGACGTGTTTGCTGCCATTCCCCCTTACGTCTTCTCCGCACCCTTCTCCCTGTTGTAACATGAATCCCTGATAGTATGAACCCCTTTCCCATCCCTCATTCCTTGGTCATCCGCCTCTCTTAGCCTTTGCGAAGAAGAACGTGACGAAATATTTTGACCATAGCGTGACTCAGTTACGTCACGTTTTTTTAAATAAATGAACTGACATGTCAGCGTAATTCTAAATACTGAGGGCACGAAAATTTAAATCGATTTGTTGATAAAGAAACTCATTCTAAAATCTAAAGGGAACTGGTAGCTATCAAAAGAAATGTAAAAGTCTATTTTAGGCCGTGATTCGGTGAGTGATTTGGCGCAAGCAAGTTACTTCCCCGAATCGGCTTCTGTGTTTCAATGACGTAATGTTTATGTGCTACGGCACGTAGCATGGATCATTGACTTTCAAAGCTCGCTCTCGTCGAAGAGAAGTCAACTGCATTGAATTTCTTCTACTTTTCTACACAACTTTCCCTAAAGATTTTGGTGAGGCAAAGCAAAACTGCCGAAAAAAATACTTGCATTTCACTGTTGAATTATTCAACTTGGCGAAACCAAGGGACTTCCCCGAATTGGCTTCTGTGTTTCAGTGATGTAATGTTTACGTGCCAAGGCAAGTTGGGCGAATTCATGCCAGCTTCAAAGCTTGCTAGCACCCACGTTCTTGCTTTCATCGAAGGGGCTTTTATGCCAGTAATTTTCTACACCAGCTTTCATGAAAATTCTGGCGAATAAACGGTAAACGAACGAAGATTACCCGCAAGTATTGTTTTGACCGAGCGGAGGTCTGGGGCAAGTGACCACGAAAAAAAAACAACAAGAAAAGCCCCAGGGGCATTAGACCCCGCCGTTGTTCTCACCCCCCCCCCCCCAGGGTTGTAAAATATGTTACGGTCACTCAACATACGAGCCCAAGGCGTGTAAATTTTAAAGTTGGTGATTTATCGTACCTTTGACGTGTTTGCTGCCATTCCCCCTTACGTCTTCTCCGCACCCTTCTCCCTGTGATAACATGAATCCCTGAGAGTATGAACCCCATCCCTCATTCCTTGGTCATCCCCTTGTCCTAGCTTTCGCGAAGAAGAACGTGACGAAATATTTTGACCATAGCGTGACTCAGTTACGTCACGTTTTCTAAATAAACGAATTGACATGTCAGCGTAATTCTAAATAGCAAGGGCACGGAAATTTAAATAGATTTCTTTATAAAGAAACTTATTCTACAATCTAAAGGAAACTGGTAGCTATGTGGAAAAAAAAGGAAAAGTCTATTTTAGGCCGTTATTCGATGAGTGATTTGGTGCATGCAAGTTACTGCTCCGAATCGGCTTCTGTCTTTCAATGACGTAATGTTTATGTGCTACGGCACCTAGCATGAATCGTTGGCTTTCAAAGCTGGCTAGCACCTTCGTCCTTGCTCTCATCGAAGAGAAGTCAACTCCACTGAATTTCTTGTACTTTTCTACACAACTTTCCCTAAAGATTTTGGCGAAGCAAAGCAAAACTGCCCAAAACTGCTTGCATTTCACTGTTGAATTATTCAACTTGGCGAAAGCAAGGGACTTCCCCGAATCGGCTTCTGTGTTTCAGTGATGTAATGTTTACGTGCCAGGGCAAGTTGTTAGAATTCATGCCAGCTTCAAAGCTCGCTAGCACCTTTGTTCTTCCTTTCATCAAAGGGGTTTTTATGCCATTATATCACCAGTAATTTTCTACACCAACTTTCATGAAAATTCTGGCGAATAAACGCTAAGCGAACGAAGATTACGGCAAGTATTGTTTTGACCGAGCGGAGGTCTGGGGCAAGTGACCACCAAAAAAACCCAAAACAAAACGGGTATTACTAGACCCCGTCCTGACGGCGGCGTAACAAGTTACAGTTATTTCTTCATCTCGGGTGGTTTTCTCCTCTGAGTAAACGGTAGGGGCTGTAGAATGTGTTAGGTAAAACAAGACAATTGTTTGTGGAGAGGGCGATATTGGGTTTTGTAGTATTGCGGTTTCAAGCCATTTTTATATGGTGTTTCAATATTTTAGTGCGGTATTGCGGTTTCACCCTTTTTCTGTTGCATGTGGTATTTGGCTGTTTTGACGACAGTGGACCGTAGGGAAAAAGCATCCCTTGTGCCTCGTTTCATCATGGACTAATGACCCACTAGAACTACGGATTCTTATCAGTTACGTGCATGTTTTAAATCATTATCATCGAGATATTACAAAGCAGTCAATATCTTTAATCATGTAACGGACGTAAACGAGGACGCTAAAATTCATTGAAAGTAATTCCATTTTCTGTTTTTATCTTTAAGTGCTAATCTAGATCAGAAGTTTGGCTAGAATGTTTTACAGATTATTATTGCCCATCGTCGTCATTCACGAAGCCAAATCAAACAGTTACATGAATTGCATCGCTTTCATTCAGGAGATATGGGACAAAGAAGTAGAAATGCTAATTAGTATTTAATCAGAAATCAATACACGTACAAGAATATTCAACAACTGAATTTTAAAACATCTTTGGCTTTTAGAAGAAACACGACTCTCCACTACCCTCTCAATCTGAACAATGATAGTACCACACAAACTACTAAAACACACTGTTGATAAGGAAAGAAGGGAAAAATTACAATAACGCAGTACTAACTACGGGTGCTCTTAATTGTTGCGATGATTCGTAAATCAACAGCCGGCCATCTCGCAGTTTTAAAAATGCTACGTTTCAGCTAGGAAAAAAAAGAACATTAATACTACTGAAAAGAGCGCATTAAAATAAGAAAGTCTTGTAAATTTGGGCGTTATATTTTGCCTAAATGCGAAGATACAGTCCAATGAGTTTTGAGACGTTTGTGTGGCGGAGGCGATATTAGTAACATACCCTGATGTACTAAGCTGACCTGTCGCTTCTAGCTAAGACAGGAACGCTTCTAGGTGAGACATATACGCTCAAATTCACGAGTGTGGTGATATATGCGGTGCTCTTTGGATTTTTATGTCCTAGCTGAAAATAGAATCAACAAAATTTGTGAGGTGGTCTGGTCATAAACTGAAACATTAAAAACAGAGGGATTTTTATAAGCAACTAGCAAGGTTACGACAACGTCTTTAACGGAAGCGAGCTGAACAGTGGAACCGTGCGCGGAAGGGTATAGGTCATAGTTTTCACTCCCGTCGGAAACCCAGAGCGTTTACTTCGTAGTCCTTAGCGTTTGAGACAAACTAAATACAGTTCGCGTTCCACTTGACTTAGCTCAACATTTACAAAGAATGATCTTTATCGCCCCGAGCTGACATTGGTTAGGTTTACCACACTCTTATTCTTCGGTCATCTTAACTTCAGTGGGAATAAAAAGCAAACTGCTCAGAACTTCAGTATCAGGATAACCATCTGAATAGCCACGCGAGTAGATGATCTTTGCCGTCTTAGTTCAGCCGCCTCATAAACACTTGAGAGTTGATTATTTATTCAAAACGTTTTTGTTTTACCATGGTAGAGGGCTTACAAACGTTCTCAGACGTATGACACACAGGCACAGCGATTGTAATATCGAAAACGTTTTGCTTAGCGAGGTAGCACTAAAGTTCCCAGTTTGCTTAAACTGCAATCGTCCAAAGATGAATATTTTACTGGTAAGTGTTAGTTTTGTCGAGAGAGGAAAAAGCATGACGTTTATATGGATTTGGTCGAAGGAAGTATTAATTGCGATTCCTGAGAGACCCCCAGCTAACTTCAATGTAAAAAATGAAGTATAAACTCTACTTCCTTACCGAATTTCACGTTATTCCTTTATGAATTTCCTGTATTTACTTCCTCTTACGTAGGAAAGGTGGACCGACGCTCCCAACGTAAAGTTAAGCCACTTGGCGTTCTCAGTTCAAGCTTGGGAGGTGACGTCACTAAGTGTTGACACGTGGGTCACGATCATTCTCGTTCCCAGAGCCTCCTCCCAGCTGACGGCGCCTGAGCGTAACGACACCCGGGGGGTTCCTTACTATAGTGGACTATACGGGGAGGCTCCCCCCGAAAGGGGTGCCTTTTTTAAGTTCGCAGTATACTAAAGGGTAGGGAAAATTGCCATTTTAGTACACGAAAGGGTCCCAAAATCAGCTGCAAAGTAAAAGAAATGGTGGCTAAAGCGAAGTATATCAAAGGGTGCCACATTTTGGCAGAAATGACCACGTAACTGAATCAGAACACCCGGGAAAAACGTGGCGATTTCAGGAAATTCTATTGTTTTGGCTTACCCTTGAGGTATAAGAAAGGAGTGCAATTTTGCTCTAGGTATATGAAAGGGGCACCATTTCGGTAAAAACTAGTATATTACGTAGAGGATATTACACGGCGGCGCGAAGATATGAATTTTATTTTCGAGTGGTAAAAACAATATTTTACGAACGAGCGCAGCGAGTGAGTAAAATATTGTTTTCACCACGAGAAAACAAAATTCATATCTTCAAGCCGCCGTGTAATTTTCTTTTTATTATATAGACAAGAGGTTTTTTGCAGAAACAACAGCGTAAGAGCGGGAAATGACGTCATCGATATCCTCACTAGTGAGGATATGGAAAATACGCCACTCGAGACCCGGATGTAGTTTCGTATGAACTTTACGAGTGGTCTATTTTCCACTAAAACACTCTTGTCTATATAATAAATAGACAATAATACATGGGCGCGCAGAGATATGGAATTTCTCTTCGAGTGTTCAACGGGATATCGAATTGAACACGAGAAGAGAAATTCCATATCTCCAAGCAACCATGTATTATTGTGTTTATTATATAAACACAAAAGCCCACAATATTACTGAAACAATTTTTATTTAAGGGCAACAGCAGTAAGCGTAGAGGCAAAAGATAAAAGTCATTCCGGTTCAACTCATTCAAACAAACAATTTTCAAATACATTCATTAACACAATAGAAAACTTTTCACTATTATGTTATTTTCATGCTATTATTACTACTCTTTACTGCTTTATTGTCCGTATTCATTAGAAGACAATCTAAAGTCACCGTACCTTCTTGCTCCAGATTAAACTTGCGACGTAAATAACTGGAATAGCACTTATCGATTAACCCAAATATGGTCATCCTCAAATTCGGCAAAGTCACAACTCGCTGTTAGTTGTCGAAGCCTACACACAAACTGACCCGCAGTCTCGTGTCAAAATTGAGAAATTCGTTTAAACAAGTGCCTCTTGAACAATTCAACTGTCAAACGTTGTCCTTCGATAACAGACTCGCTGTAGCGTAGGTTTCTAAGATAACGCTCCACAGAAGCGATAATTCCTCTGAGTGTTGTTGGCTCATATTCATTAACAGACTTTTCTCACAGACAATAGAAATTTCCTGAGGTAAGCGTCTAATTCTGGCGGCGGTATGTCTTGGAGTTGTCTTGTTTCGTTTTCACTTGGCAAAAACGACTTCATCAATGCTACGTCGTTGTGCATTTCTTTGAGTGTTTTTGTTGGCTTCAGCTTCGACAAATCTTTAAACATCTTCGTCAGTGAGGGACGCGAATCTTTTACTTGCCGAATTTTTGGTTGTTTTTTCTGGTGTACTGCTCGAGGCCATCGTAACCTGTTAGTATTTATTTCTTTTTTGAACAAGCCAAGCGAACAGCGATCGAGAACTACGAAATCATGGCAAGCCGTTGAAAGTGGCGCGAAAGAAGGCGCGTGACGTCGCGAAAGCTGATTGGCCGTATTTTCACATGTAAAATTATCGTAATTTTACGTGTACCAAATACGACTTTTCTCAGTGGTGGAAATCTCTATAAAACACTCCAGTTTATATAATAAAGGGTATTATAAAAGGTTTGAACCTCCAGGTGGAGCCTCCCCGTATAAAACTTTTTTGAGTAGCCTTCCCCCCCCCCCCCCCAGGGTAACGACCACATGCACAGGTGCGAAAATGGTGGTTAATATGGGTGACGTTAATTGCCGTTGCTGTCATACAAACAAAAAATAAATGAATAAATCATTTATTGAAACTTCATTTTGCAGTCTCGTGACTGAATTACATATGCTTTCTTTTAAAAATTGTTACAAATGAATATAGAATATATGATATAAACAGATGCAACTGCTTTTCTATTGTAGATTCCGCACCCAATAGACTGCAACTAATTTTAAAAGAGGCTGTCCACATCCGCTGGGAAAACCCCACGTTAAATAAGCAGCTCAAACATGCTGACTTAACTCTTTCTTTCTAATATTATGTTATTTCTCTTATACATCGGTGTCGTGTTATTTTATTTTGTTTATTTATATAATTTTGTGTAATTGTAATTTATACTGTTTTCTTTGCCATGTATTTAGACTCGCGCGCACAACAGTAATGTTCTATGTCTCGCGCCTCTAAATGTTGTACGTTAACTTTGAAATGTTACGCCATTGCTTGTACAAATTCAAACCACAATTGTAAGCGAACTCACAACTCATGATGATCCTTGAACGATCGAAACATGTCTTGTGTCAAACTGAAAGTAGTCGTTCATTTTTTAAAAATAATTGATAATTGATACAATGGTGCCGCATGTATGCCATAAGTACTAGTCTTAGAACGTTTGAATGCGCTCTACAGCTGTAAAACAAAAGCGTTTTAACCCTTTCACTCCCAGAGTAAACTATGGCAGACGTTTAAGGTGGTTTAAACTTTTGAGTGTGTGGATGAAATCCTATGGTGTGATCATTCAAATGAAACCTCGTAAGCAGTACTTTCGCAAGGTACTATTTATATTTAAGTATTTTACAAAATGAAATTTGGGATTTGTCTTGAATTGCGATTATAGGCACTCTTGGGAGTAAAAGGGTTAAATAAATAATCAACTCTCAAGGAAAATCTTCCTGGGAGTAACAGTTCAAAGAACCACATGCAAAGAACTTTCATTTATTACAAACTAATTATATAGGTATTCAGGTACGATTATTTTGGGATAATATATTGAATAGATGCCCAAATTAATAGCGCTTTGCTGTCTCCAGAACACGACACTCGTTCATTAAAATGGAATGGCAAAACGTTAAGTGTATAAATTTAAGTAACGTTTCAAAATTATGTTGACGAAAGAGTAATTTGTATTTATATTTTAAGTTATAAGATGTAGTTTGTGAAATCATTTGTTATTATCTTGTGACGAATGAAAAGTAATGTTCCTCTGAAAACTAATCCGATAATCCACAAATCGAAACCAACAGTCAGTGGAATTAAGTAATCATTTAGAAATAGCAAATTACTTTATTTCTTGCCCGAAAGTAGCATGCACAGAAGAGTTTGCAAAACACTCTCGCCTTCAGCCTAGCTAGAGAAACAGCACTGAACCAAATCCAGCCGTTTCAAAAACAGGTAATTAGTTTTAACTTAACTTACTTTTCATAAGTTATAGCCGGTCCAGTCAACTGTACGTGCATTTTCGAGAAAATTTTGTATTTAAAGATATATTAGTGATCAGTTAGTTGACAATGAGAGTTTAGGCAATTTGTAAGTTTACCTGTTTCCTTCAACCCTACTTAAGTAGCGATATCCTTCAAGATTTACAATTCGGAGTGTACATGTATGTTCAGTTTTCAGAATTAGAAGTCCAAATTAAAGAATTTTTAGGGCTGAATAAAATTTTCAAACACACTTTCATGCGTTTTTGTTGATCCTCCACACTAATACAATGAATCCAACATGTTTAATTTCGAAAACGGCTCAGTTGTTCAAATTATAACGTTTCAATTCATGATCAACATTCCCCTACCAACCCGAGTTTTCCTTCTTTAAAAGATCTACAACATCGTCCTCAGGGCTTTTCCCTTTTTTAAAATTCTTAACTATTATTTATAAGTTTAATACGCCTTTTGAAAGCGAAGAGAATGTAGATTACACTGTACACAGCGATTTGATGTTGAAAGGATGTTAAAGGCAAAACGTTGATCGTGATCATATTTGTAAGTACATTATAGAGCGGTTTTCAATTGAGTGTCGAAAGTAATTCGTGTTTTGCTTTGGTTTTGCTTTACTTCGCTCTGTGATTGGTTAAAAAATCTCGCGCCACTTTCTCGACCAATCAGGAGTAAAACTCAAACCAATCAGTCGCGACTTGCTCGCGCTCGCACGTTTTTTCCCGCGCTTGACGCCAGTAACATGTACTTGCTTCGAGTTCTGATTGGTTCATTGAGGGTTGTCCAATACACACCATCTGATACGATCGGAAAAAGGTAAATTTCGATCCGTTCAGATCGACAAGTAGGTTCTACCCGAGAAAAAGTGTTGTCGATCCGAGAAATGAATCTCATTAGTGGGACTTATACAAGATCATGTCTTGTGGTTAGATCTGTGGTGCTTAGAGGTTGTCGATCCGTACAAATCGTACGAATGGAGAACATATTCACGACCCGAGGAATAGAGTTGTCGATCCGAGAAATGAATCTCATTAGAGGGACTTAGAAATATCAAAGATCATCTGCTGTGGTTTAGGTGCATGGTGTTAAGGTTGTCGATCCGTTCGAACCGTACGAATGGAGAACATCATTTACGACCCGAGAAAAAGAGTTGTCGATCCGAGAAATGAATCTCATTAGTGGGACTTGAAATAAAAAAGATCATCTCTTGTGGTTAGGTGGTGTTTAGAGGTTGTCGATCCGTACGAATCGTTCGAATGGAGAACATCACTCTCGACCCGAGAAAAAGTGTGTCGATCTGAGAAATGAATCTCATTAGTGAGACTTAGAAATATACAAGATCATGTCTTGTGTTTAGATCAGTGGTGCTTAGAGGTTGTCGATCCGTACAAATCGTACGAATGGAGAACATCACTCACCACCCGAGAAATAGAGCTGTCGATCCGAGAAATGAATCTCATTAGTGGGACTTAGAAATATGAAAGATCATCTGCTGTGGTTTAGGTGCATGGTGTTAAGGTTGTCGATCCATTCGAATCGTACGAATGGAGAACATCACTCACCACCCGAGAAATAGAGTTGTCGATCCGAGAAATGAATCTCATTAGTGGGACTTAGAAATATGAAAGATCATCTGCCAAAAGCGAATGTTTTGAGGTAACACGCTTAAAGAACGAGGCATAGTCATATTTGCATGGTTTCTTAGCTGTGTGTTCGGTTTGTTTCATAAAAGCGTACGTTTCGGAGTCATAGGTCTCGTTTTTGCACTGCGCCAAAGCCAAAAGCGAATGATTTGGGGTCACACGCTTAAAGAACGAGGCATAGTCATATTTGCATGGTTTCTTGGCTCTGTGTTCGGTTTGTTTCATAAAAGCGTATGTTTCGGAGTCATAGGTCTCGTTTTTGCACTGCGCCAAAAATGAATGTTTTGGGGTCACACGCTTAAAGAACGAGGCATAGTCATATTTGCATGGTTTTAGTGTTTTGTTTGATTCGAGCGCCCCTCATGTTTTGGGCATGCTCATATATGCCTGTATTGGCTATGTGTTATGCCTACTATTTTCACTCTTCGCTGTTAATGAATGCATTTTTCGGATCGACAATTCTATTGTACGGATCATGCTTAAAATTTTCCAATCGTACGGATCGAACGAATCGACAAACCTCCTATCAACATGATCGTCTTTAATGAGATGCAATTTTCGGATCGACAGCTCTATTTAACGGATGGTCTCTATTTGTCGATCCGTACGGGTTGTATAGTGGCTTTTTCGGATCGTGTCAGTTAGAGAGAACGAGGATTCATGTTTGCCTAATATATTGCGCAACACGCTTCCCGGTTGTTAATGAATGCAATTTTCGGATCGACAAGTCTATTATACGGATCGTGCTTAACATTTTCCAATCGTACGGATCGAACGAATCGACAAACCTCCTATCAACATGATGGTCTTTAATGAGATGCAATTTTCGGATCGACAGCTCTATTTAACGGGTGGTCTCTATTTGTCGATCCGTACGGGCTGTATAGTGGCTTTTTCGGATCGTTTCACTTAGAGAGTATTGGACATGAGTGGGTTCATTGGATAATTTGTGTTTGTTATGATTGGCTGGGGTAATTACTTTGGTTTTGGTTTTACGACACTCATTTAAAAAGCGCTCTATTTTCGTGCGTTATTTATTACACCCAAGTTTCTTTGGTGTTTTGAAGGTACGTGACCGGCCGATGCCAAAATTAAAGAAAAAAAAAACGGAAAACCCCTGGAACGATGTTCATAAAACGACAATTATTGATTAACATAACTGAAGGTTATTAATTTGCTAACGTGAATCGTAGCGAAGCTAATATTCTCCCTTCACGAACGATTTCTGGCTAACGGTGAAATCTTTCGATATTTTATAATCACGTCACCTATACGCCTTCCAGTTAGATTCCTGTAAAACTTAACGCACTTCACCAACTATTCCGAAGCATCACTTTGTGAGCTGGGCGAAAAGTTCTTTGCGTGCGTGCCGCCCTTCTTTCACAACGGCCAATCATAGTAAACTTTCGTAACAAGTTTAAGCTCTTGGCCACGCTTTATATCAGGTGCACCCAACGGTTCCTTTCGGGGATTATCTGTTCGGAAGGCGTAAAATCACCTGAGATTTTCGGATATAATTGAAGTGAAAGCTAGAGGTTACGTTGGCGAAACATCACGTCGGACTTTCGTAACAAGGGGACTTACACTTATAGTTCCTATTGTTTTCGGAGGGACAAGTATGTTGTTTGGAGTGCAAGTAAGGTCAGCTAGCATAGAGAGAGAGAACCGTCAGTAGCTCGGAAATTCGGCGGACAGGATTCGGTTTTCTAAATTTTTCTGCGGCCTATTAATGTTCAGCTAAAATGCCGAACAGATCAATCTGTATTAGCTTACACAAATATGCAGAAAGCAGAAAATGATATTTCGAGTATTTTGCTAAGATTTTCTCGTTGTTTGTTCCTGTTCTATCAAGCAATAGACTGGATAGCACTGGGACCGATCATCCCCTTCAAGTTTGGATGCACCTTCAATGTCCTAAGCCTCAATATACTCAGACGCATTTGAGTATCTCGCTTCTGCTATCCTCCATGCTGGCCGTCCACCATTCCGTTTCTGGATATTCATTGATGTTAATTTGGGCCATATACCTTTTCTTCACCGTTACAGAGTACAATTTTCTAATACCTCGCGTTTATACTGACAGTGACTTTCTGTAGGGAAACCTTTTGGCGCCCATTGACCAAGATATGATCTATTTGGTTCTTGCATGACCCTCATCTAAGACAGGTCCACGTTAACTCCTCAGGTGCTTAAAGATAGTCAGAATGCCCAATTACAAGATCGCTTAAACCACATACATCAGCCAGCCCCCTCCATTTTAATTTATCTCACGATATCCATTTTTCCCGCGATCTTTCCATTTCTTCATTAAAGCTTTCTGCCTTTGGTTGAGATCTCCCTATCGCCACTAAAATATTATGCGATGGTACGTTCAGTCTTTCTTTTGTATTTGTTGGAAAAACGTGTTATTTGCCTCTTTCTCAGCATCATCTGTCCGTGTGTAATGTATAACGAACAGCTTTGAGTACCTACGTATGTACTTTATACCAAGTGAAAGCTGTAGTCTCTGAAAAAACCTCTTTCTGGTCTAGTGATTTTACCACTTCAGTTAAATTGCAATAAAAAAACCAATGTAAGTTTTAAAGTCGAGGAAGCAGTCCTTGTACATCAATTCTAGTGATTTACCAACCCCTATCTCTAGCAGTTAATATTTATAAAAGCTTAGGCAAGAGAAGCTATTTTCATCTTAAATAAACCATCTTTTAATAAGGGAATAAAATGACTTTTTGAGGGAATATTGTTTATTTGCGCCCGCGTAGTGTCATTTGTGGCCCGAGCGCGAAGCGCGAGGGCCACAAATGACACTACAAGGGCGCAAATAAACAATATTCCCGAAAAAAAGTCATTTTATTATCATTATTATCAATAAACAAGGCCAAATGATATTAAGAAATCTGACAAATTTAATGAGGCTTTTCCATAAATATACAATTTGCTCTGAATGAGTTGACCCAATACTTCAAATAAACTCAAAATTATCTAACTATCTAATTGCCGGCACAAGTTACCTGCGAATTCAATCCAATAAATTAGCTGTGTTTGAAAGAAAATAGGCTGAAAACAGCTAAAAGTCTCCCGAAAAATCCAGCAATAGACAATAAAAGATACAAAGATGGAAAATACAAGGATAATCACTTAGTCAGTACACGTTTCTACTCACTGTCACTTTCGATTACTACTCGGCGTGGTTTTACGGTTTCGCTTTCTGTTGAATGAGAAGGACCTGCACTCTGATAGATGTTCAAAGTTCCGATTTGAATGTGCTGAGTGCAGTTCGGATATGGCTGGGCTAACGAGAAAAACTGACTCTGCAGTGACTGAGAAACTGAAGTGATTGCACTAGCACCGGCGATGTTGCTGCTTTCGGAATTTGTTGATGAGCGGTGTGACTCTTGAGATGTTACTGAGGACGAATGGCCATCAAACGCTTCTTGCAAAAGCCTGGAGCAATGCCTTTTTTGTGCACTTGAAGTTTGAGAAATGTAGTGAGTCAAGCTTCTTTCATCTTTGTGTTTAGTGATCTCGCAAATCTGTTTGGCGTCAACTCCGCGCTGAAACAGAGATGTGACTGTGGAGGCACGAATGCAGTGATTCGTGTATTTTTCTGACAATTCGGCTTTCAAGGAAATGTTTTCCATGAGTTTGGCGATCTTGTTTTTGCCAAGCGGCTCATTTCGAAACCATTGTGATCCCTCTTTCTTGAAGTGCTTGTTAGGTGTTTGAAACAGAGCCTGACAGTTTGGATTAAGGCGGAGGATGTAAAACTCGAAAGAACTAACGGGATCAAGCGGCGACGAGTTTTCGTACATTCGCACATCGGAATAACTTTGGTCTTTTTGCTTTGACCCTCCTTGATAGTTCTTTGTTTGTTCAGTTTGCATTTCAGTAACAGACCGTGCTCCTGAGTCATCTTTTTTTATGCCGAACGACTGCTTGGTGAGTTCTCGCCAACCTTCTCTACCACGGCGCCCAAAATAGAAGCAGATTGAAAACCACACAAACTCAAGAAGTCGCTCTGGTTCTGTCCATGCAGTTGAACCTAAACCTCCAGAAAAATATTCTCGTAGCTTCGTCATATCTCCAGCTGCAATTGCAGATTTATGCATAGGTTTAGGATTCATTTCTTTAGTGTACAGTTTGCATTTTGCCTCGAACATCTTGTTCGCAGGAAGAAATTCTTTGTCTTGTAAAATGTTTATAGTCCTGCTGAATGGGGCTGAAGTTAGTTTTCGATGAATCGCTGCTCGTATGCCAGTGAGGGTACTAGGGGTTAACGGTTGGCCCTTTTCCGATTTAACCTCCGCATAAAACTTCCTTAGAACTTCGTTGAGCTCCGCCGAAGTAACAGAATTCAGATCGACGTTGAGCTGTC
Source organism: Siderastrea siderea (assembly GCA_964030785.1). Lineage (NCBI taxonomy): Eukaryota > Metazoa > Cnidaria > Anthozoa > Scleractinia > Rhizangiidae > Siderastrea > Siderastrea siderea. The sequence continues at coordinate 46,997,935 of OZ034972.1, forward strand.
GTTTCTCGCACCATTTCTCGAATTTCTTAATACCCCAAGAAGTGGCTCTTTTGGTATTTTCGGCTTGAGCTTGTGCTTCGATTTTATCCAATTCTTCCTTTCCCAGATCCGAGTTTTGACTAGAATCTTTAACTTCTTCCATTTTCGAAAGCTTAAACCTTTCTTTAACTTTCCGTTGATTGGGAAACTTTGTGCTTCAAACTGAACTTGCCGAATGGTTTTCCCGCGTCGGCGACGCTGATTGGTTAAAATTAATCGGATGATGAACCAAGAACCAATCAGCTGCAGGGCCGTTAATGCATTAACGGCCCGCTAGGAGTCATTTGCGGCCCGCAAAGCGCGTGTTTACGATAGGGCGGTTTTCAATTTGGCCGCGTGTATTGATAATAATATCGGTTTAGCAATCATCATTGAAATTCTTGGCTCTACAGTGATCGAAAGTCTGGAATACTTTGTAAATCCTAAAACAGTATTGTATAGTATTTTTGCCCATGTAGCCTAAAAATGCCACAGGCTGACGACTCAAAACTAAGAGCCCTGTGGCCCGACCTGTCGTAAACGACCATCTCCGGTAAGCAACCACCGGGGCTTGACTATTTGAGTTATTTTGTTTGGGTAATCGCTCACGAGAGGTTCCATGAACTGTAGTTGCTTCAAGCTACAGAAACCGCGTGCATTTGGTCCCTACCTTGGTATTAATCAGTTTCTTGACGTTTCAGGTAAAAGATGACTGTAGATAATTCCAGTCAGCCTTCTTATCAAGCTTGCCTGGTACCCAGCCTTCCTGAAGAAACCCAGCATCAGATGCGAGACATCACCAACTACCTTGTTTATCCTCTCAACTTGGTGGTTGCTACCATGTCATTTGCGTGTAACGGGCTTGTCGTCTATACGGTTGCGCGAACAAAATTTTTACAACAACCTCCACTGCTGATGTTGTGCAGCCTGGCCTTAACTGATGTACTTTTTTCACTGTATGCCATTTACAGATATATAGAAGTATTAGCACACAGATACATGTGTCCCGAAAGTGTAAGCCCCGAAAAGGGTGGATTGTCGGCTCTGTGTCTACTAGCAACTCTTGGCAACTTGGCAATAATCAGCAGAGATCGATACTTGGCAGTGAGAAAACCTTGGTGGTATCACACTCACGTGACGAAATCACGTGCCATGAAGTTGATGTGTGTGCCGTGGTTGGTTAGCCTAATAATTTCATTTCTATTGTACTTATCAAAAAAGCTTCCAGGCCGATTTCCTCCTTTAGGAGAAATCACGTCTCTTTTGTTTTTTCTCATTTGCTTTTTTGTGATTATTTTCTCTTATCTTGGAATTTTTTTTAAGAAGACTCCGCCTGAGGAAGCATTCCACATACGCGCCATATTAGAAAGGGAAAAGCGAACGGCTAACACTGTTGCCTTTATCCTAATAGCGTTGCTAGCAACATTCCTACCAAGTATCCTTTTTGTGTTAGTTTTGAACGCTAGTGGAGTAACAAACGTTAGCCCGTTTAGGCCCTTTTATGGTTTCTTTCTCCAACTTAATGGAATTTTAAATCCTCTGTTAAACTTTGGTCGAAGCAAAGAAATGCGAAGAGCACTTAGAAACTTATTGAAATGTTCCCAGCAAGTGCAACCATCGTCAGCCTCGTCCGGCTTTACAGCAACAACAACAACGACGACGACAACATCATCAACAACAACAACAACAATTGGGCGTTTCCGTAATTCGGAAAATTGACGGAAACCTGACAGTTGACATTTCCGTTACGTTTCCGCTGATCGGTTACGACGGGAATACCCTGGGTACCAGAGGTTTTTTCTCGCTAACGTGGGGAGAAATCGGCCGGAGGCCGAGCCGCGCCAGCCGAAGGCCGGCGCAACGAGCGGCTTGCCGCGAGAAAAAACCTCTGGGCCAGAGCGCTTTGATTTACTGTTCTCTTTGAACTTCGACCTTTTTCTATCCTATTACGTTCAAACCAATCACAGCGTATGTCTCGTGCTGTGATCACATGCAATGGCACGTGAAGATATGACAGATCTGGGTTGATTACACGCTTGTTTTTGGGGTGTCAAATGGATAGCTTTAAAACTGCGTCTGCAAACCAAAACAACCCTGAACCGGTAAAGATTACTGTCCACGCAATTTACCGGCACAAGTAAGTTGGGTCACCTTTAAATCGTCTCGATCAAAGGGACAAAGCTGTTGCGATTACACTTAGCGAAATTAACACGAGTCGTGTTTGGCCTGTCATTTTACATTGTATCAATATTTTCATTGAGGACTGGATAAGCGCCTCGGGATTTGCAATAATGAAGGCGTACAGCTTTCCAGCGAGGGCACCATCTTTGTCGTCACCATCTCCGGATAAACGATTACACAGACGAAATGCCTCGTTGCTTTAACTCCTCCATATAACATTCAATGAGCGCATTAAGCGGGCAAAAAACAATTGCTGTCGGGATTTTGGAATAATCACTGAATCCCACATAGTCCTGGAATGAGCTGGAATAGTACAGAATTAAATAACCGATTTTCCGAAGCCGGTTGGCAATACTGCTGAAACATCCTTGCAGCAAATAAAATTAAAAATACCATCTCTTTGTTCAGAGCTTAACTACTCCACACCGTCAAACGTTTTTACTTCAGGCCTTCTCGAATGTTTTGTCAAAACTACCTTCACAATCCTCCATCACTACACAACTTACACGCGAGCGATAAGCCTGGTAAATTTCACAGATTACTATCCCGCGGCATACTATTCTTGTCAACCAATGACAAAGACTGTTAGACTTTGAATACCTTGGGGGGTTGTTAGGAGCCAATCAGACGCCTGAACCAAATTCTGGACTAAACCGATTTAAGCAAGCTAGCCATTGGCTCGGCGGCATCAAAGCGATGGCGCTCTGGTCCAGAGGCTTTTCGCGCGGGTCACAATAGAGAACATAAGCTGCAACCGGAAACCGCGCAAGAAAAGCCTCTGGCACCCAGGGTACGACGGGAAACGTGTAAGAGAAGAATGGTAAGAATGTTCGGCGTTTCCGCAGCGTTTCCGTTGGCTGAGACGAGCAAAGTTTTTCCTTCGGGTTTCCGCAAACGGATTCGAACGGAAACTTGGCGGTTTTCCATTCCTGGTACTCCGAGATACGCGCAGTTTAAACTGATATACTCTCCAATTCGGAGTCCAGAACGCTTTTAATGATGCTCTTAACGTTGTTTGGAAATGTTTAGAAATTTAACCCATGGCCATATAATAGTTTTCAAAACAAAACTGGAGAACCTCATGAAGTTTCTTCGCAAGAAAACGGCAAAAAAAGCATTTTTGAAAATGAGTTAAACTGACTCTTTGAGTAAAATATGTATTTTACTCAATATGTTGAGTAAAGAATAAATCTAGCACTGGACGAAAAAATGAATTTACCGCAAGTTTGCCAATCGAGGAAATTTGTTTTACATTTAGAGTACTGATATTGCTATTTTTGTGATGTACCACCAAATTATATTATTCGAAAAGCGGTTTGCATTTTCATTTTCTCGCGGGTTCTCGTCGGTTCCCCGCTGGCTGGCCGGTTTGACCGAGTGACCTTGGGTACGAATTGATCACGCGCAAAGTAGTTCCCTTCCCGACGTGCTTTTCGCATTTTGGCGCCTGTTTTCAACGACCTTCGGTAGCATTCAAGATTTGAGGGATAAACTTCTGTCGCTTTGGAGAGATGGCTTGTGAACTATTCCTTCTTCTTGCTTCACGGTCTCTGCTTAGATATATACAATCTCCTTACAGCGGATTAACGATCGGTGGGAATGTTTTTCTGCCATTAATCAAGCTTCATCGAGTCAAGTTTTGCCGCCATATTTGATGGCTCATGGTTCCTGTTGCGATTGCCAAGGTAAGCTTAAGTTTAGACTGAACAACGTAAGCTTAGGCTTTGATATATCCAAATATTCTTGCCTTGTTTGATATTTACGAAGTTTGAGCGAAGTCCTCCGCACTTGAAGTGTTCTTGATGACGTTATTTTCTTAGGGACTTCAAAAGTAATGAACAGATACGGTCAGATACCAGTCAAATTGAAGCTTCAACACCCCCCTCTGGGCAATCCCCCGGGCATTTGAACGTTTGAAGATTGGCTTGTTCAAATTCCCTCCCCTCGGGGCAAAAAAGCCATTCAAATACCCCACCAATTAGTACTGAAAGACCTCTCCTCAAAGGCAAATCTCCTCTTTAATCAAACACTGTTCACGCTTTCAGAGAGAGATCTGTCCTTATGACACCTTCAAACTTCTTTCCAAGGACTTATTCGCAATGAAAGGCAAATTTCTATCTTGTAAATCCGTCATACCCTGCAAAAACCGAAAAAACTCACTCGCGTATTACACTACAACAAGAGATAAATCCGGATCAAATTCCCCACCCTTCCAAGGCAATGTTCAAATTCCCCCCTCCTTGAGCACGATGCACAGTCAAATGCCCAGGGGGGGGGGGAGGATGTTGAAGCTTCAATTTGAAAGGTACATAATATTTATGAGGGTCCTGAAGGGGTAAAAATGGGAGCTGGGATTTGAGGCACTGGGACTGGGAAAAAAGTAGCGTATAATGGGAATGGGAAAGATGTCCTATTGAAAAACAGAATCTACAAACCAATATTTGAAACCCTTGTTAAGTCCCTTAGATGCACAAAAATGCAACAAAATAGTCTTAAACAATACCTAAAAATTAACTTTTTGCAAATCAACAGTTATCAAACAAATGTAGTTGTGATCTGATTTTAGCATTGACTTTAAACTGCATTTACTGAAATCAGCGATTTGGTTGCACAGCGTTAGACATTCCCTCTATATGACTCTATGTGCCTAACAGGTCAAACGATGACTTCGATTAGCTTATTTAAAATGGCAGATACAGGTTAAAAAGTGTTGATGTTGTGGCAGTTTTATCCTTGGTTTAATTCTTATTATTCTTTGTTTATGTGTATAGTAATGTTGATAATGAACCAAGGATAAAATTGAACCGCAACATTGAGGGGCCTGCACAATTCCCACAGTTCGTGAATGCAGGGCTGTGCTCTGTGCCTCAGGCTACTAACTTGTGTCTGTGGGCGACTAGAAAAACTCATTTTTGCATAATGCTTAAGGGCTGGGCACCCCAGAATTCACAGTTGGGGCCTCATGTTGACCAAACACCTCGAGTCGACAAAAATAAATGGGTTATTAACTTATCGTCACGGCCCCTCAGCGATGCTGAGGTATCATTACTGGAGAAAGGGTTGAATTTCGCAGTAACACCAACCAACATTCCTGCCACTGAAATAGTCGCAAAAGTTGAATCGGCCATAAGAACGCTCGACTCAGAACAAGCAGACACCGTAAGGAGATCTGTTAACAACATCCTACAACAGGCTGCACCGCCCAAGCCTAACATCACGAAGGAAATGCAAGAAGCCCTTAATAACTTGAAACAAGACGACTCTATTATGATTCTACCAGCGGACAAAGGTCGCGCCAGTGTTGTCTTGAACACCGACACATACCATGATAAAATGAAAACACTCATTGAAACAGGTCCATATCAACTCCTTAGTAAAGATCCAACGGACCGACTTAGCCGAAAACTTACTGAAAAGCTTCTTAGCTTAAAGAACCTACGCAGGAATTTAAATCTACTGCGGTTCTACCCTACATAAAAGGTGTATCAGAGGTTCTTCGCCGCTGCCTACAACAACAAGGGGTATGCACCGTCTTCAAATCAGACACAACTCTTAGGTCTCACTTAGTGCGACGGAAAGACACCCTTGAACCAACTAAACAAGACGGTGTCGTCTATAAAATTCCATGCGAGTGCGGCAAAGTATACATCGGGGAAATAGGGAGAGCGATGCAAGACAGGATAAAAGAACACGACAGAGATATACGGCTTGCTCGAACGCAAACCTCCGCAGTTTCGAAACACGCTAACGAAACGGGGCATCTTCCTATTTGGAAAGAAGTTAAGTTTATTGATCGTGACCCTCACTGGTACACACGTAGGGTCAAAGAGGCTATCCATATAAGACTTCATCCTAATAACATCAATAGAGATAGTGGAATCGAAATTCCAGAAGCTTGTATTCCTACGATCAGAAAGCATAACAGCCGACCAACCACAAAGCGGACCTGTGAGGGAACAACATCTAATAGTCGGAATAATAATGAGGATCGAAATGCACCAATAGCAGCGAACCATCATGCTACAAATAGCGACACGTAAACAATTGACCTCATCGCCTGATGAAGACTAGCAGTATTGCAGTCGAAACGTCGCGATCAACAACTCAAAGCGATTCCATCGTGAGACAAACGATTAAACGTTCATCTTACCTATCTTACACCACGATGAACAATAAACGCATCTTTAATGACAATAGCAATATTGCCACTGCTGTTGGCAAAGGCTGTAACATGCAAACACAAGGAATTTGTGGAGTTTATCTCTGTAAGTGTACATTGGTTATGCTCATTCACTTTTCACAAATGTGTAACAGTAAGTACATGAACTTGAAGGTCAACTATTAGCATAGCAGACAAATTCAGAGACAAACCAAACTTATGGTCTGAAATAAGCTATTCTGGAAGGGGACAGTTCTTACTAACTTTTCATTAATTAGTCATTTAATGAAGATTGTTCCTTGTAAAATATTTGCTCAGAGTATCAACTGAATACAATGCAGACTACAGAAATGAGGATGCAAACAGTCCAACCGAAAACAGTTTCGTGCAGCTTCTATTCTAGTCCCCAGATGTACAGTTTGTTTTTCTGCTGTTGTTCTTGTCGTTGCTTTTAATGTCATGGCGAGTACTTCATGCTTTTTTTTGCCAAACTCTTGTAGTGAAGATGCTGCACGAACATCAAATGTTTCGTCTCCCCGAAAGTATCCACAATCACAAGTGTCCATCTTTACATAAGCATCCAAGATCACAAGGTGCTAATTAAATTAATTTGTTAATTGTTTTACTTTATTTTTATTATTGTTTTTGTTCTTACGTTCTTGATTGTTTCTTCAACAGGAAGAAACCAGTCCCAAATAAGTGACAGAGAGGAAAACAACACCATATCCATTCATAATCTTCCAGGGCGTCCTGTATTCTCCAGCCAATGATGTGCACTTGGCTGCTGGGAAGATAATTTGCGCACCTCAAAGACATCCATTGTTAAGGGAACTCTAGCTTTGCTGGCCACGTTTTATGTTTTTATGTATGAATATCCACCAAGCTTTGTAATTTTTTTTTGTATCTACAAAATGCATTTTGCAGATAGAAGATGGGAGAAAGCTGCCATGATCCACCATACACTTTGTAAATTTAGTACATGACATAAAGGTAGGCACTCACGAGGGGACTGGTCCCTGAAAAAAGTCCATGAGACTAATCCCCTCATGTGTGCTGGCCTTAAATGTCTCACCAACTGAACAGTGTTTATTGCCACATGTATCTAGTGCTTAACCTTAACGGTTCATTCACATGATCCGTGGGCTACTAAAAAATTATAATAATAAAACTTGGGCAGCCCATCTTTGAGTGGGCTGTGTCAAGACCGTTTGTCCATCTTCGAGTGGAAATAATGGTGCTATTGTCAATGATCTCAGATTGGATATTTGTAAGAATCAATTTAAATGCCTATAGTGATAGTCTGTCCCGCTTTTGTTTCAAAGTTCGGCACTACATTATTTTTTTTCGAGTTTGTGAACCACTTTTTCATTGACAAAAGGAGGGCCGCCCATCTTTGAGTGGGCTGTGCCAAGACCGTTTGTCCATCTTCAAGTGGAAATAATGGTGGTTTTTTTAATGATCTCAGCTTGGATATTTGTAAGAATCAATTTAAATGCCTATAGTGATAGTCTGTCACATTTTTGTTTCAAATTTCAGCACTACATTATTTTTTTCCAGTTTGTGAACTACTTTTTCATTGACAAAAGTAGGGCCGCCCATCTTTGAGTGGGCTGTGCCAAGACCGTTTGTCCATCTTCGAGTGGAAGTAATGGTGCTTTTGTCAATGAGCTCAGATTGGACATTTGTAAGAATCAATTTAAATGCATATAGTTATAGTCTCCGTTGCTCTTTTGTTTCAAAGTTCAGCACTACATTATTTTTTCGAGTATGTGAACTACTTTTTCATTGACAAAAGTAGGGCCGCCCATCTTTGAGTGGGCTGTGCCAAGACCGTTTGTCCATCTTCGAGTGGAAATAATGGTGCTTTTGTCAATGAGCTCAGATTGGATATTTGTAAGAGTCAATTTAAATGCATATAGTTATAGTCTCCGTTGCTCTTTTGTTTCACAGTTCAGCACTACATTATTTTTTCGAGTATGTGAACTACTTTTTCATTGACAAAAGTAGGGCTGCCCATCTTTGAGTGGGCTGTGCCAAGACCGTTGGTCCATCTTCGAGTGGAAATAATGGTGCTTTTTTCAATGAGCTCAGATTGGACATTTGTAAGAATCAAGTTAAATGCTTATAGTAATAGTCTCCGTCGCACTGTTGTTCAAAGTTCAGCACTATAATATATTTTTTTTCGAGTATGTGAACTACTTTTTCTTTGATAAAAGTAGGGCCGCCCATCTTTGTGTAGGCTGTGCTAAGACTGTTACCATAATAGGACATTATCTGTACAGGTAGTGAAAATAAAACGTAATCCACTTAAATGCTGTAGATCTAAAGACGTTTGTTAATGCTGCAGCAGCTTCCACTTCTAAAAGTTGTGTATGAGTCACTTCGTTGGTTAATTCCGATGGGTATACCGTAAGTTGACGAATGCATCCACATTAGCAGGGTATTCCCAACTGTCTTTTTTTATTAGGCGTATCTGTGATTTATAAGAGAAATCAAATCCCTTCCTATCCCAACTTGAACTTCCCAGTGAATGATGTACCCTTCGAAAAATCCAGCGGATAATTGTGTGTCTGCCAAATTTACAAATCGTGGAAACGTAACGGCCTTTTAGAGTTTCCGTAACTGCGTAAACCTTGTGGATACGTGATTTATCGTTACATTTACTCTTCGGAAATCCAGCGGATAATCGTGTGTCCGTCGAATTTACGAGTCGCGGAAACACGATGGCTATCAGAGTTTCCGTGACTGCGTAAACGTTGCGGATACGTGAGTTTAAAGGATCCCAGTCACCCACAGTGCTTTGGGCGCATCGAGTGAGAAATCCGCCATTTTCTATGCCATCTAAAATCAGGATTTTTTCACAGTGAATTGAAATCCGGCTACATCCGCGCCAATACGGCCAGCTTGGGCCTTCATATACTTTCTTGGCCTTAAAAAATTAATAGCAGTTACATCTGGCCGGTTATTTTGGTGTTGTTTGCTATTTATCTCGTGAAATGTGCGAGACAACTCCAGGACTCTAAGCGGTTTATGCTCTCCTTCGCGTGGCAGTACCAAAACAGTCAAGCTTATGAAAGAAATCATTACTGAAGGACCTTCTTGGTTATCGCACTAGTCAAGCAAAAGATATCCAATAGATTGAAATGCTGGTCAAGCTTATTCGCCGACATTTTACTTCATTACACTAACAGTGCGCTCTTCAGGTTCTTCACGCGCTGAAATGTTTTGGTCTTTAAATTCGACGACGGGACTCACTCTGCAGTGCCGGTAGCGACGCTAAAGCGAAAGCTTCCAAGCCTTCGATGCCTAAGAACAACACGTCGACTTCTTCCATAAGCTATAAATCCCTGGAATTGCAGAAAAGGAGGAGAAAGAATGGTTTGCGAACAGAAACTTTGTAAATCAGATCTGTTAGCCGCAGTCGACACCTTAGCTAGCTGCAGTACATTTTGTTTTCATGGTAATTCATGTATTTTGAAAATTGCAATGAGTATCCATCCTGTGCGATGATAACAGAGAGAATAAAAGCTATTGATAAAAGAGTTTCTTCTATTTGAAAGGAATGTGAAATGTTCTCGCTTTATCTTAGCGCTAATTAAAACTAAATGCGGTTCAGGGCGATGATCACAGCGGCGTGATCGAGTGAGTTTTGGAACAATTTGCCCTCGATGCATTCGCCTTTTGTGTTTTGTGGCGATGGAAAAGTCAAGAATATACCCAATTGAACAAGATTCTAAACCTTTATGATTCTAGATTCGCTTGTAAATCATATTCCGCGAGCGCTCGCTGAATATAGTTTGCTTTTCGGTAGCCGGCGGACTGGAAAGCTGGCCGACTTACGAACACAAACATTCTTTGAGTCCTTGGATTTTAGACAGCCGCCAAAATGCGCTGAAAATAATCGAAAGCCCTTTTACTGGCACTAAAATCAAAAACAAGCGAAGAAATTTCAGCTTCAGGCTACAATAATATTTTTACCAGTTGAACTGTTGACGTTTTGTCACGTTCGACGAGTAATTTGATCGCAAATTTCGGATCAAAACAATAACAAAGGCGTGCCTGACTAGGATCCTTTAAGGAATGCGTTTCCGCAGAGCCGCAGTTGCGGAAAAGTAATGTACATCCGTGTTTCCCGCAACGGTTACTTACATTTCCGTTTGCGGATATTCATGTTTCCGTTGAATAACCGTTATGAAACCTCAAACGTAAACGCGTTATTTCATCCTGTAATTGGCCGAGGTCTGCACTGCCTTGCTCGTATCAGAACGCGCGAAAACGCTGTTCACTTGTCAGGCATATACTAAATTTGCCTTGCACAGGCGGAAAGCCTGCAACGTGTTTTACTCTATGACGTCACGGCTCAAGGTCGAGTCCAAGCTTAAACGAGGCAAGAACACCAAGTGGTTTGGCTGTTCCGGGGCATGCGGAGTGTCGGCCCAGCTTTCCTGCGTAAGAAAAAGTAATCGCTACGGAGGAATGATGCGAAATTTAATCATGAAACACTCTCTTAAAATGTTTTCACCAACTTTTGCAATGTAATATCTTTACAAACTTGTGTGCAGGTGTTTGCAGAAACATACCTTGAAAAATATTCTGTAAATTTCAGTCAGTGTTTTGTTTTTCTAGAAGTCTGCCAATCGCACGCATCCTATTGAATATTTGGCAAAACTAGGCACCGCCTACACGCCAAACTAATAATTTTGACAGTTTTCTATTTTCTTTTAATATAATATAAACTGGAAACTACTCGCGCTCTGGTTGGCTACAAAACTACGCGCAATCAGCTAATTATAATATTATTAATTAGGTAATTATAATAGAGATTGGAAGCTCTTGCGCCTTAATTGGTTAAAAATCCCATGGCTTATCAGAGTTTATATCATATAGTGGAAGCTACACACGCTCTCGCTGGCTAAAAAACATGCTTTATCAGAATATGAAGCTTATAAAACAGATCCAGAGGGGGATATTTTACTTTACACCATTCTAAAACAATATGTTTTCCTTAAGGCGGTGAATCTAGGAGCAGAAGTCGGGGGATACCCCGCATGTAATCTGAGACTCGCAATCAAACAGCACATACTAAAACCACAGCGTTAATCACGCCTTATAATGAAATATATAGCGACTGATGATAAAATGATCCCTAATAAATGCAAGTGCCTAATAATACACTCTTTTTTTTTATAAGCCGGAACGCGTAAAATTTGGCTGAGCCTGAGAATGTTCTTATTTTAGCCCATACGTTTTCTTAAATTTGGGGGTAAATCTCAGCCTCAACGTCCTTATATAAATGGTTCTTATCTAAAAAAGAGTGTAATGAAACGATAAATTCCCGCAGAAATGTCACCCATATTCCCCAACAGTCTCACTCCTGTGCACGTGGTCCTCATGCGCAGGTGCTGTCAGCTGATATGTCTAGAAGTTTCTGGGGACCAGAATGATTACCCACCTGTCAACACTTGGTGACGTCACCTCTCAAGGTACAGTCCAGGCTTGAACCGACGATTTCAATTTGCCTCTGAGCGGAAATTAAGTTGGTAACCGTGTTTTTTTAAACTACGGGTCATATTTCACAGTTACTAACTCTGTTAATACCTTACGTAATAATTTAGTAGTCGTCTGTGATATGATTCCTATGAAAGGTGATTTCATAATGGCGGAAACGCACGTGTTGAAATAAAGGAACTTCAGTCTCAATTTAGTGTGTTTTCTGAGTTTTCCCAAGCAAACCAGTGGCAGTCAGTAATCCCCAGGCATTTCTTCCTCAAATTATTTCATCGCCATTTTACTCCAATTTCGTTTGAGCGGCTACGGGAAAAATTTAATACGAGCCTTACCTAGCAGAACCCGCCTGCGCCATGGCCGAGGCGACCGGAGACCTTCACAATCACCGCAATAATTTAAAGCGTCTGTGTCGTGTTTGTGGAGGAAATTGAAAGAAATGGAAGGAAAAATACAAATGCAGCTATCCATGTATAGAATTCAAGGAGTCTCTGGCAGAAATGCACCGACTAAACGGGAAAAAAGACGTCTGTGATTTTCACCCGTCGAAGTTTTGTAACGCGTGTTTTCTTTCACTCACCCGAGAACATACTTGCATGGACCCGTTTTCTTTTCTGGGAGATTCACACGGACAGTTGCAAAACATGTTTTACGCAGGCCAAGGGTGGAAGACCGCGAAAAACAGAAAGGGTACCGGTCGAAAAAGAGTCTGTAAAACAAAATGGCACAAAATCGTCTGAAAATAATAATATTCTGTTCTTGTAGAAGAGATTTAAGCCAAAATTCAAGATGTCTCACGGACTTTGAAATCGCATCGAACCATGACAATTGCCTTTACAGCAACTGTAAACACAGACTATTACTGTCCTATTTGTAAGGATATCCTTGATAAGCCACTGGAAACAGCGTGAACACTACTTCTGTGGAAGTCGTTTAACAGAGGCTTTTCAAAATCAAGCCACTGTGGCATGCCCAGTGTACAAATTGGAATTAACAGACGCTCAAGTCAAACCACCCACAAGAATGATCCTGCGTTTCATTGAGAAAATAAAGGTGGGATGCAAGAAATGCAAAATGCAGCTCAATTATGAAGATGCGGCCTCACCTGTTTGCTCCCCACCTGCTCCCACCCCAGCTCTAGCTGGCGCATCACACCCTCGACTTCTGCCTGCACCTGCTGTGGTTCCTGCTGTTCCGGTTCAGCCCGCAGCTGCAGTGCTAACCTTGCAGGATTCTATATAGGAATTAAGACAAGGGAAGGTTTCTGCAGAAGTAGAAAACTTGGCACGTTGATGGCAAGTCAAAACTCAGAAAGTCTCCAGCGATGGCAAGTCAGCTCTTCTCAAGACAGAGGGCAAGGTAATATAAGTAATCGCTACTCAAAGTTTAAAAGTGGTTTACATGTTAAAGAACGAAATGTACTTTGTGAATAAGAAGAAGGCAAAGATGTTCTTAAATGTCATCCACGAACCACTGTTGGAAATGTCCATTGATCAAGTAAGTTATGCAGCAACAAGAAGTATTGATAATAGAATAACAAAGATTCTCGTTCAGCATTTATTTCTAAAGGTTTGATTACTGCCACTCGGTCCAAGTGTTGCATGGCGACTCTGTCAAGGGTTTCAGCATAGGTTCATTTTCCATTTAAGCATAATATAGCTCATAATTTCTTGTAACTGTTTTCTTTATGTTTTCAATTGCAGATCTTTGAGCCTCGGTTGCACATCAGTCTCGGTTTTTTCTTAAAATTCTAAAGCTGTTGGATGACTGTGCTGTCCTTGATAAACAATGACAGCTACTAAGAAAGTCGAGACTGATGTTACAGTTGGAGATACAAACTTTGGTCAATATGCTACCCAGCTTCGTGAAGCAAGAAAACACCACCAGTTGGCTAGTACCTAGCAAAAAGAAGCCCAGCAGGCTGAAGGATATCCAACCTATCTTGTAACAGCTGTTGGGTTAATTAATACAGAAGAGGCACTCAACCCACGTGTAGTTCAACGCCTGCACCTCTCCCAAGATATGAGACACAAGGCAAAACCCGAGGTTTCAGTAACAGATTTACAACATACCTTTTTATTGAACAGGCCACCCAAAATTTATTTTATTTTTAAAACCAAAATGCTGATATATATCCTGTCTTTTTACGTTATCAACAAAAAACCCTTGGTAATCAAATTCAACGAAGTACTACTTATAAACCGGCTTTCAAAAGAGACACTCACAGGGCTAGTACATAAAACCTTGGAGGACACCCTGTAGTCCCTTAATTTCAAGAGACAGGCTTATCGATATTATAGCCACAGCTTTATTTGGAAACCACATTGACATATGTCTCTAGATAAATAATATGAACCAACACACTCAACTAAAGCAAAAACTACCGTCTGTAAGATAACACAACTAAGGAATAATGAAAAAACATTTCAACTCAATCCTAGGAATCCAGAGTACAAAAAATAACCACAACTGTAGTGTAGAGGACAACTGGGAAGTGGCCTTCCTTTACTGAGGAAGCAAAGTGACAGTAGCACACAAGTTCCAAACACTCTTTAATGCAAGTGCTCCAAGACGGACGAGGAAGAATCAAATTTGAATTATATTGTAAAATTGATTTTATTACATCCTTTCCCAGAACAAGACATCTGCAAGTTCATAGCCTAATCAGTTCAGAGAGCAATTCCATCAGCAACCATTCCTCCAAAGCTACACATGCTGGAAGACCATGTCGTAAACTTCATTCAGAAGTGGCATTTTCCATTGGGCTTTTTCGGCGAACAGTGTGGAGAGTCCATTCAGCATGAGTTTGTGGATTTGGCTGCCACCTTTAGTCGTGTCCACCCTGCCATTGCACGTTTGAAAAGAATGCTTAAGGAGCACTTTGTTGTGGTTCATCCCCAAAACAGAGAGATCATCCCTCAAACACAACGTCGAAATCTAAAACGGAAAAGGGATGAAACCCTTTACACTCAAACGAAGAAAACCGTGAACGCTGAAAATATTCCTGGAATGTGTGTTTTGACCAATCGCGCGCGAGACCTTGTAACCGCAGAAAACGAACGGGTTTCTCAGTCACGGAATCGAGTTGGTTCTCGAATTGTTTTGAAAGGCCTCAAGATTTAATCTTCATCTTTATCTTACAGGAATTGAAATTACTATTCCTTTCTATCTGAGAGCCACATGCACTACAGAAGCGAAAATATGTTTGAGCGCTTTTGGAGAATAAAATTTCTCGACATGGCGGCCCAACGATTAGCGGTTCCGGCATTTCAAATAAAAGCAACTCAAGCGGCAGTTGTTTCACCTTGATGTAAAAATTGCAATGTCCTCCCTTAAAATTCGCCCAAAGCTGCTATTATTTCTGATGGCACAGCTGACTCGATTTATTTAGGCCGAAATCGTTAAATCTTGAGGTGACTTTCGAAACAAATTGAGAACCAAATCCTTTCCGTGACGGAGCAACCCATTCGTTTTCTGCGGTTACAAGGTATCGCACGTAATTGGTCAAAACACAATGAACATTCCAGAAATATTTTCAGTGTTCTCGGTTTTCTTCGTTTGAGTGTAATATTAGTTTAAGGTTGACCTTGTATGTTTACAAGTATTTTTTAGGTTATTTAAGCTACATAATAAAACGAGTACAACAAATTGAAACACCAGTCTGTAGTCACGGAAGAACTGGCTTGGAAAGGTATCCTGTTTTGTAAACTTTCATTTACAATAAATAAGCTCTCACCTAAGCTTAATCAAATCTCTTGTGTTTTTTGCCCTTCTTATATAATTTCCTCCCTTGCACTATTGGTATCTTGATACCAAGTTGCCCGGATGATGATGATGATGATGATGATAATGATGATGATGATGATATAATTTCATCTGATACAGAAAGCTTATTTATTTTTAGATAACAATTAAGCAAACCAAAGGAAAATTTGACTGACATCTGCGAAGAAAAATAGCAAAAGACTAAGTAGTCTCAAACATACAACGGCGATTTAAACACGGCGGTTTAATTTACGAGCGTTATAACATAAAGGGCAATAGGCTTCTTTCGATATATTAAAATTCAGCTTGGTAGCGAGGCCTAGAGGACAAAAACAAAAGAAATGAATAAACATGCTTGTAAAATTTCTTTTATTTGTGTCCTCTAGGCCTCGCTACCAAGCTGTATTTTAATATATCGAAAGAAGCCTATTGAAAATTACTGATTGCTGACTGGTTGAGACAGAAGGCATTTCTTTCTTAATTTTGTTTCTAACGAGGGCAAAATAGCTGACTCCTGATTGGCCAAGCGCCAAAAGTAATCGCATTTTATTGGCTGAGTTCGAGAGCGCGTCACTTGCATTTTGTAAGCGTCTTGAAATGAGAAGCGAATTTTGAGTTGTTCATCACAAGGATATCGCTTCAGTTTGACTTTTAACCAGGTTGGTTGGCAAAAATGGTATGGAAATCGAGCGATAGCTCAAAGGGAAATTCCAAAAGGTGAAAACTACTGAAAACCTTGGCTCAGCGAGCGAGAGGAAGCTTCGCATTTCAGGTAAATAAAATATACTAATTTGAGTCTTAAGTGTGTTTTGTCAATGAAGTAGAATTGAATTTATCTAAAACATATGCATAATAATCACTCCGGCTTTAATGTTTTATTTTTTTTTTGTACGCTGAGCAATACAGTAAACTGCTTGTGGAGTGAATTGTTTACGAGCAGTACTTTTATTCTGGGGGCCCGCTGCAGATTGCCTTTCCACGTGCACGAAAAGTTTTGCGAAAATGTTGCCCTTTATGTTATAGACAAGTAATCGCATTGAGTCCTCGTAAACTGTACTGTGCAATTTGATGTAATTTGTGCAATTTAATTTAATGTGCTGTAATTTGCGCAATTTAATGTAATTTGGAATTTCGATTAAATATAAATTTGATTAAATAAATAAAATAAATAAGGATGGGGTGCACGACTCGGGTAATTTGTAAAACCTTTGAAAATACAAGTGAAAATTATCCTTAATTCTACTCAGCCTTATGTGATTACATATACTAATACCGTGACGAAAAAATTGTCCGAAATATCGCAAAACACAATTGCAGTAAAACACTTCATACCATTGATTCAGGTCCTGGGATGATGCAACATCGTCTCTAACTAAGTGGAATCGTCCAGACAACTCCGATTTTCTTGCAATCTTACGGTTATTATGACCTTTAAGAACCCAAAACGACACATCTTCGTTCCTTCAGGTCCGGAATAAATATCACCTTTCTCCGTATTTAACGAAAAACCACGAGGTTTTCGATCGGTTCAATTCAGCTCAATTCTTCTGCCCCCATTTTGACTTTTGGGATGACGAAATACTGCTAAAGGGGCTGAATTCGATTGGTTTAAGGACAAACCCCTTTCTCTCTCGATCGTAGACAAAGGCACTGGTCCCGGTTGCTAAGATGTTGCTAAGCAGAAAAAGGCCTACGCTGACTCTCGTGACTGAACGCTAAGCGGCGGCTTATCAAGCGTCGGTCCATCTTTACTACGTAAGAGGGAGTAAATACGGGAAAGTCGTAAAGGAGTGACGTAAATTTGGTAAGGAAATAGAATTTATACTTCTTATTTTCACTGGAGTTAGCTCGGGGTCTCACAGGAACCTTACCTAACCTGCCTTGAATAGATTTATATAAAAGTCATGCTCTTCCCACACTCGACCAAACCGACACTTACCGTAAAACATTTATCTTTATATAATGGGCGATTGCATTTAAAGCAAACTAGAAGTGTACGTAGTGCTACCTTGACACTGATACAAAGGCCATGCATGTGTGCCATACATCTTAGAACGTTTGAAAGCTCTCTACTCAGTAAAGCAAAAACGTTTTGAATAAATAATCAACTTCTAAGGGTTTACGAGGCGGCTGACAAGCTAAGATGGCGAAGATCTGCTCGCATGGCTATTAAAATGGTTATCCTGGCACTGTAATCCTGAATTGAGTTGTTCTAAACATGAACATACATCCTGGTGAAAGAAGACAAACAATGTCTGCTCCGGGCGATAAAGAGAAGGAATATTCATTGCAAATGTAAGATAATTCAAGTCCAAAGCTGACTGTTTTTAGTTTGTCTTAAGCGCAGGACTACGAAGTAATAATACTTCGGGTTTCCGACGGGAGTGAAACCAATAACCTATGGCGGCCTAATCTACGCAACGTTCAGCCAATAAAATGCGATTACTTTTGGCGCTTGGCCAATCAGGAGTCAGCTATTTTGCCCTCGTTAGAAACAAAATTAAGAAAGAAATGCCTTCTGTCTCAACCAGTCAGCAATCAGTAATTTTCAATAGGCTTCTTTCGATATATTAAAATACAGCTTGGTAGCGAGGCCTAGAGGACACAAATAAAAGAAATTTTACAAGCATGTTTATTCATTTCTTTTGTTTTTGTCCTCTAGGCCTCGCTACCAAGCTGAATTTTAATATATCGAAAGAAGCCTATTGCCCTTTATGTTATAACGCTCGTAAATTAAACCGCCGTGTTTAAATCGCCGTTGTATGTTTGAGACTACTTAGTCTTTTGCTATTTTTCTTCGCAGATGTCAGTCAAATTTTCCTTTGGTTTGCTTAATTGTTATCTAAAAATAAATAAGCTTTCTGTATCAGATGAAATTATATCATCATCATCATCATTATCATCATCATCATCATCATCATCCGGGCAACTTGGTATCAAGATACCAATAGTGCAAGGGAGGAAATTATATAAGAAGGGCAAAAAACACAAGAGATTTGATTAAGCTTAGGTGAGAGCTTATTTATTGTAAATGAAAGTTTACAAAACAGGATACCTTTCCAAGCCAGTTCTTCCGTGACTACAGACTGGTGTTTCAATTTGTTGTACTCGTTTTATTATGTAGCTTAAATAACCTAAAAAATACTTGTAAACATACAAGGTCAACCTTAAACTAATATTACACTCAAACGAAGAAAACCGAGAACACTGAAAATATTTCTGGAATGTTCATTGTGTTTTGACCAATTACGTGCGATACCTTGTAACCGCAGAAAACGAATGGGTTGCTCCGTCACGGAAAGGATTTGGTTCTCAATTTGTTTCGAAAGTCACCTCAAGATTTAACGATTTCGGCCTAAATAAATCGAGTCAGCTGTGCCATCAGAAATAATAGCAGCTTTGGGCGAATTTTAAGGGAGGACATTGCAATTTTTACATCAAGGTGAAACAACTGCCGCTTGAGTTGCTTTTATTTGAAATGCCGGAACCGCTAATCGTTGGGCCGCCATGTCGAGAAATTTTATTCTCCAAAAGCGCTCAAACATATTTTCGCTTCTGTAGTGCATGTGGCTCTCAGATAGAAAGGAATAGTAATTTCAATTCCTGTAAGATAAAGATGAAGATTAAATCTTGAGGCCTTTCAAAACAATTCGAGAACCAACTCGATTCCGTGACTGAGAAACCCGTTCGTTTTCTGCGGTTACAAGGTCTCGCGCGCGATTGGTCAAAACACACATTCCAGGAATATTTTCAGCGTTCACGGTTTTCTTCGTTTGAGTGTAAAGGGTTTCATCCCTTTTCCGTTTTAGATTTCGACGTTGTGTTTGAGGGATGATCTCTCTGTTTTGGGGATGAACCACAACAAAGTGCTCCTTAAGCATTCTTTTCAAACGTGCAATGGCAGGGTGGACACGACTAAAGGTGGCAGCCAAATCCACAAACTCATGCTGAATGGACTCTCCACACTGTTCGCCGAAAAAGCCCAATGGAAAATGCCACTTCTGAATGAAGTTTACGACATGGTCTTCCAGCATGTGTAGCTTTGGAGGAATGGTTGCTGATGGAATTGCTCTCTGAACTGATTAGGCTATGAACTTGCAGATGTCTTGTTCTGGGAAAGGATGTAATAAAATCAATTTTACAATATAATTCAAATTTGATTCTTCCTCGTCCGTCTTGGAGCACTTGCATTAAAGAGTGTTTGGAACTTGTGTGCTACTGTCACTTTGCTTCCTCAGTAAAGGAAGGCCACTTCCCAGTTGTCCTCTACACTACAGTTGTGGTTATTTTTTGTACTCTGGATTCCTAGGATTGAGTTGAAATGTTTTTTCATTATTCCTTAGTTGTGTTATCTTACAGACGGTAGTTTTTGCTTTAGTTGAGTGTGTTGGTTCATATTATTTATCTAGAGACATATGTCAATGTGGTTTCCAAATAAAGCTGTGGCTATAATATCGATAAGCCTGTCTCTTGAAATTAAGGGACTACAGGGTGTCCTCCAAGGTTTTATGTACTAGCCCTGTGAGTGTCTCTTTTGAAAGCCGGTTTATAAGTAGTACTTCGTTGAATTTGATTACCAAGGGTTTTTTGTTGATAACGTAAAAAGACAGGATATATATCAGCATTTTGGTTTTAAAAATAAAATAAATTTTGGGTGGCCTGTTCAATAAAAAGGTATGTTGTAAATCTGTTACTGAAACCTCGGGTTTTGCCTTGTGTCTCATATCTTGGGAGAGGTGCAGGCGTTGAACTACACGTGGGTTGAGTGCCTCTTCTGTATTAATTAACCCAACAGCTGTTACAAGATAGGTTGGATATCCTTCAGCCTGCTGGGCTTCTTTTTGCTAGGTACTAGCCAACTGGTGGTGTTTTCTTGCTTCACGAAGCTGGGTAGCATATTGACCAAAGTTTGTATCTCCAACTGTAACATCAGTCTCGACTTTCTTAGTAGCTGTCATTGTTTATCAAGGACAGCACAGTCATCCAACAGCTTTAGAATTTTAAGAAAAAACCGAGACTGATGTGCAACCGAGGCTCAAAGATCTGCAATTGAAAACATAAAGAAAACAGTTACAAGAAATTATGAGCTATATTATGCTTAAATGGAAAATGAACCTATGCTGAAACCCTTGACAGAGTCGCCATGCAACACTTGGACCGAGTGGCAGTAATCAAACCTTTAGAAATAAATGCTGAACGAGAATCTTTGTTATTCTATTATCAATACTTCTTGTTGCTGCATAACTTACTTGATCAATGGACATTTCCAACAGTGGTTCGTGGATGACATTTAAGAACATCTTTGCCTTCTTCTTATTCACAAAGTACATTTCGTTCTTTAACATGTAAACCACTTTTAAACTTTGAGTAGCGATTACTTATATTACCTTGCCCTCTGTCTTGAGAAGAGCTGACTTGCCATCGCTGGAGACTTTCTGAGTTTTGACTTGCCATCAACGTGCCAAGTTTTCTACTTCTGCAGAAACCTTCCCTTGTCTTAATTCCTATATAGAATCCTGCAAGGTTAGCACTGCAGCTGCGGGCTGAACCGGAACAGCAGGAACCACAGCAGGTGCAGGCAGAAGTCGAGGGTGTGATGCGCCAGCTAGAGCTGGGGTGGGAGCAGGTGGGGAGCAAACAGGTGAGGCCGCATCTTCATAATTGAGCTGCATTTTGCATTTCTTGCATCCCACCTTTATTTTCTCAATGAAACGCAGGATCATTCTTGTGGGTGGTTTGACTTGAGCGTCTGTTAATTCCAATTTGTACACTGGGCATGCCACAGTGGCTTGATTTTGAAAAGCCTCTGTTAAACGACTTCCACAGAAGTAGTGTTCACGCTGTTTCCAGTGGCTTATCAAGGATATCCTTACAAATAGGACAGTAATAGTCTGTGTTTACAGTTGCTGTAAAGGCAATTGTCATGGTTCGATGCGATTTCAAAGTCCGTGAGACATCTTGAATTTTGGCTTAAATCTCTTCTACAAGAACAGAATATTATTATTTTCAGACGATTTTGTGCCATTTTGTTTTACAGACTCTTTTTCGACCGGTACCCTTTCTGTTTTTCGCGGTCTTCCACCCTTGGCCTGCGTAAAACATGTTTTGCAACTGTCCGTGTGAATCTCCCAGAAAAGAAAACGGGTCCACGCAAGTATGTTCTCGGGTGAGTGAAAGAAAACACGCATTACAAAACTTCGACGGGTGAAAATCACAGACGTCTTTTTTCTCGTTTAGTCGGTGCATTTCTGCCAGAGACTCCTTGAATTCTATACATGGATAGCTGCATTTGTATTTTTCCTTCCATTTCTTTAAATTTCCTCCACAAACACGACACAGACGCTTTAAATTATTGTGGTGATTGTGAAGGTCTCCGGTCGCCTCGGCCATTTCGCAGGCGGGTTCTGCCAGGTAAGGCTCGTATTAAATTTTTCCCGTAGCCGCTCAAACGAAATTGGAGTAAAATGGCGATGAAATAATTTGAGGAAGAAATGCCTGGGGATTACTGACTGCCACTGCATGGTTTGCTTGGGAAAACTCAGAAAACACATTAAATTGAGATTGAAGTTCCTTTATTTCAACACGTGCGTTTCCGCCATTATGAAATCACCTTTCGTAGGAATCATATCACAGACGACTCCTAAATTATTACGTAAGGTATTAACAGAGTTAGTAGCTGTGAAATATGACCCGTAGTTTAAAAAAACGCTCAGAGGCAAATTGAAATCGTCGGTTCAAACCTGGACTGTACCTTGAGCGGTGACGTCACCAAGTGTTGACAGGTGGGTAATCATTCTGGTCCCCAGAAACTCCTAGACATATCAGCTGACATCACCTGCGCATGAGGACCACGTGCACAGGAGTGAGACTGTTGGGGAATATGGGTGACATTTCTGCGGGAATTTATCGTTTCATTACACTCTTTTTTTAGATAAGAACCATTTATATAAGGACGTTGAGGCTGAGATTTACCCCCAAATTTGAGAAAATGTATGGGCTAAAATAAGAACACTCTCAGGCTCAGCCAAATTTTATGCGTTCCGGCTTATAAAAAAAAAGAGTGTATTATTAGGCACTTGCCTTTATTAGGGATCGTTTTATCATCAGTCGCTATATATTTCATTATAAGGCGTGATTAACACTGTGGTTTTAGTATGTGCTGTTCGATTGCGAGTCTCAGGTTACATGCGGGGTATCCCCCGACTTCTGCCCCTAGATTCACCACCTTAAGGAAAATATATTGTTTTAGAATGGTGTAAAGTAAAATATCCCCCTCTGGATCTGTTTTAAGCTTCATATTCTGATAAAGCATATTTTTTAGCCAGCGAGAGCGTGTGTAGCTTCCACTATATGATATAAACTCTGATAAGCCATGAGTTTTTTAACCAATTAAGGCGCAAGAGCTTCCAATCTCTATTATAATTACCTAATTAATAATATTATAATTAGCTGATTGCGCGAAGTTTTGTAGCCAACCAGAGCGCGAGTAGTTTCCAGTTTATATTATGTTAAAAGGAAATAGAATACTGTCAAAATTATTAGTTTGGCGTGTAGGCGGTGCCTAGTTTTGCCAAATATTCAATAGGATGCGTGCGATTGGCAGACTTTTACAGACTGAC
Organism: Siderastrea siderea; assembly: GCA_964030785.1. Classification (NCBI taxonomy): domain Eukaryota; kingdom Metazoa; phylum Cnidaria; class Anthozoa; order Scleractinia; family Rhizangiidae; genus Siderastrea; species Siderastrea siderea. The sequence goes on from OZ034972.1 coordinate 47,021,182, forward strand.
TGACTGACTGACTGACTGAAATTTACAGAATATTTTTCAAGGTATGTTTCTGCAAACACCTGCACACAAGTTTGTAAAGATATTATATTGCAAAAGTTGGTGAAAACATTTTAAGAGAGTGTTTCATGACTAAATTTCGCATCATTCCTTCGTTAAGCGAGTACTTTTTCTTACGTAGTAAAGCTGGGCCGACACTCCGCATGCCCCGGACCAGCCAAACCACTTGGTGTTCTTGCCTCGTTTAAGCTTGGACTCGACCTTGAGCCGTGACGTCACAGAGTAAAACACTTTGCAGGCTTTCCGCCTGTGCAAGGCAAATTTAGTATATGCCGGACAAGTGAACAGCGTTTTCGCGCGCTCTGATACGAGCAAGGCAGTGCAGACCTCGGCCAAGTTAACGTTTTTCTCCATCTTCAGATAACAATATCTTTAGGGGGCTAGTTATTCACTTACGTGGTGTGCGTTGACTCTAAATTTAATTTTTTACTTATTCTACTATTTCTTTCTTTCTTTCTTTTATTTTTTTTGGCCTGTGTGTGGACACAAAATTTTGTACAGCCAGCATTACAGAATAACTAGCCTGTATAGCAAGATTTCCGAAGGAGTTTCCGTACTTTCGAAGCATTTTCCGCTTTCGGTTGCGGGAAAATTGGGGCAGCGAAATTGCTTCAAAGGCGTGAAGGGGGGGGGGGGGAGAAGGGTAGGAAGGATTCAAACTCTACGGAAACGCTTGCTACACAGGCTACGGAATTACGTAACCACCTTCATATGGCAAGGTGCTTATGAAAATTGACAGTGTCAGTGGACGTGATGTAGCTCCTAATGTTTCGGACAAGGGCATGATTTTTAAAACACATTTACTCCACCGTATACTATTTACTTACAATACTAATCTGTACAGAGAAATTAACAGTTATCTTAAATACGAAGCAGCATGTTACTTGTTACAGTTAAATTGATACAATTAAAAGTACTGTGAAAATCATAAATACACTGATTTTGTCCTTACATTAAAGAGAAGCAGCCAACATTTGTAACAGCATTCAGGAAGCAACTGTAGACGTATTTAAAAGGGATCTTTAATCACAAATTGTGATTGTCAGACTAGGGAAGTTTTCGTTGAGCTAATATTCCATGTTTGTAATGTGCATTTTTATAATTACTATGTAACTAAAGTATACTACAATTTCTTAGAAGTTTAGGTTTTGCGCATGCATTTGGTGACGCTTAAATTAAATCTCAGTGCCTGACTTTGTGTTCTTATGGCACCTTCTGTGGTTTTCATTAATCCATGTAATGTCGCCCTTCTGAATCTCTTAAACATTTTTCTTGTCAGTATTATGGAAACGTAGCGCAATGCACCTCTTTGAGCTACAAATCTTGGAAATAAACTCTTTCTAATACGGATATCAATTAGCAGCAAGGATATTAATATTTTGTCAAAGAGGATTGTTTCCCATGTAATTCGCGATCGTGTTGTTTGCGGACACTAACCAGTTTGGCTGTAAAAGTTCCATCTTTTGAATGCTTAGGGATCACTAAAAAGACTTGATAATGCTGCAGAAAATTGATTTAAATTTTTCAGAATAGAAGAAATTACCATGTTCATCCGGAACAAAACTGACATTTTTACAGGACCACATATCAATTTCTGTGATGGAAATGTCCTTGTTACTCTGTAAGATAAATTCTCTTTTTACACGGTTCTCAACAATTTCATGGCTCATAAAAGTAGTCCAGAAGTTTACTGTTGAATGTGGGAACATTTTTAATGGGGGTACCTTAGAGAGCGATCACAATTGCAATTCGTCTGGAAAGGAAGGCAAAGAATTTGTCAAAATAAAGGCTTGAAATGTAACCTGAGCAGTGTTATCACAATTTTTAGCAATCTGCCAGTCCAACCCAGGCGTACAGTAGCGTTTTACCATTCGATCAAACGGAGAAATTCAGCCACATTTTGGGAACTTAAAGTAGTGTATGGGGAATGGTATATTTTACTCGCCAGCCTCGTGGTATCAGAGGTTCTCTCTTTTGGCCTTATAAACTCAATCGGTATCTCTCACGCCACCATAGCGCAAGAAATTATGGCTATACGGCGAAACGAAGTGTCATTGAAGTCCATCCTCTAAGCAATACCTTTACTTGAAATCAATTCTTCATTTGATAGCAGTTACGTATGAGCGATGTAACCGTGGGATACAACATGATCGTCAATTCATCGTTGACGTACAACGGCACGATCACCAAAGATCGACGGTGGGTCGGTGTTGCTGTTGTTGTTTTAGCGGTTAAAAGTTCTGATTGACTGTTGTTACGTTTCGGGCTGATGTTGTTGCACCTCAGATCGATTCTCGTTGCTCTGATTACTACTCTTGTTTTTGTTACTGTCATTTCCCCTTGGTGCTGTTGTTGTCCTTGTTGATGATGATGATGATGATGATGATGATGATGATATCATTGTCGTTGGACTCGTTGTTTCAGCTGCTTTCGGCTGTTTTTCTATCTACTACAAGTTAATTCTGTCGTTGTTTCGTCTGGTTCCCGTATAATGTTCAGTGTTGAGTAGCTGTTGCTGTTATTGACGTTGTTGCTATTGTTCAGTTTCATGTAGCTGTCCATGTTTTTGTTGTCGCTGTTCTGTCTATTTCCGGTTGTTGATGATACGACGTTGTTGCTGTCACTGTTGTTGTTCCTGCGGTTTTTTGCTGTGTTTGTTGTTGTCTCGATCGTTATGACGTATGGTCCCCATTGTTGTTGTTGTTGTTGATGATGTTGTCGTCGTCGTTGTTGTTGTTGCTGTAAAGCCGGACGTGGCTGACGATGGTTGCACTTGCTGGGAACATTTCAATAAGTTTCTAAGTGCTCTTCGTATTTCTTTGCTTCGACCAAAGTTTAACAGAGGATTTAAAATTTCATTAAGTTGGAGAAAGAAACCAAAAAAGGGCCTAAACGGGCTAACGTTTGTTACTCCACTAGTGTTCAAAACTAACACAAAAAGGATACTTGGTAGGAATGTTGCTAGCAACGCTATTAGGATAAAGGCAACAGTGTTAGCCGTTCGCTTTTCCCTTTCTAATATGGCGCGTATGTGGAATGCTTCCTCAGGCGGAGTCTTCTTAAAAAAAATCCAAGATAAGAGAAAATAATCACAAAAAAGCAAACGAGAAAAAACAAAAGAGACGTGATTTCTCCTAAAGGAGGAAATCGGCCTGGAAGCTTTTTTGATAAGTACAATAGAAATGAAATTATTAGGCAAACCAACCACGGCACACACATCAACTTCATGGCACGTGATTTCGTCACGTGAGTGTGATACCACCAAGGTTTTCTCACTGCCAAGTATCGATCTCTGCTGATTATTGCCAAGTTGCCAAGAGTTGCTAGTAGACACAGAGCCGACAATCCACCCTTTTCGGGGCTTACACTTTCGGGACACATGTATCTGTGTGCTAATATTTCTATTTATTATTCAACAAATTGTCACTATGCCCATATATGGTAAGGAAGCCCTCAATATCTGTCATCCTACATGACAGATATCCTGCGATATACGTAAATGACCATATTTGGAAGTGTACTGCAGATTTTCTTTCATTGCTTGTTTGGCGGCCATTTTGAAAAGCGAGGCAGTTTTAGCAGTGTTCTCCGTAAATTTTAACTCTCTGGAAGAAACTTTCCACGATTAAATGCTCTCAAAATGTCAACAAGTATGTGCTTCAGCTCACAAAGATATCCAGCGGTTGACTTGGAATTTTCATAGTGAGAACTCAACCAAGAAAATGCTATTGCGAAAGAAGCAGCACACATGCTCACGGAAAGTTGTAAAGACTAAAGTTGAAAAGATTTTAATTCACAGGAAGAGGACTTATTCTCGGTAAGGTAGCAACATTTTTTCCTTTGTCTTGTCATTTCCAAACATGAGTTTGTAAATAAGTCTTTTTAAGTGAACGGTAGTAAACTTCGATTTCTTGAAGTTCTGTTTTGATTTTTATAAGCTTTATGTGTTACTAGCTTTTAGCGTTTTTATCATAGAGCCGTAGTTTTTTTCGTTCTGAAAATGGTAGTCGATGGGAATTTGTTGAATAATAAAACAATTATCCTGCTCAATCTTGCGGAATATCCCCTGATTTAGCCAACTCGGCCTACGGCCTCGTCGGCTAAGTATCAGGTGATATTCCGCGCGATTTCGCAGGATAATTGTTAAATATCTGTAAATAGCGTACAGTGAAAAAAGTACATCAGTTAAGGCCAGGCTGCACAACATCAGCAGTGGAGGTTGTTGTAAAAATTTTGTTCGCGCAACCGTATAGACGACAAGCCCGTTACACGCAAATGACATGGTAGCAACCACCAAGTTGAGAGGATAAACAAGGTAGTTGGTGATGTCTCGCGTCTGATGCTGGGTTTCTTCAGGAAGGCTGGGTACCAGGCAAGCTTGATAAGGAGGCTGACTGGAGTTATCTACAGTCATCTTTTACCTGAAACGTCAAGAAACTGATTAATACCAAGGTAGGGACCAAATGCACGCGGTTTCTGTAGCTTGAAGCAACTACAGTTCATGGAACCTCTCGTGAGCGATTACCCAAACAAAATAACTCAAATAGTCAAGCCCCGGTGGTTGCTTACCGGAGATGGTCGTTTACGAAAGGTCGGGCCACAGGGCTCTTAGTTTTGAGTCGTCAGCCTGTGGCATTTTTAGGCTACATGGACCAAAAATACTATACAATACCGTTTTAGGATTTACAAAGTATTTCAGACATTCGATCACTGTAGAGCCAAGAATTTCAATGATGATTGCTAAACCGATATTAAACGATAGTTTATTTAAGATGAAAATAGCTTCTCTTGCCTAAGCTTTTATGAATATTAACTGCTAGAGATAAGGGTTGGTAAATCACTAGAATTGATGTACAAGGACTGCTTCCTCGACTTTAAAACTTACATCGCTTTTTTATTGCAATTTAACTGAAGTGTTAAAATCACTAGACCAGAAAGAGGTTTTTTCAGAGACTACAGCTTTCACTTGGTATAAAGTACATACGTAGGTACTCAAAGCTGTTCGTTATATATTACACACGGACAGATGATGCTGAGAAAGAGGCAAATAACACGTTTTGCCAACACTGCGGATACAAAAGAAAGACTGAACGTACCATCGCATAATATTTTAGTGGCGATAGGGAGATCTCAACCCAAGGCAGAAAGCTTTAATGAAGAAATAGAAAGATCGCGGGAAAAATGAATATCGTGAGATAAATTAAAATGGAGGGGGCTGGCTGATGTATGTGGTTTAAGCGATCTTGTAATTGGGCATCCTGACTATCTTTAAGCACCTGAGGAATTAACGTGGACCTGTCTTAGATGAGGGTCAAGAACCAAATAGATCATATCTTGGTCAATGGGCGCCAAAAGGTTTCCGTACAGGAAGTCACTGTCAGTATAAACGCGAGGTATTAGAAAATTGTACTCTATAATGGTGAAGAAAAGGTATATGGCCCAAAGTAACATCAATGAATATCCAGGAACGGAATGGTGGACCTCAAGTATATTAAGGACTGGGTCATTTGAGGTACATTCAAAACTGAAGGGGGGTGGTCTATCTCAGTAAGTATGCAACCTATTGACACGAAATTAAGCAAAAAGATGAAACTTGTTACGAAGGCTCATTTTGATAAACAGCAGTCACAATAGCGGTCACGTGACTAATTAAGGTATTGAATTTCGATATTATTCTTTAGGCGAGATGCAGGAGAACTTATGCAAACCTAACTTACAAAATGACGTCTTAATAGTTTTCCTTGCATTAAGTTCTACACGAAATTAACTGGAAGGCGTGTCCAGGTCACGTGGTCATTGAAATGTCATGATTTTGCTGTCACGCAATAGCCATAAGACCCTCATCCAGGGTAGGGAGACCACCTTTCCAATTACATTTGGAAAGTACCTCATAAAGGTAGAAACGCAATCACTGGAAATGCCAGGTAAACGTATTTTTTCCTAGTGTGCAGAAGCCCTAAAGAACAAAACCGGAAGTAAAACCTTAATTGGTCACGCAATGTGTTACTATGGAAATGTCAATGTCAAAAATACTACATCAACAGGATAAAGGCCATGTCCAAGTCTCATACTTATCACATGTTTCCTTTCGAAGATAGACCACCCCCATTATTTTCTGGATCAGATACTTGCAGACCCAGTCCTTAATATACCTAAGACGGCCAGCAAGGAGGATAGCAGAAGAGAGATACTCAAATGCGTGTGAGTATATTGAGGCTTAGGACATTGAAGGTGCATCCAAACTTGAAGGGGATGATCGGTCCCAGTGCTATCCAGTCTATTGCTTGATATAACACGAACAAACAACGAGAAAATCTTAGCAAAATACTTGAAAATCATTTTCTGCTTTCTGCATATTTGTGTAAGCTAATACAGATTGATCTGTTCGGCATTTTAGCTGAATATTAATAGGCCGCAGAAAATTTTAGAAAACCGAATCCTTTCCGCCGAATTTCCGAGCTACTGACGGTTCTCTCTCTCTCTATGCTAGCTGACCTTACTTGCACTCCAAACAACATATTTGTCCCTCCGAAAACAATAGGAACTAAATGTAAGTCCCCTTGTTACGAAAGTCCGACGTGATGTTTCGCCAAAGGAACCTCTAGCTTTCACTTCAATTAAATCCGAAAATCTCAGGTGATTTTACGCCTTCCGAACAGATAATCCCCGAAAGGAACCGTTGGGTGTACCTGAAATAAAGCGTAGCCAAGAGCTTAAACTTGTTACGAAAGTTTACTATGATTGGCCGTTGTGAAAGAAGGGCGGCACGCAAGCGAAGAACTTTTCGCCCAGCTCAGAAAGTGATGCTTCGGAATAGTTGGTGAAGTGCGTTAAGTTTTACAGGAATCTAACTAGAAGGCGTATAGGTCACGTGATTATAAAATATCGAACGATTTCACCGTTAGCCAGAAATCGTTCTTGAAGGGAGAATAGCTTCGCTACGATTCACGTTAGCAAATTAATAACTTTCAGTTATGTTAATCAATAATAGCCATTTCATGAACATCGTTCCAGGGGTTTTCCGTTTTTTTTTTTTCTTTAATTTTGGCATCGGCCGGTCACGTACCTTCAAAACACCAAAGAAACTTGGGTGTAATAAATAACGCGCGTAAATATAATGTATTTACAAATATGATCACGATCAACGTTTTGCCTTTGACATCCTTTCAACATCAAATCGCTGTGTACATTGTAATCTACATTCTCTTCGCTTTCAAATGGCGTATTAAACTTATAAATAATAGTTAAGAATTTTAAAAAAGGGAAAAGCCCTGAGGACGATGTTGTAGATCTTTTAATGAAGGAAAACTCGGGTTTGTAGGGGAATGTTGATCATGAATTGAAACGTTATAATTTGAACAACTGAGCCGTTTTCGAAATTAAACGTGTTGGATTCATTGTATTAATGTGGAGGATCAACAGAAAAGCATGAAAGTGTGTTTGAAAATTTTATTCAGCCCTAAAAATTCTTTAATTTGGACTTCTAATTCTGAAAACTGAATATACATGTACACTCCGAATTGTAAATCTTGAAGGATATCGCAACTTAAGTAGGGTTAATTGAAGGAAACAGGTAAACTTACAAATTGCCTAACCTCTCATTGTCAACTAACTGATCATTAATATATCTTTAAATACAAAATTCTCTCGAAAATACACGTACAGTTGACTGGACCGGCTATAACTTATGAAAAGTAAGTTAAGTTAAAACTAATTACCTGTTTTTGAAACGGCTGGATTTGGTTCAGTGCTGTTTCTCTAGCGAGGCTGAAGGGGAGAGTGTTTTGCAAACTCTTCATGTGCATGCTACTTTCGGGCAAGGAGTAAAGTAATTTGCTATTTCTAAATGATTACTTAATTCCACTGACTGTTGGTTTCGAATTGTGGATTATCGGATTAGTTTTCAGAGGAACATTACTTTTCATTCGTCACAAGATAATAACAAATGATTTCACAAACTACATCTTATAACTTAAAATATAAATGTAAATTACTCTTTCGTCAACATAATTTTGAAACGTTACTTAAATTTATACACTTAGCGTTTGCCATTCCATTTTAATGAACGAGTGTCGTGTTCTGGAGACATTAAAGCGCTATTAATTTGGGCATGTATTCAATATATTATCCCAAAATAATCGTACCTGAATACCCATATAATTAGTTTGTAATAAATGAAAGTTCTTTGCATGTGATTCTTTAAACTGTTACTCCCAGGAAGATTTTCCTTGAGAGTTGTGTATTTATTTAATCCTTTTACTCCCAAGAGTGCCTACGATCGAAATTCAAGACAAATCCCAAATTTCATTTTGTAAAATACTTAAATATAAATAGTACCATGCGAAAGTACTACTGACGAGGTTTCATTTGAATGATCACACCATAGGATTTCATCCACACACTCAAAAGTTTAAACCACCTTAAACGTCTGCCATTGTTTACTCTGGGAGTGAAAGGGTTAAAACGCTTTTGTTTTACAGCTGTAGAGGGCATTCAAACGTTCTAAGACTAGTACTTATGGCATAGTTATATGCAGCACCATTGTATTAATTATCAATTATTTTTAAAAAAAATGAACAACTACTTTCAGTTTGACACAAGACATGTTTCGATCGTTCAACGATCCTCATGAGTTGTGAGTTCGCTTACAATTGTGGTTTGAATTTGTACAAGCAATGGCGTAACATTTCAAAGTTAACGTACAACATTAAGATGCGCGAGACATAGAACAACTGTTGTGCGCGCGAGTCTAAATACATGGCAAAGAAAACAGTATAAATTACAAAGTAAATTACAGTGTTACACAAAATTATATAAATAAACAAAATTAAATAACACGACACCAATGTATAAGAGAAATAAAATAATATTAGAAAGAAAGAGTTAAGTCAGCATGTTTGAGCTGCTTATTTAACGTGGGGTTTTCCCAGCGGATGTGGACAGCCTCTTTTAAAATTAGTTGCAGTCTATTGGGTGCGGAATCTACAATAGAAAAGCAGTTGCTTCTGTTTATATCATATATTCTATATTTATTTGTAACATTTTTTAAAAGAAAGCATGTGTAATTCAGTCACGAGACTGCAAAATGAAGTTTCAATAAATGATTTATTCATTTATTTTTTGTTTGTATGACAGCAACGGCAATTAACGTCACCCATATTAACCACCATTTTCGCACCTGTGCATGTGGTCGTTACCCTGGAGGGGGGGAGGCTACTCAATAAAGTTTTATACGGGGAGGCTCCGCCTGGAGGATCAAACCTTTTATAATACCCTTTATTATATAGACAAGAGTGTTTTAGTGGAAAATAGACCACTCGTAAAGTTCATACGAAACTACATCCGGGACTCGAGTTACGTATTTTCCATATCCTCACTAGTGAGGATATCGATGACGTCATTTCCCGCTCTTACGCTGTTGTTTCTGCAAAAAAACTCTTGTCTATATAATAAAAAGAAAATTACACGGCGGCTTGAAGATATGAATTTTGTTTTCTCGTGGTGGAAAACAATATTTTACTTACTCGCTGGGCTCGTTCGTAAAATGTTGTTTTTACCACTCGAAAATAAAATTCATATCTTCGCGCCGCCGTGTAATATCCTCTATGTAATATACTAGTTTTTTCCAAAATGGTACCCCTTTCATATACCTAGAGCAAAATTGCACTCCTTTCTTATACCTCAAGGGTAAGCTAAAACAATAGAATTTCCTGAAAAAGCCACGTTTTTGCCGGGTGTTCTGATTCAGTTGCGTGGTCATTTCTTCCAAAATGTGGCACCCTTTGATACACTTCGCTTTAGCCGCCATTTTTTTTTACTTTCCAGCTGATTTTGTGACCCTTTCCTGTACTAAAATGGCAGTTTTCCCTACCCTTTAGTACACTGCGAACTTAAAAAAGGCACCCCTTTCGGGGGGAGCCTCCCCGTATAGCCTACTATTAATAGTAAGGAACCCCCGGGGGTCGTTACGCTCAGGCGCTGTCAGCTGAGAGGAGGCTCTGGGAACAAGAATGATCGTGACCCACGTGTCAACACTTAGTGACGTCACCTCTCAAGCTTGAACTGAGAACGCCAAGTGGCTTAACTTTACGTTGGGAGCGTCGATCCACCTTTCCTACGTGAGAGGAAGTAAATACAGGAAATTCATAAAGGAATAACGTGAAATTCGGTAAGGAAGTAGAATTTATACCTTATTTTTTTCATTGAAGTTAGCTGGGGGTCTCTCAGGATCCGCAATTAATACTTCCTTCGACCAAATCCATATAAACGTCATGCTTTTTCCTCTCTCGACCAAACTAACACTTACCAGTAAAATATTCATCTTTGGACGATTGCAGTTTAGGCAAACTGGGAACTTAAGTGCTACCTCGCTAAGCAAAGCGTTTTCGATATTACAATCGCTCTGCCTGTGTGTCATACGTCTGAGAACGTTTGTAAGCCCTCTACCATGGTAAAACAAAAACGTTTTGAATAAATAATCAACTCTCAAGTGTTTATGAGGCGGCTGAACTGAGACGGCAAAGATTGTCTACTCGCGTGGCTATTCAGATGGTTATCCTGATACTGAAATCCTGAGCAGTTTGCTTTTTATTCCCACTGAAGTTAAGATGACCGAGGAATAAGAGTGTGGATAAACCTAACCAATGTCAGCTCGGGGCGATAAAGATCATTCTTTGTAAATGTTGAGCTAAGTCAAGTGGAACGCGAACTGTATTTAGTTTGTCTCAAACGCTAAGGACTACGAAGTAAACGATCTGGGTTTCCGACGGGAGTGAAAACTATGACCTATATACCCTTCCGCGCACGGTTCCACTGTTCAGCTCGCTACCGCTAAAGACGTTGTCGTAACCTTGCTAGTTGCTTATAAAAATCCCTCTGTTTTTAATGTTTCAATTTATGACCAGACCACCTCACAGTTTTTGTTGATTCTATTTTCAGCTAGGACATAACAATCCAAAGAGCACCGCATATATCACCACACTCGTGAATTTGAGCGTATATGTCTCACCTAGAAGCGTTCGTGTCTTAGCTAGAAGCGATAGGTCGGCTTAGTGCATCAGGGTATGTTACTAATATCGCCTCCGCCACACAAACGTCTCAAAACTCATTGGCCTGTATCTTCGCATTTAGGTAAAATATAACGCCCAAATTTACAAGACTTTCTTATTTTAATGCGCTCTTTTCAGTAGTATTAATGTTCTGTTCTTTTCTAGCTGAAACGTAGCATTTTTAAAACTGCGAGATGGCCGTCTGTCGATTTACGAATCATCGCAACAATTAAGAGCACCCGTAGTTAGTACTGCGTTATTGTAATTTTTCCCTTCTTTCCTTATTAACAGTGTGTTTTAGTAGTTTGTGTGGTACTATCATTGTTCAGATTGAGAGGGTAGTGGAGAGTCGTGTTTCTTCTAAAAGTCAAAGATGTTTTAAAATTCAGTTGTTGAATATTCTTGTACGTGTATTGATTTCTACTGAAATACTAATTAGCATTTCTACTTCTTTGTCCCATATCTCCTGAATGAAAGCGATGGAATTCATGTAACTGTTTGATTTGGCTTCGTGAATGACGACGATGGGCAATAATAATCTGTAAAACATTCTAGCCAAACTTCTGATCTAGATTAGCACTTAAAGATAAAAACAGGAAATGGAATTACTTTCAATGAATTTTTTAGCGTCCTCGTTTACGTCCGTTACATGATTAAAGATATTGATTGCTTTTTAATATCTTGATGATAATGATTTAAAACATGCACGTAACTGATAAGAATCGTAGTTCTAGTGGGTCATTAGTCCATGATGAAGCGAGGCACAAGGGATGCTTTTTCCATACGGTCCACTGTCGTCAAAACAGCCAAATACCACATGCAACAGAAAAAGGGTGAAACCGCAATACCGCACTAAAATGTTGAAACACCATATAAAAAATGGCTTGAAACCGCAATACTGCAAAACCCAATATCGCCCTCTCCACAAACAATTGCCTTGTTTTACCTAACACATTCTACAGCCCCTACCGTTTACTCAGGGGAGAAAACCACCCGAGATGAAGAAACAACTTTAACTTGTTACTCCGTCGTCAGGATGGGGTCTAGTAATACCCGTTTTTTTTTTTGGTGGTCACTTGCCCCAGACCTCCGCTCGGTCAAAAGAATACTTGCGATGATCTTCGTTCGTTTAGCGTTTATTCGCCAGAATTTTCATGAAAGTTGGTGTAGAAAATTACTGGCGATATAATGGCATAAAAACCTCTTTGATGAAAGAAAGAACGAAGGTGCTAGCGGAGCTTTGAGGCTGGCATGAATTCGCCTAACTTGCCCTGGCACGTAAACATTACATCACTAAGACACAGAAGCCGATTCGGGGAAGTCCCTTGCTTTCGCCAAGATGAATAATTCAACAGTGAAATGCAACCATTTTTTTGGCAGTTTTGCCGTGCTTCGCCAAAATCTTTAGGGAAAGTTGTGTAGAAAAGTACGAGAAATTCAGTGGAGTTGACTTCTCTTCGATGAGAGCAAGGACGAAGGTGCTAGCAAGCTTTGAAGCTGGCATGAATTCGCCTAACCTGCCCTGGCACGTAAACATTACATCACTAAAACACAGAAGCCGATTCGGGGAAGTCCCTTGCTTTCGCCAAGTTGAATAATTCAACAGTGAAATGCAAGCATTTTTTTGGCAGTTTTGCCGTGCTTCGCCAAAATCTTTAGGGAAAGTTGTGTAGAAAAGTACGCGAAATTCAGTGGAGTTGACTTCTCTTCGATGAGAGCAAGGACGAAGGTGCTAGCGAGCTTTGAAGCTGGCATGAATTCGCCTAACTTGCCCTGTCACGTAAACATTGCATCACTGAAACACAGAAGCCGATTCGGGGAAGTCCCTTGTTTTCGCCAGATCATTCATTGACCCAAAAGTAGACTTGTACGTTTCTTTTTTCGGTAGATAACCCTTCCCTTCCCTTGTTTTTCTTTATCAATGAATCTCATTTCCGTGCCCTTGTCAGTTCATTAAAAAAAGCGTGACGTAATTGAGTCACGCTATGGTCAAAACTATTTCGTCACGTTCTTCTTCGCGCGTGTCAGAACAGGTGGATGACCAAGGAGTGAGGGATGGGTAAGGTGTTCATAAAATTAGGGATTCATGTTATCACAAGCAGGAGGGTGCAGAGAAGACGTGAGGGGGGGGGGGTGGCAGCAAACATGTCAATGGTAACATAAATTACCAACTTCAAAAATTTACACCACTTGGGCTCATATCTTGAGTGACCGTACTGTATTTTGCACCGCGAAGTAAGGGGGAAAAACGGCGGGGTCCAATGCCCCTGGGGCTTTTCTTGTTGTGAAACTGAAGCAATCCAACATTTAACCTAAGTACTGATGTACTGTGAATCTCAGGTAAAAAATTCTTGCATCATGATAGGCTCAGGCTTTAGCCGTGAGTGTCTCGATGCGCCTGCGATTCTCGCCACTTTCACGGCTGGGCGCACGGTTTTGGTTGCATGTCCGTGACGTCATTACAATTTTAATAATTATGCAGACAATCCACACGTCGATTGCATAAATTTTATCGGTTCCTTTTTTTCTATTGTCTTGAGAACAAGCGAAATGCGAAAAGTATTTCCTTTAACGCCTCCTAAAAAAGTGAAATTTCAAAAGAAAGACGAAATCCCGGTAAATTATGCCGCGTATTCTGCCCCTCAAATTTCAGGGGGCTTGTCTCTGATTGGTAAGTCTAAACAATAACCAAACCCGTGCGCCCAGCCGTGAAGGTGGCGAGAATCGCGGGTGCATCGAGACACTCACGGCTGGAGACTGAGCCTAGCATCATGAGGGCTTGATTTATTTTGACAATTGATAAAAAAAGGTCACAGGAAATGTTCTTCTGCCTTTTACCCCGCCGTCAGGACGAGGTCTAGTAATACCCATTTTTTTTCCGTGGTCTTTTTACCCCGCCGTCAGGACGGCGTCTAGTAATACCCGTTTTTTTTACCTCGCCGTCAGGACGGGGTCTAGTAATAACCGTTTTTTAACCGACGAAGTCCAGTTAGAGCAGTCGTGTCAAGAGCGCCGACTGGTTTGGTCGGTCAAAATACGTCGTGTAAGGCTCACAAGGTGTGTATTTCGCTATGGCCCACGGGATGGGATGACGTATTCTGCAGTTAAGCCCATCGATTAGTACACACACGCAAGCACGATAGGACAAGGGTCCACATAAAAAGGATCGTAGGTATAGAAGGACACTTCAACCGAGCAGTGTTGGTTTTGACCGGACTAATATATCTTTGCAATACTAGTGAAAGAAAGCAAGGAGGACTGATAATAACAGGAGGTGACGTCCAGTGGCACTGTTGATGCTGGTGGGGCCAAAGTGTTGCTGAGACATCGTAAGGATAGAATCGTTCTCAGTAAAGGTTATGAAAGGAAAATTCTGGTGTATGTTGTTGTGGTTATGTTTATTACTTGAAAATGTCTAGCTGCCAACGTTAAGAAAGGTTATTGGCAGGTGGGAAATGAATTACGACACGAGGCTGGATCTTCTTGGATAGTATACTATAAGCGGCACAGAAGGATATACCAGTTAGTCTTTTTAATTTTTCTGCTTTACTTTTGATTTTGAACCGATTTGTTCGATTTTAGAGTTCGAGACACTGACTTGCTGACTGCGGAAGAGGAAACCAGATTTAACGATTACGTCATAAGACATGCCTTAACGTGTTTGAGATAAAGCGACGACTTCGCTTTTTACTAATTTCTCCAGATCGATAATCATGTTTGCATAGTGCCATATTCACAACAGTATATAAATCCTTCGCTTACAACTCTTGATAACGGCATGTTCAGTTGTGGACAAAATTTATCTTTAAATTTTAATTTTAATTTAACAAAATATTCAAAGCGATAAGACAGATGAGCTGAGTCATCCGATTTTAAACATTACGTCATTCGGTAACGCAAAAGACAAAATACTGTCACAATTTTCGTCACGCCGCTTAGCACGTTGAGATTCTGACGATGTGTTTGTCTTTATCGATAATTATGTTTTTATAGTGCCCTATTCACAACAGGATATAAATACATTGCTCACAACTCTTGGTAAAAGCATGTTCAGTTGTGGACAAATGTATATCAACATTTAATTTTTTAGTTTAATTCAACAAAATTAAATATTCAAAGCGATAAGACAGATGAGCTGAGTCATCAGTTTTAAACATAACGTCATTCGGTAACGCAAAGGGCAAAATACTGTCACAATTTTCGTTACGCCAGTTAGCACGTTGAATCAAGTAAAAACATTTGTCGAGGGTGGAGTGGGTAAAAACGATTTGTAAATGCCTATAATGCGCTTTGTTGTAACCTGTACGATAAAGCATAGCAATAGCAATTTGGCTTAAGGAGCCCTTGACATGATTAAAGGAAGCTGTGCACAAAGCGTGGTTCCCAGGTATGGGGAAAAGTTCAATTCTTTTGGGCTGTTACGTTGCCCATACTGATCAATCGTGAAGATGTGGTTACTTTTATATTGGGAAATTTGTCGCCCATTTTTTGAAATGCGTCTGTTTTGAGAATTTTTGTTCTGGGTTTTGAGGAAGACCGACCAAAAGACAGCGAAAAATGATCTTAAGTGAAGAATGCATAGTCTGTGGAGCTATGTTTGGTGAAGAGAGGGTGAACAATTCAGTTGACCTCCTTTCCAGGGTATTGGTTGCATTTTCAGTTGGTCAAATTTAAGCGTTAGTTACAGTTACACACTTTTACTGCAACTTGCTGTTACAGATGCTTGAATGTTATTGAAGCTGCAGTCACGCACGGCTCGCTTGCTTTCTTTTCGAGACGAACCAACACTTCGTCGGTTCTGCACGCATTGCGGGCCTATGTTTTTGCCACGCCGTCAGGACGGGGTCTACTAATCTCCGTTATTTTTTTTGGTGGTCACTTGCCCCAGACCTTCGCTTGGTCAAAACAATAATTTTCGTTTGTTTAGAGTTTATTCGCCAGAATTTTCATGATAGTTGGTGTAGAAAATTACTGGCGATTTAATGGGATAAAAACCTCTTCGATGAAAGCAAGAACGAAGGTGTTAGCGAGCTTTGAAGCTGGCGTGAATTCGCCTAAACATTAAACAGCACGTAAACATTACATCACTGAAGCACAGAAGCTGATTCGGGGATGTCCCTTGCTTTCGCCAAGTTGAATAATTCAACAGTCAAATGCAAGCATTTTTTTGGCAGTTTTGCTTTGCTTTGCCAAAATCTTTAAGGAAAGTTGTGTAGAAAGGTACAAGGAATTCAATGGACTTAACTTTTCTTCGACGAGAGCAAGGACGAATGTACTAGCGAGCTTTAGTTTGAAAGCTGGTATGAACTCACGATCGCTATGAACTTAGCGATATTATGATGTAAAGTGTATGTATGAGTGCCAGGAAGTGAGCAATTAGACGGGAAAATATATGGAAAATACATGACATGTCATTTTCTGTTTTCTCAGATTGTTCAAGGCCTTTAGAATTAATTTACTTACGATAACACAGGTTGATCTCTTCGGATTCTGTAGCAAAAACGATTTTTAAGTTGCACGACGTCAGAAGAAACGAAATCTTCTCGATCGGCCGAATTACAGCTGCTGTTTGCTCTTCAAAATGCTACCTGCCTTAATTTCGTATTATAATCGACACATACGTCCCCCAAAACAAACGGAAACAATTTTCCCACGTTGCAACGGTTTGAGATGAAATTTAGCCGAAGCTTTTCCCTACTATTAAACCCAAATCTTTGAGACGGTTATCATTTTCCGAACTGGTGTCGCTAGAGAAATAATTCATTGGATGCCGTTGACTCAGCTGAGGTGTGACCTGTGTTTTGAACACATCTCGTAAGAGACCAAGGCCGAAGACTGCATAAATTTCTTCACTAGGATGTTTCTGTAAGTCTCACACCTGTAAGTCATGTAAACTTGAAGCAAGAGTGGACTTGCTTTCGAAGTTTTTATGCATGCATTTTCGCCAAGACAACCTGAACTAAACAAACGGGTCCATTTTGCACGCGCTGCTTCTCTTAGACAAAAGGTTGGCGTGTTTTATAATTTCGAACTGGTATGAAATCTTTTTTCAGTTAGCCTCGTCCAGACTAAGATAGCACTCGATCTATTAGCGTCATTTTGACGCTGGTGATAAATAGCACTTAAGGTTCGGTGATTCGATTCAGTGGGTTGCTTATAATTAAGATCTTTTCAACCTTGTGGGCCCGGGGGAGGCTCCCATATTAGTACATGCTAAAAGGAACGAAAATGTTGAAAGGTACACTTGAAGAGGGGCCAGCAACTCGTTTTCTGGGTATGGTTTGTATTCATTTTTTCAACCTTATAGCCTGCATAATAGGCGTTTGTTTAGCCTAGCGCGGAGCGCGACACGAGAAAAATAAAAAGTATACCTCGCGCTTCCCGCTTATTTTTGCCGGATTCCGCCTTTAAAAGGCCAGTGTTAAGACGGTTACGACAGCTCATATACATGAACAAGGGAAACACTGTTAATTAATCTACCATCTCACGCTGTGAGCACCATTAGAATTGTACACATCTTCACAAAGGAAAGCCGATTTCGAGAAGGTGGGTAGACAGCCAGGCGACAGCATAAAAAATAATTCCATAGGGTAGATTGTCGTGAAGTATTGTTTGTTGTTTTTTTCTTGCTGAGACTATGGATTCGTGCTGTTATAGACAATCATTTTCAATGTTGTGAAACAAAAACCTTTTAGAGACAATTTTTTAAACACAGTTTTTTTTTCTCCAACTAGTCCCTGTGTCCACGTTTTAACTTGGTTTCGTTATCACTCTCTCTCGGTGTGAGTGGTAAACGGTGGTCAGATATTAGAAGAAATATCGAACCCATCTAAGATATGAGAAGTAGCATAGAACCCATCTAAGATATTTGAAAGAACATAAGACCCATCCAAGATATTAGAAAAAAACTGATAGAATCCATCTAGATATTAGAGGAAACATGGAACCCATTTAAAACATTAGTAGAAACGTAGAGCCCATTAAGTCATCAGAAGAAACATAGAACCTTTTTAAGATATTAGAAGAAACATTGAACACCTCTTAGATTTTAGAGGAAAAATAGAACCCAACTACGATATTAGAAGAAACAAAGAAATCCCTTTATCCTCTCTTGAAGAAACAAAGAACCCATCTGAGATATTAAAAGAAACACAGAACCCATCTACGTTATTAGAAGAAACATAGAACCCATCTGAGATATTAGAAGAATGATAGAACCCAACTACGTTATTGGAAGAAACAAAGAACCCATCTGAGATATTAAAAGAAACATAGAACCCATCTAAGTTGTTAGAAGAAACATAGAACCCATCTATGATATTAGAAGAAACATAGAACACATATATGAAATAAAACCAGGAAGACATGGCCTATTTATTCCCTGTCTCCGGGCTTTTATCATGTATCTACCTAATGCCATCCCTGCTATTCTATATATGGCGTTCCGTATTACTTATCATCTTCTTTGATCAGTCATCTGCATTCACTACAGATTTTAACATCCAACATTAATCCAACCAGTTCACAAAAATGGTAATGTTGTCTTTTTTAGTCTTCTGAAGCAAACGTGAATTATGGCAAAGCCCCCCAAGGCCCGTAAAGACGTTCAAATTAGCATCGATCTAGTGGAAGCGGCCCTCGCTCAGCGGCAGTTCCTGCAGCTTGTTGATGAGCACCCGTGTCTGTATGATGGTCCACATGTTCAAAACGCAGTCAGAAGGTGTGCATCACGTGCAATAATTCAGTCAGTATATGTAGATACCAGATATGGGAAGTCAGTGAGTGGGATGCAGGGCGGGGAACCAAACAAACTGATTCGTACTTACAGGGGCCCGGGGTTGTTACGGAGTTTGAGTTTGAGTTAACTCACTTTACTACTTTAGTTAGTTAGGTTTAGAATGACAAAAACGGCGAGAGTACGCTGTTTTTGGTTT
Organism: Siderastrea siderea; assembly: GCA_964030785.1. Lineage (NCBI taxonomy): Eukaryota > Metazoa > Cnidaria > Anthozoa > Scleractinia > Rhizangiidae > Siderastrea > Siderastrea siderea. The sequence goes on from OZ034972.1 coordinate 47,040,221, forward strand.
TGATTTATTACCTTTTATAATTTTTAGAGAATTCTCTATGTCTATGTCTGATCAACCTCCATTTTCAACTGGTACACGTTGTAACAGTCTTATGTATCCTGTCTTTATTGTATTTTAGATATGAACTGTTCTGGTTACCACTACTCGCTAAGTTCTCCACTTTGAATGTGGCCGCGCCCCTGGACATTGCTTGGGTCTGGCATGTGCACATGCTGTCACCTCTGGACTATGAAAGGGACTGCAATGAAATTGTCTCCACTCTAGTGGACCATAGAATCCATGTCGGAAAACTACGTGAAGAAGGATTTCGAAAAGCGAGGCTTTTATGGAACCAGTTGTTCCCAATGGAGCCTTTTGAAGTCGACCTGACAGCCCCTGTTTGCAACGTGCCTCGTTTCTCGTCGAGAATTCAATACGACATCGTGGCAGCCTGCAGTCGACAAAGAGTGTTCAATTACCAGGTTTCCTTACCTCACTACGGAGACGTGAAGTTTTTAAGAGAAGCACTTGAACGGTACAAACAGCATCTCCGGTTCAAACAAGAACACCCGGAAGTGTTCCTGGTGCCGTGTTACGACTTTGACCTCATGTGGCATGCGCACCAGGTTCATCCGCTGATCTACAGAAACGACACCATAGAAATCTTGGGAAAAGTATATGACCACAATGATTCTGTAAATGACCGCCAGCCAGGTTCGAAACTTTGTTCATCGGAGAAAACTACGCGAAATATATGGAGAACCTCGAACACGGTTTTCGCGGTGAATGGCGCCATGTTTCGCGGAGAGCCTCTGCTTGGAAGTAGCCATGGTCGGCATCCCGAAGCCGCTAATTACTCTTGCATGGCAGCACTTCAATACACCGTGGACCTGACTCGATTAGAGGTTGAAGGCCTTCCAAAATGGAAATCCTACAAAGTCAGAATTGATGTCATCGGCGGTGAAAGAGTTATTAAGAAGCAAGTTAAGGGGCCAGCTGCGAGGATCGAGGATCCTTCCAAAGCTTTATCGCAGTTTCAGTTTAATACGATGAACAGTAACGCCCTACAGGTAATGCGCTCCCAGGAGCACTTAATTAAAATAAGTTCAAAACTGGGATCCAATATTTCACAAACTTTTAATAGCAAAGCATTCCACATGAAAGTACTGTTCAGGATCTTTTATTTGAATTTGTCACCGCGGTTAAAGTTTAGAATCCCTTTTACAGCATAATTAGCCGTAAAAGTACTAATTAGCTCATTTGAATACTTACGATTTAGGATTTCATCAACAGAATCTCTGGTCCCAATGATGTTAATGGTGTCCTTTAATTTGGAAAAATCTGTCTTCTAATGATGTAATAGTGCCCTTTGGAAACAATAGTGTAAACAAAAAGCGTATTTAAAAAATATACTGTTGTTAATTGGCTCTTTATTTGAATGGTCAAGCTTTTTAAAGGGATATTAAAGGCGCGGTTGAGACCAAAGGTCATCAGTATTTTATATTATTAATTTAAAGCGTATACACGACATGTGAGAAATGGTAACGACACTGCACTAAATAGTAATGAATCGAATAGTCTTTTCCGTAAAATGTTCGGTTTCTGCATCAATGATAGAAACGTGATTCAGATTGTGCAGCACGGATAGTTCGTGTAATTCAAACTTTAAAAAATCAAAATAATAAAATATGCTTGAGCGCTAGCATGTTGTTTTCTCAAGTTAATCTTGTTTTAGGTTGAAGCTAGAAGAGAAACTTTTAAGAAACTTCTTAACGAAACAGAAACAAACAGTATTTTTCCTCTAATGTTAAGAACGGATGCTTCCTGTCCGATGGACTCATAATTACCTGTTTGTTCACGCTTTGTTAAATGAGGATTGATTTTTGTGTTCTCTTTGGGTGTAGTTATTAGGTCCGTGTTTGAAGCAAAAAAAGTTTCCTTTACCTTGCATGATAAAAAGTTATAAAGTAAAGAAATTGGCGCGAGTTCGTTCAGTAATCCGCCAAAGCACCTTAATTAAAGCTAAACAAAGGATACTCGATTTTCACGTTCAGCTAAAAAACTTGCACTTTGAGGCACTTACAAACAAACACTGAATCAACTATTAAGAAGCCATCGGTGGAAACAAACTTGTGTTCTCTTTATTTCTTCAGGTTTGTATTTACCGGGATAGACCTTGGTCCTGCTTCTCGCAGCCATTTAATGAAAACAACAATTACTATTTTGTGGGCTATCTCGATAAGGTCCCTTATAAGAGCACTGCAGCTCCTCTACCAACAACGCACGAAGTTAAGATCGCAGATGAACACGTTGTTAGGTTTACCACCGTGACGTATCCACCAGTGCTCGCTGGGGCTGGGTACTCCTTCAAAGTGAAACCAGAGAGAGAGTTCAGCAGCGTGAGGGACCCTTCCCAGATTTTAAGCGCTCCAACATTATTCCTCTCACCGGGTTCTTTGGCTCGATCGAGGGCGGAGCCTTGTGAGATGTCAGTTCATTGGTTATTAGACTACCGCGGTCGGAAAGTGTTCACTTGCCGTGTTATGCACTCTGCACAACTGCAGCTCTCCTCTGCTGAGGTTATCGACTACTCTGGAAATGTTGTAAGCTCGGCACATCTGATCCGTGGAGACGTACTTCCAATCATTGGCCAAGTCCGTAACCCAGAAAAATGTTGCACGATGGACCAGACGGTAGGAGAGAGAGCAATTCTTATTAGAGGTAGCAAAGACTGGGGCATCTGTATTGGCAAATGGGAGGGGTGTGTCAAAGGTGTCCCTGGTGTACCTGGTGTACCTGGTGTACGTGGTGTTCCTGGGAAGCCAGACGAACCTGGGACACGAGGCACTCCAGGTATCAAAGGAAAGCCTGGCATACCAGGCCAACCTGGGAATCTTTCCATCAAATTCTTTTCACTTTTCGGAACACAGGAATGGAAGCGAGTAGAGAGAAAAGGAGACAGGTTTTCTATTGATCTCCTGGGCCACAACGTCGTTATCGACGTTAACTTGACTACGGGCGAAATTTCAGTTCCTTTTGAGGTAAATGACGTACCGGAGACAATAGCGCTTGGGTTTTCAATTGCAATTCTGCACCTCCTCTGCCAGCCCTATCAATCCTCGCCCTTCACTGCACCGTCTTCTGATCAGAACGTGCGCCAGATGGGGACCGGCAAATTCCATAGGATACGCAGTGAAGACCTGGTCCTTGTAGTTGCAGCTGGTTACTACGCCAGCACTGTACCAACTAACTCCTTCTTGCAATATGACATTGGAGACGGCGTTTGCGGTGGTTGTGGTGGTTGTGGGGGTTGCGGAGGCTGCGGAGGCTGCGGAGGCTGCGGAGGCTGCGGAGGCTGCGGAGGATGTGGGGGTTGTGGGGGATGCGGAGGATGCGGAGGGTGTGGGTGTGGTTGTGGGTGTGGGTGTGGGTAATGTGCCAATAATTGTGAAAAGGTGATGGTGGTAGCTGTGATAATGATTATGATTGTATCTGATAATAATAGTGGTTATGGAATACCCTCCCGACAGGAGGCATCTTTCCAGGATTCCGTCTCAACTCAAATCTCTCCTTAAAGCGCGGAACAATTGTCAGACGTTGCCTTCGTCTGAAGAACGCCGGTACCATGACAACAAAAAGAGACTTAGGCTAATCAGAAAATCGTACCATTTGTAACAATGTTCCAACCAAAAGTAGACTGATGATCATTGACTGATGCAAAAAAAAGTTCAATTCAACAGCTGCAGTGAAATGATGCTTTTAAATAGTGTTGAGCCTCCTTTAAGCAAGCCACCTTAAGAAATCTAACCTAGGTGGTCTCTTACGAGAGTTGGTCGCACAAAGCGATATTCGACTGTATAAAAAATGACAATTGCTGGCATGCATACTTGTAGGATCAAATCTCAGATGAAGGCACTTATCTATATAATGTACGAATTGCTAGCGTGTACAATTTGAAATTTACAATTCGCGTATTTTTATACCCTTCTTTAGTTTATTATTCCTTACTACATATGAAAAACCACTACCGATATCAATCAATCAGTTGTATTATATTAATTTTCCTTATTTTTGACTTGAAAGGACGTAGAATTACCTGGCACCCTTAGTTTCATGGGAAGACAATTCTAAAACTGACACCCTTTAATAATAATAATAATAATAATAATAATAATAATAAATATTTATACGGCGCAAATTAGCATATGACATTAATATGATTAGATGCGCATTACAAACGTCGTAAAATAGTTTTATGCACTGTTTATAATTGGTAAGTATGTGGCTTTTATGAATCTGTCTGAAGTTTTAGTGTTGCAGTTCTTTATTCAATTTAAACGGTTTTGAAATGAGAAAGAGAGCCCGTTATTAATACTGCCACATAAATAGGGCTATTGCTTCGTTGTTTATTTTGCTTTTTGTATAGGCATAATTGAGAATTTCTTAAACAATGGAACAGATTTTAAGCCTGAAAATATTACTATTCTAGATCTGACGAGTTTCTCTTGTCATTCTTTTTTATTTGAACCAATCTAGACGGATATGTATTTTCCCATATGCTGCTTCCATAATTAAAATATGTGATAAAACGTTCCCAGTATGTTCACATTTACGGGATTCATAGTACCCTGCTTTGAAAAGGATGCCAGTGGTCTTTGAATCCCTTTTAACCGACGAAGTCGGATTATGTAGGGAGATAAAACGGAAAAGACGTCGATTTTGAGAATAGGACTGGTACGAGACGTACGGATGTGGATGTCGCATCTAGACCCCAGTGCTCATGTAGTCCTTGTCCTTCGCGGCCAAAAACGACGACCGAAGGCTCTGAAGCGAGTTGCATAAGACGCGACGTCCGGCTTGACTCCTAACGTCAGACGTTCACTCCAGATTGAGTCACGATCACTCCAGATTGAGTCACCATCTTAACGTCTGACGTTAGCGGTTACGCCAGACGTAATTAGTTTTATGCAACTTACCCCTGGAGTCGAGAATGATGGATGTCAGCGACTGGGAACTAACTAAGAGAGGATAGAGTCATGTTAACGCTGGTTTTAACTCGTAAATACACAAAGCGAAATGAACGGGGTTCATGTTGTTATCTGGAATTCTGTTGCTCGATCGATGGATCGATCCTCTTGGATAGTATAAACGGTACAGAAGGATATACCAGTAAGTCTTCTTTTAATTTTTCTGCTTTACTCGTTGATTTTTGAACTGATTTGTTTGATCAGTTTAGAGTTCGAGACAACTTATTGACTTTTATAGGGAATTCCAGAAAGAGCGAATCGGATTTGACGATTACGTCTTTAGACATCCTTTAAGGTGTTTGAGCGTGGAGCGAAGACTTCGCTTTTTGCTAATAAATTTCTCCAGATTCTGGCGATGTGTTTGTCTTTATCGAGAATAATGTTTTGATTTCAGTGCTATATTCGCAACAACATATACATTTTTATACAGTATTCACAACTCTCGGTATAGGCATGTTCAGTTAAGGACAAATTTATATCGACATTCAACTTTAAAGTTTAATTTTTCATGTTCAACAAAATTCAATATTCAATCGATAACATAAAGACAGATGAGCTGAGTTATCAGATTTGAAACATTACTTCCTACTGTAACGCAAGAGTTAAAATATTATCAAAATTTTCGTCACGCCGGTTCGGTACGTTGAGCCAAGCAAAAATATGGGGGCTGGGACCACACAGATCCATATATGTTGAGTCGCGCTAACATTTGTTTATCTGGGATGGAGTGGATCAGAACGACTGGTTGCGCTTTCTTGTAACCTGTATGGGAGAGGTGAGCCTATAGTTTCGGCACGAAGGCCTTGTTTTGTCAAAAATGCACCTGATCACAAGGCAATGATTTATTTCGTGTTTGCATTCACGAGTTGGCTCAAAGACGCCTTTGACATGATTTAAGGGAACTGTGCACAAAGCGTGGTTCTCAGGCAAAGGGAGGAGTTAAATTATTTTTGGTTGTTTGCGGCTGCGTGATGTAGTTTGTATGTACTTTTCATGTTAAGTTTAAAGTTATTAATAATGCCTTAAAGAGTATGATTGTAATTTCTGATCGTTCAACTGGTGCTTTTTCTTTTATGATTGGCACGAATAAATACCGTCCTATTCTTTGTCACTGCTGTCTCTTAAACTTATGTCTACAAGGGGCTATGTCGCGGGGATTTGCACTTTTCTAGATGGAAAAGGTGCTGAAATTCTAGTTAAATTTTTCTCGTACAGGTAATGCTGCTAGACTCCATCAAGAGAAAGACATCAAATGATTTTCTCAAAGGGAGAACAAACCCTAATCAGTTTCTGGCGTTCAGGAGAAACTATAAAACATAAGCCTAATTTTCTCAAGTTGCAATCCATTTCTATCCTATTGCTCATCCGCAACCAAACGCACATAATTATAATTTCAGAAAACTGTTAGAGTACTATCAAACAAAACTGAACCATTATCTTTGCGTTTCCTTTGAGTACAATATGTCTTTCGGCGTTTTGAAGCAATGCGCAACCCTAAAAATATGGATGACTGAGATCTCCTTCAGCCCATCGCTCTTCAAAATCTTGATAAAATAAGGTCCAAATGGCCTTCAGCGTCCGGTTTTTTCTTTGACTTTTTTTCACATTGGATGTTGTTGCATGCACGCTACAGCTATGCAGGAAGCTAATTGGGGGAGGGGGGGGGGGAGGAGGCGTGGAAAAGAGAGAGAAAGAGCACGTGAAGTGTACGGGGAGCTGGAAAAGAGGGCCGGGCAAGAAAGCGGAATATCAAAAGTAGCGCAAACCACCACAAAATATTAAGTAGTATTTTGCAATCGAAGAAAGGCAAAGAAAGCGGAAGACAACAAAAAAGGGGCAAGAAGTGGGATTTAAAGAATACTTGAATTAAAGAATTTTGTACCTTCTCCTGTACCATCCCCTCCCCCACTAATTACGAAAATTAGCTGTGCACTCCGTGCTGATACGCTGCCGGTAGTGCATGTCTGTTTTTTTTTTTTTTCACCTGCTTTTGATTCACATCTGATGCTGTGGAGGCTACGGTTTGAAAGTATATGCGAATAATGAAAAACGGTAAAATCCGTGACGTTGACCTTACAAACACAATACAAACACGAGATTTTACTTTTCTGTCAAACTCGTGCCCGAGACTCAAGCTGATAAAAAATTGCGAGTTGATAAGGTAAGAGAGTTATTTGCAAAGCCTCAGTGAGAGTTTTTGCACTAGCTTAACCATTTAAGCCCCAGTAGTAATCAGCATCAAATTTCTTCTTATCATATCAGTGCATTATCACAATAAAGGTCATGCGAATTGGGGAAATGATCACCAAAGAGGAATTGCCTTGATGTCTTAACAAGTTCTCTCAATTAGTACTCAATGAAATTTATGGAGACCAGTAAGGAGAATTTGAATGATGCTGCCAGGGCTTAAAGGCTTAAAGGCCACTCTGACTCCCGTCGAAACTATTTTCCTGCCTTGCAGTGTTCAGACTAAGCTCACGCAAGAATTGCCTGCTTCCGGGGCTAATTTTTTATAATCGAAGGTTTCCAGGCGGTCCCTAAAATTCTTGCGCACCCCAGATGGGGTCTATTTTAAAATGCCAGTATTTCGGTACTCCCGAAAAATCTATTCACCTGGCATTCTTTGCACTAAAATGTGAGCCAGACACGGTTCAACAGCAAAAAATGACGATAAAAGAGGCTAACAAAGCAATAAGGGAAAAACAAAAACAAAAAGGAAGAGAAAAGAGAGAGTCGAAAACATTTTTTTTTTAGTATTTTCAACCCGACACGAGTTTACTACTAAAAAATGTTAATTGCTAATTGCTAAAAAGCACATGCACAAAAGGCACGCCACTGTTTCTGTATTGTTTATTTGTTTTAATTTGTTATTACGAAAGGTATTTTTTCTTTTCCTCCAGTGCTGAGTTATAATAGCAAATGAATAAAATCAAGTATTGTATTTATCTGTAATTAGTATTATAATTGTACTATTGTTGTTTGAAACAAAATTCCTTATCGTTTATTTCAAACAAAAAACTGAGTTGCGATTTACCAACGACGGTGCATGCGCCGAGCGAAACCTTGCAGAGGAAGATGGTTACCAGATGGGGTAGTACTTGAGACCAGACTATAGTACTAGCTCTTAATGTTTATCAGTTTATTTGAGCTGATAGTTAACTCGGCTGGAGCCTCGAGAGCAAGCAATCTTTGGGGTCGTTATAGACTACGAGCAGTCTCTCTTTCCACCCAGGGATAGTCGAGGAAAACGAGCAAGCGAGCGAGCTCGAAATGCAACGTAACGCGGGTGTCGAGCCGCTAGTGGAGTGAGCCGGACTCACTACACTAGCGGCTCGACACCCGCGTCACGTTTCAACGACGCGGGCGATTTTCGCGCCCTCTCGCTTGTTCGTTTCCGTCGACTATCCCTGAGCGGAAAGGTAGTCTAGGGTCGTTACATATCCGGAGAAGTAACATGTCACGAGCCCAAATAACGTCTACGTCTGTGCAAGAAGCCACAGCTAAATTTAAAACTTTTCACATAGTTAATTTGCAAAAGGCAACGTGACTTCTGGTTTTCATTTGAATTAGTTCAAACGTTTAGGAGCATGAAATTCAGTTCGTAAGGAAACGATGCAAGAAATGCCCCGAAAAATTTTCACCCTGACGAAAAAGTTAAAGTTGTCATTGTCTGCATATTTCTTTTCAAAACTATCTAATGTCGGGAACTTTGCACGCTTCGAAAAATTTAACTACTGTGAAAGTGGTTATCGATTGGATAAACGTACAAACTTCAAGTGGTTAAACATTACTTACTGACTATCGCTCACAGAAATAGAATTCAGCATTTCCAATACCAAAATCGAAAGACCGTCTTTCGATTGCTGACAACGATTGCTTGCCTTTAAGAAATTAAACGGTTTTATTTCTTAAAGGCAAGCAATCGTTGTCAGCGAGTGACTAAGATGTTAACTTGCACGCGCGCCCAGTTCGAATTGCAAAACAACTGATTATGACGAAGCAAGATCGCGTTTTAAGTTCACTGTGTAAAAGGAGATAACCAGACGTAAACATGTCGCGAGTTTCTCGCGGGATTTCATTGATGTTCTACTTTTTTCTGTACTTGATGAATTTTAGCTTGGAAAGATCCTCAAGTAGCAGATTTAGTTTCCGTGTTGTTCGCAAAACCAAGGTGGAAAAACTAAAATCAGTCGACGAAAATGATTTTTACGGAATTGTCAGTTCGGAAGCTGAGCTGAGCTCTGAAGAATTGAGTTACCAAGGAAAATCAAAAAGAGGAGCTAACTATGAGATTGACAGACAGAAGCGACGGAGGAATTTATTTTCTAGAAGAAACAAAGTTGCACCACTGTTACATGTTAGAGAAGAGGCATGGACGAAAAGGAGGCAAATCAAAGCAACGACAGATACGGACGGCAAGGACAGTTACAGTTCTTTGGTGATGATGAAGAAGGAAGATGGAAAAGTGGCAAGGAAACTATTTTTCCAACAAAGGAACACAAAAACTGGAAAAGAAGTTAGAAATCAGGAGAAGCACAGTCAGCTATCTTCCTCTTCCAACAACTACCTAGCTTCCTTCCTCAATGATTTGACTCCACCATCCGCTGCCAATTTCGTCACATGCCAATCAGACGGGTTGCCATGCGACCCGTTTTTTATTGAAGAGGAAGCAGATGACACTCCTCCATCGAGTGATGGCGTTATCAGCCACATGGTCTTGGATCTGAGAAGGCGCGGCGAAGCGTGGGCCGAGGAGGTGAAACTCAATGACAAGAAGTCAACACTGAACAAGCTCTTTTCAAGATTCCAGCGCGTGAAGACAACAAAGGTTAAGAAAATTCGATTGTAGAGGAATTTTCAAGGTGTTTTCAAGTCAAGACTTTTATAATATTTTATTGACATTTTCTCTCTCTTTTGCCGAAAGTTTATGAAAACTCGAAGATTTTTACATCAGCTGACATGCAACCTAATCGTTTAAATTACTCAGCTTTTATTTGTTTTTCAAGAAATCATTCACGCGTATTTTGAAGGAAGAGACAGTGAAAGATTGATCTGAAAGGCTCTATTCGAAATTGAGCATGTATTTGCGCATTTAAAATTTAAAAGATGACAAGAACATATGACATGTCAATTAACCAGAGTCTTTCAAAAATAATAGTAATATATTCTCTCCGGGGCTGTCCGCAAACAATGCCTTAGACTAGATAAGATATGGGAGACTCAGCCTAAGGCGGTCAGGAGCGGGGAGCTCCTGGTGGAGTGCCGGTTTATCGCTGCGGGGAGGTGGGCGGGACGCGAAAAGAAGCATTCGAAACACCGAAAAGACTGAATGAGCTATCGCGACAAGGGAGTGGCCTTATATAAGAGCCCCATACTAATGAGACACGTGATGGATTGCCACGGACTAACGCAGCATGCTAGGGTTACGTAATCAGCGTTTTAAGGCTTTTTTGTGCGGAGCCCCTAGAGAGAATAGTAATATATTCTCTCCGGGGCTGTCCGCAAACAATGCCTTAGACTAGATAAGATATGGGAGACTCAGCCCTACGGCGGAGAGTCTCCTGGAAACTCCATATGAATATAAAATCTATGATCCCATAAACTCTGAACTTACATTCCTCCCAAAACTCAAACGATACTAAAAAATAGGCCAGAAACTTACAGAAGCTAACAAGTCTAAAATCTAGAACAAAGTTTAAACATTACAGAGAAAAAAAAAAGCTCTATGGAAAAACTGGCTTAAAAGAAGAAATATCCGCAATTAGGACTCGTAAACCATAGCAACATTGCACGAAGAGCCAGAAGCTTCCGCAGAGAGTAACGCAGCTGGAGCATTAGGGCGTAATATGTTCCGGAGGTCATTATAGTGGTCAACCATCTTCGTACTGGCCCAACCGACATGGTTAGCAACTGCTTCCTTGGAGGCTCCGAGCAGAGAAAGCGTTATGGAGCAGCCACTACGAGAGCTGTGAGGGGTTTCTCCATCATTGGCTTGAATTTGGTCTAGATAGAACTTTAGACGACCATGAACTGCAGAACCAATAAAAGGTTCCCGGGTAACATTATTACCTTTAGTAACACGAAATAAAAAACCCTGAGCTAGGTTGATTTAATTAACTTAGCGACTGCAATATAACGCTCAAAATTCTTGACTGGGCACACAACTAGATTGTCGCAGCGACGCACTGCAAACGCGTTAACCGAATCCCCTCTCAAAGTTTTCCCAAACGTATGGTTAAATAATATCCCAGAGGAATCGGGAAAATATAAAACCTCTCTGGACAGGACCCTACCCAAATCGGAAGAGCGGTCTCCCGAGAAAAAGTCGGTAGTGAAAAAACAAAGATCTCGACTAAAAATATATAGGGAAATAGGGGAGATCCGTGGGCTTTGAAGTTGAGCGAGAATAAACTGAGCTATAATTTGAAGTTTTTTAAGAAACAAAGGTACAGCCTTCTTTGGGCAAACTCTGGCTTTAGCCTGTTCTTCCTTAATTAATTTCAAATAGTTCTTAATAGATGGATGGGAAACAGGGTTTCCAATTCCCAACCTGTCATCCCATTCTCCCCCGAGTCCAGCTTCAGCAAAGATGGCCCTGAGCTTTCCCAACAGGCTGTCGACCGTACCGGCAGCTAACCTCGTAGGGCAACTACAAGAGGAAGGTCGAGTTTGGCCCGCTTGTGGACATGACATCTGATGGACTTTTGTTCGGCCTGACTTGTCCTTCCAAACGAGGAATTTCTGGATGTCCCCAGGGGAGGCAGAGGAGAGAGACTTGGGAGTGGGTAAAGATGCCAGAAATCTAACCAGCTCCCGGTGAGTAGAGGACTTTTGTTTCTCATAAGGTTTGTTGGACCTGATCTCCTTGAGTTCCGAAATACGGTCTTCAATATCTTTAAGGTCGATTTTTACCAGGTCTCGGGCGTTATCCACAACAACTAGATCTCTTCTAAATCCACACCTCTGACAAAAGTTAAACGAATCATCGTTGAGATAGGCACATTGCGGACATGGGACAGCCGGTCTCCAAATTCTGGGTCGTCTGGACTGAGAGAGAAAAAGAGGAAAATGTCTACTTTCCACTCGCTACTCTGAAGGCAAAAAGGTCCCATGGAAGTGGGCGAGATTCAAAACTTGCATTACGTGAAGGAAAAAGAAGAATCCCCAAATCCTCTTTACTTCCCAATTGTAAACGGGCGTGGCTGCGAGAAACCAGGATAGGCCACCAAAACGGGAGTGGGTAGAGCTTGGGAACGACGATAGAGAAGCACAGCTCGGATTCCAGCAGAAATCTCAAAAGTGGACCAACGAGCACAAATGGAGGAAACACGTAAGCATTCTCGGCTGGCGAAATAGTTTGAGCAAAAACGTTCACCCCTAAAGAGTGCGGCGTAAAAAAGGGGGTGAAGTGCCTTAACGTTTTGCCCTTGCTATCAATCTGGGCGTTCGAATCCAGAGACATGAGGTCAATTGTAGGAGGACCAAACTTCTGTTCTAGTTCTCGCCAAGCTTTCCTAGAAAGCGTGCAATCCAGATCCGACAAGACACGGGACGGCGGATCGGCTGGATTGGCAGAAGATGGGACATACTTGAGCGAAATTACTGCGTTGAGCGCGAAGGCTGTTTCGTGCAACTTTTTGAGAGCGTCATTGAGCTGCACATTCCTACCGCCTTGTTTCTCCCAAGACTGTAAAAAGGCCAAACTGTCGGCGTGAGCATCCACACGCGCATTGGTAACAAGGGATTTACCAGCTTGCAAGGTATTAACAAAGGCGAGGGCTTCTTTAACGACAATCGGGTGAGATCTAGTATCGCTGGTCCAGTAATCGCGAACTTCGAAAGGCGGCAAGCCCGGTGACACGATAGAACCTCCCCAACCAGAATTCGAAGCGTCAGAGGAAATCTTGACCACAACGTGTTTTTCATTAAGCCACGGCAGACAACCCTCCCAAGAGTCAAGGAAGCGCCAATGTTCTATTTCCTTCCTGAGGGCTCCCGTCACCCGAACTAAACGCGAAGACCTAGAGAAGCCAGCAGTGGACCGGAAAATGTCCCTAGCATAGAGCAAGGCCGCAGGGACCGCGATACAAAAAGAAGATATTTTACCCGCCAGACGCTGGAGGGTCTTAACTGAGACCTCCCGGTTGGCTAAGATGTGCTCACGTAAAGTTGCAAACTTAATCTTCTTATCCTCCGGTAAAAGGAAGGCGCAAAGTTGAGAGTCAACCAAGAATCCAAGGAATTTGACTACTCGAGCAGGGAAAAGCGACGACTTGGATAAGCCAATAAAATATCCCAAAGAAATAAGAACAAAAGCAGCTATGAAAATGGCAGCATTGGCAAACTCTAAATCCGACCAATCCTCCGCAGACGCACGTGATTCAGGGGGAGGAGAAAGCTGTCCAACATGTCTGTCATCAATATACTGGCTACATGGCACTCCCAGGGATCTAATGTAGCTGGTAGCAGCCATACCAGTAGAGTGGTAGACGTATGCACTGCCCTTCCAGCCAAAAGGGATAGCATTATAAACAAAATACCAGCCTTGCCATTGTAGGCCAAAATATTTTCTACTCTCTTCGGAAATTTCAACATGGTCATAACCACTTTTATCGTCCATAGTTGTTTGGAAATGGTATTTTCCGACATAACGAGGTAAATCAGATATGTAATCCAACTTGAGGGGCAAATCTCTTATCCACAAATTGAGAAAGCGTTCATCGTGGCATAACCTTGGCTTAGAGGGTTCTATAGTCAAAGGCATAACAAGATGAGGGGGATCGTCTTCACCAACCCTTCCCCAGACTGAGAGAGATCCGTTTTTAACACGTTCCAAAATTGTAGAAGAAATAAAATCCTCAAAGCCAAGACACGATTTGTTATTGCTGAACTCTGCTCTTGGCGGGCAAGGAGAATCGTAAAATGTTCCTTGAAAATCCCCTCGAAAGCGGGTGAAAAAGTCCTTAACGTTAACCTTATATTTGATGTATGATAAAATCTCATCTTGTTTTGGATGCTGGGCGAGGATTTCCTCCCACTTGTCAACATGCCTGTGCAACTCCCCAGCTACAAAAGCGTCCGGGTTTCGGAATGAAAGAAGACTAGGTGAAGCTTTGGCCATGAGCGAGGAAACCATCTGAACCGAGGGTACCGGGGTTACGACGCCTTGGGGTTTACCCTTCCAATCACACCAGGTAACGGAAACACGCTGGAGCGCGGCTTCTTCTGGGTTGAAATGAAATGTCTTAAATCGTTTACAATTCCCCTGAAAGGAAATGAAGCGAACTATGAGGGGGGAAAACCCCAAAGCGAAGCAACCCCGAAATACCCCGTCCAGGGACAGAGCAATGAAGGGTATAAGATAACCCCTTCGGGGAAGCCTAGCTCGAGCGGGGAAACGAGAATACAACTAGACACACAAGAGAAAAAACGAAATTCAGAAAGAACTGACACACAAACAGTACATCTTTATTATTTCCTCTTATTCAAAGGGCAATTGGCAATAAAGTGCCCTACACTCTTACAATTGAAGCATTTGCCCCGTAAGGGACCTGAGCGCCCGCCTCTACGGCCTCTGAAGCCGGTGGAGAACATAGGGCCCCAAGAACTGGGACCCGGCTGAGAACCTTGGCCAAATTGAAGGACAGGACCACGTGGCGACGGAGACGGATTGCTTGATTTCAAAAGCTTATGAATCTGGCCCGCTACCAGTTTCTCTTCCTTGTCACCCAACAAATTGATGATAATGGCGGCAAGGCGGGGTTCATCGACAAGTGGTCTGCACTGTTTAAAGATCGCATCGAATCTCTTGCTATCGGGGTGGACAGTCTCCCTTGAAACATCCGCCAACTGTTCAAGAGCAGCAATAAGGGCGTACCGGTCAACCAGGGGAGTAGGGCGGCTGGCCAGCTGACGCACAGTATCGAGGGCCGACGTAACGCTAGTACGAGTCAGGGTTGATTCCAACCGCTCTACCTTGTCTTTGAATGCATTAACATTCTTAAACCAAAGAAAGTAAAAAATTAGCACACGGCCGGACAAAATCGCTAAAACACATGAAGTGAGACAAATTCACTCTAGCACTCTAAAGCGAGACAAGACACAATAACAGTTCTTCAACGAGATAAACTCTTAACATCGCCGCAAGCGGAGCGAAAAGCTCCGGCAACGAGACAAACGCACAATATAAATATCCTAGAAAGACAAACCCACAATGACATTTGGGTGAGACAAACTGATAAAACGCTTCAGAGAGACAAACTCACTAGAACATCTCGGCGAGACAAACTCACTACGACACATCAACGAGGTAGACTCACTATAACACTTAGAGAGGTAAACTCACAATAGAACTACAGCGAGACAAACGCACTAGAACATGTAGGTGAGACAACCTCACTAGAATATCTCGGTGAGACAAACTCACTACAACACGTCAATGAGACAAACTCACTTTAACACTTCAGTGAGGGAAACTCATAATAGAACTACGACGAGACAAACTCACTTCAACATTATGTTGAGACAAACTCACTAAAAACACTTCGGTGAGACAAACTCACTAAAATACTTCGGTGAGACAAACTTCACTAAAACACTTCGGTGAGGCAAACTCACTAACACTTCGGTGAGACAAACTCACTAACACTTTGGTGAGACAAACTCACAAAAAACACTTCGGTGAGACAAACTCACTAACACTTCGGTGAGACAAACTCACTAACACTTCGGTGAGACAAACTCACTAACACTTCGGTGAGACAAACTCACTAACAATTCGGTGAGACAAACTCACTAACAATTCGGTGAGACAAACTCACTGACACTTCGGTAAGACAAACTCACTGACACTTCGGTGAGACAAACTCACTAACACTTCGGTGAGACAAACTCACTAACACTTCGGTGAGACAAACTCACTAACACTTCGGTGAGACAAACTCACTGACACTTTGGAGGGACAAACTCACAAAAACACTTCGGAGACAAACTCACTGTAAACGCTTCTAAGCGAAATAAAACAAACTCACCGCAACACTGCAGTAAAAAACTAGCTATACACCAACCCAAGCGAGACTAACTCGCTAGGACAGTTCGGGTGACATGAATACGAACCGAGGACTCACTTGAAACCTATAACAACAACGCTATAATCAAGACAAACTAGCGTATAAAGCTAACCAAACGGGAAACTAAAGCTGCGACGATCCGCAAAACGTAAACGCTAGCCACCAATAGCAGAAAGAAAGCAAAGCAGGCGAACGAAAGGCAAGAACGACTTACCACATCAGCATGAGGTTGATGAGCAGGTTGAGCTGCAGGGACCACAACTTGCGCTACTGCAGCTGGTGGATCGCCGCCATCAATATTTTGAGCGTCCTGAGCAGCTCCGGCTTGTGCTGGCGGAACTGCTAAAGCGTCTTGTAATTGTTGAACATCAGCCGGAGCAACAGGAACTTGGTCAGCCATAAGAATTAAAGTGTGGCGCAGCGATGAAGCGAAAACAAAAAGCGCGAAAAGAAGCATTCGAAACACCGAAAAGACTGAATGAGCTATCGCGACAAGGGAGTGGCCTTATATAAGAGCCCCATACTAATGAGACACGTGATGGATTGCCACGGACTGAACGCAGCATGCTAGGGTTACGTAATCAGCGTTTTAAGGCTTTTTTGTGCGGAGCCCCTAGAGAGAATACGCAAGGGGTTTTATGAGAAATCTTAGTTTAACCTTAAATCCAGCCCTTAGCAATTAAGGGTATACTTTCTGCTTAACAGTCAGAACCTTTCCTTACGAACACCTCCTACGTAATACCGAAATATCCTCAAAACAGTTCAGTTAGTCACGAAGAGACCAAAAGTCATAAAAAGTCAACATCTGTACGTACACCTTATTTAGTTCACTTTTTTCCTTAAGAGCTCTCCTTAACACAGGTTTAAATAACAATAAAATGAAATGCAACGGTTTGGTCTGATCAACTGTTTAGAGCGCAAAGCCTGCAACTAATCGTGTTCAACAAGTTCGGGTGTATCTAGCCTTTTCCAGGCTCCAAGATAATCGGAATCGTCAGAAATCGTCAGAAAAAAATTATGACTGAGGCAATGTCCATGGCTAAAATTATGACTGCGGCAATGTTCATGGCTAAAATTACGACTGCGGCAATGTCCATGGTTAAATTCTCTTCCTAAGTATTTAGGGTGTTAAACGAAAAAAATGACTCAGGCAAGTGCCTCGGTTTGCCTCATGCTGGCTACGGCCCTGGTGAAGTACTGTAATTTAAAGTGACCTTCCAGATAAAGCACGTACTGTAATTGACATCTGCAAAACTCCTTTTGGACTTTTGGGGGGGCTACAGTGCCCTCCCGTTTCTTCGAACCCTCACCCTATTTTAGAAAAAATCCGTCATTTTTATAAGAACATCCTAACGGTGATAATACTAAAACAAAACATTTGATGACTTTTTGCCTTGAACAATCGTGGATATATAAATTGTAACCAATTTAGTGTTAATTTAATCATGTAACAATTTGATCATTTAGCTGACTGCAGTGAAATGAAGCAAAAACCGCCAACATTAGATCATTGAAGAAGGAATTAGTCCAATAAAGTTATGCCAAGAGGTGAAAATGCTTGCAACATAATTTTTATTTTTACATTGCTTGCTTTTGAGGCATGTATGTTAACATACTAAAAGTCAACAAAAACCAACTCATGGGAAATACGAAAAAAATCCACGTGTTGACAACTGCCATGTTTTTATGCTAATTAGCCACTGAAAACTGTCCCATCAAGACATTTACCACTTTTAGTTTCACTTAACATGTAAAAACAAAGGACGGTAAAGTAAAGTGTACATTTAGGTTCTATCATGGACCGTTTTCCAACAAATATTCATGAAAAAAGTGTTTAAAGGAACTGCGTCACGGATTTTAGCCAAATTCATGCATGGGAAATGTCCAACAAATTCGGTGAAATATAACACAGCAAATACAAAAAAAAGGCACGGATGGCTAAAAGTGAAGAAGATTGAAACGGATTGCGATATATGTTTGTGAAATGCTGTTGGGCTGAACAGTTTTCAAAGCTATCCTTATTTGCTTGTAACTTTAAATTAATGTCTCAAACATATAACATCACCTGATTATCTATCGGTACCTTTTTAAGTTAACAGTACTGAAGTTAAGCACTAAGGCATTTGACCCGACGTCCTCTGTATCGCTATCTGGATCTGTCAGAATGTGGATTGAAACAAACACTTCCACGACACTCTCCACAGGCAGGCGAACAGTCAAGTCCTTGCTTTGTGCAACTGCATCGAGCCGTGTTACAGTCCACCTTGCAGTAACATCTGATAACTCGGAGGAGAGTTTCCGGTGCAGGTGGTTTGTCGGTCATTACCGGAATTAGAGTACCATCTGTTTCTTTCCATCCCCAGTCACACGGTTGAAGCTCTTGATTTCAAGTCCAAAGTTGAACCTGGTAATAAACGCGAAGGGAATGAAATTTCGGAGACGTCGGAGGCAAGGACTTCACTTTGACTGCGGTTGTGCTTTTAGCTGTCGTTTCGCAAAATCTTCAATATCGAAAGGCCTCCAAACTGTCGCTCACCCTGCCGCCATACACCTCTACCAATGCGCGTTCTCCTGCTTTGATAAAATCTTCTTTTTTCAACGAATTGGTATGATAAAGTACTTCGGCATGCTGTTACAACTGTGATCTCTTCTTAAGACCGACGGCCTTTCCAATACTAAACAACCGTGACGTGGAACCACATCCCAGCAACGCGTGTAGAAATGGAAGATGCCTGCAGAGGCTTGACCCGAGCACAGAACAAGTAGCCTGGGTGTCCCAAACCTTGCCTTGCGCAGACCCTCGTTTCGGCTGTGGTTTGAAGAAAATTTTCTTTTTGGAGTTGTTTCCTTGGTGGCAGAGTAAAATTAAAATGTCTGTGTCATCTGCAATGACGACAGTGTCTCTGGTAGCAGATACAGAGACCGCAGACTGACCTATCAAGAAATCAGCATCGCCTGCAGCATGAATGGTGTCACACCCCGCCTCCTTTTACTTCTCACTCAGCATATTGATGAAACGTTGTTTGTTCTGTTTGTTTCGCAGGAAAACGTCTTTCTTTACAGTGAGTGTGTTTACAAGATCACAGTGTACAGCTACAGCGTTGGTTGATCGTCTTTTTAAGCGAGCTTCGTATTTAACTGAGGGCCCATAGACATATAACCTTTATTTAAACACGATAAATATTTTAGTTTACAGCTTGTGGGGTAGTGTGGGAAAATATAAATAAAAATTTAAGTTTACTCAATATTTACACGTTTCTAAAAATGATCAACATTTACAGATTCGTGTGCTACAACTCCTGATACTATGCTTCTTAGTGAGGTATCATCCTCGGAAAAGGAGTTCCTAGTTACTCTGTATCCTTCCCGTCTCTCTTTTGTCAAGTATCTGAAGCTTCTACGTGTTGCTCGCTAGTGTTATAAGCGACGCCGGTGAAATCTTGCATAGAGCTGTATACGTTGCAACAGAAAGACATAGACTTGACCCACACTAATCTTTGCACCACATTCTTTCCTATGTCTCTTGAAAGGCCACCAGTTGAGTTGATGTTGCGCATTAGCGTCTGTTCGATTACCAAATAAGTTGAAAGACTAGCCCTTAAACTATCAGTGTGGCGGACAACATGCAGATTATTTAGAAAAAAGGAATAGATATCTCGATGGCCAGTTTGTAGTATAACAATTTGCTGAAGGTAAACGTAGATTGTGTTGGTATACAAATTATGCCCAGCTGTCCAATTCTTACACAGCTATTTAAAAAAACCATCTATTTTCTCATAAGATGTGAACCGTAGGTTGCAAACAAAGAAGAAATTCTTGTAAAATTTGCTGCAGAGTGCACGTGGTCTCAGTAGTGCTTCTCTAGAAATAACAATGTTTAAATTTTGCGAACAACTGTAGCTTTAAGCACTCCAATGCAAGGACTCCAGCCGGAATCGTCTTATGCAAAGCGCACAACAAAAGCATTACATTACATCGTCATCTTCGACGCGAAACTGAACCGAACTCAATCTTTTCGTTTGCTTACATTGATTAATTGTTCTTTACACTACTTTGCAGCTGTAATATCAAAGTGCTCTGTGAGAGCTAAAAAAAGAGAAAACTTCGTAACACTAACCGTAATAGTAGTAGTAATAGTAAAAGTAATATTTCGTAGCGAGAATATTCGATAAGCAAACCAAAGCATTAATTCTCACTTTAAAAACATTTTACTAAAACAAGTTAGTTGATTAATGCCACTTAAAATGAAATTTTGTTGTAAAACTTGTCTGTGGTAAGGCTAATTTGCATAAAAACATGGCGTCTAAAAGGCAAAATGACAGAGGCAAAAAACTTACATTTTTTTCATATTTCGCCAGGGTTGATTTTTGTTGACTTTTAATATGTTTATCTGGAGTCCTTAACGAAAACGTCCCTGAAAATAAAAATTCTGTTGCAAGCATTTTGACCTTACGGTACCAAATCGCGTTAACTTTCCTGGACTAAATAAGAAGCAGAGGGAAGTATACTGGTAAATTGTGTACTGCGACTTGCGTGGATAGAATTTATCTTCGTTTTGGTCGTAAATAGCTTCGGAATCACATTGTTAGACTCTCTTGACGAAATGGTTTCCTTTCAACAACAAATTGACCATCTGGTCCAAATGTTATAGCTCAGACATATATTCAGATATGATATTGCAAAAAAAAAATGCCCCAAGTGTTAAGTTTCGTCTTTACTAGAGCACCGTAACCTTGCCGACCATGCCTAAGCAAGGAGTGCACGGCTCAGTATGACCGGTCGTTAATCAAAAATGCATTGTGTTGCATCGTTTGCGCTCGCACTCATGCAGGTCAGTTCCAAGCATACCGTATATACCTATAAAGTTAGCTATGCTTTTGTCGGATTTGAATGAAACCAGTAGGAGCTGTAAAAAGATTCTAACTGTTTCGTTGTCATTTTCGAGTTCTTTACAAATGTAAAATGATGTGGTTGAATGTGAGGTCGTGTGGGTGAAAAGTGAGCGTACATGGAATTTCTAGTTCGTTTCCTTCTGTGACGTTTGCAGTGTTGACTGTTGATCAATTTAGTGACTGTTAAACACGGTTTTGAGCCTCGTTGACAACAGAGTCGGGATAGCCACGCTTGAAGAAGTGGCGCACTTCCTCTGATTTGTTAGAAAAATCGGAGTCATCGCTTCCCCAAGGGGGTACTTAGGTATACTACTGACAGAGAGGGCAAAGTTCTTTTTTGAGTTTGAAATTAACCATTTTGACCTTTTCCTTTTTTTTGGGGGGGGGGTTGGAAATTTACTGTTGGACTTTTTTGGGGTAGAAAGATTTTGGCAATATGAGAATTTGGTTAGGGTTGATAAAAAGCATACTTCCGTCAAAGTTCTCAACTTTCTGACAGACTTCCCATAACCAAATAAATTAATTGCCATGCGTGTAATTTACTACGGGGATTTTATCCAGAACTGAAAGGCTTTAACCCTTTAAGCCCCGAGAGTGACAAGCACCTAATTTCTCCTTACAATATCACTACTTGTTCAAACATATAGGTCACAAGAATAAAGGAAAGGATCACCAAGCATGAAACGCCTTGATGTTTGTGCAAATTCTCTCAACTAGAACCATAAGAAATGCGTGGAGAACACTAAGGAGAATATGCTTATTGATATTGGGGCTTAAAGGGTTAAAAAGCCTCTTGAAGTCCAAGGCCCGAAATGTATGCCTCATTTTTCAATTGCTGACATTCGGATAAGCCCGTGTTCTCTTTGAGGAAAATGCTATATTCTTTCCTGGAACAATTAGTTCCTTATTTTGAGCCCACAAATTTCCGGTCCATTTGAATCGAATTTCCCTCAAATTTCCAGTCCATTTGAATCGAGTTTTTCCCATTGATCTGTGTAATGTCCAACATGACCCTCTTGAAGATTGTTGCGTACAACAATCAGTCGGGCCAACATTTTTCAAAGGGTCCTCTGGAACCTCCATAGAAACGTGGTGGAGGCATTGAGAAAACCACGGTCACAACATATATACAGGTTATCTTCCGTCCCCTCCCCTATAGGATCTCATTACGCAACCAATCAATCTACTACTATACCACGAAACTTTCGTAAAACTACAAGACGGAGCAATACAGGCCTGTGTTATCAAGACAGTAAGATTATCATACGCCACGAAATCTGAATTTCAATGAAATAAAACAATTTCTGTTCAAAGCGCAATAAACTATGAATATTTGTTTTTGTTATTTATATGTGACACACTTGACGACGTGCCAGAATAAGGAATTGGACAGGAAAATCCGCCTTCTTCCGTGAATAAACATCACTTTTATGAGAACGTTTTACGAAATCTGTGATTCTACTTGGCGTTATTTTTTTTTTCCTTCCTTTTCTTTGTAGTAGTAACCTGCTTGCCTCCCCCGAGCCCCCCCCCCCCCCCCTCCTTCGCTCACGATACGCTGTGAAAGCCTACCGAGGGAAGGCTAACAAGTGTTTCTTTAATTGGAAGAAATACTTAGCTCCTTTCAATTCGCAAGAAAACAAAGCGTGTAGCAAGATCTTTCCTTCAAGGCTTCTCAGGCTTCAGTCATTGGTTGGTCACCTAGTGGAAGAGGCTGTGGAGGCGATCATTCGCTGATCGCTGTGGGCACTAATAGTCTTAATGTGGATTTCCACTTCCGCATAAATTAAATTTTACGCCTGTACGGCCTTGATTTTAACTGGCTTTAAGTACCTATATAAAATTAGAGAAGAGAAGTGAGGGGTTTGAGTAGACGCAAAACGTTGAACAACGCTAGTTGAACTTCTGTACGTTCAGGCTCATTTTTGTTTACGAACGTTAAATTATTTTAACTGACGTCCTCACGGCACCAAGATCGAAGATGGTCAGTGGCTCTAAAAGTGTGCTTGACGGCCATTTCCTACACAAGGACGCAAGTTTAAAAACCTGCGATCAGGGCGAATTTTTGCTGCGCTTTCGTATTCTTTTACGTGGGTCGCGAAAGAACTGAATAGAGCCTGATCGTGATCGGTTGGTTTCGGGATGCAACTAAACTCTTAGTTTATTTAAAGCCTTTACTAAACATATCCTCTGTCGAACAGCGTGACACCACACTGTCGAAAAAAGAGAAAATCGTGAATTGAGAAAACAAGCAAAGTTTTAACTCCCGTTTTAACCTAATGTAACATTGTCTCACGCCGTCTCGGGCTTTTGCGTTAAAATCTGACAACAACAACAACAACAACAGCGACAACCGACAAACAAACTTTATTGAAAAAATAGTAATTACAATAAACAAGACAAATTAAAGTGACTTCAAGCTTGAAAACTTAACTGAACAGCCTCTGGTTTTGATAATGGCGAGGTATGTCAGTGTCATAACAACAGATCTAGAGCTAAGCCTTACCCCTAATACCCCTAAACACTTGCTCTTTGCCAGGCCAACACTATTACACTCTTTTTCTTTTCTAAGAATTTCTAATTTGCGGCTGAGGCTGAACCGAAACTGAATGTCCTTACTTTTTTCTCGTTTAAGCCTAAACGTTCTTAGCATGCTCTTAAGTTGCGTGGTATAGAACTTCAGGAAACTGATATAAACGTGACCAGGAAACCTTAAGACGATCATTGTGCGCTGTATCATGTCGAATTTCTTTTCGGGTCACAATAGAGAACATAAGCTGCAACCGGAAACCGCGCAAGAAAAGCCTCTGGCACCCAGGGTATCCACAGTTGAGAATGACAAGAAAATATAACCTGAACTGTACATTAAAAAATATGATTCGATAGAAATTCATGTTGTTACTATGTGTATTTAGCTCGATGGAAAAACGGATGCAAAACTGAATTAACTTACTGCTTTGTCTCTTAGTCTCAGCTTGGGTACGTTCTTAGTATGTTCTTAGAATCTAGGTCAATTTCAACCTCAACGTTCTTATGAAAAAGGTTCTTATAAAAAAAGAGTGTACTGTACAATCATACTGACAGGTCAAAACCCATTTACTATTTTGGTGGGTCATACCTTTCGTGGCTTATGTAAAGAACTATTTCGCCAAAGCGTAACCAATAGAGATGAGAAACAGTGAGAAAGAGGAAACGGCCCTACTGAAGCATGGCAACTAGAACTAATGACCCTTTAAGCCGTACATGCAATTTCTCCTCACTGTTCTCCAAATATCATTGGACATTTTTTTTCTTTATTCTTGTGACCTGTATTTTTATTAAAAAGTGCTATTGTCGGGAGAAATTAGATCCTGGTCACTAAAGGGGCTTTCAAAGGTCGAACTTAATTCAAATTAGCAACGTACTTTTGCTTATTTGCATTAGGTTCAGCACATGAAAAGTGCGATGTATGAACTAGGCTATTACATGTAAAGGGGTAAAATCATTCAAATGATTACAAACATGTACAATTGTACTTTAAAGGTAACTTCCCAAATTTATTAATAATTCATAAAGAGAAAACAAAGGAAATCACTACCGTGGCGGTGGTTTGGATAGCGGATCTAAATTAGCATAAAATTTTGCGAACTTTTGCTTTGAATTTCTCCAAGAATTATGAATGGTTTGAGAAGCCATATCAAAAACTCCAAAGAGCGTTTCATCAGGTATCCAAACACCTCAAAGTCTGTTAAAAAAACACTCGGTTGCGCCTCGTTTTTCAACCCACTTCTTGGTGTTTGGATATCCTGATGAAACTCTTTCTCGCGTTTGATGTATTACATAGTGCATTTTGATCACAATTGACCTTGTTTCTACGTTTATTATATTCGTTATTTGAGAGTTCTGCCGCTTATAACATAATATCGGTGGTATTAAGATATTACTGAAGCTAAGTTTTCCTTTCATGGAATACAGATGGCTTGTAGAAATCTAGCCTGTTCCAGGCTCCGAGACTGAGTGGGGAAAGCGCGAATTGAGAAAACCAGCGAGAAAAACGCGTGGGAGCTGGGTAGAGACAGGCCGCGTTTCATTCTTGCCTTCCCTTTTTAAGGACGGTGCCTCCTAATGCAAATGTATTTTTGCAAAGGTTATGACAATGGGGGAAAAGTAGATCTTAGCAAGGGTTATTGGAATCCAAAAAGAAAATGTGGGTAGCCATGCATTTTTCAGAGATAATTAATCAACCATAATTCGAAAAAAGCGTTAAAATACAAAGAATGTATGGTAGTTTCTTTCCAAATTTAAGCTCGATTATCTCTGAACAATGTGTGGTTACCCCCAATTTTCTTTTTGGATTCTGATATCCCTTGCTAAGATCTGCTTTTCCCACATAGTCTTAAACCACACAAAATTATTGTTGTATTAGGGGGCAAATTCCTTACGAAAACCGAATATCCCGAGATGCGCAGAACGTATGCGCAATAACAAAAGGAGGCACTGTCCTTAATCAGTTTCGTGCCGTCCCTAATGTCTGGGAGCATGGAACAGGCCAGTACAAATCAGAACATTATTACGGAAAAAATCGCGGTGGTCTGTCATTATAATGTTTCTGTCACGCTACATAATGTAAAGCAACTGAGTGTGACCGGAGAACTGTGATTAAACCAAATTGTAGAACAAGGCCAACATAATCAGTAAAGTACTGGTGAATTGAACAGTGAGTCCTGCAGCACCTGCAGATAAAAGAACACATTTAAAGGTAGGTTAAATTTTAAGTTAGCATGTCTGCTGCTTAAAAATGCAGATTTAAGTATTCTAATTTTTAAATCTTACATTTCTAGAAGTATTGTTTGAATCATAGTAAGTTTTGTATTTTATGTCATTTTCTGTCATGCTTTTTATACATGAGCCTCTGGCTCATACGGGCAACCCTATCCCACGCATTGACATTAATAAATGGATTGATTGATTAATTGATTGACTATATAGATGTCTTAAGAGAGACTGATCCAAGAGGGTCCTCGCTTCATCCATTACAAAGAAAAAAGGGTACCCAGAAGGCAATTCATTTTAAAAATTTTATTTTAATATAGGGTAGGACTTGTAAGAGAGTAGAAGTGTCATAGAGAAAGGGTTCCAGGCCTAGGATACTTATGCTATATGTTATGGAAGGTAGTGAGTTGTTTCCAGATCCACTCCTGTCTGTTGTCTGTGAGAAAGAGTTGTAAATGTAAGTGTTTCTTTAGGAAGGAATACCCTCCCCGTAATTGGAATGAGTGTTTTTAAGGAACATGGCGTAATCTCATGACCACAGTACAACTTGACACGACATCTTTCAGCGCGCCCTCAAGTGCTCGCACAAGTTTTTGTTTTTGTTTTTGTTTCTGTTTTTTTTTTGCCGGTTAATAAAATAGATTAAAATCTTCTCAGGTGCTTCTTCTTCTGTCAATATATGACTTCTTACTTCGCTTTATCCGCACAATTTACTATACTAACCTGCGCATTCACATGTTATACATCCAAACTTTGTTTTGACAAGACCATGTGGGCAGCCACCTGGAATATGACAGCGTGGCATGGCACAGACGTCTGCAATAAAATCATGACTTCTTACTTTGATTTATCTGCAATTGTACCAAACTGACCTGCGCATTCACATGTTATACATCCAAATTTTGTTCTGGCAAGACCATGTGGACAGCCTCCAGGGATATAACAATTGGGCAGGGGGCATTCGTCTGCAATTAAATCACCGTGCATTATCGCTTGAAGCAAAACATGGTTGAATAAGGTGTAGCAGCTTCGGATTGGTCGACTTCAATCAATGTAAGAATAGCTTTGCTTTCAATCTAAACACGGGGATTATATCCTAGATTTAATCTGGTAAAATCATTGTATCTATCCCAATTTCCTACCGAATATTATTCTTATTAGAATTATTGTAGTCATGTACTGTCTCTAATTTTAATGTATATCCTGTATATTACACGACCCCACAAACATTTTGCTTTAAAATTTTTATCGTGTTTAAATAAAGGATGTGATGATAATGACGACGACGATGATGATGATGATGATGATGATGATGATGATGATGATAACGACCATGATGATGATGATGATGATGATGATGATGATGATGATGCTGATGATGGTGATGATGATGATGATGATTGAAAAAGAGAATTAATGTTCAGCAGAAACCTCAAGCCCGTAGGCACTGGTTATCACTGGTTACCACTGGTTATCATTGGTTACCAATCTCAATCGCCTCTTTCATTCTCCTTCTCAAGGCCAGGTGTACTTTCTATAAAAACTAGTTCTGGTTTTTTACAGTATTACTGTATCAGTAAGGTGTAATCCGACTGCTGTCACTCCCACTCCTGTGATGGCCTGTCCAGGCTCCAAGACAGTACGAACGGAAACTGAAGAGAACGAACGTAGAAATAGAACGAGTGAAGGACCCCTTGCGACCGTACCCCGACTTCTCTCGTTTATCAAAATCATCATCATCATCATCATCATCATCATCATCATCATCATTAATGTTACTTTCGCATTTGCTTTTTTCACTACCGTGTAGCATTAAATTTTTGCGTATGGGCGATTTTTTGTGTTTTGCGGGAACTAATTTTTGCGATTGGAAAAAAAATTGGTTTTTCTTGCTGGAAATTAATTTTTGCGATTTTCATGAAGTCGCGTTCAATTGGAATTGTAACATTTTGGTTTTTGAGTGCACAGTCGAAATACAAAAAACAACATGCAGATGTAAATCACGTTAATCAATGGAGTACCTTCAGACGATCCTTTTCTATAAAGCTTTCAGGAGCTAACTACTTGCAGCATACCGACTGCAATTTCGTTTTATTTAATTATTTAGAACCAGCAAAAATTTAATGCCACACCGGGTGTCTGAGAACCTCGAACAGCCTAACTCTTGGGATCGACATGTTATGGCACCAGAAAACCATGAGTGGTGAGAGCCTAAAAGTTCTCTGCATTTTATAGTAGTCTAGCTGAAGGGACATTTTACTGTTTCGTTTTACAGACTTTACTTGCAGTTTAAATACACAGTCACACAGGGAGCAGTTAAGTCAGACAAACTTTTAACTAAGGGGATTTCCTCGGTGTGTCAGTAGCTAGCAAAGGTAGCAAGTGAGAAGAGTAAAAAGAACAATTAAGACGTTACTACTTTTGCGAGTTTCACGTTCGGTACTTCTCTCACACGTGAAAATTATTGCATGCGAACGCAACTCCACCGGGGCACATAGAAACTGAAGTTAGCAGGAAAAAAACGTAGGGCAGTGACCAGAAAATGGTTGATTAATCCACTGTTGGGCCATTTTACCGTATATAAAGGGCAACAGAACGCGAAATATATTCCAGCGTATTACACTGTACAATCCCGGTTTGACCGCTTTTTTGCTGAAGGAGGATGAAGCAAAAACAAAATGCCTTAGGATAATAAACCTCTTATTCGGTGTTGTGGTATGTAATACGCGCGGACATTTTACTCATTGCTCGCATTTTTCCTAGCTCCTGTGGGGCTCGGAAAAATATTAAGCAACTCGTAAAATATCCGCGCGTATTATCTACCAAAACACCGAATAAGGTGTATATGTTGTAGTTCAATTTTATTTTTGGTTCAATTTTTGCTTTTCTTTGTTCTTTTTATGTTAAGGTGGCTCCCTAGAGTTTCTACAAAAGTGACTATACGAACTGGCAAGACTTGCAAAAGAAGCCCTAGTTCTGTTGTCTTGCAATCTTTGTTCTTGAATTTTACCAGTAAGGTTACCAACATAATTACCCTTATTTTTCAGGTTTTGCTTCTTGGGCATAGACCGTTGTCATGGCAACAAAGCAACTGAAAGATGACAGATATTTGCCATTAATTCGTCTTTTTTCTTAAATATTTTGATTTTCCCTCGGTGAAATTTTTTTAAACTTTCCTATTTTGTGAAAATGATTCTGACTAACATTTTGCAAGGGAAAAAAAAAGGGGTCGTTCAGACGGATTCACCGATATCACGTGATTTCTTATTTTTAACCATTAAACTGGACTGCTCTAACAGAATTTTTCCAAAAAATATGTGAAAGGTAGCGTTAGTATCTCAAAATGTGCAAAATTTAAAGAAAATTCACCGAAGGAAACGCGAGAAAATTTACTGTTAACTTTGCTTTTTTTGGCTATTCTGACGTCATAAAAATCAGGAAAAACTACGATTTTATGTGAGCGCGAGCAGATTACTACAGCTCGCATCATCAGCGCGCGCGCGGTCATAAAACTATAGGGAGCCGCCTTAATATATGATAATGAATATGAAACAAAAGAAAATAAAAATTGAACCAAGGATAAAATTAAACTACAACATACATACCCGCCAAGGAGCTGTGAAACTATAATCAGCTAGGGTGTAAATAAATGACAACTGGCTTTCATGTGTTTCCTCTGTCCTGTTCACCCTCGCTTATTTGGACCCTCATTAGCTTCCTTCTCGGGTGATGCTGAGAAACTTACAGTTAAGAGTTAAACTGATTCCATCCCAGTAAACACCATGCTCCTTCACAACACTGGCACTGAGAGAGAAAAATAACACAGCGTGGAATTAATGTTATGAAGAGCCAAACAACAAAAGTGATTGGCCGCATAATAAGGTCTTTTCCAGGCAACTAAACATTGTGTAGAGCGCAAATAAAGAAATTAAGCGCTGGTAGAAGTGAGCGCGACAGAGCTCAATCGCACACTCTTCGTAGGCTTTCTTTTTTCGGCTAGCTATATCAATTCGTCATCCGCCTCCTCGTGTTCTTCCCAAATCTGAGCAACTGGAATGAGATAGGGTAATCAAAAAATCAGAATACTTAAAGATGAACCTTATAATTATTTTTCCTGCTGGGTATTTCGTCGGCGACTTCCACTTGATTTGAAAGCTGTTCCACTCCTGGTTAAAAGTAGAGTTTTGCACCACTTCATTCTAAAAGAAGGGAAAAAGCAGGCCATTAAGTGAGTGATCTACAAAAATGTCTGTCTGATCCCGTACGCCCTCAGGTTTTGATAAAAGCAGCTGATGATGATGATGAGTTGCCACAAGAGAGAGCAAACATACTACTATCATTCTAAATAAAAACTCAATGTGATGTTCTAGCCATTTCTATTTTGTAGGCTCTCATTCGGTGTCCTCGTTCCCAGTGGTATAGTATATTATACACAGAAGTGCGTTGATTGAAAGTTGACAAACTGATTTGCGACGTACTAGGTAAAACCTTACATTGAAGTGGCACTCTGTCATGGATACTCCATCAGGCAATGGCTTCACGAAATGTCCACTTTCTTCATCTTCAAACTCATTGTACACGTAAATCATGAATCCAACAAATTTTTCTGTTCCATTCCCGGTACGAGTGCCATTCAGCGATACTGAAATGGTACAAAGAAAAAGCAATTATCACAACATAAAAATGGCACTGGCAGATCAAGAATGAATCCACGCAAGATTTGTGAAATCGCGCGCCTGCTGTAAACTCAACACGCGGCAGGCAATTTCCGCGCGCGCTTTTCGCGTGTCTCGCTTTCAGAGGCACACATTTTTGTTTTGGACAGCTGTTAATCCCTACCCCTTTAAAGTGATATAGGCTGCTTACTTAACTCGTCTATCAGAAATTCGAACCCTGCCAATCTTTAATCTGGCAATAGACCGTTATTATATTATTGTTATTGTATCATTGTCATTATTATTATTATTATTATTATTATTATTATTGTTATTCTTCTTCTTCTTCTTCTTCTTCTTCTTATTATTATTATTATTATTATTTATCTTTAATTTCCTCAAAAAGTGATATGTTTCAAGCGACCAGGGGCGCTTTCCATTTTACCAGAAGTTTCAATTAGCACTTCCGGAAACTTTACGTGTCACATGGAAAGAACTTTTACATGTAGGTCAAGACCTCGCGTGATGGCGAAAGAAGTCAACAAAAGATTAACACTGAAAAGGGATGTTGCACTGCCACTATTTCCGAAAATGTGGACAGTTTTGAAGAAGACTGATTCAAGCTTTGTTTCAATAGCAGCTTTTCGTTACTGTTTTGCCAAAAGAAAAGAAAATTCAAAGCAAAACTATCTTGAGTATACAGAGCTGCTTGACGAGAGCTGAGTGTTGCGAACAGGGAAGACACTAACAGGGAACCCTTTTCAGTAAAGAAAAGACCATTTTCAAAAAGCAATGTCGGCGGTTGCCGTAGTTACGCTTGACTATAAAATGGCGGGAAAATTTCCGCTAAAATTTAATGTTTTCTGTCCATGCGAGCAGCAGAAATCGGGAAATTTTGTGCAAGTGAAATGGCAATTTCCGTTTCACCCGGCTGGAATGGGAAAGTTTGAGAACCTCTCAAGGTCGCCCGCTTGTTTCAGAAAATTTCCAGTAGATCCCCACGTTCTATTTGCATTTCAGCCCGTTAAACCGAAACTTTTGGAAAGTGCCCTGGGTCACACCGTTATGTCTGTTATACGCGATTCTCTTGTTTTGGCGTTTTGACCCGCTTCGAAAAAGGGTTTAGATATTTGCCGAAGGTGTCGAATTCTGGTCGTGATACACCCCACCAGGAGAGGTCCAAAAATGGTTTTAGACGACTAGAATTTAGAACATGAAGGAGATAACAGGAATTTAAAAAAAGAATAACATTATCTTTCCCCGGCAAAAATGCAGTCAACCAATTGTATCGGTTTCCTGTCCAATATTTGATGAAATAACAAGAAACTGGACAGAACTGAACAATGGTAAACAGAATGAGTTTGAGGTCAGAAAGAGACTCTTGTATCTCGAGAAAAACTCGAGAAAATGATGCGCGTTGACTGAGGTCGACATAGCTGATCTCTTATAAACTTGGTAGTGGAGTTGTCATAAGTAAGTGGAAAGTAAAAGTTAAAAGTTTAAAAACTTTTACTTTCTACTTACTCGTGTTAAAAGCTCGTGTTAAAAAAGGGAACTGGTGATTTGCCTGATTTTAAACAAGACAGTTCTTCTACTAAAACTGCTGGAGCGATCTATGCTCATAGCTAATATAAAAACGTTTAAAACAGATCTCAGTAAAATGTAAAAAACAACTAAATTTTCGACCGCATTCTGCGGTCTTCTTCAGGTTGACAGCAAGCCTTGAGTACATAAGGAGGTGACGAATTTTGAGGTTTAACACTGGGATACCAGTCCCTCTCCACAATCAGGCAAGGAATTACAACTGGGATTGCTGTCGTTCTTCTACTACGTACTTCTATTTCGGGGAAATTTACACATGACGTTAATATCATCCCTCAATGGAAGCTCTCACTTGTGTACGTCCGCTGCTCGGGACCGTAAAGTGGCCCATTGAACCTGTCTTCATGAACAGATCGGCCTTCGTCATCCGTTACATTGAGTACATAAGGAGGTGACGAATTTTGAGGTTTAACACTGGGATACCAGTCCCTCTCCACATTCGGGCAAGGAATTACAACTGGGCTTGCTGTCACCTGGTGGAGGCGAAGAACAGCTAGGATACATTCGATTAACAACAGGCATCGCCTTGTTCCTAACTGACGGGACATATTGTTTTCCAACTGATCCTGTTCAATAAAGCAACAGTACAAACGTTTTTAATACCTTGGGGTAATTGTCAAGTCCAAAAGAAATTCTTGACACTTATTCTCTATGTACAAATAGAAAGACATTTCGGCTGGCATTTTTTCCTTCTTCAGTTAACGTTAAGGTTTGTACGCGACATTTGAATTTGATGTAATTAGTGTATAACCCCTGATAAACTTCTAGGCCTGCGAATTGGTCGTTCCCCTGGTAGGTTCGGATCTTAAAATAAAAAATGTCCGGGAAAACCAAACTTTCCGAAGCAGTCATTCGGTGGTAGCTGCTTCATGCTCAATTATTCCTGCATTGTCCAAATCCATGGTGGTCATTTTGTAGAATATAGCTTATAATGTTAAAGCGGATATGATTGAAGACCAGGCCAAAAGGAGTCGCAAGTCACTGGATTTGGATGTGTCAACTTTCGTTTATAGGCCATGCGTAGACAAGCAGACTCGCAAGTAGACCCAGTTTGCAAAACGTAGTATCCAGGCAGTCTTGGCGGCCAAACCAAAGCTTGTGTTAATTGGCTTGCAATGGGTTGCTAAACGGTAAGAAAAATTAGTAGTGACTTGAGGACGAACTTGAGTTTGACCGAATTGAACGCGAGTTATCCCAAGTACATGCGAGTACTGCGCCAAATGCTCTACGTTTTCATCCGTCTTATGCGCGTCTCGCGTTTCACCAAAATTTCTCAAACTTTACTTCGCGATCTGGCGTGAAAATCATAGCTTCACAGCCACCATTTCGTTGTTTTGTTATGGGGTCCGTGTTTTTGTCGTATTCTGCGGCTCTTGCTGTAGCAGCTGAAGAATCAGTGATCAAGTGATTTTTTGTAGTCCGTCAAATGAGTTGATGATATCGTGGGCTAATTGTTGTCAAATTCTAATAATACTGATCCTGCAGCTAAAGAAATCAGCTCATTAAAAAAGTAAACAAAATTTCCATTATTTC
This sequence comes from Siderastrea siderea, assembly GCA_964030785.1. Taxonomy (NCBI): domain Eukaryota; kingdom Metazoa; phylum Cnidaria; class Anthozoa; order Scleractinia; family Rhizangiidae; genus Siderastrea; species Siderastrea siderea. Next base: position 47,073,730 of record OZ034972.1, read on the forward strand.
GCGAGGTTCAGATTTTTCATTTCGCTAAGCCAATGACAAAATTCAATTTTTCCATTTCGTCTAGTTCCATTCTATTTCGTTCCGTTTCGTTTTAAAAATAATACCTTATCATGCATGCACCCGTGTTTTTGAAATTTGTTGTATTTTTAAAGTCCTTTGTAAACATAGGGTTAGGTCACGTCTGAGGATTTTTGAATATTAATTACACAACAGCTAGGGACGTGGAAGAAATAATCTCTTCTGTTGCTATATTTCAGTCTACTAGTGATAACTTTTTTCATCGGTCTGCCGTTTTCATTTGATTTTAGGACTGATGTCTCAGTCGCATCGAGATCAATAACATGCGTTTAACTACAACTTTGCTAGATTAGTGGTTTTGCAGAGCAAGCACATTCTCACTCCGTCTTACATTTACGAACGGCAGCTCTCGATAGCTTAATCTGATCCTTAAATAAACGAACTCGGATAGTTCTTTTATGGCTAAGTGTCAGAAAAACAAAACATTATGATATTATCAAGGAAAAGACACTGAAAAGAAAACCGATCAAGGATTGTGTTCAATTGCTGACGTTATAAGCTCTTATAAGAGCTTGTAAAATTGAGCTTACTACACTAATTGTAACACCGGAGCTGTAAAATCATTGTAACTATTTTCTTAACTTTACCTGTATCTATATACGCCAGAAACAGTGTTTGAACGCTACAGCAACTGTACGACAGAGGTGAACTGATGTCTTTGTCACTTAGTGCGAGTCGATGATTAGATACCTCGAGTTAAACACCTTTCAACATATAATTAATGCTTTTGAATGAGCCGCAGCGTCAACATGCAAATCTGTAGGTCCTCTATTATAATGCAAATGAATGTTGTTATTGGCAGGTTGACAAAAATTTGAGGATTGGAATCAGGAATTCACTTGGTGATGGAAAATCATAACATCAAATGTTTTCGCTCTGTTGTTTTTCAACTCTTTTGAAAAGTAAATGCAGTTTCATCACAGTTCATCGTTTCTCTTTCTTTTTTCTTATTTGTTTTTGCTGTTGTTTTTTTGTTGTTGTTTTCTTCTTTATTACTTGCTCGAGGTTTCAGTCAGGTAATCCAAAAATGTGTACATACGTTCGTAGTGAATAGCACCGTAAAAGTTTTCAGAATTTATTATTATTGTTGTTGTTGTTCATTTATTTATTTTTTGTTTGTCAAGGTTATTAAACATTTGAAGTTAAGAATTAATAGATACGATGGAAACTAAGATAGATTGTCATCAACGGCCAAGCGTTCTTGCCTGGATATGTCTACTTTAACAACGTAACAACAACAACAACAACAACACTTTATTTAGACAGGGTAAACTAGAATTACACGGAGTAATTTCATCCAGGCCCTGCTAAAATGAAGAAAAATAAATAATAATATAATCTAATACTAATGTTAGTTAAATACATATCAATAGATAAGGATATATATACTATAAAATGTGATCGATAAGGCACAGGTTACTTGATAAAAAAAAAAGAGAAAAAACAGTCACTAGAATATAAAAGATATGTGTGTGTACATGTCCTCTCTCCTCTTTCATTAAATTACATCCTATTTCATAAAATTTGACCATATTTATCTACTGTAGGGAGTTTCGGTTTTCTGTGGGGGGGAGGGGTGGGAGGAGTGGGAGGAGTGGGGTAGAGAGCACGGAGCACAAGGGAAGGGCAGAAAGCGCGGACCCGCCCTCTCGTCTCTCTCTGACACTGTGGTCTTTTCGCTTGAAACTCTCTCTCGTGTCTGCTAGCTTTTTGCAGCTTTCAACGAAACTTCAACTCCTACTCGTAATAGCAGGGTGTCCATAGGGTCTGGAAGGAAGGAATTGACTGTATATGATAACCAAGAGAAGGCTACTTGCTTTCTTGTTAGCGCTATACCATCATTTTGCCAGCCAAAACAGACGCAAACAATACAACTAACCAATCAGATCTCTATACACATACTCCCCCTGGACGGTACTCCCCGAAAATTTGGGTGCCGGTGTGTGGCGCGCTTCTGGAAACCCTTAACGAATTTCAGACCAAAATATGTGATTTTCGCCACCCTATTTCAAACCTGACCCAAAATTTGATACCCTATTTCAAACCAGACCCTTACCCTATTTCGTTTGCTTAAACATTTGAGAAGGGCTTCAAATTCCCGACGTTAATCTAACCGCACTTCTCAGGAGAAGAAAATTAATAAAAAGGTAGCTTCTTCTAAGAACCATACCCAATTCCAGATCAGAGTGCACAGACCTTACCCAATTTCAGACCAAAATGGTCAAAATTACACCCTATTTCAGACCAAAACGGCCAAAAACCGTACCCTTTGGCGCCGCCGCACATACCTATCTAGCTTATATGAGGGTGTACTAGTATACTCCCCCCCGGCAGTAACCATGGTCTCCCACAATAGAAATGCCAAATTTTAGATTAAAAGTCACGATTGGTTTTGGTTTTACTTCTAATTGGTTAACCCTTCACTCCCAATTCTTGGTTTTCACTGTCACGCCATAGAATATTAAAATCAAAACCAGTTGATGAAAGAAGCCAAGAATTTGTAATGTTATAAAGGATACACAACTAAACAACTTCACTGAGTCTCAGATCTGTATGGTCTTCGGTTGGTGAGTTATTTGCCGAAACGTTCGACTGAAATTTGTAGAGCTCAGTATGGAAACGCCATGTTGGTGTCCCTCGGAGGGGCACAAACATGGCCGCCGGAAATCAATGAAACCATCTGGAATTTACTTCTGCTGTTCCAGCGATTACTTTTCACTCGTGAACTACTATACAACCACATTAATTTCTCTCCTAATGCTTTAACTGTCCAAACTGCTAAAAATCACAAGGAGAGTCCTTTTTTGCACAGGAGAAAGCTTTGTCACGGACGCTGTGTTGGTGTCACGTAAAGTGAAAAGCCAGAAATTTAATATTCTGTATTTTCAAAACGAAAGACGCTACCGAGCTGAAAACTTGTGAAAAGATATATTTTTATGTCATCTTCAACCTGGTGGGGATATAAAATCTGAAGACCTTGCCATCTATGATTTTAGAATTTTATGACGTCACGTGAAAACCAGCAATAGTGGCCGATATGGAAAGTTAAGAAAAGTCTTAAATTTCATTTTCTAAAATACAGAAAAATGAATAAGGAGCTTTCTAAAAATGCAATAAAAAGGGTAGGTAACCGACTTAGTTTTTCGGATAATTGGCGAAAACTGAAGTTCGGGGGTTCTTTTTGTGGACCTTTAGGGTTGTTATGGCAACGGCTATGACGTCACAACCAGCCTTTAAGTATTGCTCGACATAAGAGTTGCCAAGATATTCATAGATGCCCACATGCTCAGAAATACTTCCTTGTAATCTTTCCTCGTTTCAAAATGTTTATAACGTTTAAAAAACCTTTCGAGCCACCTTAAGACTAACACGCGCGCTATCCAAATACGTTCTCCATTTAGTCACGTGTTTAGGCTTTGAAGGGTCACAGTAAATCGGGAGTTTAGTTCAATTCCGTTATTTGGAACAAATTTAGTCCAGTACACTCTTGTTGGAACAAAAACAACTATAAAACTCTAACAATGCCAGTGCAACTGGAACACAACAAAACGGAAAACAGTTTGAAGTTGTACTTTGTTCTGTGAAGGTATTTATGTTAAAGAAACAAGGATAAATGGATGTGGGCTTACGTCCGGGTGGGGGGCTTATAATCGGAATAAATTTTTGTTAACAAGTGGATGGGCCAATAACCGGGGGGGGGCTTATAACTAGGGGGCTTTAAACTGGGATTTTACGGCATACCATATACACTGCACTTCTTCTTCGACTACGTCTACTGCAAATTGTGCTGCCATATCTATTACACATATAGCAGTTAGCACTGATACTTGTATAAACTACTATTTTAAAAGGCAAAGTTCCTTTTAATCGAGTTGATCTGTAGTTGAAGTTAAATACCGTAGGTAAAGGAGCAAATAAAACTTCGATGACTAGTACAGAATGTTATTTTCCAAAAACGGTGGGGACAATGGTTTCTATACAAGTTGTTCCTAGCTCTGTAAGTTTTCGCGAATCTCTCGCTATTTAGAACAGAAACAAGGAGGAATGAAAGGTCCATCCATGATGCTTTGCGTGTAATTCAATCGGTTCGTTCTTGACACTTCCCGAAACAGTTGCTCTTGGCGCGTAAAATAGTATGTTTTTGCTTGGATTTTTCGCATTTTTTAAGTTCGATGTCGGCAAATCTTTCGTTTTGTATTTGTTTTTGGTTATTTAAAGTTCCCACAGACGTTGAATTTATATATATATCCGCGGTCTGTGCTATTTTTCTAAGTCCTTCTTTGGGAGCCATTTGGTGTGAAGACGCCATTGTTTACGCATTGTCCTTCGACAAAGGTATGTTTAATTCCATCTCTTTTGTAATTTAAAGGCCTGTCCAAACGGGAAATGTTTGACGATCAAACACGATCAAACATTGTTTGGTCATCAAACATGATGACGTGATACCGAGTGTCCAAACGGCATCAAACATGTTTCATCAACAAGGAGACTTAGCCGCAAGGAACTGGGTCGAGAAGGCAATCGCGCTGTGTTCCAGAAATAAACGGTGCCCATCAGGGCGGAAAAAGGTTGGGCGATGAAACGAGCGTGTCCGAGCAAAAAGGTGTGATGCAGTGGACTGGGATCGAATTGGGTGCTAGACCAAAATTCAAAATTCAAAGATCCAAATTCAAAATCCTAATAATCTATTAATAGTTTCCGAAAAACGTTAACTTTGGGTTATCTTTTCTTTGTCTTTTCCACCTTAATCGATGCTAAAAAACTGTCTTAAAACGAGCAGAGCAAAGCAAAAAGATGGAAAATGGCGTTTGGATGACGCGTGGCATGACGCGTATTTATAATTCGTGCAGCTCGTGCAAGGTTAATCAGGACAAGTCCCTAGTTAATTAATTAAATCAAGTCAACATTAACACCGCGCTTCTTCTTTTTTTTCCCCAAAACCTCTCCTATGCTTGTCTGTTTCTTTAGGCACTACAAATAGAATTGCTCCTCAGTTTAGACGGTTTTCTTTGCTTTGTTTTTGTGACATAAAGGGAGGAGAAATCTGCAAATTTAATTTCACTTTTAATTTGTTTACATACAGTTTGTGGCGTTGCGACGAATCATCGCCATGGCGCGTTGCAAGGAGACAAAGTTTAAAGTTACAAAACGCCACTATCTCCAAATATCTCCAGCTAATTTTTTATTATGTCGTGTAAAATTTATCGGCCTTTAATATATGTAAGATTTAGGGTGGAGTAATTTGGGAGCTTTTTTAAAAGAGACGAGGAAAGACAGCCATGTCATGTTTTTCGGCAAGAGCAAGCATTCGACACTCTCCAATTGAGCGCATTTTTCGGGAACTTACTGTGAAAAAGATTGACTAATGTCCACGCAGACATAAGCATTTTAAGCTGTGAGCCAGGACTGTGGTAAAACGTTTTAATCATAGTGCACGGCTGGCTGAAAAATAAAGAAAGAAAATGAGATTTCCGGTTTGTTGAAAGGTAAATTTTGCCGGCCACCAAACGCACCGGAAGCGCGGAAAGAGCGCTCGTGCCAGTCCTTCACCGCATCACACATCGCTTGAAGAGCGGACTGCTCGTTTCATCGCCCAACCTTTTCCCGCCCTGGTGCCCATTTTAGATCGTAGAAAGATTTGCCAAAATGAATTGTCGGTCCTACAGGAAGCTTTAAAGACGGCGAAATTAGTTACTCATTGTACAATAGGACAAGTGTAAACAAGGATGACATGGATTGAAGACCAAGTAAGATTGTCAAGTGTTTATGTGTAAAATGCCGTCATGTCATAAAATTAAAAATATAAAATTCATTTCATTCCACTTTTGCCTTTGTCCGTTCCGTAGAACAGGCTTAGCTTTCTAAATTTAAAGCCAATAAAATAGATTTCTGAGAAATTCGTGTAGCTGTCGTCATGCTTGCGTGTATTTTGTTTATCGTGTGGCACAAGCTTTCGTGATATCAGTGTTGCGAATACTGTAGTTTTCATCATGGCGGATGGTGTTATTGAGTTGACTGCAGTAAGGGTTAGGCAATGTTTGGCGGCTGCAATGATTATTGAAATGTTAGAAGAGGATGGACGAAGAACAGGAAGACGAGGAAAGACCAGGAGTTGGATTAGAAGAAGGGAAGAAAGGGATATTTTAACAACATCGTACAAGAGTTGAGGATTGAAGACACCGCGGGTTACAGGGAGATGATGCGAATGACACATGAAGACTTTCTGGCTATATTGAGCCGTATTGAGCCCGATATTACCCCTCGTCAAGTAACTGGTGGCCACAAAGTTATTAGTCCTGCCGAGCGATTAACACTAACATTACGATTTCTTGCCACTGGCGAGACGTACAGGTCTTTAAGTTTCCAATTTCGAATCTCAAAATCAGCAATTTCGTACATTGTGAACGAAGTGTGCCAGGCAATTGAGAAAAATCTTGGTCCTGAGTACCTAAAGTTTCCTTCATCACACGAAGAATGGTTAAATATTGCTTCTCAGTTTGAGCTGCGATGGAACTTCCCTAATTGTATTGGGGCCATTGATGGCAAACACATAATTATGCAGCCACCTGCCAATGCTGGCTCTTATTATTATAACTACAAGCATACCAATTCCATCGTGCTGATGGCTGTTGCTGGCCCAGATTATGAATGCCTGTATGCTGATGTTGGAACCAATGGACGGGTTTCGGATGGAGGGGTGTGGAACAAGTGCACCCTGTACCCAGGGAATAGAAGATGGAAGTGTTTCACCCCCTCCACCAAAGTGCCTGCCATATGGAGTGGCTGAAATACCTCATGTGTTTGTCGGTGATGATGCCTTTGCTTTAAAGAAAAACTTGATGAAGCCATATGCACAGAATGGGCTCACTATGGAAAAGCGAGTTTACAACTATCGACACAGCCGTGCTAGAGGGATATCTGAAAACCTATTTGGAATAGTTACAAACAGATTCCGTAAATTTAGAACAGTCCTGCAATTGGCTCCCAGAACCATTGAGTCCTTGGTCATGACTGGCCTAATACTCCACAACTACCTGAGGAAGAGCCCATCTAGAAACATTTATTGTCCCCAAGGACTCAGACTCTGAATCTGACTCTGGAGAGGTGACAAATGGACTGTGGAGACAAGATAGTCCCTTGGATTCCTTTTTACCATTATCTGTCCCAGTTAGTGGGCACAATGCCAGCAACTATGCAAAGCAGGTCAGGGATTCTTTCAAAGATTTCTTTGTTAACGAAGGGGCTGTGGAATGGCAGTGGAGAATGATTTAAATTGAACTGTGCTTAAAATAAAACAAGAAAAACCTTTGTTTTAAGAAACAGTAAGCAGGGTCGGCCAGGGTATTTTGGTATACTCTATACAGGGGAATTATAAGTTGGGTATACAGTATTTCATGCTAAAGTTGGACCATTTGTGGATATAAAGACGTATACTGTGTTGTTCCAAATTTTGGTATTTTGCATTTTGTGGGGAAATTTCGGGTATTAGATACATGTTTTCAGGTATATTGGTATACCACTTACCCCCCTGGCCAACCATGTACTAAGGTTTATGCCAAGGTTTATGTAGTCATTGTGTTTGTTTAAGACACCCTAAGGGGCCAGTATTTATTTATGTTGAGGGGGGAAGGAAAAATAATGTTGAGAAGATCAAAATTCCTATAACCCCCCTCCCTCACCAGGCTATAGCGAGTGACCCACATTCTTTATTTCATATTCACATGATGACCCCCAGGCCTTCCCCCGCCTCATATCTCCTCTTATATGCCTTAAGTAATATTATTTAATGTATGTTTTACATAAAATCATACTTGATGACTAGCTACTTTGCACAAGAATTGAACTAACCTATCGTTACCATATCACAAAATCAGCATATCGCGTTGGCCAGTGATCAGTTTTTTGTCATTGTCAACACAAATATAATATCCATGCAAAATATATTACTTTTCCAATGATTTTCCAACAATTGTAAAAGGACTAGTTTCTTGTTGTTATATCATGTTGAATTGCATCTTGGGCTATTGCAGTCACATAATTTTTATCATTTAATATACCGAGAAATAGTTTTTTAGCCTTGACCCCACTTCTCCTCCCTCAACATAAATAATGACAGGTCCCTAAATTCAAAAGAAAAACAAGTTGTAAACTTCTGGTATTAATTGTAAACTTAACCTGAACTGAGAGACCTTATGTTTGCTGTGAAATAAGCAATTGTTGCAGCCATATATTAAATGCCTGGTCAGTAATAGGGAAACATGCTTTTTGTGTTGAAATTGAAGCAAAAAATAATGAGCAGGGTCCAACTTTTATTTGGCTGTACATTATGTTCCCATGCGAAAATTAAATCAATTGAACAATAAATTTAAAGTCACCAGTTTGAGCTTTCAGTTCTGAATAACTGTTTTCAGTCTAGCTGTATTTGAAGTGAGTGCAGTTATAAATAAATTTAGTGGTATTTAATATACCATATGCACCCAAAATGCTTATAGAATGATTGTAATATTTTTAATTTACTGTGATTTAACACTTTAACAATTAAAGATCCATGCTAGTGTATAGGAGCCAGCTTACTTGGCCATTCTCATGCTCAGTTGTCAAATGCTGTACTATTTCATCTCATGAGATATTGTTAAAGCATGTTTTTAAATCCTTTGACTCCTAAAAGTCTGTCTGAGGCCTTAGTCGCCCATAGAGCCAGAGCTCATCCCGGTTTCCGTAGCATAAAGGAACTAGGAGTATTGCTACTCCCCCCTGGATGGGATGCTAGTCCATTGCAGGGTTATCCCCCAGGGTGGAGAGAGGCACTGTGAGAGTAAAGTGTCTTGCCTAAGAGCACAAGGCAGCGCCCCAGCCAGGCCTTGAACCCGGGCCATTCATTAGCCCACTGCTTTTCCCGGCTACCTGCCTCTCTATAAATACAGAGGAAGATCTAGACCCTTGAAATACCTGGCATCAAAATTTACAACCCAAAAAATACAAGACTTAAATACCTTATTCAATTGATCAGAAATTTCTTATGCACGTAGCTGAAAAAAGTTCAAGTGAAAATTTTTCTGATCCCCTAGCACTGATTGCAATGCAAACCTAAAACAAAAGGTTTGCTGGGACCCCCCAAAAATATGGGTAGTTTTTAAAGACCTAAAAAACATATGTGACAGATCTCTTAACCCAAAAGAATACCAAGTGCAAAAATTTTCAACCCCCCAAAAATATGTCAGACCCCCCCCCCTTATCGTGTATACTTCGAGTACCGGTACCCCCTGGGGCATGTCCCCTCCTCATTCCAAGGATGATTCCCCCCCCCCCCGACAGAGTAGAAGGCCTAGTTCTCGACACCTTAATATACATTATAATAAAGTTTCGATATAATGCGCGCTCTGATTGGTTGGAACAGCGTGCCTTATCAGATTACGGATGCACGGAGTAGCCCGTGACGCCATTCTGCGCGCGCTGGCAAACTGAAAACCTTTCTTGCGCGCGCTTGCAAGCTATGAAAAAAAACTTCATTTCTTGCAATTAAAAGCCAGTTTCTTTACAAATATGAGCAAAGCTATATTATAAAACAAATAAAAAAGCCAAAACCGTGCTTTGTTCTGTGATAAAGCACTCAAGGAAGTGACGAGAGCACTCAAGAAGTAGGGAGAAGCACTCGCCTGCGGCTCGTGTTCACCCTACACTTCTTTCGTGCTCTCGTCACTTCCTTGCGTGCTTTATCACAGAACAAAGCACGGTTTTGGCTTTTTTATTTGTTAAATATAATAATTCCATGTACAAAGTTATGATGCTGTAAAATTGGCACTCTTAATATTTCAGGCCTAAAACACCTTAATATATAATACAAATAATTTTTTAAATATTTCAAAATATTAAGATCTCTATTTACAAAGTTATGATGCTGTAAAATTGGCATTCTTAATATTTCAGGCCTAAACACCTTAATATATAAATTATATAAATAATTTTTTAAATAATTCAAAATATAAAGATTTTCATTTACAAAGTTATGACACTGTTAAATTGGCACTCTGAATATTTCAGGCCTTAACACCTTAATATATGATATAAATAATTTTTTAAATATTTCAAAATATTAAGATCTCTATTTACAAGGTTATGATGCTGTAAAATTGGCACTCTTAATATTTCAGGCCTAAACACCTTTATATATAATATAAATAATTTTTTAAATATTTCGAAATATTAAGATCTCTATTTACAAAGTTATGATGCTGTAAAATTGGCACTCTTAATATTTCAGGCCTAAAACACCTTAATATATAATATATATAAATTTTAAAATATTTCCAAAAATATAAAGATTTCTATTTACAAAGTTATGATGCTGTTAAATTGGCACTCTGAATATTTCAGGCCTTACAACCTTAATATATGATATAAATATTTTTTTAAATATTTCAAAATATAAAGATTTCCAATTGATTAAATATAAAAACCGATGGCAAGACTTTCAACTAAGTGGCGTTTTTGTTTTACATGTATTAAGTTAAAAACTGTGATACTGGGGAGTCTGGCTAGACTGTAGCATTCCCATGTATGAAGAGCCTGAGCTGCATTCATTTGGAGAGTACTGAGTAAAGCCAGGTGTCTGGGAATGCCCCCCAAGTTCCAGTTCAAACAAAATGTCACTTATACGTTTCTCCGCTATTATCCTCGTTCTTTTATTAAAGTTCGCCAGTTTTTCTGCTACGTACAGAGCCTGCCCGAGCCTCTGATGAAATCGATACTAGACAACTCCAGTCACGGCTATTCGCTCCGAGGAAAACAACTATCTTCGATACCAAGATTCAACTCGCGATTCATGAAGGATTCACTCAGATACAAGGGATCTGTACTTTGGAACATTGTTAAATACCACAATCAACAGAAGAGTTTTTCAAGTTTTTTAGAGCTAAGAAAGCATGTTGTAAATAGAGCATATTTTAAAGATTTTAATTTTAACGCCCTGTCGGCTTCAACAACCCGCCACAGACATAGTGATTTTATATATAATTAGCTTTAGTTAGTTTATTTTAATCATCTAGTATAGTAACAGTTCTAGTTAGTAATTAATTAAATAATTAATTTTACTGTAAACATAAGAATTGTAATTTTAGATATTTTAATTGTAATTTTAATTTTAAATTTAAATACACGACCCCACAAGCTTTTGGCTTTTATTATTATCGTGTTAAAATAAAGTTTATCTATCTATCTATCTATCTATCTAAAAATGGCATTGCTTTTTTACTTGTGGACTCGGCAATGGTTCTTTGAGGACGTTCAGGCATCTGTCCAACACTTCTTGCTTTTTCGTCATAAGCTCCTTTTCTGCTTTTCTTTTGGAAGGTTTTGTTGGTGTTGGTTTTTGGTCGGTTACCTGGTTTTCCTTGTCATTTTCTTCGTCGTCGTCTTCTACAGGTATCGCGTCCTGTCCTTCGATCGAGGTTTGGAGGTTGTCTCGGCTTTTTCCAGCTCGTATGACTGGTAACAGGAACTGTAGCTTCTCCCAGTAAATCCAGGTCGATTTGTAGTTTTCTTCAACACCTTGTCCAGATTTTTTCTGGTTCGTCTTAGTAACTTCGCGGATAAGCTGTGATCTCAGCCCAGCGATCTTATATTTAATGTCGGAAATGGGAATGTTCAGCTGTTTGTTTAATGCCTCGTAAGCCATATCTCGTTTGTCTTTCAGATGGTACTCCTTCGCACAACAATCCCATAGGCAGGTTTGCTGCTCAAGCAGATCTATTAACGTGTTAACTTCTTCATCTTTCCACTTTCTTGCTTGCTTCCGTCCGGTCTCCTCACTAGCCGCCATTATGAAACAAGTTAATTGTTGTCAAACAGATGTGGTTTCTATGGATACGAGTCAATGATCGAGCCCAGAACGCATGCGCGCATAAAACATGTTTGATAAAGCCGTCCAAACGAACAAATGTTTGACGATGTTTGATGAAATGTTTGACGGCGCTCAAATTTTATCAAACACAATCAAACACGATCAAACACGATCAAACAAGGTGTCCAAACGAAAAAATGTTTGATGACCAAACAATGTTTGATCGTGTTTGATCGTCAAACATTTCCCGTTTGGACAGGCCTTAATGGATACATTGGCTTTTTGAAGAGTTCAGCCTCTGCTTTAGAGGTTAAAGGACGATAGCAACCGACATGTACTCTTATGTCCTCACGTTTTAAATGAGTAAGTACCGACTTAAATTACTCAAAAATTGGCGCCAACCGTCATTTTTCTCAACCAGTGGTGTGACAGAAGCGAGATGCTTTGATATGCTAGTCCCCCAGGGGGGGTACTCCGGACTTCAAGTGACGGGGATGATCGAAGGATTTTTTTGGGTTTGAAATTTTCGATTCCGGGATTTTTTTGGGTATGAAGATTTGGCAGGTATCAGGAGCCATAATCGGGGACGGAGACCGTAAGCGCGGGGTCTACGCGGCCCCATCGAAAAAGACAAATGTGCTATTTTTAGAAAAAATTGCGCCACCCTCAACGTCATAAACGCGCGTGGCTACACGCAAATTTGCGTTCAACGTGGATATGACCAAGATGGTTATAATTATTTGATATCCAGTATGCCCGAGTACATAATGGTTTTATTATTAAAAAAGCAATCGCCAATTGCTATGAAATCAAGAAAGAGAAAAAAAAAAGAGAGAGACTCCGAGATAAAAGGGAACAGGAATCGATCGCGATCACATGACTGACCGAAAAAGGCGCCAAAACCTTGCGAAGTGTTGCAGCCAGGGCGGGAAAAGGTTGGGCGATGAAACGAGCAGCCCGCTCTTCAAGCGATGTGTGATGCGGAGAAGGACTGGCACGAGCGCTCTTTCCGCGCTTCCGGTGCGTTTGGTGGCCGGCAAAATTTACCTTTCAACAAACCGGAAATCTCATTTTCTTTCTTTATTTTTCAGCCAGCCGTGCACTATGATTCAAACGTTTTTTCACAGACCTAGCTCACAGCTTACAATGCTTATGTCTGCGTGGACATTAGTCAATCTTTTTCACAGTAAGTTCCCGAAAAATGCGCTCAATTTGAGAGTGTCGAATGCTTGGCTCTTGCCGAAAAACATGACATGGTTGTCTTTCCTCGTCTCTTTAAAAAAAGCTCCAAATTACTCCACCCTAAATCTTACATATTTTAAAGGCCGATAAATTTTACATGACATAATAAAAAATTAGCTGGAGATATTTGGAGATAGCGGCGTTTTGCAACTTTAAACTTTGCCTCCTTGCAACGCGCCATGGCGATGATTCGTCGCAACGCCGCCAACTGTACGTAAACAAATTAACAGTGAAATTAAATTTGCAGATTTCTCCTCCCTTTATCTCACAAAAACAAAGCAAAGAAAACCGTCTAAACTGAGGAGCAATTCTATTTGTAGTGCCTAAAGAAACAGACAAGCATAGGAGAGGTTTTGGGGAAAAAGAAGAAGAAGTGCAGTGTTAATGTTGATTTGATTTAATTAATTCACTAGGGACGTGTCCTGATTAACCTTGCACGAGCTGCACGAATTATAAATACGCGTCATGCCACGCGTCATCCAAACGCCATTTTCCATCTTTTTACTTTGCTCTGCTCGTTTTTAGACAGTTTTTTAGCATCGATTAAGGCGGAAAAGGCAAAGAAAAGATAACCCAAAGTTAACGTTTTTCGGAAACTATTAATAGATTATTAGGATTTTGAATTTGGATCTTTGAATTTTGAATTTTGGTCTAGCACCCAATTCGATCCCAGTCCACTGCATCACACCTTTTTGCTCGGACACGCTCGTTTCATCGCCCAACCTTTTCCCGCCCTGGTTGCAGCGTTTCTTTGCGGAGCTGAATGAATCAATGAAACTGCCCCGAAGTGAACGTACAAGCACAAGGTTGGGGAAAAATCTTCCAATTATGGGCTCTGAAATGTGGCACGTGTTTGAGTTTTCCTGAAAATTGTTGGAATCGTCGTTCAAAGCGGATTGAAGCTTTACGATCTCACCGTTATGGCTGCTGGAGTTCAAATGAAAGAGTTTGTAATCGCTCCGTTCGCACAACGCTGACAACGGAGCCATTATGTGTTTGTTTGATCGAACTGAAGGCAGAATTAATAATTAAGCATGAGCGATAATTTCTATGCAGCTCACTGAAACAAGACTACGGAGGTGAGGAACATTAGAATTCACCATCTTACTTTTTAAACGCAAACCACAAAACGCAATTGTTCTCAGTTTAGAGCCCGCGGACGGAATGGTAAAAACAACACTCAAACAACTGTGAAAGCGATTCAACGTATTTTACATGGCATCCGACTTGTGTCTAAATGCCTGGAGCTGCTCAAGGGAACACAGATAGAGCCACAACGAGTACAGGTAAGCCAGTGTCAATTTTGCGTGGTATAGCCAAAAAATGTCGCCTTTTCTGGTACTGAATTTGTCTAATGCTTTTTGTTCAGACTGCTGCATGATTTTTGTACTGACTCGCCATAAAAAGTGTGACAATTTTTATTAAATGCTTCTTTCCTATTTTACTGTGCTTATTTTGTCTTGTCTCGATATTTCCGACTCAAAGCCTTCCGTATAAAACCTACTGTTGTGAAATTTTAAGAACAAGTGATTGAGTTGACGATGAAAGAAATTGTAAACACAGCGCTAAATGCGTATATTTCTATTTCTACAGTTTCTGTTCGTCCTAAGAAATCAAGCATTTGTGTCTCAGTGACGTTCAGTTGTAATTTCCCGTTAATTTTGCTTCGATACAAAGTGATTTTTCTCGCCGGGTTGCTGGCGGAGAAAAAAATCAAGCTCACTCTGTCGTTGAAACCCTTGCCATGTCCACTGCGCTATGTATCCCTTCTAGGTTCGTAAATTACCCAGTAAGTCATATTCAGTACTAGGGCAGCATGAAGTTTTTCACTTCATCTTTCTCCTTCTCATCGACGAAAGTAGTTTTTTTCTTGGTGTTTTTCCAGTTCTCTATTTTGTCGACGATTGATAACGCACCGCGAGAGTATTTGATTGAAAACAAAACGCGCTTTTCACTATTCTTTGTCTTCATTATAAACATTTCGGTAATTTCGGTAAAGGCGGGCATTATTTCAGAAAACATACGCTGCGAAATCTCGGCAAGCGTTTTCTTTACTGATTCGGTATTTGAATCTATGTTACTATTTTTCTTGCTGGGGAAATAGTGACAACGATTTATCAGTGCGTTACTTTTCTTCACAACGTGCGTGGAAAATCATTTTACAGTCTTTGCGGCTGTCCTTCAATCTCTGTACGTCCACAGAGGAAATACATTTTCGGGATGTATTTTCCCTTTTCCTGCCTGATTCGCCTTCAACTGATTTTTTCATCGTTCAACGCCTTTTTGGCCCGCAAAACGTTTGTTCCGTCTAACGGGGAAATCCTCGTCCTACATGTCCGGACGCATCTTCGCTACAGGATTTTTCTAAAATATTCTCACTGCCATCGTCGGAATCACTTGTACAATCCTCATATCCAGAGTCACTATCCAAAAAGTTCTCCTCAAGGGCTTGCCTTAGATTTGGAATTGTCACTGATGACAAAAACTGGATTTCTTCATCTCCAACGAAGGTAATTTCCGACACCATTTTGTTTGTTTTTTCTTTGCGCGGCATCCTCGCAACATGCACGCGTGTTTCACGCGCGCGATGGCGCAGTTTTTTCTAAAAATAGCACATTTGTCTTTTTCGATGGGGCCAGCCCCATCACTGAAAATGGTATTCAGTTACGGTCTCCGTCCCCGATTATGGCTCCTGCGGGTATTTTTTTGGGTGGCTTGATTTAAGTATGGATTTTTTGGGGCATTCAAAATGATCTGAAGATTCATGGTAGTGCCCATGTATCCCGGCCGCGTAGTTCCGCAAATAAAGTACAACCAAACTTGTTCTTGCCCGGGTAGTCTTGTTTTGTTTAGAGTTGTCATTCATAATGTTGTTGTTGATACAGAAGATGTTCTTGGGTGTCCCTAGTGTTGTTAGAATGACTACCAGATAAGGAAAGGATAAAATCATCTGGTATGATGAATTATAACCAAATCATATGAAAGTCACGTTTAACATCAGGTCTAGAAATCTGATCCGCGTCACGCCAGAGAATTCTGACCCCTTAAAAAATCATTCAGTTTGGAACATTTTCGTTTCGTTTGTAGAAACGACGCAAAAAATTGATAAATCCCAAACGGATAATTCAACTTTAACATATTTAGCACCCCTGAAACCCTGTTTTGGGTCAATAGGGAAAAATTTAGAGTCGGACTTTCGGCTTCGAAAATTGCCATTCGGGCTTGTTTACAAGAAAAATTCATGCGATTTTAGGAGTACAGGGGAGACTAAGCTCGATATCTGGTCACACAAGAACGTTATTCAAATTTCCCCACCGTTTTCGAAATCTTCGCTAAATTGCGCGCATTTTGATACCAAATTCATTGGGGTTTGCAATAATTTGCTGTCGGACTCATGGCAGGGATGTTTGTGAAGTTTGCCTTATTTCTCATTATTTCCTGCGCGTTACTAGTTCGCGTTGCTGAAGCAGTTCCCGGTCAGTGATGAGAATACAAATAACGAAGACTTCCACGGAAGTTCACGTTGAGACAAACCATTCTTCATAAAAAAAATCAACAAGTAGAATAAAGTTTCTTCTTTATCTCTCTGTACAGACTATCGTAAAACGAGTTTATCTGTCTTCAAAGGAATCCTCACCCGGTAAACGCAGCTTCTCCAAACGAATCAGTAATCCAAGCTCAACGCAAGACCTCCACTCATCGAATTCTGAGCCATATCCTTTGTAATGAATTTTAACTTTATCTTGCGCATTGTCGATATCAATGATTTCTATTTCTTATAGCCTGGAGTTTTGTTCGGCTTAGCTGCCTTCCTTTTGGCTCCAACTTGAGATCGACGCGAGCTAAAATCCGCCACGAATCTCTTGGTAGGCTTCACTTCTCGCTTTCTCAACGTGTCTCCCATGTTGCGTGATTTTGTTTTCAATAGCTCAAATGAAGCTCAAATTAATCGAACAACGCATGCTCAAAGGGCTAATCTCGGAAGAGCGGCACTGGTACTTAGCGTAAGCAAATGTTCATGACAGTGGGGAATGACTTTGATATGCAAACATTCAATTTCTAGTGGGTTTTTTTTCGTGTTAGATCATTTAATCCTTTCTGGAAATTAAGGCTCGGAATTTCGGCATGGGATTTTTTTGGGGTAAATTTTTGGTCCAGGGATTTTTTGGGGTTTTGTTGGAAGCCCTAGGGATTTTTTTGGGTATTGATTTTTGCCCCCATTCGATCATCCCCGTCACTTGAAACTCGGATTACCCCCCTGGGGCTAGTCCTCGCAATGTCACAGCAGCTATTGGCAGCTGTTCGCTTCTTTTGCATGTTTTTTGACTGTAATAAGGTTCTCGTAATACTATATTCGCCATATCGCTGAACTCTGGGCTGATTTTCAATTAAGTGAGGTCCATGTTTCCAAGTCATATTGTTGATAAAATGTGACCTTCCTGCTTCATCTTTGTTCCAGATGTCGTGAGCTCAGGTTTTCCAGCATTGATAAGATGCTGGCCACGAGAAAATCTATGTACCCCACTGACAGACGAAGTAAAATTAAATACAATCATTTTTGGTAAGCTGTTTTAAACCTTTGTTGTTTGTAACACGTGATAGCGCATGGTGCTGCGTTTTTAACTTGGTACTTCAGCGATTGAAACAATGTCTTTGTAATCACACGAAACTATAAACCTCTTACATAAATAGATTTTTCTCCTACTGTTCTCAACCGATTTCTTTATTTCATACGCCATTTGAAAGCTAAGAGAATATAGATTTCTCCGTACACAATGATTTGGGATTCAAGGGATGTTAAATAACCCAAATTTTATGGCGTGTTTGACTAAGTTAGTGGCGGCTTGTAACGCGATCTAAACAATGCCCAGCTGTGTAATTACACAGTGCTATAAACCTCTCATATAAATAAATTTTTTTCTCCTTTTATTCTCAACCGATTTCCAAGCTTAAAACCCCATTTGAAAGCTAAGAAAATGCAGATTCCACTGTACGCAATGATTTGGAGTTGACGAGATGTTAAATAACCCAAATTTTATGGCGTGTTAGTGTCGGTTGGTAATGCGATCCAAATGATGTCTTTATATTAACACAGTGCCTTACATAAATATTTTTTCTCCTATTTTCAACTGATTCCTAAGTTTAATACCTCATTTGAAAGCTAAGAGAATGAGGATCCAATGGTTTGGAGTTGAAGAGATATTATATAACCCAAATTTTATAACGTGATGTTATGTTATGTTCGAGCGGCAGAAAGTTTTCAATCGATTAAGTTTGAGAACGATTCCCCTCACCAGAGAGAAAACATTAAGTTGGGAAACAGCCAATTCGCTGGGAAAGCTGAGTTGTCGTAGCACAGGACTAATAACAAGGTATGAAAGACAGAAAACATAGTATTTTCTTGTTCTAAAATCGACACAGCGTTGGTTCACAAGCTTAGCATTTCACACGATTTTCATCGCGTTCAGGTCCAAATATGACATCACGTGAGCAACGACCGGTGATAATATAGTTGGTCGCAAAGCATTATGGGCGGACCTTTCTTTCTTCCTTGGAACAGAAACGCATTCCTTTTGCGTGTTGCCGTACAGAACTAATGCCCTGCTTAGTCAAAACTCATGTTAACATAAGGCAGGTTGTTGCAAAGGTAAGTTTTCTTCTATAAACTGTTTCACAGTTCAGAAGACGTCATGAAGTTTCCTCTTTTTAAGCTGATAACCACAGGAACATTAAGAAGACCACCATCAGCGAAATGCCTTGGAAAGTTGATCGCAGGCTCTCAGCGGCACCTACAGTAACAAAATGAAAAAAGAAACAAAATACTTCGTTTTACGTTAAGAAACACAGCATGAACATACAGATTTAAGTCAGTGTAAAGCTTGCGTAAAGGCCTTATTTAAACACCTTTACACTCTATTTACATTTAGTTAAGCCACCACTTACTCCAGCTTAAAGCGTGTACGTTTTGGTGCATCGAAAAAATTAATACATACGTCGCAGGTTTGGGGTGTCAGTTCAACAAAGATTGACCTGACGATTTTTTTAAGGGAGCAAACTGACGCGGGGGGCGGAGTGACACGTCGCAAATCACGTAAATTTTCCCATGCTTGTCACCTGACATTGTTTTCCTCGGATTTCTGGTTGGCATTTTAAAAGATACTTTCGTTGTTTCAGTAATCTATCGTCTTTAAAATTTAACTGTAAATTCTCCAAGCTGATCAGGACAGCTATTTCTTGTAATTTTATTGCTGAATTTGGCCCAGAAGCTCGAAGAACGAATACCTTTATCCAGTGGATGGATCCCATACGTTAGGAAAATGTGCAAAAACTCACACTGAATAACGTTACCCACTATTTGAACAACTGTGGTCTTGTGGCATATTAACTCAGTAATCACGGCATTTCAAGGCCGATTTCTTTCCTAAATCAGTGAACACCTTTCTCCGCGTTTATTCACGTCACGTCAAAACATCCTGGTAAGAGCACAAATTGTCTTCCCTGGGAAAAAGTCCTTCTCAGCATTTTAAGGCTTTTGAAGAGTCCACCAGCAAATTACTGCCAGTACCATAAAGTGGTTGTTCGTTGCATATTTTAAGAGAAAACGCGTTCATCTACTTACTGCATTCCCCCATATGAGCGACCGTGATGTTCATCTTTTCTTTGCAAGCACTAGCTTTCATCTTACACTCATTGCTGTGTGTTTTGCCGTCTGTTCCACACACTGGTCTATACTCCTCAGTACACATGATGTCGCATTGCATTCTGCAGGTTTCTGGTCTACACTGGGATGACAGATTCCATAGAATGGGCAAGTAGTGTTGCCGCAAATGCCTAGAACCCGAAAGATGAGTTTTAGGAATTTTGGGATTCAAAGCAGTTTTCTATAAACGTAAAGCCAACCCAAAGAATAGTAATCGCATCTAACATTCATCAGCTCCAGTTGCAAACAATCATAATTGCAAAAATGTAATGCAGTAAGCCAATCAGAACACAAAGAAAAAACACGCAACTGGAGCCAAGTGCAGGAAACCATGCAAGCA
Organism: Siderastrea siderea; assembly: GCA_964030785.1. Taxonomy (NCBI): domain Eukaryota; kingdom Metazoa; phylum Cnidaria; class Anthozoa; order Scleractinia; family Rhizangiidae; genus Siderastrea; species Siderastrea siderea. The sequence goes on from OZ034972.1 coordinate 47,093,929, forward strand.
GTGTCAAGCTCGGGAAAACACGCAAGGAGTGTCAAGCGCAGGAACACACGCAACGAGTGTCGAGCGCTGGAAAACATGCAAGGAGTGTGAAGAGCGGGAAATCATGCAAGCAGCGTCAGGCGCGGGAAAACACGCAAGCAGTGTCAAGAGCGGCAAAACAAGAAAGCAGTGTCAAGTTCGGGAAAACACGCATCTAGTGTCGAGCGCTGGAAAACACGCGAGTGTGAAGAGCAGGAAAACAAGCAAGCAGTGTCAAGCACGGGAAAACAGGAAATCAGTGTCGAGTTCGGGAAAACATGCAAGCAGTGTCAAGCGCAGGAAAACACGCAAGCAGGGTCAAGCGCGGTAAAACACGCAACGAGTGTCGAGCACTCGAAAACAGGCAAGGAGTGTGAAGAGCGTGAAAACATGCAAGCAGCGTCAAGCGCGGGAAAACACGCAAGCAGTGTCAAGCGCGGGAAAACAGGAAAGCAGTGTCAAGTTCGGGAAAACATGCAAGCAGTGTCAAGCGCGGGAAAACACGCAAGCAGGGTCAAGCGCGGTAAAACACGCAACGAGTGTCGAGCACTCGAAAACAGGCAAGGAGTGTGAAGAGCGTGAAAACATGCAAGCAGCGTCAAGCGCGGGAAAACACGCAAGCAGTGTCAAGCGCGGGAAAACAGGAAAGCAGTGTCAAGTTCGGGAAAACATGCAAGCAGTGTCAAGCGCGGGAAAACACGCAAGCAGGGTCAAGCGCGGTAAAACAGGCAAGGAGTGTGAAGAGCGTGAAAACATGCAAGCAGCGTCAAGCGCGGGAAAACACGCAAGCAGTGTCAAGCGCGGGAAAACATGCAAGCAGTGTCAAGCGCGGGAAAACTTGCAAGCAGTGTCAAGCGAGGGAAAACATGCAAGCAGTGTCAAGCGTGGGAAAAGATGCAAACAGTGTTAAGCGCGGGAAAACATGCAAGCAGTGTTAAGCGCAGGAAAACATGCAAGCATTGTCAAGCGCGGGAAAACACGCAAGTTGTGTCAAGCACGGAAAAACATGCAAGCAGTGTCAAGCGTGGGAAAACATGCAAGCAGTGTCAAGCGCGGGAAAACATGCAACGAGTGTCAAACGCGGGAAAAAACGCAACGGGTGTCAAGCGCGGGAAAACATGCAAGCAGTGTCAAGCGCGAGAAAACACGTGAAACTACATTAAAGATAGCCTATAGTTTCGGCACGAAGAAATGCACCTGATTACAAAGCAATGATTTATTTCGTAGTTGCATTTACAAGTTGGCACAAAGAACCCTTTGACATGATTTAAGGGATTTGTGCACAAAGCGTGGTTCCCAGGCATGGGGAGGAGAAATTATTTTGGGTTGTTTGCGGCTGTTAAGATACCCGTATGAATCAATCGTAATGATATGCTTACTTTATTTGGAATTTTATCGCAGATTTTTTGAAATGCCTCTGTTTTAAGAGTTGCAACGGCTATTTTATTCATGGTTTTGAGGAAGGCATACCAAAAGACAGCGTAGTCTGTGGAGCTATGTTTAGTGAAGGGAGGGTGAAGAATTCGGAAGCCCTCCTTTCCAATGTTTTGGTCACCTTTTCAGTTGGTCAAATTTCAGCGTTGGTTGCTGCAATTCTTTAAGGCTATGTCCATTCACGAGAGAAGAATTTGTTCACGACTGCTACACCAGCACGAGGGCCAGACGACACGATTATGCAGCCCTCAGGGCTACTCGTTCTTTTCATCGGACGTGTGGTTGCGCCCGCCCCGCTTGCTTTGTTTTCGAGACAAACCAACACTTCGTCGGTTGTGCACGCATTGCGGGCTTATATTTTGTGATGTATTTTGTGTGTACTTTTCACGTTAAGTTTAAAGTTATTAATAATACCTTAAAGAGTGTGATTGTAATTTTTTATCGTTTAACTGGTGCTTTTGTTTTTCTTTCATGTTTGGCACGAATAAATACGTATTCCTTGTCATTGCTGTCTCTAAAACTTATGTCTACAAGGGGCTATGTCGCGGGGATTTGCACGTTTCTAGATGGAAAAGGTGCTGAAATTCTAATCAATTTTTTCTCGTACAGGTAATGCTACTAGACTCCATCAGGAGAAAGTCTTCGAATGATTTTCTTAAAGGGAGAACAAACCCTAATCAGTTTCTGGTGTTCAGGAGAAACTTGAAAGCATTAGCCTAATTTTCTCAAGTTGCAATCCATTTCTATCCTACTCATCCGCAACCAAACGCACGTAATTATAATTTCATAAAACTGTTAGAGTACTATCAAACAAAACTGAACCATTATCTTTGCGTTTCCTTTGATTACAATATGTCTTTCGGCGTTTTGAAGCAGCGTGCAACCCTAAAAATATGGATGACTGAGATCTCCTTCAAAAGCCCATCGCTCTTCAAACTCTTCATAAAATAAGGTCCAAATGGTCTTCAGCGTCCGGTTTTTTATTTGAATTTTTTTTCACATCGGATGCTGTCGCATGCACGCTACAGCTATGCAGGAAGCTAATGGTGGGGGGGGGGGGGGGGGGAGGCGTGGAAAGGAGCGAGAAAGAGGACATGAACTGTACGGGGAGCTGGAAAAGAGGGCCGGGGAAGAAAGCGGAAGATCAAAAGTAGCGCAAAGCACCACAAAATATTTGGTATTATTTTGCAATCGATGAAAGGCAAAGAAAGCAGAAGCCCACAAAAAAGGAGGCAAGAAGTGGGATTTAAAGAATACTTGAATCAGAGAATTTTGTACCTTCTCCTGTACCATCCCCTCCCCCACTAATTACGAAAATTTGCTGTGCACTCCGTGCTGATACGCTGCCGGTAGTGCATGTCTGTTTTTTGACCTGCTTTTGATTCACGTCTGGTGCTGTGGAGACTGCGGTTTGAAAGTATATGCGGATGATGAAAAATGGTAAAATCCGAGACGCCGACACATGGCCGACCTTGTTTTAAATACAATCACGAGATTTTACTTTTCTGTCAAATTCGTGCCCGAGACTCAAGCTGGTAAAAAATTGCGAGTTGATAAGGTAAGAGAGTTATTTGTAAAGCCTCAGTGAGAGTTTTTGCACTAGCTTAACCATTTAAGCCCCAATAGTGATCAGCATCAAACTGCTCCTTATCATATCAGTGCATTATAAAACGCTAAAAGGTCGTGAGAATTAGGGAAATGATCACCAAAGATGAATTGTCTTGATGTCTTAACAAGTTCTCTCAATTAGTAATCAACAAAATCTATGTAGACCAGTAAAGAGAATGCCGGGGCTTAAAGGCTTAAAGGCCACTCTGACTCCCGTCGAAATTATTTCCCTGCCTTGCGGTGTTCAGACTAAGCTCACGCAAGATTTGCCTGCTTCCGGGGCTAATTTTTTGTAATTGAAAGTTTCCAGACGGTCCCTAATTCTTGCGCATCCCAGATGTGAGGTCTATAAAATGGCAGTATTTCGGTACTCCCTGCCGGAAAATTTGCCGAAACTAATTCTCGACAGACACTTGTATGAGAATACAAAATCAAATAATTTCCGTAAGCTTTGGCTCCTGAAAAGGTCATGTTAAATAAGCCGTTCGCCCTTTTCGGCGGAGTGAGGTTGTATGCGGACTCAAACATTTTTAAACGTTTTCAACTTTTTCCCCAAGCAATCCTCATTTTGGGGATTAACAGCATTTTCTTGACAAACCGATGGCAAATTTGTCTATTCACCTGGCACTCCTCGCACTAAAATGAGAGCCAGACACGGTTCAGCAGCCCAAGAAAAAAGACAATAAAAGAGGCTAACAAAGCAATAAGGGAAAAACAAAAACACAAAAAAAGGAGAGAAAAGAGAGAGTCGAAAGCATCTGTTTTCAGTATTTTCAACCCGATAAATGTTTACTACTAAAAATGCTAATTGCTAATAGCTAAAAAGCACACGCACAAAAGGCACACCACTGTTTCCGTACTGTTTATTTGTTTTAATTTTTTATCACGAATAGTAATTTTTTTCTTTTCCTCCTGTGCAAATAAACAAAATCAAGTATTGTATTATCTGTAATTAGTATTATAATATTGTTCTGTTGTTGTTTGAAATAAAATTCCATATTGTTTATTTCAAACAAAGAATTGAGTTGCGATTTACCAACGATGCACATGCGCCGAACGAAACCCTGCAGAGTACGATGACTAGACTTATTAAGCCCGAGGAGGTAGTACTTGGAACCAGATTATAGTACTAGCTCTTAATGTTTATCAGTCTATATGAGCTGATAGTTTACTCGGCTAGAGCCTCGAGAGCAAATAATCTTTGGGGTGGTTACATATCCTTGGAAGTAACATGTCACCAGCCCAAATAACGTCTACGTCTGCGCAAGAAGCCACAGCTAAGTACATCGGTCTTTCGTAAAGGGCAACGTGGCTTCTGGTTTTCAGAGCGTTGGAATTTGAGTTAGTTCAAACGTTTAGGAGCATGAAATTCAGTTCGTGAGGAAACGATGCAAGAAATGCCCCGAAAACCGAATTTTCACCCTGACGAAAAAGTTAAAGTTGTCATTGGCTGCATATTTCTTTTCAAAACTATGTCGGGAACTTTGCACGCTTCGAAAATTTAACTACCGCAAAAGTGGATAAACGTAGGAACTTCAGATTCAGATTTCAGATTTTTTATTTTTTGCACTATTCCAGAAGGTTGCTACAGAAATTACAATACATTACAAAAGTAAGAAAACGATAAAAACAACAAATTACATAAATCATGAGAGGTGAAATGTGCGCAGTGACCAAAGGAGCTTAGGCTTTCGAGTTGGTCACTGCCACGTACAACTAACTGGCGTAGACAGTTCAAGTGGTTGAACGTTACTGTCGCTCTCAGAAATAGAATTCCGAATTTCCAATACCAAAATCGAAAGAAGGTTTATTTCTTAAAGGCAAGCAATCGTTGTCAGCGAGTGACTAAGATGTTAACTTGCACGCGCGCCCTGCGTTCGAATTGCAAAACAACTGATTATGACGAATTAAGCAAGATTGCGTTTTAAGTTCACTGTGTAAAAGGAGATAGCCAGACGTAAACATGTCGCGAGTTTCTCGCGGGATTTCATTGGTTTTCTACTTTTTTCTGTACTTGATGAATTTTAGCTTGGAAAGATCGTCAAGTAGCAGATTTAGATTTCGTGTTGTTCGCAAAACCAAGGTGGAAAAACTCCAATCAGTCGACGAAAATGATTTTTACGGAATTGTCAGTTCGGAAGCTGAGCTGAGCTCTGAAGAATTGAGTTACCAAGGAAAATCAAAAAGAGGAGCTAATTATAACTATGAGATTGACAGACAGAAGCGAGGGGGGAATTTATTTTCTAGAAGAAACAAAGTTGCACCACTATTACATGTTAGAGAAGAGGCATGGACGAAAAGGAGGCAAATCAAAGCAACGACAGATATGGACGGCGAGGACAGTTACAGTTCATTGATGATGAAGAAGAAGGAAGATGGAAAAGTGGCAAGGACACTATTTTTCCAACAAAGGAACACAAAAACTGGAAAAGAAGTTAGAAATCAGGAGAAGCACAGTCAGCTATCTTCCTCTTCCAACAACTACCTGGCTTCCTTCCTCAATGATTTGACTCCACCATCCGCTGCCAATTTCGTCACATGCCAATCAAACGGGTTGCCATGCGACCTATTTTTTATTGAAGAGGAGGCAGATGACACTCCTCCATCGAGCGATGGTGTTATCAGCCACTTGGTCTTGGATCTGAGAAGGCGCGGCGAAGCTTGGGCCGAGGAGGTGAAACTCAATGACAATAAATCAACATTGAACAAGTTCTTTTCAAGATTCAAGCGCGTAAAGACAACAAAGGTTAAGAAAATTCGATTGTAGAGGAAATTCCACGGCGTTTTTAAGTCAAGACTTTTACAATATTTTATTGACATTTTCTTTCTCTCTTTTGGCGAAAGTTTATGAAAATTTGAAGATTTTTATATCAACTGACATGCAACATAATCGTTTAAATTACTCAGCTTTTATTTGTTTTTCAAGAAATAAGTCACGCGTATTTTGAAGGAAGACAAGGTGAAAGATTGATCTGAAAGGCTCAGTTCGAAATTGAGCATGTATTTGCACATTTAAAATAAAGAAAAATGACAAGAACATATGACATCTCAAGTCACCAGAGTCTTTTAAAAAAAATACGCAAGGTGTTCTTATAAGAAATATTGGTTTAACCTTAAATCCAGCCCTTAGCAATTAAGGGTATACTTTCTGTTTGACAGTCAGAACCTTTCCTTACGAACACCTCCTACGTAATACCGAAATATCCTCAAAACAGTTCAGTTGGTCACGAAGAGACCAAAAGTCATAGAAGGTCAACATCCGTAGGTACACCTTATTTTGTTCAATTTTTTCTTAAGAGCTCTCCTTAACATAGGTTTAAATAACAATAAATGAAATGCAACAATTTGGTCTGAGCAACTGTTTAGAGCGTAAAGCCTGCAACTAATCGTGTTTAACAAGTTCGGGCGGATCTAGCCTGTTCCAGGCTCCAAGATAATCGGAAAAGCGGACCGAGAAAACAAACTGGCGTGAAAAACGCTTTGGGGCTGGGAGAGCCTGGCACGGGCTAGGGCTGATCCGAACACTGTGAAAACGTATATGTGAACAGGGCCGTAGCAGAAAAAAATTATGACTGAGGCAATGTCCATGGTTAAATTCTCTTCCTAAGTATTTAAGGTGTTAAACGAAAAAGATGACTGAGGCAAGTGCCTCGGTTTGCTTCATGCTGGCTACGGCCCTGGTGAAGTACTGTAATTTAAAGTGACCTTCCAGATAAAGCATGTACTGTTATTGACACCTGCAAAACTCCTTTTGGACTTTTTGGCGGGTTAGTACCCTCCCGTTTCTTCGAACCCTCACGCTATTTTGGAAAAATCCGTCATTTTTATAAGAACATCCTAACGGTGATAATACTAAAACAAAACATTTGATGACTTTGTGCTTTGAACAATCGTGGATATATAAATGGTAACCAATTTAGTGTTAATTTAAGCATGTAACAATGTGATCATTTAGCTGACTGCAGTGAAATGAAGCAAAAACCGCCAACATTAGATCATTGAAGAAGGAATAAGAAGCAGAGGGAAGTATATTAGTAAATTGTGTACTGCGACTTGCGCGGATAGAATTTATCTTAGTTCCAGACCAAAGTTTGGTCGTAAATAGCTTCGGAATCACATTGTTAGACTCTCTTGACGAAATGGTTTCCTTTCAACAACAAATTGACCATCTGGTCCAAATGTTATAGCTCAGACATATATTCAGATATGATATTGCAAAAAAAAAATGCCCCAAGTGTAAAGTTTCGTCTTTATGCACCTATCAATTTAAAGCCGGCGGGGGGGGAGGCAGGGCATGGGGTGGGGATTTGATTGTTATTGTTCGCCCTGGGGTGGGTCTTTTGACTGATCTTGCCTTCCCAGGGGAGGGGATATTTGAATCTGTCTTCGCCCAATGTGGGGGTATTGAACATCGACTTGAATGAAGAGACTGAGACCGAAATTACTTTTCCCGCGTCACGCATGCGCTATATGTCCTTGAAATCATAATGGGTGTCCACGAGATCGAGAATCAGAGAAAGATGAGTGCATTTGACTGTTTTATCTCCATATTTTCTATTAATTTAAAGTTTTTTTGTTGACTTGCACGTTTTTAGATATTGCGGTATTGAAGTAAACGGGGATAAAGAGAAAAGAAGTCGATTTTTTTGCCAATGCGAACGATCAGTGGACGGGCAATGTGCCGCCCGGGGCGGGGAAATTTTTGTGCATTTGACTGGAATAGTTTGCCCGTGGGCAGGGAATTTGACGGCAAATTTTTGAAAAATGTCAAATCCCCACCCCATGCCCTGCCTCCCCCCCCGCCGGCTTTACATTGATAGGTGCATTACTAGAGCAACGTAACCTTGCCGACCATTCATAAGCATCAATCAGTTTAAAATACTTCGGAATTTTCTGTTTTAAAAACGAACAGAAAAGTTATTGGGCTCAGTATGACCGGAAAAATTATACGGCTCAGTATGACCGGCCGTTAATCAAAATTGCATTGTGTTGCATCGCCTGCGCTCGCACTCATGTCGTCAGTTCTAAGCATAGCGTATATATCTATAAAGTTGGCTATGCTTTTGTCGGATTTGAATAAAATCAGTAAGTTCTGTAAAACATTCTAACTGTTTCGTTGTCATTTTCGAGTTCTTTAAAATGATGTGTTTGAATGCAAGGTTGTGTGGGTGAAAATTTAGCGTACATAGAATTTGTCGTTCGTTTCCTTCTGTGACGTTTGCAGTGCTGACTGTTGATCAAATTTAACTAGTGACTGTTAAACACGGTTTTGAGCCTCGTCAGGGGTTGACAACAGAGTCGGTATAGCTACGCTTCTTGAACAAGTGGCGCATTTCCTCTGATTTGTTAGAAAAATCGGAGTCATCTCTTCCCCAAGGGGGTACTTAGGTATACTACTGACAGGGAGGTGCAAAGTTCTTTTTTCTTTTCTTTTTTTATTTTTACCAAATTAGACTATTGGTTAGTCAGTGAATTAGTTATTTAGATAGTTTAGCTAGTCAATTAGTTAGTTACTTAGTTAATTAGTTAAGTTAGTCAGTTAGTTAATTAGTTAGTTTTCATTTAAAGGTTTTAATGATTCTTAGTTTTTTCATTTTTACAGCTTAGTTATTTTATTAGTTAGTTTATTTTTCTCATGTCTCAGATATTTTTACGTTTTTATCAATTTTATTGGTGACATTTTTAAAACTGTTGTAAAGCGCTATTGGATAGCACTAGAAATAGCGCTCTATAAATTCAGTATTATTATTATTATTATTATTATTATTATTATTATTATTATTATTATTATTTTTGAGTTTGAAATTAGCCATTTTGGCCTGCCTTTTTTTTGGGTGGGAGTGGGGGGGGGGGCGTTGGAAATTTACTGTTGGACTTTTTTGAGGTAGAAAGATTTTGGCAATATGAGAATTTGGTCAGGGTTGATAAAAGCATACTTACGTCAAAGTTCTCAACTTTATGACAGACTTTTCACAACCAAATAGATTTATTGTCATGCGTGTGATTTACTCCGAGGATTTTATCCAGAAATGAAAGGCTTTAAAAAGCCTCACGAAGTCCAAGACCCGAAATGTATGCTTCATTTTTCAATTGCTGACATTCGGATAAGCCCGTGTTCTCTTTGAGGAAACTGCTATACTCTTTCCTGGAATTACCAATTAGTTCCTTGCTTTGAACCTTCAATTTTCCAGTCCATTTGAATCGACTTTTTCCCTTTGATCCGTATAATGTCCAACATGACCCTCTTGACGATTGTTGCGTACAACAGTCAGTCGGGCCGCCAATTTTTAAAGGGTCCCCTAGAACGTGGTGGAGGCATTGCAATAACCGAGCCCTGTCCCCAAGAAAACCACAGTCAAAACATATTTCGGCTCTCTTCATCCCCACCCCTATAGGATCTCATTAAGCAATCAATCAATCATCGTGACCTTGAACAACGTACTACGACGAAACTTTAGTAAACTCGATAAAACTATAAGACGGTGCCCTACGGGCCCGTCTTCAGTATCGTACGCCACGAAATCTGAATTTGAATGCAACAGAAAAATTTCTGTTCATAGCGCCAAAAACTTTGAATATTTGTTTTTGCTTTTAAGATGTGACTTATTAATTCACAACTGTGTCTTTCCTGGAAATGTCAACAACATTCCTTTGACTAACTTAATGACTTGCCAGAATGTAGAATTGGACAGGAAAATCCGCCTTCTTTCGTGAATAAACATCATGTTTATTCACGTGACTGCATGTACTTGCGTTAGAGTTGATTTTCTTTCCTTTTCTTTGTAGTTCTTAGCTTTAAGTGTGCTGAAAAAGTTTTGGGAGCTCTGAACAGAACCTCTCATCTGCAAACTACAAAAATGAACATCAATGTGAGTTTCTGGAAAAGGAGGAAATAAAGCAGAAGAAAAAAACATGGATTGCTTGGATATAACCTGCATCCCTTTTCTGCGCCTCAGCCCTTTTCCTATTGGTTCTGATGTTTTCCTCTTTGTCGGCGGGAATCTTCATGACGTCAAAACCGCGCGATGGCAGATTCAGGCCTAAACGCGCCCAGAACACACAATAAGGACATGTCTGAGTGCGTCTTTCAATAACAAGAACCAGTTGCAGTTGCGTCTTTTACTAACCTCATTTGTTGTGTTGGAAGTATCAGAAAATTAGCTCATCAGTTTGTGTTTTCACGGTCCGATAGTTGTCACCTTAGCGTTCCCTAATCTTTCTCACTCGATTTAGCACGAAATTTTGCGACGTCCCCGAATCATACAGTAAGAACGGCGTTCTGTCATCGACACTTGTTCCCTAGTTCTTACACACGCTGCGTGCTCGCCCGGAGAGGAGGAGATCTCCCTGGTAATTGGCTAAAAAAAGCTAAGTCATTTCAAGTATGGCTGTTTAGTGGAAAACGTAAATTCGTAGTTCGCGTGTTATTGAAAGACGCAGTAACCGGCTTGCCTCCCCCGTCCCCCTCCCCTCCCCTTGCGATACGATGTGAAAGCCTACCGAGGGAAGGCTAACAAGTATTTCTTTAATTGGAAGAAATACTTAACTCCTTTCAATTCGCAAGAAAACAAAGCGTATAGGAGGGGTTTTTCTTCAAGGCTTCTCAGACTTCTGCCATCGGTTGGTCCTTCGAGGTTCCTCCCTCTTCCAAGTGGAAGAGGCTGTGGAGGTGATCGCTGATCGCCTTGGGCACCAATAGTCTTAATATGGATTTCCACTTTCGCATAAATTAAAATTTACGCCTGTACGGCCTTCATTTTAACTGGCTTTAAGTACCTAAATAAAATTAGACACGAGGAGTGAGGGGTTTAAGTAGACGTTAAAAGTTGAACAACGCTGAACTTCTGTACGTTCAGGCTCATTTTATTTACGAACGTTAAATTATTTTACCTGACGTCCTTACGCACAAAATTTACGCGACAGTGGAAACCCACCTTCATTCTCACGGCGCCAAGACAGAAGATGGTCTGTGGCTCTGAAAGTGGGATTGACGGCCATTTCCTACACAACGACGCATCTTTAATAACCTGTGATCAGGGCGAATTTTTGCTGCGCTTTCATATTCTTTTACGAAAATAAAGCCTGATCGTGATGTTTAATTTCACCATGCAACTAAACTCAGCTTAGTTTATTTAAAGCCTTTACTAAGCGTATCCTCCGCTGAACACCGTTTATAACAAAAAAGAGAGAATCGTGAATTGAAAAAACAAGCAAAGTTTTTAACTCCTGTTTTCTCCTAATGTAACATTGTCTCACGCCGTCTCGGGCTTTTGCGTTATAATCTGACAACAACAACAGCAACAACCGAAAAACAAACAAACAAACAAACAAACAAACAAACAAACTTTATTGAACAAATAGTGATTACAATAAATAAGACAAGGTGACTACCGCAGCTATCTTGAAAACTTGAATAGCTTCTGGTTTGGGTAATGGCTCGGTATGGCGGTGTCCTAACAACAGATCTAGAGCTAAGCCTTACCCCTAAATGCTTGCTCTTTGCCAGTCCAAAGCTATTACTGTACAATCGTACCGACCGGTCAAAACCCATTTATCATTTAAGCCCCAATAGTGACAAGCATCTAGTTTCTCCCTACAGTATCATTACTTGATCAAACGTACAGGTCATGAGAATTAAGGAATGATCACTAAAGATGAGGTGTCTTGATGTATAAGCAAATTCTCCAAACTAGTAACATAAGAAATATATGGAGAGTAGTGAGGAGAACGTTTGGTGGCTCGTACCTTTTGTAGCTTATGTAAAGAACTATCTGACCAAAGTGTAACCAATAGAGAGGAGAAACTGAGAGGAAACGAACCGACTGAAGCATGGCAATTAACTAATGACCCCTTAAGCCGTACATGCATTTTCTCCTTACTGTTTTCCAATTATTTTTGGACACCATTTTCTTTTATTCTTGTGACCTTCATTTTTTATCAAAAAGTTTTTTTTGTAAGGAGAAATTAGATCCTGGCCACTATAGAGGCTTTTTTTTTCACCTGTCGCATCGATCTGTTTATGCGCAGAACTTAATTCAAATAAGTAAGGTCCTTTTGCTTATTTGCATCAGGTTCGGCACATGAACAGTTCAACATATGAAATACGCTTTAAGGCTTACAATCATTCAAATGATTGCAAACATGTACAATTCTACACTTTAAAGTTAACATAGTGCGTTTTGATCACAATTAACCTTGATTGTAGGTTTATTATATTCGTTATTTGAAATTTCTGCCGAAGTTAAGTTGTCCTTTCATGCAATACAGATGGCTTGTACCAGGAGCCATAATCGCTTATGGCTCCTGCTTGTACAAAACTTAAGCCTGTTCCAGGCTCCGAGATAGTGGGGAAAGCGCGAATTGAGAAAAAGAGCGCGAAAAACGCGTAGGAGCTGGGTAGACTTTCGCCTTCCCTTTCTAATTTCCATGCCGTCCTAACTGTCTGGAAGCCTGGAACAGGTCAGTACAAATCAGAATACTATAAAGGAAAATTAATCGCAGTGGTCTGTAAAAATGTTTCTGCCACGCTACATAATGTAACGCAACTAAGTTTGACCGGAGAATTGTGATTACACCAAATTGTAGAACAAGGTTAACATAATCAGTAAAGTACTGGTGAATTCAACAGTTAGGCCTGCAGCACCTGCGGATAAAAGAAAAAAAATAAAGATAAGTTAGATTTTAAGTTAGCACGCCTGCTGCTTATAAATGCAGATTTTATTCTAATTTTTAAATCTTACATTCCTAGAAGTATTGTTTGAATCATAGTAAGTTTTGTATTTTATGTTATTTTCTGTCATGCGTTTTATACATGAGCCTCTGGCTCGGATATACGAGGCAACCTTATCCCACACATTGACATTAATAAATGGATTTATTGATTAATTGATTGATTATGTGGATGTCGTAAGAGAGACTGATCCAAGAGGGTCCTCGCCTCACCCACTACAAAGAAAAAGAAGTACCCAGAGGGCAATTCATTTTAAAAATTTTATTTTAATATAGGGTAGGACCTGAAAGAGAGTAGAAGTGCCATGAAGAAAGGGTTCCAGGCCTAGAATATTTATGCTATATTTTCTGGAAGGTCGTGATTTGTTTCCAGATTCACGCCGGTGTGTTGTCAGTAAGAAAGAGTTGTAAATGCAAGTGCTGCTTTAGGAAGGAATACCGTCCCCGTAATTGGACTGAGTTCACGTTTTTAGGGAACATGACGCACTGTCTCATGATGCAGGGTCCCAAAGGGGTGTAGGGTTCCAGGGCTCTGGCCTAAAAAATGCAGGGCTCCAGCGCTCCAAGAAGGAAAATTCGGGGCACCAGAGCTCCATTGCGTCACTCCAGGGCTCCATTTAGCCAAAAACAGCATTTTTGTTCGGGCTCCAATTCGAGAGAGGCTTTGGGCTCCGGGCTCCACGACAAAAATTTGCGGGCTCCAGGGCTCCAAACACCCCCCCCCCCCCCCCCCATTTTGGGACCCTGACAGTGCAGCTTGACGGGAAATCTTTCAGCGCGCCCTCAAGTGCTCGCGTGCTCGCTCAAGTGCTTTTCATTTTTTCTTTTTTTGGCCGGTTAATGAAATAGATTGAAATCTTCTCAGGTGCTTCTTCTTCTGTCAATATATGACTCGCTTTGTCCGCACAATTTCCTATACTTACCTGCACATTTGCATGTTATACATCTAAACTTTGTTTTGGCAAGACCATGTGAGCAGCCACCTGGAATATGACAGCGTGGCATGGCACAGACGTCTGCAATAAAATCATGAGTTCTTACATTGATTTATCTGCAATTGTACCATACTGACCTGCGCATTCACATGTAATACATCCAAACTTTGTTCTGGCAAGACCATGTGGACAGCCTCCAGGAAGATAACAACCAGGCGTGGGGCAGACGTCTGCAATTAAATCACCGTGCATTATCGCTTGAAGTAAAACACGGTTAAATAAGGAGTAGTAGCTTCGGTGTGGTCGAGTTCAATCGATGTGAGAATAGCTTCGCTTTCAATCTAAACAAGACGATTATATCCTAGTTTTTAATCTGAGAAAATCATTAAAAAAGAGAATAAATGTTCCACAGGAACCTCAGGCCCGTTACCAATCTCAATCACATTGGTCATCATTGGTTACCAATCTCAATCGCGCGGACATTTTACTCAGTCCTCCATTTTTCCTCGCCCCTGCAGGGCTCGAAAAGTACTACGCAACTCGTAAAATATCAGCACGTATTATCTACCAAAACACCGAATAAGGTGTATATACCCGTTTAGGAGCTTTGAAAGTAGGATTAGCTGAGGCGTAAAGAAATGACAACCGCCTAGTTCACCCTCGCTTATTTGACCCCTTATTAGCTTTCTTCTCGGTTCAGGGGCCCGTTTCTCGAAATGGTCCCGATAATTTTTCGGTCCCGGAAAGCTATCTTAGGAGCGCAATGTTTTCATTAAAGACTCAAATTTTGTTGGTTTTGGAAGCTGAGTTATAGAATTCTAAGTTTATTAAACAAGTCGGGTTGATATGGGGCCTAAACTCTACGCCAACGTTCTATAGATTTTGATCATAAACCATAGCTGTGGGCCCGAAAAGTTACCGGGACTTTCGAGAAACGGGCCCCAGGATGCTAAGAAACTTACAGTTGAGAGTTAAACTGATTCCATCCCAGTAAACACCATGCTCCTTCACGACACTGGTACTGAGAAGGAAAAATAAGAAAAATGGAATTAACATTATTAAGAGCCAAACAACTCAAGTGATTGGCCGCATAATTAGGTCTCTTTCAGACAACTCAGTATTGGGTGGAGTGCAATAAAGAAATATCACTTGCGAGCGCCACTAGAAGTGGGCGCAATGGAGGTCAATCGCTTGCTCTTCTTAGGCTCTTTTTCCCGCTAGCTATGTTTTTATTCGTCCGCCGCCGCCTCGTGTCTTCCCAAGTCTGAGCGCCGCCTGGAATCAGCAGGACTATCAAAAAAAATCAGAAAACTTAGATATAAACCTTATAGTTATTTTTCCTGCTGGGTATTTCGTCGGAGACTTCCACTTGATTTGAAAGCTGCTCCACTCTTGGTTATTAGTAGAGTTTTGCACCACTTCATTCTAAAAGAAGGGAAAAAAGCAGGCCATTAAGTGAGTGATCTACATAAATGTCTGTCTGATCCCGCATGCCCTTTAGTTTTGACAACAGCAGCTGATGAGAAGTGCCACAAGAGAGAGCAAACAGACGTGATGTTCTAGCCATATCTATTTTCTGGGCTCTTATTCGGTACCCCTCGCTCTCAGTGGTATAGTTTATTATGGTAGCGGGACCAATAAAGTTCAAGCCCTTTTGTATCAATACTAATATGGTTCTCCTGTACGTTCCGTGAGTGCAAGCAACAAAGCCAGGCTTTTGGTTGGTAAAACTCGATAGAACACCGATTGACGTGAATCGTCCTTTTTCAGTAACGTCAGTAATTTTATAAATCCTAAAGACTGCCCCCCGTCTTGTCTAATTGAAGTCGACTTTTGGGCTAGCAAGTCTAAGAGCGTATCGATCGAGTCGATCGTCTCGAACGTTGTCCATGGCGGAGGACATAAATGCACATAGGCCGTGACTTATAGACGCCGACGTTAACTGAAAGTTGACAAACTGATTTACGACGTACTATGTAAGACCTTGCAGTCAAGTGGCACTCTGTCATGGATACTCCCTCAGGCAATGGCTTCACGAAATGTCCACTTTCTTCATCTTCAAACTGGTTGTACACGTAAATCATGAATCCAACAAATTTTTCTGTTCCATTCCCGGTATGAGTGCCATTCAAAGATACTGAAATGGTACAAAGAAAAAGCAATAATCACAACATAAAAACGACACTGGCAGATCAAGAATGAATCCACGCGAGCCTTCGTGAAATCGCGCTACACGCTGCGGGGAATTTCCGCGTGGGCCTTTCACGTGTCTTGCTTTCAGAGGCGCACATTTTTTTAGACAGCTGTTAATCCCTACCCCCTTAAAATGAAGTAGGCTACTTACACTCGACTATCAGAAATTTGAACCCTGCCAATCGTTAATCTATAATTTCCTCAAAATGTGATATGTTTCAGGCGACCAGGGGCGCTTTCCATTTTACCAGAAGTTTCGGTTTGCACGGAAACTTTTCGTGTCAAATGGAAAGGCCTTTTACATGTAGGTCAAAACCTCGCGTGATCAAAGATCAACAAAATGGATGCTGCACAGCCACTACTTTCTGACTCTGTGGACAGTTTTGAAGAAGACTGATTCAAACTGACTTTGTCGAGGAGCGCCAATTATTTTGACTTTGTTTCAACAGCAGCTTCTTCTTACTGTTTTGTCAGGAGAAAATAAAATTGATACCAAAACTATTTTGAGTATACAGTGTGCAATTATTATGAAGACGAGTTTGCAGTGCATTTTCAGATGAGTCGCGCGACCGCTGAGCTGGTTGATAAGAGAAGTGTTGCGAACAGGGAAAATACCAACAGGGAACCCTTTCAGTGAAGAAAAGATAATTTTCAGACAACAAAGTCTGTGGCTTCCCTGGTTATTTTAAGCTCAACTGCGCAAAATGGCGGGAAAAATTCTCGCCAAACATTCGATGTTTTTTGTCCATGCAGCAGCAGAAATGGAAATTTTGCGCAAGTGAAACGGTAATTTTCGTTGCAACCAAAAAAGTTCAGGTATCTCAGAGGGTCGTCCACTTGTTGCAGAACATTTCCAGTGGATCCCGACATGCCATCTGCAATTCAGCCGGTTAAACCGAAAATTTAGGTTAAATGGAATTTCTCGCATACCTGCTTCCCTTATTTTGGTGTTTTGACCTGGCCTGAAATAGGGTCTAGATATTTGCCGAAGGTTTCGAGTTCTAGTTGCCCGTAGACCCCGATGCCACCTGCGAAATTTCCCAGGAGATGTCTAAAAATGTCTTGAGACGATATGAATTTAGAACATAAGGAAATAACAGGAATTTAAAAAAGAATATTGTTATTTTTCAAAAATGCAAGCAACCACTCGCACCTTTGTCCTTTCCACATTAAAATACTAACATTAATATCAATCACTCAATGGAAGTTCTCACTTGTGTACGTCCGCTGCCCGGGACCGTAAAGTGGCCCATCATTAAACCTGTCTTCATGAACAGATCGGCCTTCGTCATCCGTTACATTGAGCACGTAAGGAGGTGACGAATTTTGAGGTTTAACACTGGGATACCAGTCCCTCTCCACACTTGGGCAAAGAATTCGAACTACTTTTGTCGCCTGATGAATGCCAAGAACAGCAAGGATGCATACCAATAGCAACAGGTATCGCCTTGTTCCTAACACACGGGACATACTGTTTTCCAACTGATCCTGTTGAATAAAGCAACATGCAGTATAAACGTTACCTTCAGGTAACTATCAAGTGCAAAAGGTTTTTAACACCGACTCTCTATGTACAATTTCCTTCTTCAGTTAACGTTAAGCTTTGCACGCGACATTTGAATTTAATGTAATTAAAGCATAAACCCAGATAAACTTCTAGGCCTGCAATGTGGTCGTTCCCCGGGTTCGGATCTTAAAATGTCCCGGAAAACCAGACTTTCCGAAGCAGTCACTCGTGGTAGCTACTTCATGCCCAATTATTCCTGCATTGTCTGAATCCAAATGGTGGTCATTTTGTAGGGCATAGCTTACAATTTTAAAGCGGATTTGGTTAAAGACCAGGCCAAACGGAGTCGCAAGTCACTGAATTTGGATGTGCCAACTTTCCTATATAGTACTGATGCGTGAACATGATAGCGCACTCGCAAGTAGACGCAATTTGCCAAAAGTCGTATCCATGCAGCCTTGGCGGCCCAAGCAAAGCTTGTGTTGACTTGCGATGGGTGGCTAAACGATAAGAAAAACTAGCACTGTTTTGAGGGCAAACTTGAGCTTGACCGATTTGAACGCGAGTTATCCCAAGTAGATGCGAGTACTGGATGCGCCGAACGCGACTTCGTTTGCTTCACGTTTTCGTCCGTCTCATGCGCATCTCGCGTTACACCAAAATTTCTCAAACTTTAAAAATTCGCGAGTTTGCACGTAAATCATAATTTGACAGCCGCCATTTCGTTGCCATAACTTGGATATTTTTTGTTATTATGGGGTCCGCCTTTTTATCGTATTCTGCGGCTCTTGCTGTATAGCAGCTGAAGAATCAGTGTTCAAGTGATTTTTTGTAGTCCGTCAAATGAGTCGATGCATCGTGGGCTAACTGTTTTGTTCGAATTCTAATAATACTGATCCTGCAACTACAGAGATTAGCTCCTCGAAAAAGTAAACAACATTTCCATTTCGCAAGGCTCAGATAGCTAAGTACAAAATTTTTCATTTTGTCTAGTTCCATCCCGTTTCGTTTTTCAAATTATTCCCTCGTCATGTACCCTAGCCTCCCACGCAAACGCTCCCGGCTTAGGGTTTCGTCACCCTAATAGCGTCTGCGTAGGAGGCTACATGCACCCATGTTTGTTGAATTTTTAAATCTTTTGTAAACATAGGGTTAGGTCACGACTAAATTTAATATTTTTGAATATTAATTACCAGAAGGGTCCTGGTAGAAAATATCTCTTCTGTTGCTATATTTCGGTGCGCTAGTGATAACTTCATCAGTCTGCCGTTTTCATTTGATTTTAGGACTGATGTCTCAGTCGCATTTTCGCATGTCGGGATCAATATGACATGCGTTTAACTGCAACTTTTCTTCGAGTAGATTCAGTAGATTACTGGTTTTGCAGAGCAAAACACAATCTCACTCCGTCTACGTTTACGAGCGAGAGCTCTCGATGGCTCAATCTGAACCTTAAATATTCGAACTCGGAGTTATGTTATGGCTAAGTATCAGGAATACAAAGCACTATGAAATTAGCAAGGAAAAGACAGTACACTGAAAAGGAAACCGATCAAGGATTGTTTTCAATGCAGCCGGTTAAGGTTGTAAGAGCTGGTAAATACACTAATTGTTATACCGGAGCTATAGATTAATCCTAACTACTTGTAGCTACTTTTCTGAACTTTACCTGTATTTATATATGCCAGAAACAGTGCTTTTAACGCTACAGCAACTGTAAGACAGAGGTGAACAGGTCTGTCTGTCACTTAGTGCGAGTCCAGGATTAGATACCTTGTGTTAAACGTTGCGTGATGCCGCAGCTTCATGATCAATATGCAAATCCGTGGGTCCGCGATTATAATGCAATATATTATGCAAATGAATGTTATTGGCAGGTTGACAAAAATACGGGGATTGGAATTAGGCATTGACTTGGCGATGGAAAATCATAACATCAAGTGTTTTCGCTCAGTTGTTTTTCAAATGTTTTTAAAAAGTAAATGCTTTTTTCACTACAGTTCATCGCTTCTCCTTTTATTCTTATTTATTTTTGTTATTGTTGTTGTTGTTTTCTTCTTGCATGGCTAGCTCGAGGCAGGGTTTAAAGGCTTCTGCTCGAGGTTTCATGCCCCGTAAAAGTTTTCAGAATTCATTATTATTACTAATAATAATCACAGATTAGTGGAGTGCGTTCGACTGCAACCCTTGTCGACACCGAAATTAGGGAAAGAAAGAGTCTGCTCAGCTTTCTGATCTTTCTCGACCCTTCCCCTGGGTTGTTATCAGTTGATATATTTTCATAGTTAAATAGAAAATGATTTAAAGAAATCGAACATTGTCAGATGTGAAATAAATTTAAAATAACAAAGTTGCGTGACACATGTTATTTTTCAGGGGACATATTTATTTACATGACCACTTGTATATACTCATTGCAAGTTTCACATGTAAATACAGAATTAAACTGAAAAGTAACAACTACCGTTGAACTCTTTAGCTTTGAAAAGCTCAAAAAAATATTCCTGCAATGGTCCTCTCAACCTCTTTTAGTCCGCGGCTTCGTTGATAAACGTCGATTTCCGAAATAAGCAAACACTATGCGATTTCTAAATTTAAAAGTCGCAGCGTGGACATTACACAAAACTTCGAATAAAGTGACTCGCCAAAGCATTGTTCGGGAGAGAAATGATTTAAGAATCAAGTAAATTTAAATAGCGTGTTCCTTTCACAGACATATAAATTTGAATGTTGTATGCCGAGTGGTTCTTCATCGAAGGCGAGAAGGTTTGCCAACTGAACGGTGAACTGCAGGTTGACATATGTACCAAGGAGTCGTACATACTTCTCTAAGACTTCGATCAAGGATTTACAATAACTCCTCTGACGAAAGGTTGCTTTCTCGAGCCTGGAACTTCCCTCATTCGAAACAAGAAAGCCCATTGGGCATTTTAACCGGCCATTCTGACCCTCCCCACCCCTAGGTTTCACAAATGTTAGCGCGATCCTCTATTTATACGAACCGGCGTGACGAAAAGTGTGATTGTGTGACACAATATTTTGACTATAACGTTACTGAATGACGTAATGTTTAAACTCTGATGACTCAGCTTATCTTTCTTATCGCTTTTATTTGTGCTGAAAAACGCAAATTCACTCAAACGTTGAATGTCGATATAAATTCGTCCACAACTGAGAATGCTCACACCGGGACGACGAAGTATTTGCTGTTGTGGCTAGACCTTAAATACAAACAGTGAACATAGCAGTAGAATCAAAATATAACGCTTGATAAACACGAGCTCGAGCAGATCGTCAGAGTATGCACGTCAAGGCATATCTCATGACGCGATGTTTAAATTCGGCTCGCTAACCCGGGAATCCCCTTGCAAAAGTAAACAAGCGAGCGGGGACGAAAGTCGCCCACCTCTTTGAAGGCTAAAGCGCCTGTCAAGCCGTAATCGATTTCGCGCTCACTCGCTTGTTTTTCTTTTCCTTCACTATCTCTGAACGGAAAGAGAGACTGCTCGTAGCCTTTAGCGAACACCACACGCAAACTACACAAATCCGTCGATAATATTCAGATATTTTCGTTCTTTCAATCCAAAAGACTCGTAACACCTGCGTTATTAATTGATCTCCTTATTAATGACGATTCCTTCGCATCAACTTCTCGCCTCAAATAAACACTCATCTCACTCCGTTCACAAGAACTATCATGTACTGATGGTGCAATCAACTAATATTGCATCATCATACTAGTACCAATTCCTTCTCTTCCTAGCCCACGCCGGCAAAACGCAACTGTCCTTTTTGTCCGCTGCGAAATACAAGTTAGCCAATCAGAAACCTTACAATCCACTTCGCAAACCACCCCCCCCCCCCCATAAAACGCCAAGGGAAACCGCCTCTCACGCAGCACAATATTACACCGCTCCTATACAAAACGCGACTTTCAAAGCAAATCACATTCACAGAAGCGTGATATGCTCCCGACATTCACAAATCCTTCTGACTCCCACATTTTACACCCCTCAAAATGTCAATCCCAATAAAAAAAAAACTCCTGCGCTAAAAAAATTTTCACCATAACCACTAACTAGATCAGACAACACAGCCAATTTCGCATTCAATCCTATTAGCTCCTTTACTCAATTGCGCATGCGTTATACAAGACAAATACAAAAAACCCCAATCTCGTTCCCAGAGTCCGCGTTACCCTAGACCAGCGGTCGGGAACGAGGGACTCTGGGATAAAGCGTGTCGGATCGCATTTTCATTGGCTGAAATCTGAGCATGAGCAGTTAGACCGGAAGTGAAAGTAGCTGTAATTCGTCCCCAGATTTCCAGATTTGGCGTCCGTTCCTAGAGCCCGTGTTACCTTTTCCAG
Organism: Siderastrea siderea; assembly: GCA_964030785.1. NCBI lineage: Eukaryota > Metazoa > Cnidaria > Anthozoa > Scleractinia > Rhizangiidae > Siderastrea > Siderastrea siderea. The sequence continues at coordinate 47,115,722 of OZ034972.1, forward strand.
CGGAGTCTTGAGACCAAAATGGCGGATAAAATACCAATGAAAGAGTGAAAGCTTTGCCTGGAGACGTAGAACTACAGTACGTTTGAAGATGTTGTAATTCCGGCCCTATAAGACATGCTATAGATTTGTTTGGGGAAAAATCTAAGAACGAGAACCTTTTAAATGTTCTGGAAAAGTTGACCGGATTAGTTTTTGTGTATGGTGACGGACTTCCGAGAAATGAAAGTTGCAGCACCTGTTGTAGTCGTGCAAAACACTTTTCTGAATCTGGGAACGAGGTTGTTTAAGGACTTGTTTGTGGCTTCACACGAAAAACAAGAAAGTCCCTTGAGGCTGTAGAGAGGGAAAAAGCCAGTGAGAGTCCGAAGACAGAAGAACAATGACAATCGAAGAGAGGTAAACAACATGCTATCGAACTAATATTATTAACACCTCCCCAGCCAGAAGGTCACAATTTATCCTTTGAGGCTGGAAGTCCTCAGTGATATAAATAATGCTTTCACAATTTAAAAAATTAGCTTGTTCTGTTTGCATAATTTTCAAATTCATTTTTTTATATTCCATTTAATATCCACACCCCCCCGATGGAAGAGATTTTCTGAGGGGTCCTTGAACGTCATTTCTGAGGGGGTCACTGCGTCGGCGCCTTTGATCTTTTAAATATTTCCGAGGGGTTTGGAAAAAAATTGCCTTTTTTCTGAGGGGAAAGGAAAATTTAGGCAATTTCTGATGGGGGGGCACGTGTCGGCACTTTTGATCTTTGATTCTTAGGGGGTAAATTTTGATTGACCTCTTCCATAGGGGGGGTGTGGATATAAAATGGAATGGCCCTTATACTTCGAACATATGAAATACACTTGCAACTTCAAAGTAACATTAATATAAAATTTATAACACTGTTTATTGCTGATTGCACTTTCGAAGAAAAACAGAAGATTATTTTTTTCTAACAACTGAACGTTAATTTTCATTATCTTTTTCCATAGGACAGGTTGTATTCCTGGTCCAAAGACAATCTGAAGGACAAAGAGGTTATGATGTACTTGGTGTTGGAAAGGTGTCAGATTCTATCACATCCCATTCACCAGATCTTATTCCTGTTTTTGTTGCTTAAATGTTGAACCTAATAAAGCAGCTGAATTATTCTCTGTTGGTCAAGTTAGTCTTGTGGCCAAGAACACTAGTTTCAGTCTATGGGAAGAGAATCACTGAAGCACCACCACCTGTAGAGCCCCATCCCCTGTCTCTGCTATTCCTACTAGTTCAAAAGAAAACTGGCGAATGAACTATGTACTTCAGGTCTTGTAGCTGAGACTGCTTCTGATGCAGTTGAATGACACAGAGACAGAAGGTGATGGGGAAAAAAGTCTAAGGAACTGGAAACTTCTCATGTTTTATTTTAGGGCACAGCCTAGGGGCATGAAATATGCCTTTGAGGCTATGCATTTTATAACATTTGTCATAGGTCCTTTACAGTGAACACATGGCACATCATATTCTTCATGGTCAGTTTGTGAACCCCAAAGGTGGGGAGGGTAACGATTTGTGTGGTGCCAATGACCTTTAAATGGAACATGGTCAAGAATGATAAGGGTGTTCTGAAAGCAATATCTGGGAACAAAACTCTCAAAGCAGTTCAAAGATCCACTTCTTCTAGTTAACTGCTAAACAGGGAAAGCAACATTTCCCCAAGTCAGCAAGCCATACTTATGCATGTACATCTGATGATATCAAAGAAATGATTGAACTTATCAGCAGTCAAAAGCCTTTCGAACATCAGCCAGGAAAGAGTCTTCAAAGCTTCCCTTCCATTTCTAAGAGCCCTTTAGATCAGCTGGACATATTTGCTTTGCACTCCTAGTTAACTGAAAACAAGAAATGACTAGAGAGCTAATCCACACAGCTGCGATGACTCTGGATGTGATGATGCTCATGAAAGTGATGGGGAGGAAGACGAAGAGATCATTTCTCTAGATAAAGGATTTGTTTAATCTCGGAAAACATAAACATTAATATACATTCCCTAGGGCATCAGCTTTCTTCACTATGTTACATCAATATTGGTATTACTTTAAATTTGTCAACTGAATAAAATTTATATTTTCATTCCCACAAAATGAGGAATTTCACTTGCATAGTGGATCACATATTGCTGATACAGTGTACATGAGTACTTTCCACTCGAACTTACAGTGTAATAGGCACTTCACACCAATGAGGCAATTTTTGTGGTGGAGGGGGTGGGGGTGCAATTAAGCCCTACTAAACATTCAAAAGGTCCCAGTAACAACATGGAATCCCAAATGACTCAAACTACAGTTATTTACTTATTAATTACCCCTGCTCCGTAAAATTCTCACTGAAATATTACTGTTATTTTTGTTTCCCCTGATGGTTCACATTATGGAGATTCTACTGCACATGTCTTCTTGGGAAGGTGTTTCTGAATAATACTGAAAAAATCTGCAGCCATATCTTTACTGTACACTTGTAAGATGGATTCCTTCTTTTGTACAGAGATAAGGTCTGGCAAGTGTTCAAGGACCAAAGAAATCATTTCAATCGGAAACCCACTGGACAGGGCCACATTGCGCACAGTGCTTCTCCCAATATCTTTTTGGAGTTGAAATCTATATTTCTCCATGTCTTGTTTGATTTTAAGTTTGGCCTCAGAAGTAAATAATTTGGAGTTACCCTCATTCTGTTCAGTGAGGGTCATCTCAGACTCATCTTGAACACTGAGTGCCTCAACCTGTTCAGCAGCATGCACAAGCATACAGTTTTCACACTGACAGTGTAGCCTGTGAAAGTCACAGCATGTGTGATCTTGAGGTTGATTGTCTGGAACCTTGTGGTCAAAATGATTTAAAATAATTTTTCGTTGAAATTCCTTGGACTGGACATAGGACCGCATGGCTTCTGGTATGTTTTTTAAAGGCTTTTGGAATGTCATAATAATAAGTGTCAGCCCTAGCTGCAAGGCCATTTCTGCCAGCCCTCCCAACCTCATGTATCTTACCCCAGTGTGAACAATTCTGTGAATGTCATTGCGGTCAATCCCAATTGCAAATGCCACAGTCACAACACACGGTGGCTTGATTTCCCATTTACTAGTTCATCTACTCTTCTCCTTCTCTCATGCTTGGAATATTGGGCATGATACATGGTAAAAAGTCTGTTCTTTGCTGAAGGCTCTGCTGAAGGGTGGTATTGGTCTTTGCCCATTTCATTGGAAAATACAGGAAACAGCCTGAAATTGTTTCTAGATTTCCATAAATAAGAGTGAGGGGCGTTTCCAGCCTCTTTGATTTGAGTTCTGCAACAATTGGCTGCAAAATTCTATCCAATTTGTCATAGCCCCTATCAGGACGCACATGGGAGGCGTAAGTCCTGTTTGGACTACACTCAACTTTTACTGGGGTGGACAGTCCTTAGGCAGTTACTATGCCACTTTTTGTAGCTGCTGTTGCTGTGCCTGTAAGTGCCAGTAGTGACACTCAGATGGGAACAAATTTGTTAACAGGCTTATTCTTCCATATGCTGGACAAAATGTGACCCTTAACAAAAAACAGAAAAGAAGGTATAAATATAAATTTGTGTCCCACGTGATGTTTAATTTGTAATTATGTAATGACTGAAGTACACCATCCCATAAAATGGTTCATTTCCCATCCATCTTTCTCTTTTCATGGGTTGCTCTTTATTTAATCTCTGAAAACATGAGTTGCATGGATGAGAACCTCTCTCTGGCTATTTACGCTTTCTGATTGCTTTCATTTCACAAGCCAGTTATTAACCGGTTTGAATGATAAAAAATGTAGACAGACAGACAGACAGACAGACAGACAGACAGACAGACAGACAGACTTTATTTATGCACAATAAAAGTAAAAGCTGTACAGTCTGTGGGGTCATATGAAAGATTTTAAAAATACAATAAATGCCTGACTAAAAAAACTATCGTAAGTTATTAGCCAGTGAGGTACACTGCAGCAAGTTTGTGGTAACAGTCCTTGGATATAAATTACAATGGTTTGATATTTTCTAGCTAGCAGGGAACCAATTAGATATATTCAAGGATGTCTATTTATCAAACAACATGACTTTTTAACGGTTTTGATTGAAAATAATAACGCATTCAGTAGGAAATTGGTCTATTCTGATCAGATAGTTTTAATATAAGTAATTAAAACTATTAGCATTTGCAGTGAACATAATCTTTTAAAAATGTACATTGTAGACCTGCACACTCAGTTCATTCAAGTTTGAAAACAAAGCAACACGACTAGAAGAAAAGATATATTATATAAATACCATTCAAGAACCAAATGAGCCTCGTCCACAACAATGGCTTGCACCCTGTCGCTTTAAGCATTTTGGCAACATTCTTGTTGTCCACGAATCGAATACCTCAGGGTGCCCAAACATCAAACAACATTTCTTGATATCTTCCGGGATGGTAACTTTTCCTTCCCCTTCTTCTTCTTCCACACTTTGTAAGACACACACATTCAACACTCCTTCCAGTTTTTGCACCTGGTCTCTCATAAACGCACTCAAAGGCGAAACTACGATAACAACAGAATCTTGCCCCATAGCTGCTTCAAATGTAATCGAACATCGAAGGTAAAATCGGATAAGCGATTTTCCGAAAACTGTCGGCAATGCCACCAGCACACCTTTTTTCTACACATATAGCTCTTTGACAAGGCATCGTACTGCTCTTTCATTAACACTTTTATCCCTAATTTTTCCATGGAAAACTCAATTGCCTCGTAGAATAGTGACCGCATTTGGTAAAACCGGATGTGCGAATCCCTGACGCCTGCGCAGTTTGACCGATCACAGGATTCTTGTTTTCCGGTAAACGCTTTATCCCAGAGTCCCTCGTTCCCGACCGCTGGTCTAGGGTAACGCGGACTCTGGGAACGAGATTGAAAAAACCCCAAACTTAACAACCCTTCGCCGTTCATATCTTAAATACTGTAAATTAAAAGACAAAAACATAGGGAGGTAACATTCAGAAGACTTATATGCGCATGCGTCTTATATAAGACAGTACCGCTCTTGAGTACCCGTACCACAAGCTTTACAGCACTTTCTTCGTATGTTAAGCCAACTTGCTTTGAGGAAAAACCGTGCCCATTTTAAAAACCGGCGGTCGCCGTGAAAGCGAGGTCATTGGCTTCATGGAAGCGAGTTCCCGGCCCGAGTTCCCAGTTCCCGGCCGAGGTTATGCCCCTGCAAAAATCTTTGGGGGGGCTAAATTGGTGTCCATCCACTACAGAGAAAATCTCGATTTCACTCCGGCCGGGATTAGGGTTGCGTTCTCCTATCGTCGAACGCAATTATTATTATTATTATTATTATTATTATTATTATTATTGTTACACAGAGTGAGCGAGATCTGTTAGCATTACCTGTTCGGATGGGGGGACTGGGGTTTACAAACCCTCGCCAGACTGCAGCCTCGGAGTATGCAGCGTCAGTCAAGATAACTGCTCCGCTTGTTGAGCAAATAGTGTCTAAAGCACACCAACCTCCGGACGATGATGCAATAAGAACATTATACAGCAAAGTGCTCTTAAAGAGAAGGATGAAAGACTACGTTGGGAGTTAGAGGATGTAAAGAAATCTCTACCTCAGAGGACCAAGAGAGCGGTTGATCTTGCTACAGAGAAAGGCACATCTAGTTGGCTGACTGTTATTCCCATAAAGGACATGGATTTTAATCTGAATAAAAGGAAATTCAGAGACGGTATCAAGCTCAGATATGATTGGGAAATCCCTGGCACTCCATCTGTTTGTGTCTGCGGTGACGCGTCACTGTGGACCACGCTATGGTTTGCAGACATGACGGCTTGATCATCCAGCGCCACAACGAGCTTCGTGAATTCGAAGCGGAGATGTTGAAAATGGTTTGCAACGATGTTTAGATGGAACCTGTTTTACAGGAAATAACCGGAGAAGTGCTGACTAGAGGCACCAACAAAGCCCCAGATGCGCGACTGAACATACACGCCCACGGTTTTTGGGAGAGGCAAGAATCTGCATTCTTTGACGTCCTGGTGTGCCACCCAAATGCAGATTCTTATAAAGACCTCAGCCCTAAGCAAATATATCGCCAGCACGAAAACGAGAAGAAAAGTATGTATGCTAACAGAGTGATGGAAGTCCAGCAAGCCACCGTTACGCTTGTAGTATTCACTACTACAGGAGGAATGGCGGAAGAGTGCAGAAGATACCATAGCAGACTCACAGAACTCCTTGCTGACAAGAAAGGGTAAGAGTACGCCACAACCATATCGTGGATCCGGGCAAAGGCCTCCTTCGCAATCTTGAGATCAGCCCTTCTATGCCTTGGAGGATCACAGGCAATAAGGAGAACTTACACGAATTTACAGGACACGGACGTCGCAGTGAAAAGAGGATTGGCACAGATCGACTAAATGTTGCTTTTTCTTTTTTTTTTTCTTTTTTTTTTGATATATACACATACCTGTTTTTTTTTTCAGGACACAGACTTTGAATGAACTTTGCAGAGGTTAATTGAATTAGAGTGCTTCTTTTCCTGATAGTTTTTATGTGATTTATTATCTTACGAAATCTGGAATTTTAAATAGAGAGTGGAGTGTGCCTTTAGTCGTATCTATAACAACATGCTCGACTGTGATTGGTTCTCCGCGCGCCTATTTAATACGTAATCATAACTATAACAAAATTCTCGAATCTGATTGGCTATCACCAGTCATGATTTGAGCATTAATAGGACAGTAGGACAGTGTAATTGGACAGTGAACGCGTCTTGCCTAAGTAATTAGACAGTACGCGTCAGAGTGCGCGGTCTATTGGATCAGTTACACTTGAATAAGCTTTTTTTAACGTATTTCGCAAACAAAACTGTTGTCTATTCCTTCTCTTCTTTTTCTTTCTCGAATTTTGTTGTAGATATGATTAATTAACTCGTGATTAAACAAATCGGACTCCCACTACGCGGTCGTTCCATTTTGTTAATCACTCGTATGATTACAGACCAAATTGGACTCCACTCAGTCCTATTACCATTACTTATTATTATTATTATTATTATTATTATTATTATTATTATTATTATTATTATTATTATTATTGTTATTGTTGTTGTTGTTCTTTATTTATCTATTTTTTGTTCAGGTGATTGAACATTTGAAGTTAGGATTACTACAGCAGATACGATGGAAACCATGATAGATTGTCATCAACGCCGGCCAAGCGCTCTCGCCTGGATATGAATACTTGGGTGTTTGTGTCTGTACATATCTTCTCTCCTCTTTTATTGCATCCTGTTTCATAAAATTTGACCATATTTATTATCTAGGGAGTTTCGGTTTTCTGTGGGGGGAAGGGGGAGGAAGGGGTGGAGAGGGGTTAGAAACCGCAGAGATCGAGAAAGTTATTGTCAAGGGAAGTGCAGGAAGCACGGACCCGCCCTCTCGTCGCCCTCCGACACTGTGGTCGTTTCGCTTGAAACTCTCTCTCTCTTTCTCTCGTCTCTGGTAGCTTTTTGTAGCTTTCACCGAAACTTCAACCCTGCTGGTAATAGTTGTAGAGGTGGCGAATAGTCTTACCAAAAATAAGGATCTCGCAAAATTTTAGCTGAATTGCGTCTGGCAATCTCGTTTTTGGGCGATTCTTTACGTCTCAGAGTCTCGAATCTTCCGCAAAACAGTCTCGGAATCTCGATTTTGTTTTCGACCTATTGTAGCCTTCTCAGGATCTTAATGTTTTTGCTAAGCGGCCTAGAGTCTTGACTTTTTAGAAGGCCAAAAAATGAATCTCGAAGTTTTGGTATCTTCCGTAACATGTTTAGTTGCCAGACTGAGTTTCGGGTTCGAATTTCGAATTTTCATGTCCTAAAGAGTGGCTCGCAATTTCAGAATTGATAGGGTTTCGGGCTCGCACAAGAAAACGATCGCCTCGCCGTCTCGCAAAGTCTTGAATTTACCATTCGCCACCCCCGGTTGTAAAACCGCCGTCAAGCGCATAAAAGCGCGTGTGATCAAGTCACGATTGGTCTTGGTTTTACTTCTAATTGGTTGAGAGAGTTTTCTTAACCAATCTTGAAACGTAAAACAAGCCTTATCTCCGCATTATCCAACTTGATAACTTGTTACCTCGTTATAACTGAGCAAAACATTTGCACTACATATCTGATGTTTCAGTCCCACCTTTTAATAAACTCGAATATATACATGTAGTTATTCGCATATAAAAACCTATATATTATATAAACTGCACTTCTGCTTCGAATACGTCAACTGTCAATTGTGCTGCCATATTAATGACACATATAGCAGTTAGCTAGTTATACTTGTGTGCTACTATACTTATTCTAAAGGGCAAAGGTTTTTTAATGAAGTTGACCCATAATTGAAGTTAAATACCGACGGAGGAAAGGAGCAAAGAATCAGATTGTGTAATTAAGTTGCATAATAAAACTTTGACGTCTAGTACAGAATATTATTCTGTAAAAACGGTGCGATGAGCTTTAAACTATATTACATTATAGCACAACGCTAAATTTAGGCGTACTCTGATTGGTCGAAATCGATTACGTGACGCGATAGTGTCTCTCCTTACCGGGCGCCAATCAGCGCACAGTGCCCGTTTTTGGCAATTTTCGCTAAAAATTTAGCGTTGTACAATAAAAACAATAGAGTCCTTCTGTCTCAGGCCCTATGTGTGATGGGTTCCCTCGGAAATTTGATGTTCAAACTTCATATAAGCCCTCAAATTACACTCTCGGGCAAATATTTGTTGTGATCATCAAATTTCCTCGGGCAACCTATCACTCGATAATGCATTGGAGAGAAGAACTCTATTGTTTAAATGGTGTCTGTACAGTAGTTCCTAACTCAGTGAGTTTTCTCGAACCTCTCGCTAACCAAAACCGAAACGCATCTCTTTTGCGTATTGCCGGACAGAACTAATGCTTTGCTTGGACAAATGTCATGTTAATAGCGTTGATTGATTTAACATAAAACAGGTTTTTGCAAAGGTAGGTTTTCTTCTATAAATTGTTTCACAGTTCCGAAGATGTCATGAAGTTTCCTCTTTTTAAGCTGAAAACCACAGGAACAGTAAGAAGGCCACCATCAGCGAAATGCCTTGGAAAGTTGATCGCAGGCTCTCAGCGGCACCTACAGTACCAAAAGAAAAAAAGAAAAAAAGAAACCAAATACTTCGTTTTACGTTAAGAAACACAGCATGAACATACAGATTGGTTTTGAGAAAATCACTTGTATGTCTTCCTTTTGTCAAGTCGCTAAGTCAGAATGGGAGCCTGAACTATATTTGTGGGTAAATTCGAGCGAATTCCGAAACGTGTCGAGCGGTGATAGTGGCTAAATCGGGCCAAATGACTCCTTCCTTGTCAATGTATTATACATGTACTAATACACAGTAAAGTAAATGGACCTAAAATTGCTCAAAATGCTTTGTAAGGATAGCAAACAACACCATGTAATGTTTCATGAACTTTATTTAGTTAGTTCGTTGTTATGTATCGCTCAAAATGTTCGCTTCGAAATCCCATACAAAGTCTTATATTTTGAAACGCCATTTTTAATAATATTCAAATATTATGCTTGGGTGTCCTGTGGGAATAGCAAACTCTCCGTACGAATAATCGATGTTTTCTCAAGCGCTGTACATCCTAACTCCGCCGCTTGTGTTTGTAAGTGGGCTTCAAACTGTGTCTTGTCAGCAAACATGAAAGTTTACCCGGAAAGTCTTGTGAAAAGTCTTGTGAAAGGCTTTGTGGTCCTCGGCAGAAAATTATCAAGAGTCCGTACGAATTCTTTAAGAGTCCGTACGAATAATCGATGTTTTCTCGACCGCTTTACATCCCAGGTACGCCGCTTCTGTTTATAAGTGGACTTGAAACTGTGCATTGTCGACAAACTCAAAAACTTTCTAAAAAACTCGAAGAAAATAACAAATTTGCTCTTGCAACCACGATCAATATTCACCTGCTCGTTTACACGCTAAATTCACCGTTTGGGGCCTGGCCGTAATGAAAGCGAGGCCAAAGTCCATACCAGTTTCCGGCCGAGCGCAAGCCCTTGCAAAAATCTTCGGGGGGGGGGGGGGGGCTAACTTGGCGTCCATTTTTCTGCCTGCAAGATTTGGGCTGCGTTCTCCTTCGTCGAGCGCAATAAATTGTTAATTCTCCAAACTGATTGACAGATATTTCTTGTAATTTCATTGCTAAATTTGGCCCAGAAGCCGCTCGAAGAAAGGATACCTTTATCCAGTGAATGGATCCCGTAGGAAAACATGAAAGACTCACACTGGATAACGTTGCCCACTCTTTGAACAACCGAGGTCTCGAGGCATATTAACTCAGTAATCACGGCATTTCCCTGAGGCGACGTCTTTCCTAAATCAGTGAACACCTTTCTCCGCGTTTATTCACGTCACCATCTCAAAACATTATAAACCAATAGCGATTTTGAGACGGCAATTCTGCATTATATTGACGGCTAGTTGGAAGAAAATATGCTCCGTATTGGGCGCCGTCGCTTCGCGACCCCGCCCAATACGGAGAATACATTTGCTTCCAACGCCGTCAATATAATGCAGAATTGCCGTCTCAAAATCGCTATTAGTTGTGTGTCACGATTCAATCGTTTTTCAGGCAAAACAAACGCAAAACTGAGAGGTAAATTCTCACCGCTTGTCAAGTTTTGAGCACGAATGTTTGTACGCACTATCAGATCTTTGTTTTGCGGAAAAATTATCAAAATATGGACTTTCCTCACCGTAAATCGGTGCTTCACACAAATAACTTCAAAGCAGCATCTTTATGTAGTTTTGTTAGGTTCCAGAATACGACAAAACAGATAAAATAACGCAAACTCGACGACCTTTTCGTTCAAAGCTTTTTCAAAAACATGATTACGTGATAAGCGCGCGTACAACAACACCTCGATAAAAACAAATGAAAACACGTTTTACGGTGTGATTCTCGTCTTACCTTGCCTTTTCGATAACATGGACTCTAAAGTTGAATATCGCTTTCCTTTATCTTTCAAACGTCAAAGTAATTTACATTTCTGGCCGCTTTTTGACGAGGAACTTTGAATTTCTGTTTTGAATGGAAGGAGCCCAACAGAAACGGCGCGAAATTTTCAACCAATCACTGGCTCGCTTTTGAGACGTCAATACGTAGTTATATTGACGTCTCAAAAACAATCGAAAGTAACTGAAAATCGTGATACTCTGGTGAGAGCGGAAATTGCCTTCCCTGGAATAAAATGCTTTGAAGAGACCACCAGCCATTTACTGCCAGTACCATAGAGTGTTTGTTCGTTGTGTATTATAAGAGAAAACGCGTTCATTTACTTACTGCATTCCCCCATGTAAGCGACCGTGATGTCCATCTTTGCATTGCAAGCATTAGTTTTCATCTTACACTCATTGCTGTGTGTTTTGCCGTCTGTTCCACACACTGGTCTATACTCCTCAGTACATATGATGTCGCATTTGCATTCTGCAGTTTTCTGGTCCACGCTGGGATGACAGATTCCATAGAATGGGCAAGTCGTATTGGCGCAAATGCCTACAGTCCCGAAAGAGACGTTTTAGGAATTTTGTGATTCAAAGCAGTTTTCTAACATAAAGCCAACCCAAAGAATAGTAATCGCATCTAACATTCATCAGATCCAGTTACAAACAATCACGGTTGCAAATATGTAATGTAGTGAGCCAATCAGAACACGAGGAAAAACCACGTAACTGGAGCCAAGTGCACGAAAATACGCAAGCACTGTCAAGCGCGGGAAAACATGCAAGCAGTGTTAAGCCCGGGAAAACATGCAAGCAGTGTCAAGCGCGGGAAAACACGCAAGCAGTGTCAAGCGCGGGAAAACATGCAAGGTGTGTCAAGCGCGGGAAAAACATGCAAGCAGTGTCAAGCGCGGGAAAACACGCAAGCAGTGTCAAGCACGGGAAAACATGTAAGGAGTGTCAAGTGCGGGAAAACATACAAGCAGTGTCAAGCGTGGGAAAACACACAAGCAGTGTCAAGCGTGGGAAAACACACAAGCAGTGTCAAGTGCGGGAAAACATGCAAGGAGTGTCAAATGCGGGAAAACATGCAAGGAGTGTCAAGCGCGGGAAAACATGCAAGCAGTGTCAAGCGCGGGAAAACATGCAAGGAGTGTCAAATGCGGGAAAACATGCAAGGAGTGTCAAGCGCGGGAAAACATGCAAGGAGTGTCAAGTGTGGAAAAACATGCAAGGAGTGTCAAGTGTGGGAAAACATGCAGGGAGTGTCAAGTATGGGAAAACATGCAAGCAGTGTCAAGTGCGGGAAAACATACAAGCAGTGTCAAGTGCGGGAAAACACACAAGCAGTGTCAAGCGTGGGAAAACACACAAGCAGTGTCAAGCGCGGGAAAACATGCAAGCAGTGTCAAGCGTGGGAAAACACACAAGCAGTGTCAAGCACGGGAAAACATGCAAGGAGTGTCAAGCGCGGGAAAACATGTAAGGAGTGTCAAGCGTGGGAAAACACGCAAGCAGTGTCAAGTGCGGGAAAACATGCAAGGAGTGTCAAATGCGGAAAAACATGCAAGGAGTGTCAAGCGCGGGAAAACATGTAAGGAGTGTCAAGCGTGGGAAAACACACAAGCAGTGTCAAGTGCGGGAAAACATGCAAGGAGTGTCAAATGCGGAAAAACATGCAAGGAGTGTCAAGCGCGGGAAAACATGCAAGCAGTATCAAGCGCGGGAAAACATGCAAGGAGTGTCAAGTGCGGCAAAACATGCAAGGAGTGTCAAGCGCGGGAAAACATGCAAGGAGTGTCAAGTGTGGGAAAACATGCAGGGAGTGTCAAGTGCGGGAAAACATGCAAGGAGTGTCAAGTGCGGGAAAACATGCAAGGAGTGTCAAGTGCGGGAAAACATGCAAGGAGTGTCACGTGTGGGAAAACATGCAAGCAGTGTCACGTGCGGGAAAACACGCAAGGAGTGTCAAGTGCGGGAAAACATGCAAGGAGTGTCAAGTGCAGGAAAACATGCAAGGAGTGTCAAGTGCAGGAAAACACGCAAGCAGTGTCAAGTGCGGGAAAACACGCAAGCAGTGTCAAGTGTGGGAAAACATGCAAGGAGTGTCACGTGTGGGAAAACATGCAAGCAGTGTCAAGTGCGGGAAAACACGCAAGCAGTGTCAAGTGCGGGAAAACACGCAAGCAGTGTCAAGTGTAGGAAAACATGCAAGCAGTGTCAAGTGTGGAAAAACATGCAAGGAGTGTCTTGAAAGTGCAGGAAAACACGCAAGGAGTGTCAAGTGCGGGAAAACATGCAAGCAGTGTCAAGTGTGGGAAAACATGCAAGGAGTGTCAAGTGCGGGAAAACATGCAAGCAGTGTCAAGTGTGGGAAAACACGCAAGCAGTGTCAAGTGCGGGAAAACACGCAAGCAGTGTCAAGCGTGGGAAAACCCGCGAGGAGTGTTGAGCACGAGAAGACATAGCCTCCTATGGGCACAATCTTTGATCATTATGCCAAGTAGCAGGTGCTTTTACTCTGCTGCAGGTAGTTTCGAGGCAGCAGCACACTAGCTCTAATTAGTTAAAGCATGTACGACAAGGGTGTTTTAATGATTAACAGAACTTTGAAAAAGGTTTAACAATGCAAAGAACAGGCTATTGTCAAAAGACAACTACAAAACACTCTAAAGCTAAAATAAGATGAAACTTTTACCTCCACACTGACAAGTCTGGCATCCATAGCTGTCATGCATATAATAGCTACCACTGGGGCATGCCACGCACTTGCGCATTGGGCAATCATCTTTAAACAATAATTAAGGAAATAAAAATGCACACGAATTGCAACCTTGAAGAAACGTTGACTGCTTCTAGCACATACAATATCAGGTCAAGAATACATGTACATAAATTTCTTTAAAACTTTATAGGTCGAATAATTTTCCATCAACAACAGAAATGTCTTTCGCAAAATGTTACAAACCATCAACACCAGTGGATTTGATCGATAGCTTTCAAATGAATGGTTACACTTTACTAAGAATTTCATACCCGGACTCAAGCTTACAAGAGAACAACAATAACTGGGATTTGACCCTGCAGTGATCGTAATCTCTCCACCACAGACTTTCTTCTCCAGCCATAACCAAGTCACATGTCACAGAAAAAGTATTTAAAATCTATTACAAAATGGCAGATTCATATTCAAAGTACTTACATCTAAGGTGAGCTCTGAATCCTTCATAGTAAGTGAGAGGATTTGTTTTTTCTAACACACTTGCTCTGAAACAGATTTTCAGAAGGCAGATTTAAATAAATTGGTTTTCCCAGGGAGTGATAACCGCTAAGTTCAGTAAAATTAAACACATTTATTTTGTTGGTGATCCAGCTGGAATTCCAATCCATGACCTGCTGCTGAGCTGCAGACTACAGAATAATAAAACTAAATATTAAAAATCAAGTGGGAGGGGCAGGTTACATAAATAATCCAAAACACTGTTTTAGAGCACTGCATAAAATGAAAGGGCATGACATTTTATCTATTATAATGTTCACCTGAATGTAATATTCCCAGTGAAATGACCATCTTTAGGTGCCTTCCACAATAACTTCACACTGGTCCAGTTCCCGTCAGATGTAGAGTTTTGCACAATCTGTTGACACATCAAAAAAACAAACACATTAGTAGTCTATATTAAATAAAGACATCACTTCTGATGAAGAGGTGGGGGGGAGGGGATAATCAATTTTTCCTTTGCCCACAAGGAGAACTGTTAACCCAAGGCAATAAAGCAGGCTAAATGCTAGTAGTATATGAAAATACGATTTTCACAATAAATTTCAGTCTGGAATAGAAAATAGAAATGTTTGGAAGGTTTCTGTCACTGACTTTAAAAATAGAAGAAAGGGCTATATAATTAAAAGCTATTTGCTTATTAGTGAGTCTGAAACAAAGAAGGCTAAAACTGTTGGGTCCAAATATAAACATAAAACTTTTTATAGGCTAAACATTAATTTATAACCACCTTTCTCCTTATCACCACAAGTTTAAAGGAAGCTTACGACATCACTGATCCAGCCCTAGAAAATTGCCGCAGGATTTGTGACACGTAAACCTAAATGGTTAGAGAGTCCAACCAGTATGCCAATCAGGGTCTCAGATCGTGGAAATGTCCATCATTTGGATACGGATATGTTTGTATTTCTTAGGTATTAAGAGTATCCTTCCTATACCTCAGTAGTGGTAAATACATGTATATTCTTAAGCTCCAACTTGGATGCTCTACAACTCATCCTCACAGTATCATGGGATACTGCCCAAAACAACAGATTCATACTCCAGCCAGTAGGGTAAGGATCTAATATTTGTTGGATGCATGTGATGCTAAGCACAGAAAGATTAGCCCTATGATGCTCCTTAAGAAAAAAACAACAACAACCTTCTGCCCACTTTCTTGGTGATAAGCTATTGGTATTGAACATGACCCTGCCCATTAAAGTGAGATGTGCATATAAATGATTGTCAAAATGACTACTGCAGGGACTGATCAAACAACGTAAAAAGACGCGTGTTACGATAACACAACACCACAGTCAACAAGACCCGGCATGATAAGCGCTCATGACTAGAAGGCAGATACGGACAACGTTGTTTCGCTCTTATTGGAGCTCGTCAGCATATCGTAGCCACCAACACAATGAGAGTCTCATAAATGCTGTAACTAGATCCATTCCACTAATTGTACGTAGCAGATGGTATTGGCCATCCCTCGTTCGTTTCACCACAGCATTCGGCACGTTTAAGTTGAGATCATATTTTTAGGCCACAAACGCGCAGTACGTGTTTGTGACCGGAAACCATTTGATTTCTAGCTCTTTCTGGAATGGATCTAGTTACAGCACTTACGAGATAGGTGATTTCTCACTAACTGTCATTGTGTTGGTGGCTACTATACACTGACGAGCTCTTATAAGAGCGAAACAACGTTGTCCGTATCTGCCTTCTAGTCGTGAGCGCTTATCATGCCGGGTCTTGTTTACTGTGGTGTTGTGTTATCGTAACACACGTCTTTTCATGTTGTTTGATCAGTCCCCGCAGTAGTCATTTTGACAATCATTTATATGTCTATTAATTTTGACTGATCACGATCTTTCTGATCCGACGTTGAGCCAGGTTGATCGTACACGGTTTTTGCAGTGGTTTTATACCTTAACTTTGTATGAGATGTGCAGTCAAACCTAAATTAAGTGGCCACCCTTAATTTAGTGGCTAGTTAATAATCAACACTTTTGGCAAAACAGGCACTTGTCAGAGTTTTGACTACAGTTATACTGACCGAATGACTGATTGATTGCCTTATAATAATAATAATAATAATAATAATAATAATACTTTATTTATATAGCGCTATTTCTATCACTATCCAATAGCACTTAACATTAGTTGTTGAAAATTACACATCTATATAAAAACGTTACAATATGTATATAATCCGTCATCATCCGTCCATCATTCTGTCCAATATGGACAGAATGATGGACTGAAGGACGAACAGACTGACATGACTGACTGACTGACTGACTGACTGACTGACTGAATGAATGATTGATTGATTGATTGAACGAATGAACGAACGAATGAACGAACGAACGAGCGAGCGAACGAACAAACGAATGAACGAACGAATGAACGGACGGACAGATGGAAGGATGGATGAACAAAAATGATGACTCAACTGACTCACTGACATCTCTGACCAGCTGACTGGCCTACCAACCAGCTGATCTATCAGCTGATTGGACGGACGAATGATGTGATTTCACTTACATAAAGAGTGCTGCAATTAACTTCCTCCACTCCTGGGGGCAAATCTCCTGCAACAAACCGGCCATTGGGATACCTTGTCACAGAATTTTCAGCATAAACAATAAATCCCAGGAAGTTTCTCATTGTGCTATTGGTCATGGAGCCATTAAGATAAACTGCAACATAAACACATATAGATGTATCAACTTCGAAAACAGCAACCTTTTCCGAAACATAGGCACGCAATGCGCGCAGAGCCAATGACGTTTTTTTTTTCACAATATGGTGAAATTTATCCTGACAACCTATGGGACTTTACACCTCCGGTAAGTCCCACCCTAACCCCTCAGCCCCCCCCCCCCCCACCACCACCAAAAAGATCTTGTGGTTATCCACTATAAAACCTGGTAATGATTCAGCAGCGTGACTACGCGGAGTAAAAAAAAAACCGAAGGAAGCTCTTTGTTTCACGGTTCTTCAAAGAACACAGACAAAAACGAGTAAACTTAAACTTAAACTCACCGTCGAAAAATATTGCATACATAATTTAGGCAAAGATCAGTGGAAAGTTAACAATTTTACTTCAGAAATAAATGCAAGTTGCAGTTGAACCTTTTTAATTTCTTACTTCTACCAGCGAATATCCAATACTTTTCAGTGTTCATAAACGGTCAACTTTCTAAAGGGTGCCGTTTTGACGCTCTGCGTGATTTGCGTGACACGCGACTCACTTTACTTTGTTTAATTTGTAAGGTTTCAGACGTTTCAGGCAACCACTTACGTTCTTAGTACATTGTATGGTCAAAACAGGAGTCTGCCATCAAACGGCGTTTCTTGTATCCATAATATTTTCGTTCGAAATTGGTTTGAACTAGCGTTTATAAACACGACTGAAATAGTTTTGCAACTATATTTATTTCCCCTGTTATTTGAAGTTGCTTGCTTTGTAATCAAGTCGGCTATAATAATTTTCGTCTTTTTCCTTCACAAATCGACCAAAGTATGTTTACATTCACGTGTTTATTTTGAGTCTCAACCTACAGCCGAATAAACTTCATTTGCTTTGCCTTCGAACAGTACGAAAATGTTCAAATTCAGCTCGCTTTCCAGTAGATCCAACAGGTCTCTGTTAGAATGCTTTGTCAGATATCTGTTGTTGTTAATCTTTCGGTACTGTTTCGGTCGGTTCGAGATGTTTTATGTGTTGCGTTACATTCCTTATAAGGCTGAAATTACAGCTGTCAACTATGCAAATTTCTCAACATACGCTTTACACTTTGAGCTATGAATAACCCCGAAAAAACGTTTAGTATCTTGTTAAGATTTTACTACATCCATCCTCTAATTCCTTGATCACCACTGTGACTTGGATTTAAATACTAGTTTCATTCACGTTTTTCAGTTTTAAGAATAGCTAGCAACAAGCCACGCAATTTCCGATTTAGTTTTAAATGGGTTCATGTTTTATAACACGCACTCAAAAATGACACTGCAAATTTTAGATTCGCTGTTACCGAGAGATAATCCCGAAAAATTTTATGCTGTTTTACTCTACTCTTTTCACTATCGTTATAAACTTGGGCTTTAAATATTGTTTCTTTCACTGTTAATTAGGGATCGGTGTAACGTTAATTTCCACGTTCTGTTCACACAACATCTCATATTGGCAAGTCCGTCTTGTATTTGCTGCTGTGGAAAAATGTACTTCAGCTAAGTAAACACAGGACTACAACGCGAATAAAATCCTGCCAGACCTCACGTACACAAAACAGGCATTCGAAGTAGATCCACACTTGCGAATGCAAAACACTTCAAAGCCCGGGGGTCTTACTCCCATAACATTAGCTGTATGGGTTTGTGCCGCTAATAAGGTAAGACTTTCAGTGTCCCGGTGCACACCCCCACCCATCGTCTCACAGAATATCCCCCCAGCCTCACAAATCGTAAGACAAACATCGCATGTACGTACAACGTCTATCGTTGATTTTTAGGCTCTGACAGTAGCCATATGACGTCACTAACGTGACGTCATTGGCTAAAAATTGTGCTTTGCTAAAATGCAGGTCACCATGGGATTTCGTGCCAAAAACACGGGATACAGCACAGGGTTATCTCTCATATTGGTGACCCTGTGGTGCGGACGGACGGATGTACAGATGGACGGACCATCACGCGACTATTACGTGTCTACCAAGATTTCTTGGCTTGATAGGTTACCAAATTTGCTTAGCAATGGTGCTCTGCTGGTGCGCTATGCGAGTGGGCTTCACTAATATCTTGATTGTATAACGCAAGCTCTCACTAATACTATTGGGGGAACCTCCTTGGAAAGATACTTCCCACACTTAGAGGCAGATCATTCTCTGCTGCAGCTCCCCAGGAAATAAAATTATTGAGCAGTCTGCCTGCCAAGCGTTGAAATATGCAGTCGCTTAGTTTTGGCTTTACTTTTTAGCGGCTCTCTGCTATATAACCAGATGCATACACTAGTTGGAAGGAATTTGTAATATGTACTTAAAATATGTACCCTTCTCAACTGTGGCTCAAGTTCAAATTCATCCAATATTCCTCTTGCACCAGGTTATGTATTCAGCAAGTGCCCCATTTTCATTAATGCACTTGTCATCGGCTTCCCCAAGGGGGGGGCACCCGGGGCTGATATGGGGACTTTGCTACCGGTAATTGTCCATTTCAAAGTTTTTGTATTTTCCCACCAGTGGGGGATTTTTTCTAGCAAAGTCCCCAGTATTTTAGGGGGAAGCCAAACTGAACCAACAAGACTTGAAAATGCATTTTATTTCAGTTCTTGAACAGTTATTCAACACTCAAGACAATACAGGTGGGTGTAAACATTCTGACGAAAAATTCAACGTTTTATTTTTTCGCCCGGAATAGTCAACAAGCTTTTCTAAACCTCTCCCACTACAAGTGTATAGTTATGCATAGGCAAATGATAATAAAGAACATACTATGATCATGGCTCGCTTGCTGCACGTCTTTAAACACAACGCACTTTACTTCATGAAAGATAAGACCTATACTCAGGCACCTCATTTAAGGTATCATGGTACCCCAAAATTGACCATGTTTTCGAAAAATTCACTTCTGTCATTTTCAGATAGATAATATTCAAACCTATCTTTTACAAATAGTTTCAGAAAAAGAGATTGTTTCTACGCAAAGTTATGGACGAAAAACGATTTGTGGCATTAATTTTCTCTAATCATGTGTTGACAGTCATCTGTCAACAACGCTGAAAATAGCATGTGACATAACAGGGCCCCGATGTTTTGACACGCGATCGATTGCGTAGCAGTTCCCGCTTATTTCGAGTGTGTCTACAGTGGCTTCGATCATATCTGTGAAAGAGAGTGAGAGAGAGAAAAGATCGAGCGTTGAGGAATTACTTGCGCTTCCTGACTCCTCACTTGTCAGTGTGATAAGCTTCGACTGCCAGCTCGCTTTTCGTAACACGAATGGCGAAAAACAATCCATCCATTCAAATTCCATAACATTTCTACAAAGCCAGATGTATCAAAGAATCAACTTGGCGCAAAAGACGGCATGTCCAGGAAAGTACGAAATTTGTCTCCAGTAATAAAGAAGTTTATTTTTTCCCAATTGCTCGCATTTCTGAGAGGATGTTCTCTCTTAGATCTTGAGCCGAACACGTGGCGGCTTCTTCGCAGATTTCAGTGTGCTTTCCTTTCGCCTTTCCTTTCGTCTTTCAGGTCCCGGCAGCTCGGGAAGTCTAACCCAGCTCAAATGATGATGCCTTCGGCATTTTACAGCCGACGTGATATTATGACTTTAAAATTTCCGTTTATTGCGTTTGAAGACCCTTTGAACGGCACTCGTACTCAACGAAAGTCGCTTTCCAACATAAAAACACGCAGAATTTGATACCATTCTTGTCGGCATGTTTGTGCTATTGTTGTAAGGCGGTAAGTTGAGCCTCCCCTCTGTCAACCGCAGGTAATTATCCTGACACCTAGGTGTTTTAATCTCGTCAGACCGGAAAAAGTTTCCAAATCATATTTTGGCTTTTTTCTCGAAACTAATTTTTCAAGAAATGGGGCGCACATTTTAAGTTCGCGTTCAGCGAGTTTTCAACCCTTTAAGCTCAAACTTGGCGACAATGTTGCCACATAATTTGACACCAAAACCGTGTCTCCGAATTTTATTTTTTGCTTTCATTCAAAAGTTATGGGCCGTAAAAGAAAGAGGAGAGGTGTTTCTTAGAACTTCAAAGTTAAACTGAGTGCAGAAAATAAACCAGGCCAGATACAAAAATTCGGAGACACGGTTTTTGAGACAAAGGTGTGAAGAATTCGGCGCGATGTTCGTCTTTCTCTCCAGATCATTCTCGACTGGAGCGGAACCGATTTTGTGAACGATGTACTTTTTAAAAACGTAGTCTCTATCTTCGACACAGTTGTCTTTTTTCTTTATCTAAATACGTTTTCGTAATCTTCAATTATTAAGCTTTCAGAAAATATATAGTTTGCTAGGGTCCTTGTGAAACGCCTGACGCTCAAACGGTGAAAACGCAATGTTGTCATTTGGGGTACCCTGATACCTTCAGTTATTTTAACAGTTCTTTTCTTTGTTCTATTGTTCTGTTCAAAAAACAATAACCGATGGATTTTAACACACATCTTGTTAATGTCACCTGTAATCTTGTTTGAATTTGTTCACCAATTGAGTGAAAACACAACTTGCTCCCAATTATCTCTCTCGCTTTGCTAGAAGCAAAGTCCCAATGTTTTCCCCCGAGAGTTGGGGCATCATCAATCTACATCCCCACATTTCCCCCACCATAGTAGCCCATATTTGTTGCAAAGTTCCCAAAAAGTCCCCAGTTTCCCCACATATAGCCTGGGGTCCCCCCTTGGGGAAGCTGATAACATTAAGTGCATAATATAAATGTATTAATACAAATTATAATTTATTAACTTTATTGCTTTTCCTACCTGTGTGAGAACTCTCAGGAGAGTATACAGGTACTGACCCGCCACGTCGGACATATCCACTAACACTTAACTGGTACGGTAAATCATCAGCAAAGGATGCTGGAGACGTTCCTGGAAACCAGCTTGTCATGTTGGCACAGGATGGTGTATTTGCACAGTCCACCCATGCAAAAAGACTGAGCGCAAGGATGACAATCAAGGGTTGCGCTTGTATCTTCGAATCCATTGCTACAAAATGGTAGGAAAAAAACAAGTTTGTACAAGTCATGTAAAATATATTAAATCCTTTACGATATAAAAGACCAACTGGGCAGCCATGTCAACACGAAATTAAGCTGAACTCATGGGCCGATTTATGAGTTAAATTTACAAGTGGAAATGGCCTAGAATGTAAAGGAGCAACTATTAATGTACACAAAGCAGGGTCACTTTTTAGGACTGTGGATGCAGAAGACAAGAAATAATAATTTGTAATTAGCATTGGGTCTCTTGTGTTGTGCTTCATTTGGCTTGTTTGGCTAAGCAGTGGATGTACACAATGAGAAATTGTATGCATGTCAAGTCTTGAGTCTATGTAAGTTTATTTCTTGGGCTTGTTAAGCAGTTTTGGCTCAAAAATTGATGCATAGGATAGTAATGTACCAGTCAAATTGAAGCTTCAACATCCCCCCCCGGGCAATCCCCCGGGCATTTGAACTTTTGAAGATTGGCTTGTTCAAATTTCCTCCCCTCGGGGCAAAAAAGCCTTTCAAATGATCCACCAGTTAGTACTGAAATGCCTCTCCTCAAAGACAAATTTTGTCTTTAATCAAACACTTTCCACGCTTTTCAGAGAGAGATCTGCCGTTATGACATCTTAAAACTTCTTTTAAAGACAATTTTGAAAGAGCTATTCGCAAACAAAGACGAAATTCTCTCTTGTAAATCCCTCAAACCCTGCAAAAACCGAAAAAACTCACGACCGTATTACACTAGAACAGGAGATAAATCCAGTTCAAATTCCCCACCCTTCCAAGGCAACATTCAAATTCCCCCTACCTGGGCACGATTGACAGTCAAATGACCCGGGTATGCCCCGGGGGGGGATGCTGAAGCTCCAGTTTGACCGGTACATAAATGAGTGCGTTTCAGTCTTAGGTCAATGTATCTGCTGGCTCGTTTAGCTAGAGCATAAGAGTGTCTAGTTCTTAAACTTTGGTCTTAGCTGACACCCAGATTCCTCTGGTTGACACTCTTATTTAAGACGCTTTTCTTCGTTTTTGTCTTCGTTTTCGATCAGTGGTCTTCGTTTTATACCATGGGTCTTAATTGATTAGATCAGGGGTCTTCGGTCTTCCTTTTCGGTTATTCGTTTTAGAAACACCCAAACGTGCCTCCTCGTTTGGAACCTGTATTCTGTACAAATTAGCCATGGCGAAGCCTCGTTAAGATTAAACTAAATGTGTACAGCTAGAACGATTTCGAAGCGATAGATAACTTACATAACTGAAATTAACCCCGTAATTTCCTACCTTATCTCCGATAATTGAAGTCTTTAATATACCAAGCTTACAACCATAAGTTGGCGGTACGCACAGCAATTTAGGGAGTGGCTGTATTAAATTTGCTTCGTTTGCGCAAAACATGCTTCGTTCGCACAAATAATGCAAGCAGCGGCAAAGGACGAAGTCACACTACGAATCCGCCATGTTTTGTTTGTTTACACTGTTTACACACTTTCGTCCCCAGAGCTGCGATCCTTTTGGCCAGCGCCACCGATCAATCCTATAGATATATCATGCATGATACATTATAGTGTATTGGGGCGTGTCCATAAAGAGTTGGAACGTTTACCCATCATAGCGTGACCACCGTGGCATGAACCACTAATAACCACCGTGGGATGAACCAGAAGACTAAGTACCAATTTCCGGTCTTGGTAGTCGAGGCTCGCTTGCGATTTGTGCGTAGAGAAAAACTTGAAGGCAGAGACCATTTGAAATGATCCAGAATGCAGTGAAAGTGTTAAGTTCGTGGGACAATTTATAATAATAATTCGCACAAACTCAATAGCGCAGTGGAGCGGATTATTTCTCATCGAAACTACACCATCACTCTGAAGCTCACCAATAACAGTTGTTTTTTGGCAAGTTTGTATCAATATCTCACAGTTCAATACCGTAAAAAAAATCACTACTAAGTCGAAGCGTAATTGTAGCTATTTTAATCGTTTGTTTATGAAGAGATCATATCTGCGTATTCTCTAGCTAAGACAGAGAATACGGGTATATACAGTAGTTCTCTTTGTCTGCGGCTTGGTGCATACAGATTTTCTTAGAGTTACATACGCTTGGAACTATTATATAGAGTACCCTAAAAACGAAAACAAAACTTAATTATAGTAAGAGGCGCTGTGTAACCACGGTATTCATGCGTATTTGCCATTTGCAAGCCCAAATTGATTTTTGAAGAAAGAGAAGAAAAGGAAAAAAACTCCAGAATCAGGGACAATAAGAATTTAAAGTAAACAGAAAACAGAGGTCACGTTCTTTTAGCTAGCGTGATATCCAAAGGTTATCAAAAAATTTATCAAACTTAGAAATACATTGTATGTGATAAAACGCTTTTAAACAAAGGCTCCGTGTTACACTTTTCTTTTATCCTGCCGTCGTTGTCATTCCGACAAACTACACATGCCTTGACAGTTATAAAATGGGGTTGGAAGGCCTACGCGACTCCTACAGACTACTACTTCACGTCTTTGTTCGCGGCGCCTTATCTCGGCATAGAAACCACATTTAGTCGCTTAACAAACGATCAGAGGTCAAATTTAACTGAGAATAACAGACAGTGCGCTCGAGCCACAAGAATCCACCGGTTATCAGAAAATTGATGAGATATGACCTCGAGATCAAAGTCTTAAAAAATGCGACGCCTAAGTTGTAGCGGCTCAATTCAGTCACCATAGAAAAAGCCTCCAAACCATACCCACTACAAAAACACAAGAAGCAAAATTGGTCAAATGACCGAGATAAGGCGCGGCGAACAAAGACGTGAAGTAGGAGTCGCGTAGGCCTTCCAACCCCATTTTATAACGCCGCCACAGCCAAGTCAACTGGTCCACGGAAGAAAAATTCTTCCATGCTGAGCAGACCATAAAGAAACTCAGAAGGTACACTGATAGGTTGCGATCGCAAGTTATTATGTTGCGATCGCAAGTTAGTAAGTTGCGATCGCAAGTTAGTAAGTTGCGATCGCAAGTTACTAACTTGCGATCGTAACGGAGTAAGCTGTAATCGCAGGTTAGTAAGTTGCGATATCGATCGCAAGTTAGTAACTTGCAACGAGAAATTCTATGTGTCCCTTATAAGCCACCGTAGTTTCCTCCTATTCTTCTCCATTTTTAATTACGTTTCGGACTTGCAGATAGCGCTGATGAAAAGGAATCCATGTACTTGTTTTTGTCTGCTATCATCAAAACGCTTTGATAAAGAAGTTGAAGCAAAAAGCTATCAGTAACAGAGTTGGAGGTCAACGCGCTATTTTCCCTCATTTGGAAATTTCACTATCTCATTTCCTTTTCTTTTCAGCTCTTTTGTGGCAACCAGGTAACTTTCCCTTCTATGGTTCATGTCACGGTGGTTCATGTCACGGTGGTTCATGTCATGGTGTGTCATGTCACGGTGGTTCATGTCACGGTGGTTCATGTCACGGTGGTTCATCCCACGGTGGTTCATCCCATGGGGGTCACGCTATGGTGGGTAACGTTGCAAACCCTGCTGCGGGGCGTTATAGTGTATACAGCTCTGGGGACGAGAATGACCTTGATCGCCACCGTCAGTAACTATTTTTTTTAAAAGACTGGTGAATACTAGGTTATTTGTGTATGCACAAAGTGTTATTAAAAATGTCTCAGGCTCGCAATGCGTACACATTACATTCGAGAATGGTACACGTCACTGAAGACCGAAAGGTGATCCTCTGGCTATAAATTGACATCCCAGGAGAGGCATGTCTTAAATGATTTTTAAAAGATTCCTGTGATGCTGAGTATTCAGTTTTCGGATATATTGGAGTTACATAATCTATTCATACTACCCTTCGGTTTTCTCACGTAATCACTGTGACAACCCCCGGGGGGGGGGGGTACTCCCATATATAACCTATATAGGTATGTGCCGCTGTGAAGGGTATGGTTTTCAAGCAGTTTGGTCTGGGATAGGGTATAGAAATCAGGGAGTCTTGGTCTAGGATAGGGTATCAATTACCGGGAAACTAATGGGTGGTGTGAAAATTTAATCCAATTAATTAATGGGTTTGAAAAACTCGGAAATATAAAATATAAATGAAATCGTGACAATATTGTTGATCGAGAGATGGTTTTCCATTAAAAGCACTGTCTGGTTATATTTCTGATGGATAGCTCGAAAATTGCTAGTCTGGGATAGGGTAGGAATTTTTGGCATCTAGTCTAGAATAGGGTTGCAAAAACGACATGAACGTGGTCTGGTATAGGTTAAGGGTTTCAGAGTCCCAGCGGCACACTCCCATCAAAATCTTTCCGAGTAGCCCCCGGGGGGTGACAACCTTCCTCGGAACAGTAGAACCATATACAGATGGTCTGAAAAGATTTCGAACGAACATCTGTGGGAACGAGCAATCCAGATTGTTATCGATGCTGAAATGCAAAAGAGGAAATGAAGCTGACTTAACTGGCCCTTAACCATCGGCAATGATAGCCTGCGTGCAGACGAAGCTTTAATTTTCTCCTCTGATCTCAAAATTCCAACAACAGACTTTTGAGCTCTGTAAATTTGCTAAAATAGAAGTCACATAATTATTTAACAAGGTTTATTCGGTCGATCTCGTGTATACTGATTGATATTGCTCGTGGATTCCAAGTTCCGCTGTGGTGACCAGCAGGAAGACAACTGATGCGGTGAGGGATTGATCCTAATAAAATTAAAAGTGATGACATAAACTTGTGACAAGACCCCCCCCCCCCCCACCCCGATCGTACTTTTTTATACTTTTCTCGGTTTGGTATCTACTTCAAAATTATATGTTTCATTTAAGATGTTAAAAATTGCACTGAAAAGTACTGAATTAAAGCTGACCTGAAAAATTGAAACCGTGAAACGTGTTGACAAGTATTGATTTAAGTCAGTTCAAATCGCTTAGCATCTGTCGTCAAATATTATGATAAGATGACACGGAAACCAGACAATGCGCTGTAAAAAGAAAGAACGTCTTGAAGAGGAAAACTAGAGGTTGCCTACAACCTTTTTCTACAAATAAAAAGAAAGGGGAAAAAAGTAACACTAAGATAACGATATGAAAAATAACAATTCTTTCCCAAATGTTATTTCCATACTTGAGAACGCGCGTACGTGCTACTGTTTATTGCCTGACTGCAGACCAGTCTCTTGTTGGTTTCCTGTGTCAAAGCGGGGAAAACAGAAGAAGTCGAACTTTACGTTTGTTTGAACTGTGTTTGACGTATTTTTGATCTTTTGAAACTTTTTGAGAGTAATGATTCTTTTTCACTGATTGCTATTGCGCATTGAAACCACCGGCTAGGTTTAATTTCTATGTTCCTGTTTAGTTCGGTGTCAGTGACGGATATTTACAGATGGATATCGGAATATAGATGAAAGTATTAGCGTATTGATTTGAGATATCGACTCCAACGAGAGCTTTCGTTGTCAAATTTAATAATTGAGATGGCACGAAACTAGACAATGTGTACTTTTTCAGTTACTAGTTTTCCGTCTGTAGTTTTCCGTTTGTGATTAAAAAAAGCAAAAGTACTCTATGCGAGGAAAAATAACAGAGGAAATAGACAGGTGAAAATAATTCCAACCACGCACTGACAGACAGGCCAGAAGATAACAAAAAGAGAGAGCTCGATTAACAAGATTTTATCTCATTAATTATCACTAGCCGTACGTCATTGCCATTAATTACCGCCCAAGGTTTAATTTCTCTTTCAGTTCATTTATCAGCCGCACCAAAACAGCGTACACTGATAGGCAAGTAAATTAATCGTCCACTCTTCAGCCCCCCCCCCCCCCCCCCGGGAGGGACTTCCTTCTTTACGCTATATAGGTATGTGCCGCCCGATAGGGTAGGTCTTTTGAGGTGCTCAGTCCTTAAATAGGGTGTCCTTTTTGGCATTTTTTGGTATTGTGATCCTTAGATGTTCCTTAGATAGGTATCCACCTTAACGCGCAAAACGAAAACATATGGTCTGTTAAAACTGTACTACACGCCCGAATACACGCTATAAGTTAAACAAAGCGATTTTAAAAGGACGTTTATAATAAAACGACCTATCAGTTACACAATTATGAGTTATCTTGTTTCTCTTAAATAGGGTGCCATTTCTTGGTTTTGGGCATTTAAAAGGGCATCAATTCTCAAAATTCTACCCTTAATTAAAATAGGGTCAGGGTTTGAGAACCTTGGCGGCACACACCTATCCTAAATTGACTGGAGTACCCCCCACCCGGGCTTGAGCCCAGGTCAAACGGGAATGATTAGACAATCTTAGAACACTTGAACATAGTTCAAACTTTTGCCTTGTCGGCTTTCCTGCACTCTCGCCGACAGGCCACTACTGAAGGCTTTCAAAAAGTTTGACTGTTCTTCGCTGGCCGCTTGAAAGATCATAATTAAACTGTAAGAAATTGATAAGGTTTAATCGGAACTACATCGTTCCGGAGAATCTTAATATCTTATGCGCTCTCGATCTCCCGATCGACTCTTTCGTGCCAGTGAAACAGCTGTAACTGCTTGAAAGTTTTCATAGTGAGATGATTGGCCGCTGATTCGAGTGCGCTCTCATAGACTCTAATACGCCCTCATAAGTTTGAACTCTCATCAATCCTTGTCGAATCTCCCACGTCCCATTTCGTCAATCAGTGGTCGAATCTAGATAGTTTCGTGGTTAGAATATAATCAAATAATAATTAAAAAGCCATCTTCTTTCAACAACTTCCTCCGTTAATTTCTTAGTTTACCAAAGACCAAGGTAGGTCAAAAAGAAGTCATATAATGGTTTATGAGTAAGAAATCTTCATCGGTGCACTGTCAGTATTTTGCTCTGTGTTTTGACCCATGGACGTGATTCAGCTGGACAAGACGCACATCGGCTTTTATAATGTAAGACTTCCTTGGTAACATCACGTATTAGTTGCTCTCCCATGAAATTCCTCAGCTGTTTAGGTACGAATGACTGATATCTTCCCTTTTCAGTGCAATATAAATATGACTGCATGTGCTTTATCAGACCGCTTTATTTTTTGTAACAAAGTGAGGAAACAAAGTTGAATGCCAAAATGTCCGCAAACCCGAACTCAACGGCAAATGAAACACGTTAATTTCTAAGTTTGCCCAAGACAAAGATATGTCATAAAGAAGTCACATAATGGTTTATGAGCGGGAAAGCTACATCGGTGCACTGTCAATATTTTTCTCTGTGTTTTGACGCATGGACGTGATTCAGCTGGACAAGTCGCACATTGGCTTTAATAATGTCAGACTTCCGCCATGTTTTGTTTACACACCTTGACCGTTAGCAATAGAACCACTTACGACTGGTGAATACTAGTCTATTTATGTATGCAGGAAGCGTTATTGAAAATGTCTTAGGCACGCAATGCGTACACATTACATTCGAGAAAGGTACGCGTCAAGACCGAAAGATGCTCCTCTGGGGAAGCATGTCTTCTTGCCCCTACCACGAGATTTTTAAATGAGACTTGTGATGCTGAGTATTCAGTTTTCGGATTTTGAACCTAGATAGTGTATTAAGATAGCGCTAGCATGCGCTTTCTATTTCAAAACAACAAAGAAACGTTTTAAATCGTTTATTTCATTCTGCTTAAATATTTCTTCGGTATTCAGCGCACGGAGCACTTCTTTTAAACAACCAGAGGCATATCTGATACAACCCATACTACCTTTCTGTTTTCTCACGTAATCTTAACGCATCTCTGTGACAACCTTTCTGGGAACAGCAGAGACAGCAGAGCTATATAGAAATGGTCACAAAAGATTTCAAACGAACGTCAGTGGGAACAAGCAAGCCAGATTCGTTTAGGTGCTGAAATGTAGAAGAGGAAATGAAGCTGACTTAACTGGCCCTGCATTAGTAACTTAACCATTAATTATCGCTCATGGTTTAATTTCTCTTTCAGTTCATTTATCAGCCGCATTTTAACAGCGCACACTGATAGGCAAGTAAATTCATCGTCCTCTCTTGAGCCCAGGTCAAACGGAAATTAGACAATCTTAGAACCCTTGATCAGAGTCTTGTCGCCTTTCCTGTGCTCTCGCAGACAGGCTTCTGCTGGAGGCTTTCGAAAAGATTAACTGTTCTTCGCTGGCCGCTTGAAAGATCATAATTAAACTGTAAGAAATTGATGAGTTTTAACTAGAACTATATCGTTCTGGAAAATCTGAAAATCTCATGCACTCTCGCCTGATCAACTCTTTCGTGCCAGTGAAAGAGCTGTCACTGCTTGAAAGTTTTCATGGTGAGATGATTCGCCGCTGATTCAAATGCGCGTCCATCGTCTCTAATACGCCCTCATAAGTTTAAAATTTCGTCAATCCTTGTCGAATCTCCCCTGCTCAGTTGTCGAATCTAGATAGTTCCGTGGTTATAATATGATCAAATAATAATTAAAAAGCTTTCATCAACGTCCTCCGTTAATTTCTTAGCTTAACAAAGACAAAGATATGTCACAAAGAAGTCATATAGTGGTTTATGAGCAAGAAAGTTGCATCAGTGCACTGTCAATATTTTTCTCTGTGTTTTGACGCATGGACGTGATTCAGCTGGACAAGACGCACATTGGCTTTAATGTAAGACTTCCTCGGTAACATCACGTATAAGTTGCTCTGATATCTTCCCTTTTCAGTGCAATATAAATATGACTGCATGTGCTTCATCAGACCAATTTATGTTTTTGTAACAAAGTGAGGAAACGAAGTTGAATGCCAAAATGTCCGCAAACCTGAGCTCTACGGCAAACGAAACACAATTATCGAGCTGCTCAGGTCCAGCTAATCTTGCAGCAGAAAAATTAGGAAAGACCCTGGCATACTGCCTGGTTCTCTTTGTTTCCCTTGTGGGGAATTTCTTTATTGGAATAATTGTCTACAGAAAGAAAACGATGAGAAAAACATTTGACTTCTTAATCGTTAACATGGCCGCGTCTGATCTGCTTTATCCAATGTTCGTGTTCCCTCGGGTTCTCACTCAGCTGTACCAAGAGTCTTGGCTTATCAGTGGTCCCCTTGGGCATGGCTTGTGTAAGTCACTTTATTTCTTGCAAGATGTCTCGACTGCTGTATCCATTCAGAGCCTGGTTTTGATAGCAGTAGATCGTTTTGGAGCAGTGGTATTTCCACTCCGTTCTCCTTTCATCAGTTCAAAGCTGTGCCGCTTCTTCATTTCCACCGCTTGGATTCTCGCCATGGTCGTTCACTCCCCTTATTTTGTGGCTCGCACCCTTGTTGTCCACCAAACAAAACTGTTGTGTAGATTGCAGTGGGATGAAACCTTGGGGAAGTACATATCCAGAAAAGACTACTACACAGGAGTTTTCGTTTTCTTGGCCATAATCCCTTTCACCTTGTTGACCACGCTTTACTCCATCATTTTTTACAAGCTCAAGTCACAACAAAGTCCGAGTGAGCAAACAGCGAACGCTAGGAAACGACGTGTCACAAGACATAAAAAAGTTCTAAAGATGGCCCTTGCTATCGTGTTAGGGTTTGCAATTTGTTGGGCTCCTTTCAATATCCTCGCCTTTTTATTTTTCTTTGTATGGGAGGAACCCCCTCAAGTTTCATGTAGCTTCATACATTTTCAATTTATTGCTGTGTTCATGGTACATACAAATTGCGCCATAAATCTCTGCATCTATTTTGTTTTCAGTGGAAATTACAGTCAATATCTTAAGAGTCTTTTTTGTAAACCCAGAGGCGTACGAGTTAGGGGTAGGGTGCGGGGTGCGTACGCGCCACCTTCGGAGGATCGAGCCATCGAATTAAAATAATCAGTGTTTTTAAGTGCATCTTAGGCGTGACAATGGAGTCGCCGGAAAGGGCACGATTTCAGATCGTTATTCCATTGTGTGTGTCCACTGGCTTAGCCATGAATTTAAGGTCGTGTCAAGTTCTTGCACCTTTAAGGTTCAGCAGTGTGCAATAAACATATGAAACGTAATAATCTTAATGTTTGATTGTCCATAAAATTAGGCCGTTTAGTAGACTTTTAGGCTCAGTAAAAAAGATAAAATGGAAATAAATTGCATGTTGTTTTCAAGCTCAAAACTTGATGGATGTATTCCTTAATTATTTTCACTCGTAAAACTTGTGCACGGGACAATAACCGATTTTTAATACATCATGGCAGTGAAATACGAATGCGTATCTCTCGGTGCGTATTTATTACCTTTTTTAAGGCTCCAAAAAGAGAAGCAAAGACAGCAAAGGGTCAAAATCTTTGACGGAAATTATTTTGACAAGTTTCACCTGCGGATTTTGGGGAATTTTCAGCATTTTCTTATGTGGACCATCATAGAATCCATTGGGTGAGAAAAATATTCTGTTGCAATTGATTGGCAGTTAACCGTATAAGCATATCTCTGTAGTGGACTGTAAATTGGGTTTTGATTGAAACAACTATAACAACGAAACAAAATTATTTACGGCAAAGGATTGT
Source organism: Siderastrea siderea (assembly GCA_964030785.1). Lineage (NCBI taxonomy): Eukaryota > Metazoa > Cnidaria > Anthozoa > Scleractinia > Rhizangiidae > Siderastrea > Siderastrea siderea. The sequence continues at coordinate 47,148,252 of OZ034972.1, forward strand.
TTAGTTATCCCCTTTCTGCTCTACGTTTTTTCTTTTTTTTTTTTGCTATATTGCTTTATTGATCATTGGCAGTTTCACTTACAAGTAGAGTTTGAGATCCATATTAAACTGGCCACCGTAAAGAGATTCTAAAGCTGATGTTTCCATCGTTTAAGCCCTCTGTCACCAGCTGAGGAACTGACTCGAGATCCTGACTCGAAATCCTGACTCGAATTCCGATTCGAAATCGTGACTTGAAAGTTAGTTTATCTCAGTTATAGTGGTTTAAGTCTAAAATTTCAGCACGCAAGTTTCTTTTTATTTCTTCGAAAACAAAAAGGACAAGAACAACAAAACACGTGGCTTCCCTTCTGATTGCTTCAACATCTAATGAATGATCCACTCGGGATGAATCACAAACTCCCGTGGACGATGTAAAACATAGACCTACAATGCGTGCAGAACCCACGAAGTGTTGGTTCGTCTCGAAAAGAAAGCACGCGAGGTGTGCGTGACTACACGTTCAATAACATTCAAACGTCTGTAACAGCAAGTTGCAGCAAAAGTGCGTGACTGTACGTCCCATGAAAAGAACAAGTAGCCCTGAGGGCTGCATAACCGTGCCGTCTGGCTTCCGTGCTGGTGTGGCATTTGTAAACAAAGTCTTCTCTTAGCCTTATAGAATTACAGCAAACAACGCTGAAATTTGACCAACTGAAAAGGCGACTAACACCCTGGAAAGGAGGTCAACTGAATTATTCACCCTCTCCTCACCAAACATAGCTCCGCAGACTACGCTCATAATCTCATTCTTCACTCAAGATCATTTTTCGCTGTCTTTTGGTGGGTCTTCCTCAAAACTGTGAACAAAAAAGTCGCCACAACTCTAAAAACAGACGCATTTCAATAAATGGGCGACAAATTTCCCAATAACGTAACCACATCCTTACGATTGATCAGTATGGGCACCGTAACAGCCCAAAAGAATTTATCTTCTCCCCATGCCTGGGAACCACGCTTTGTGCACAGTTCCCTTTAACCATGTCAAGGGCTCCTTTAAGCCACCTCGGGCATGCAAATACGAAATAAATCATTGTCATGCTCTAGATGCTCGAAATAAATCATTGCTATGGCTAGATGGTAGGACTCGTAAATAAAGTTTCTATTCTGTCCTCTTCTAGTCGCCGATAAGGGCACGATCTCAGATCGTTGTTCCATTACATATGTGCGCTGGCTTATTCATTGAAGTATGATACAGGTTTGGCTATGAATTTGAGGTTGTGTCAAGTTCTTACACGTTTTAGGCTCATCGGTGTGCAATAAACACATGAAACGTAACTAGAACCTTTGTGTCCCTAATGTTTGATTGTCCATAACATTAGGCTCTTTAGTAGGCCTTTAGGCTCAACTACAATAAAGAAACAAAAGGTTACAGCAAGGGACTGTTTATTTATCACCTTTCTGCTCTGCATTTTGTTTTATTGTTATATTGCTTTTCTTAAACACTGACAGTTTAATTTACAAGTAAAGTTTAAGATCTATATTAAATTGGCCACCGTAAAGAGATTCCAAAGCTGATGTTTCCATCGTTTAAGCCCTCTGCCACAGGAGCTTTGACGAAGGGCTAACGCTGGAAAAGTTAGCCTTTGGCAACTCTGCTGATGCCAAATTGAAGTGTTTCAACCCAACCCCCTCACCCCTAGTTTCTAAAGAAACAAAATTCTTTTACAATGTGAAGTTTCCAAACTCCTTGAGCCGCGTTTCACTCAGAAAAAGAACATTTAACTGTACAAACGACAAATTAACGAAAACGGCACACACGTTATAGTCGTTTAACTTCTCATCGCCCAGAATGCCGCGACACATCCGGGACTTTTACGCCCTTTCTCGCGCGAACATTTGAAAGCTCGTTAGCGAAAGTACACAAAATAACAAAGAAAGTTGGGCAAAACCGGTCAGCACCACTCGGAAGTTTTAATTTTACGGGAAAACGGTTAAGTTTACTGGTTAGCGTTCATATGGCTTTTGTAGAAGGGATGTTAATAAAGCAAATGCGACTGTTTTTAGGTGTGTAGCTGTTTGGGAAGCATTATCGTTTTCGACCTCAAATGTAGCTATTTTTACGCTCCGTCTGTATGGGACCGACACTTGTAGATTGAAAATCTCGAGAAATAAGATGTAAGCAAGTTAGCGTTCATATGGCTATTTATGCTTGACATTTAAAGACTCACTTGCCGAGTTTTCGCGCAAATCTGACAGTTGGAAGTATTATCGATTTCAGCTTTTCTGAAACCAACTCCCGCAAAACTGAACTTACATGCAAATACGTCCCACAGAGCCCCCCACGGGAGTTGATTTGACCGCTTTTAAACTTCCTGCGAGTGTTCTAATGAATTCATAACTCCGCCTCCATAAACAATAGAGCGAAAGCCATTGTAATTAAGCATTGTATTGCGTTGTGAGTCAGTAAAGTGTGAGAAACTGATAATAACACCAGAATTCCGCAAAAAAAAATCCAAAAAAAACACACACACACGTGTTTTCGCGATCGCTGTATGTTACGCAGATGTTACGTCTCCACGATAACTGCTATCATAAACAGCTTAACGAACACCTCGCACATATTGACCACGCATAGAAGCATATTTCCCTTTCTAGTATGATCCAGATGATTATTGGCGTAAATAAAAACCTTTTAAATGCTTTTTTCACGCAAAAGCATTATTTTAATAGACACCTGTTGACACAGGGTACTATAAGGTATTTCCGCTTTGCTCGAGTTACTTTCGACAACAGCAAACGCATAGAGTTTATCTACTGCTTCGACCTACGTTTTTGAAATGTCTTCTTTACAGGAACTGTAGTGCATTGATCGGGAGCTCTCTTCAGAGCTCATAGAATCCCCGATCAATCCTGCATTCCTTCACGTGTCTAGCTTCTTTGAAGAGTGAATACAACCCGCTGTTTTATTTACAAATAAACGGAGGGGCGCTTTGGCAATGGCGAAAATTTTATTCGGATTCTAACAAAGTCTTAATTCTTCGTGTTGAAGTGATTCATGAAGCGCGATGAAGCCCGCTAGACACAAACAGGCCTGTAGACAAACAGGGCAAATGATTTTTTGCAAAGCGTGAGTCAAATTTTTGGCCCTTTTAAGTCGCGCGTGGCTAACCTTTCGCGCTTCAAGCTCGCTAGTCAACACACATACCGACAGCCCGGAGTTTTTTTGCGAATGCAATTCCTGCAAAGCGCGAGAAATAGTTTTTGGCGCTTCTCTCGTGGCGGGCAGGTAATGCTTCGCGCTGGCCTCAACCGCTTTAAAACCGCTTGGTTTGCATAAACTATTTCAGATAACGTTTAGACAGTCCATGAAAAAATTTGCTCGCGAACTCTTTGACGAATCTCTCTATTCAAAAGGTTTGAATAGAGAGCGCGGCCTAATTAGGGCCCAATTGTTCACTTTCTCGCACCTTGAAATTTGCTTCACACTTCCAACCGTTTGATTGACAGCAATGGAATCGCGAAGAGACTCGAGGTATTCTCAAAGGCAAGGTCTTCTGACCAATCACAGCCGACTTGTTCTGAACATGCAAATTATTATGCCGCGCGTCCTAAAATCAGGCGCTGTAAGTACATGTCGCAAAAGACAATAGCATTCTGGGCGATGTAAAATTTCAGCACGCAGACTACTTCAAGTTTCTTCAGCAAAAACAAACAAAAATAAAAAGGACAACAACAACAAAACACGTGGCTTCCCTTCTGAGTGCTTCAAAATCTAATGAATGATCCACTCGGGATGAATCACAAACTCCCGCTGACGATGCAAACAAATGTGCTGGGTAGGAACCAGACGAGCGACCTGAGTCATAGCAACCACGCTGCGTACGTTAGGGGCTCGCCAGCCCGGGGCAATATTGAACTCCAATCGCATTTGTGCCATGGTAATTTTGACCCCATGATTGTGCGCCTTAATTGTCGGGTGCCCCTCGTCCCATTTCACTTTTCTCCTTTGCGCGTTCTGATCTTTTGTGGCTTCAGGGTTCATTGTCGGCAGGTTTGCAGTCAAGATGTTAGTGGAAGGACTAATGGTCTGTTCTGGTTTGGTGTAAGCTGTTGGTATTTTGTCTGAAGTGGGTTGGCTGGCCATGTACCGGAACAACTTCGTGATGGCTTTTTTCTCTAAAAAGGTGTAAAAAAAAAGGCTTTAAAAAGTTTAATGGGTTTAATTGATTGCCCTAACACTTATCCACTGGATAGTGATTTATTCGGTGGATAGCGCTATCAAACTTTTGAACAACTGGGGCCTGGGCCTGGGCCTTGGAACTACGCTAATAGTCGACGCTTGCGAAATACTGGAAACTAAATGACATAAATAAAGCAAAGTAATGCCAACGACTGTAGGATTTCATGCACATGCAGACTCAAATGTTGGTTTGGTATTTTACCCGCAAGTAATTAAGGGTATTACATTTGATGTGATGTTCAGTTGCAGCCCGTGGGTTATCGTGGGCGATTTTTTCACTGATATTTCCGTATAAGGTCCATTTGTACAATTGTGCGGGAAGAACTGCCGTTGCCCTCCTCCGGCCTCCACCTTTCGGGTCTATTTGGTCAAGAACAGGAGCTCAAAAAATTAATCGATGAGAAACTGTTTAAAAAAACGACTACTAAAAAGGACGGTGATTTAAAATTCTTCTAAACGCTTTCAATTTACACTTATTCGAACGCCCATCACTCAATTCCCAGAAACTAGTTACCAACCTTCTGCGGTAGCCTCATTGAGCCACACCCGAACACGAGGAGCAAACCGGGGGTGAAAACTTTCCTTCAAAACCTGCAAGAATTGCAATGAAGAATTCATATATGTGACTAAGAATCTCATTAACTGCATGTCCATTGAAGCGCAATTGTTTTGTTTCCAGGGAGTTTATAAAAGTAAATTATCAATAAATGTCTAATGTCCCTTTGCACATTCGTTATGCAAAAACAACACAGCAAACGCTTTATATTCACCTTGTCAGTTGCTTTTCTTTCTTCATCTTTAAGCCAAAACGTTTTGAGAACATCCAGTTTTTCTGTAAACAGAGTATCCTTAGATATTACGAACAGTCACACGTTACTAGTCAATACAAAAGAGTAGAAAACAACCTTGGGTTGGATAAGCCAAGTGTTCTGGCTTTGGTTAGCGGTTAAGACCGGGAGTGATAAATCTGCAATCAGTTTGTTTGAGTGTTGCAAGTAAGTAATATTGTTGTTCTTGTACGCAGAGATACGTGTTGTTAATAATAATAATAAAAAAATAGAAGAAAACTCTGCGTTCAGTTGATGAAGTGAAGGCAGAAGTCGGACACCTCATAAAACAACGAAAGGTTTAGGGGTTATACAGTACACTGCTTTAGCAATTAGGAGATACACAGAGGTAAGAGCGGAATAACTAACTGACAACCGCTTTACTCTTAATCGGCGAGAACGGCACCTGGTCAGGCAGAAAATTGCACCTGTTTGCAAAAACTGCTTGGCCACCAAGATTGTGTCAGCTGGCGTTATTCAACGTGTCTTGTCACCAATCCGTGGCATCAGTTCCGCTCAGTACGGCATATAAGTATAAAGACGTTGACACGGATTAAACTCCTGGGTCACGTTGTTCAGAGCAGGCTTAAGCTAACCCAGGTTAAGCATCAATCTTGAATTCTGGTAAGGTTTATAGCTCAGCGAAGTGGGTTTCCTGTAAATTCCTTTCTCTTCCTTTCAAACTGAACCTTTGTCCTTTTAGAGGCCTCAGGCCTCGGGCCGTACTCAAGACCGAGGGCACAGTTTTTCCCTATACGGACCGACCTAAGCAGGTAAATAACATATATATATATTTTTCCAACATTTGCCAGTTTGCAGGTCAATCTTGAAAAGTTGTCAGAACTCGCGTAAGTTTCACTGAGTCAGGTGGCAGGAAATCGTGGAGCGAATCTTGAAACTTTTAACTTATGTTTAATATTTTCGACTAGAAACCCTGACCCTATCAACACGGAAAAGGTTGTTTTTCAAGAACAGACATGCACATGGAAAATCGTAGCCACCATAAGGATAAACAACCCAATTAAAAACTTATAAGCTTAATTCAGTTTAAGCTTGCTAAACACAGAACCAAAGTACTCAAACGCTAGGACAGGTTTAATTGTCCTTGCTTAAAAAATGAAAAAAGAATATTTTGAAAAACATTCCGTTTAGCCTAATTACTTTTTTATGTTTTGCATTGTACTTGTAAACGTATATGCTGGTTCTTCGGATATAAACAATTTAATCATGTAGCGAAATCGTTTGGTGTGATCTCAGTTTTAACCAAAGCGAACGGTGCGCCAGCTTTTAAGCTTATTTTCATTTACGGCAGATGAAAAATCAAAATTCCAGTTAAAGCCTGCACAATTTCTTGAATGAAAATATCCGAACCTCGATAAACAAAGAGAAAAAAACAATAAACCGAAGTCATTAAAGTAGATATCGGAGTCAAAAGGCACTGTGGCCGTCGCAATTTAAAAACTAAAACTGTCGTGTAAAGTGAATCCAACAACAAACTCACGAACTGCCATGCTAAGCTACACAAAATTAAAACGAGTACTCGCCTTTTGAAGGTATTACAAGGCCTTTAATTCCCCTCCTTGTTAGACTTTCCATTTACAACACACGTAGGCTGGTGAGTTGACAAAAAATCCGCGTCTTTGAGCCGTAAATAAAAAAAAATTCTCTAGTTCAACCGAGGTATGTTGTTTTCAATTTTCATTTTTTATGGAGGCTCGAAAGGGTTTTTAGCCGCGTGCGCGCGTAACCTACACACGACAGACACACGACATAGCTAGAATGTACGCTTCAGCTGAGTGAATCCAAATTTCTATTAACAAGTCGCGCGCGAAAATACCGGAAGTTAAATGCCGCGTAAAATCGCGCAAACCGGAAATAAAACTTGCAAGAAACATTTGTTTTTATCTCAAAACTTTCCTCAGTGACCCATCCTGATTTTTTTTAAAGAATATAAGGAGCTTTCTAAAAATGCAATAAAAAGGATAGGTCACCGACTTAGTTTTTCGGATAATTGGCGAAAACTGAAGTTTGGGGGTTCTTTTTGTGGACATTTAGGGTTGTCATGGTAACGGCTATGACGTCACAACCAGCCTTAAAGTATTGCTCGACATAAGAGTTGCAAAGATATTCATAGATTGCCTACATGCTCAGAAATACTTCCTTGTAATCTTTCCTCGTTTGAAAAGGTTTATAACATTTAAAAACCCTTTCGAGCCACCTTAAGACTAACATGCGCGCTATCCAAATACGTTCTCCATTTACTCACGTGTTTAAGCTTTGAGACGTCACAGTAAATAGGGAATTTAGTTCAATTCCGTTGTTTGGAACAAATTTAGTCCAGTTCTTGTTGGAACAAAAACAACTACAAAACTCTAACAATGCCAGTGCAACTGGCACACAACAAAACGGAAAACAATTTGAAGTTGTACTTTGTTCTGTGAAGGTATTTATGTTAAAGAAACAAGGATAAATGGATGTGGGCTTACATCCGGGTGGGGGGCTTATAATCGGAATAAATTTTTGTTAACAAGTGGATGGGCCAATAACCGGGGGGGCTTATAACTAGGGGGCTTTAAACTGGGATTTTACGGTATATCAAATGAACTGCACTTCTTCTTCGACTACGTCTACTGCAAATTGTGCTGCCATATCTATTACACATATAGCAGTTAGCACTGATACTTGTATACACTACTATTTTAAAAGGCAAAGTTTCTTTCAATCGAGTTGATCTGTAGTTGAAGTTAAATGCCGTAGGTAAGGAGCAAATAAAACTCCGAGGACTAGTACAGAATGTTATTCTCTGAAAACGGTGGGGACAATGGTTTCTATACAGTTGCTCCTAGCTCTGTGAGTTTTCGCGAGCCTCTCGCTCTTTAGAACAGAAACAAGGAGGAATGAAAGGTCCATCCATGATGCTTTGCGTGTAATTCAATCGGTTCGTTCTTGACACTTCCCGAAACCGTTGCTCTTGGCGCGTAAAATAGTAGGATTTTGCTTGGATTTTTCTCATTCTTTAAGTTCGATGTCGGCAAATCTTTTGTTCTGCATTTGTTTTTGGTTATTTAAAGTTGCCACAGACGTTGAATTTATATATATATATCCGCGGTCTGTGCTATTTTTCTAAGTCCTTCTTTGGGAGCCATTTGGTGTGAAGACGCCATTGTTTACGCATTGTCCTTCGACAAAGGTATGTTTAATTCCATTTCTTTTGTAATTTAATGGATACATTGGCTTTTTGAAGAGTTCAGCCTCTGCTTTAGAGGTTAAAGGACGGTAACAACCGACATGTACTCTTATGTACTCACGTTTTAAATGAGTAAGTACCGACTTAAAATTACTCAAAAATTGGCGCCAACCGTCATTTTTCTCGACCAGTGTGACAGAAGCGAGATGCTTTGATATGCTAGTCCTCGCAATGTCACAGCAGCTATTGGCAGCTGTTCGCTACTTTTGCATGTTTTTTGACTGTAATAAGGTTCTCGTAATACTATATTCGCCATATCGCTGAACTCTGGGCTGATTTTCATTTAAGTGAGGTCCATGTTTGCAAGTTTTATCAGTTGATTAATGTGACCTTCCTGCTTCTTTGTTCCAGATGTCGTGAGCTCAGGTCTTCCAGCACAAGATGCTGGCCACGAGAAAATCTACGCACCCCACTCACAGACGAAGTAAAATTAAATACAATCATTTTTGGTTAGCTGATTTTAAGCCTTTGTTGTTTATAACACGTAATAGCGCATGGTGCTGCGTTTTTAACTCGGTACTTCCGCGATTCAAACAATGTCTTTGTAATCACACGAAGCTATAAACCTCTTACATAAATAAATTTTTCTCCTACTGTTCTCAACCGATTTCTTTATTTCATACGCCGTTTGAAAGCTGAGAGAATGTAGATTTCTCTGTACACAATGATTTGGGATTCAAGGGATGTTAAATAACCCAAATTTTATGGCGTGTTTGACTAAGTTAGTGGCGGCTTGTAAAGCGATCTAAACAATGCCCGGCTGTGTAATTACACAGTGCTATAAACCTCTCACATAAATAAATTTTTTCCCCTTTTATTCTCAACCGATTTCCAAGCTTAAAACCCCATTTGAAAGCTAAGAAAATGCAGATTCCACTGTACGCAATGATTTGGAGTTGACGAGATGTTAAATAGCCCAAATTTTATGGAGTGTTAGTGTCGGTTGGTAATGCGATCCAAATGATGTCTTTATATTAACACTGAGTGCCTTACATAAATATTTTTTTCTCCTATTTTCAACTGATTCCTAAGTTTAATACCTCATTTGAAAGCTAAGAGAATGTAGCTTCCAATGGTTTGGAGTTGAAGAGATATTATGTGACCCAAATTTTATAACGTTATGTTATTTTATGTTCGAGCGGCAGAACGTTTTCAACCGATCCAGCGATATTAAGTTTGAGAACGATTCCCCTTCACCAGAGAGAAAACATTAAGTCGGGAAACAGCTAATTCGCTAGGAAAGCTGAGTTGTCCAAGCACAGAACTAATTACAAGGTATGAAAGACAGAAAACATAGTATTTTCTTGTTCTAAAATCGACACAGCGTTGGTTCACAAGCTTAGCATTTCACACGACGTTCATTGCGTTCAGGTCCAAATATGACATCATGTGAGCAACGACCGGTGATAATATAGTTGGTCGCAAAGCATTATGGACAGATCTTTCTTTCCTCCTTGGAACAGAAACGCATTCCTTTTGCGTGTTGCCGTACAGAACTAATGCCCTGCTTAGTCAAAAATCATGTTAACATAAAGCAGGTTGTTGCAAAGGTTGGTTTTCTTCTATAAACTGTTTCACAGTTCCGAAGATGTCATGAAGTTTCCTCTTTTTAAGCTGAAAACCACAGGAGCAGTGAGAAGGCCACCATCAGCGAAATGCCTTGGAAAGTTGATCGCAGGCTCTCAGCGGCACCTACAGTACCAAAATGAAAAAAGAAACAAAATACTTCGTTTTACGTTAAGAAATTCACAGCATGAACATACAGATTTAAGTCTACATTTAGTTAAGCCACCATTTACTCTAGCTTACAGCGTGTACGTTTTGGTGCATCGAAAAAATTAATACATACGTCGCAGGTTTGGGGTGTCAGTTCAACAAAGATTGACCTGACGACTTTTTTAAGGGAGCGAACTGACGCGGGGGGCGAAGTGACCCGCAACAAATTTATACGTAAATTTTCCCACGCTTGTCACCTGACATTGTTTTACTCGGATTTCTAGTTGGCATTTTAAAAGATACTTTCGTTGCTTCAGTAATCTATCGTCTTTAAAATTTAACTATAAATTCTCCAAACTGATTGACAGTTATTTCTTGTAGTTTTATTGCTGAATTTGGCCCAGAAGCGCGAAGAACGAATACCTTTATCCAGTGGATGGACCCCATACGTTAGGAAAATGTGCAAAAACTCACACTGAATAACGTTACCCACTCTTTGAACAACCGTGGTCTTGTGGCATATTAACTCAGTAATCACGGCATTTCCCTGAGGCCGACTTCTTTCCTAAATCAGTGAACACCTTTCTCCGCGTTTGTCCACCATCTCAATGACATCCTGGTAAGAGCGGAAATTGCCTTCCCTGGGAAAAAGTCCTTCTCAGCATTTTAAGGCTTTTGAAGAGTCCACCAGCAATTTACTGCCAGTACCATAAAGTGTTTGTTCGTTGTATATTTTAAGAGAAAACGCGTTCATTTACTTACTGCATTCCCCCATATGAGCGACCGTGATGTCTTTCTTTTCATTGCAAGCACTAGCTTTCATCTTACACTCATTGCTGTGTGTTTTGCCGTCTGTTCCACACACTGGTCTATACTCCTCAGTACATATGGTGCCACATTTGCATTCTGCAGTTTTCTGGTCTACACTGGGATGACAGATTCCATAGAATGGGCAAGTAGCGTTGGCGCAAATGCCTAGAACCCCGGAAGATGGGTTTTAGGAATTTTGGGATTCAAAGCAGTTTTCTATAAACATAAAGCCAACCCAAAGAATAGTAATCGCATCTAACATTCATCAGCTCCAGTTGCAAACAATCACAATTGCAAAAATGTGATGCAGTGACCCAATCAGAACTCGAAGAAAAAACACGCATCTGGAGCAAAGTGCAGGAAAACATGCAAGCAGTGTCAAGCGCGGGAAAACACGCAACGAGTGTCGAGCATGGGAAAACACGCAAGGAGTGTCAAGCGCGGGAAATCACGCAAGCAGCGTCAAGGGCGGGAAAACACGCAAGCAGTGTCAATCGCAGGAAAACAGGAAAGCAGTGTCAAGTGCGGGAAAACATGCAAGGAGCGTCAACCCCGAAAGATGAGTTTTAGGAATTTTGGGATTCAAAGCAGTTTTCTATAAACATAAAGCCAACCCAAAGAATAGTAATCGCATCTAACGTTCATCAGCTCCAGTTGCAAACAATCACAATTGCAAAAATGTAATGCAGTAAGCCAATCAGAACTCAAAGAAAAAACACGCAACTGAAGCCAAGTGCAGGAAAACACGCAAGCAATGTCAAGCGTGGGAAAACACGCAGGCAGTGTCGAGCGCGGGAAAACACGCAAGGAGTGTCAAGTGCGGGAAAGCATGCAAGCAGCGTCAAGCACGGGAAAACACGCAAGCAGTATCAAGGGTGGGAAAACATGCAAGCAGTGTCAAGCGCGGGAAAACATGCAAGCAGTGTCAAACAAATGAACGGACGGACAGATGGAAGGATGGATGAACAAAAATGATGACTCAACTGACTCACTGACATCTCTGACCAGCTGTTATTGTCACCTGCAATCTTGTTTGAATCTGTTCATCAATTGAGTGAAAACACAACTTCCTCCCAATCTCTCTCGCTTTGCTAGAAGCAAAGTCCCAATGTTTTCCCCGAGAGTTGGGGCATCATCAATCTACGTCCCCACATTTCCCCCACCATAGTAGCCCATATTTGTTGCAAAGTTCCCAAAAAGTCCCCAGTTTCCCCACATACAGCCTGGGGTCCCCCCTTGGGGAAGCCCATAACATTAAAGGGGCATAGTCACGAGTATCTCGCAGACTTCTGGTCAAAACTGTGCTAAAATTATCGGTAGCTAACTTTATCCATGCCCAACATTATGTTTGAACATTGAAAGGAACATATTAACTTAATTTCATTAAGAGAAAACAAACCAAGACCATTTAACATCGATTTAATGTCAACACGCTGAAAGAATGTGAAAAGTTTAGCCTAATTTTTTCAAATTGCAATCCATTTCCATCCGTGCCATCCGTAGCAACAGACGACAAGAAATAGCTTCATTGAAGTAATATAGTCTTTGGTAACAAACCTAGACCATTATTTGTGGGCGTTCATTGATGTGAGGACATATTTTTGGTTTTTAAAGTGAACTAAAACAGCGTAACCATGTTCCTTTAAGTGCATAATATAAATGTATTAATACAAATTATAATTTATTAACTTTATTGCTTTTCCTACCTGTTTGAGAACTCTCAGGAGAGTATACAGGTACTGACTCGCCACGGCAGACATATCCACTAACACTTAACTAGTAGGGTAAATCATCAGCAAAGGATGCTGGAGACGTTCCTGGAAACCAGCTTGTCATGTTGGCACAGGATGGTGTATTTGCACAGTCCACCCATGCAAATAGGCTGAGTGCGAGGATGACAATCAAGGGTTGCACTTGTATCTTAGCTTATCTTCGAATTCATTGCTACAAAATGGTAGGAAAAAACAAGTTTGTACAAGTCATGTAAAATATATTAAATCCTTTACGATATAAAAGACCAACTGGGCAGCCATGTCAACACGAAATTAAGCTGAACTCATGGACCGATTTATGAGTTAAATTAACAAGTGTAAATGGCCTAGACTGTAAAGGAGCAACTATTTATGTACACAAAGCAGGGTCACTTTTTAGGACTGTGGATGCAGAAACCAAGAAATAATAATTTGTATTTAGCATTGGGTCTCTTGTGTTGTGCCTCATTTGGCTTGTTTGGCTAAGCAGTGGATGTACACAATGAGAAATTTTATGTATGACAAGTCTTGAGTCTACGTAAGTTTATTTCTTGGGCTTGTTGAGCAGTTTTGGCTCAGAAGTTGATGCATAGGACAGTAATGTACCAGTCAAATTGAAGCTTCAACATGCCCCCCCCCCCCCTAGGCAATCCTCCGAGCATTTGAACTTTTGAAGATTGGCTTGTTTAAATTTCCTCCCCTCGGGGCAAAAAAGCCTTTCAAATGCCCCACCAATTAGTACTGAAATGCCTCTCCTCAAAGACAAATTTTGTCTTTAATCAAACACTTTCCATGCTTTTCAGAGAGAGATCTGCCGTTATGACATCTTAAAACTTCTTTTAAAGACAATTTTGAAAGAGCTATTCGCAAACAAAGACGAAATTCTCTCTTGCAAATCCCTCAAACCCTGCAAAAACCGAAAAACTCACAGCCGTATTACACTAGAACAAGAGATACATCCGGTTCAAATTCCCCACCCTTCCAAGGCGACATTCATATTCCCCCTACCTGGGCACGATTGACAGTCAAATGCCCCAGGTATGCCCCCGGGGGGGGGGGGGTGCTGAAGCTCCAGTTTGACCGGTACATAAATGAGTGCGTTTCAGTCTTAGGTCAATGTATCTGCTGGCTCGTTTAGCTAGAGCATAAGAGTGTCTAGTTCTTAAACTTTAGTCTTAGCTGACACCCAGGTTCCTCTGGTTGACACTCTTATTTAAGACGCTTTTCTTCGTTTTTGTCTTCGCTTTCGATCAGTGGTCTTCATTTTATACCATGGGTCTTAATTGTTTTAGATCAGGGTCTTCGGTCTTCATTTTCGGTTATTCGTTTTAGAAACACCCAAACGTGCCTTCTCGTTTGGAACCTGTATTCTGTACTATTTAGCCATGGCGAAGCCTCGTTAAGATTAAACTAAACGTGTACAGCTAGAACGATTTTCGAAGCGATAGATAACTTACACAACTGAAATTAACCCCGTAATTTCCTACCTTATCTCCGATAATTGAAGTCTTTAATACACCAAGCTTACAACCATAAGTTGGCGGTACGCACAGCAATTTAGGGAGTGGTTGTATTAAATTTGCTTCGTTTGCGCAAAACATGCTTCGTTCGCACAAATAATGCAAGCAGCGGCAAAGGACGAGGTCACGCTACGAATCCGCCATGTTTTGTTTACACACCAGTAAACCAATTGCGTTATCCACTGGATAGTGATTTATCCGGTGGATAGCGCTATCCAACTTTTGAACAACTGGGGCCTGAAGAAGAACGAATAGTATCCCACAATCCTTTGCCTCATGGAATTTCATGAAGATGGCGAATGTCTTGTGACACAAGGCGGTTTTTGCCTGTTTTCGCTTTGGATTTGTTCACAGATAAAGCGTTTCGCTGGGGATAGCACACTTCAAAACACAAACTTACAACCTTCAATATGAAATAGGTGTTGTTTCTTTTGAATTTAGTACATTAGAAATAGGTTTTTTAGATAATTTGAATAACAATGTCTCACGCAATCCGTTGCCACCGCTTCAACGAGTCGGACGAAATTAATTCAGTATAGGTCTCTTTATGCTTGAGTAATTTACAGAAACAGTTAAAATCTGAATAATTTTAAAAAAGGTATTTGGACAACTTTGTACCATAGTGACCCTTAGTGACCCGACAGTTTCAAATTTCTGAAGGTTCGAAAATGGTCCAAATCCCCGCAATTGCGAGTATCACGTTTTAACTCACATGGCGATTCCGCGACAAATGTAATGGAGTAATAAGCAGGGTTAAAGGAGATTGATTGCGCTTTTTCTTTATTGTGTTTTCTATGCAAGCAAGGAGGGAATTAATCGTTTTTGTTTTGTTAGATGAACTCAAAAGGAGCCATGAAGATTACCTGTTATTAGCAGTTGCTTTCTCCTTGAGTATGGTCAACTGGGTGACAGATATCACTATTTCACTCATATGATACTGTCTCTTCTTGAAAAGGTCGAAGTAGTTTGACACAAAACTTCGAGATCGCAAATTATTGTTCCAGTTAACTGTCCATTGTCCTGTGCATTTAAAAACTACTCGAGGAAGAATTCAAGGAAGCGATTTTGAATACATTGCTTACAATCATCAACAACATCCTCGAGTAAACACAAGATACAACTAGCTGGATCTCGTCTTTAACAATGAATTCGAATCGATGATCGAAACATGACAATTAAGAATATACGGCGATGCCGCAAATGCGATTTATTTGAATCAAGTAGGACTGCACAAACCGATGAACTGTTCTTCAACTGTGCGATCATCAATGTACTTCGAGAACAATCAGACCCTTCATCTGTGCAAACTTCCGAGGAGACTCTAACGAATTCCTTGCAGTAAAGTGCAGCATAGGCAAAACCTTTCAGCTGAACACTAAATTCTTCCATTGATACGCAGCGTGAGTACTAGACCAGACGCGTGTTACGAAACGGAGTATTTTGCGTTGTAACACGTTACAAAAGAAGCTGCCGCCATTTGAGTGAAACGCATTCAATCGATCCCTCCAGAGACTGATGACGTCACTTCAGAGTTTGATAATATAGTTGCAAACGCAAAGGGTTGTGGGATACTATTCATTCTTCTTCTGTTTAAACACCTTCGTCCCCAGAGCTGCGATCCTTTTGGCCAGCGCCACCGATCAATCCCATAGATATATCATACATGTACTAGGGCGTGTCCATATAAAGTTGGAACGTTTACCCACCATAGCGTGACCACCGTGGCGTGAACCACTGATAACCACCGTGGGATGAACCAGAAGACTAAGTACCAATTTCCGGTCTTGGTAGTCGAGGCTCGCTTGCGATTTGTGCGCAGAGAAAAACTTGAAGGAAGAGAAAAACTCAATAGCGCAGTGGAGCAGATTCAGTATTTCTCATCGTAACTGCACCATCACTCTGAAGCTCACCAATAACAGTTGTTTTTTGGCAAGTTTGTATCATCTCACAATTCAATACCGTAAAAAAATCACTACTAAGTCGAAGCGTAATTGTAGCTATTTTAATCGTTTGTTTATGAAGAGATCATATCTGCGTATTCTCTAGCTAAGGCAGAGAATACGGGCATATACAGTAGTTCTCTTTGTCTGCGGCTTGGTGCATGCGGATTTTCTTAGAGTTACATACACTTGGAACTATTATATACTGAATACCCTAAAAACGAAAACAAAACTTAATTATAGTAAGAGTCGCTGTGTAACCACGGTATTCATGCGTATTTGCCATTTGCAAGCCCAAATTGATTTTTGAAGAAAGAGAATAAAAGGAAAAAAACTCCAGAATCAGGGACAACAAGAATTTAAAGTAAACAGAAAACAGAGGTCACGTTCTTTTAGCTAGCGTGATATCCAAAGGTTATCAAAAAATTTATGAAGCTTAGAAATACATTGTATGTGATAAAACGCTTTTAAACAAAGGCTCCGTGTTACACTTTTCTTTTATCCTGCCGTCGTTGTCATTCCGACAAACTACACATGCCTTGACAGTTATAAAATGGGGTTGGAAGGCCTACGCGACTCCTACTTCCCGTCTTTGTTCGCCGCGCCTTATCTCGGCATAGAAACCACATTTAGTCGCTTAACAAACGATCAGAGGTCAAATTTAACTGAGAATAACAAACAGTGCGCTCGAGCCACAAGAATCCACCGGTTATCAGAAAATTGATGAGATATGACCTCGAGATCAAAGTCTTAAAAAATGCGACGCCTAAGTTGTAGCGGCTCAATTCAGTCACCATACAAAAATCCTCCAAACTATACCCACTACAAAAACACAAGAAGCAAAATTGGTCAAAAGACCGAGATAAGGCGCGGCGAACAAAGACGTGAAGTAGGAGTCGCGTAGGCCTTCCAACCCCATTTTATAACGCCGCCACAGCCAAGTCAACTGCCGGCCACGGAAGAAAAATTCTTCCATGCTGAGCAGGCCATAAAGAAACTCAAAAGGCACACTGATAGGTTGCGATCGCAAGTTATTATGTTGCGATCGCAAGTTATTATGTTGCGATCGCAAGTTAGTAAGTTACGATCGCAAGTTAGTAAGTTGCGATCGCAAGTTAGTAAGTTGCGATCGCAAGTTAGTAAGTTGCGATCGCAAGTTAGTAAGTTGCGATCGCAAGTTAGTAAGTTGCGATCGTAACTTACTAACTTGCGATCGTAAGTGAGTAAGTTGCAACGAGAAATTCTGTGTCCCTTTTAAGCCACCGTAGTTTTCTCCTATTCTTCTCCATTTTTAATAACGTTTCGGACTTGCAAATAGCGCTGATGAAAAGGAATCCATGTACTTGTTTTTGTCTGCTATCATCAAAACGCTTTGATAAAGAAGTTGAAGCAAAAAGCTATCAGTAACAGAGTTAGAGGTCAACGCGCTATTTTCCCTCATTTGGAAATTTCACTATCTCATTTCCTTTTCTTTTCAGCTCTTTTGTGGCAACCAGGTAACTTTCCCTTCTATGGTTCATGTCACGGTGGTTCATGTCACGGTGGTTCATGTCACGGTGGTTCATCCCACGGTGGTTCATCCCATGGGGGTCACGCTATGGTGGGTAACGTTCCAAACCCTGCTGCGGGGCGTTATAGTGTATACAGCTCTAGGGACGAGAATGACGATGGCGACCGTCAGTAACTATTTTTTAAAAGACTGGTGAATACTAGGTTATTTCTGTATGCACAAAGTGTTATTAAAAATGTCTCAGGCTCGCAATGCGTACACATTACATTCGAGAATGGTACACGTCACTGAAGACCGAAAGGTGATCCTCTCGCTATAAATTGACATCCCAGGAGAGGCATGTCTTAAATGATTTTTAAAAGAGTCCTGTGATGCTGAGTATTCAGTTTTCGGATATATTGGAGCTACATAATCTATTCATACTACCCTTCGGTTTTCTCACGTAATCACTGTGACAACCCTGGGGGGGGGGGGGGGGTACTCCCATAAATAACCTATATAGGTATGTGCCGCTGTGAAGGGTATGGTTTTCAAGCAGTTTGGTCTGGGATAGGGTATAGAAATCAGGGAGTCTTGGTCTAGGATAGGGTATCAATTACCGGGAAACTAATGGGTGGTGTGAAAATTTAATCCAATTAATTAATGGGTTTGAAAAACTCGGAAATATAAAATATAAATGAAATCGTGACAATATTGTTGATCGAGAGATGGTTTTCCATTAAAAGCACTGTGTGGTTATATTTCTGATGGATAGCTCGAAAATAGCTAGTCTGGGAAAGGGTAGGGATTTTTGGCATCTAGTCTAGAATAGGGTTGCAAAAATGACATGAACGTGGTCTGGTATAGGTTAAGGGTTTCAGAGTCCCAGCGGCACACTCCCATCAAAATTTTTCCGAGTAGCCCCCGGGGGGTGACAACCTTCCTCGGAACAGTAGAGCCATATACAGATGGTCTGAAAAGATTTCGAACGAACGTCTGTGGGAACGAGCAATCCAGATTGTTATCGATGCTGAAATGCAAAAGAGGAAATGAAGCTGACTTAACTGGCCCTTAACCATCGGCAATGATAGCCTGCGTGCAGACGAAGCTTTAATTTTCTCCTCTGATCTCAAAATTCCAACAACAGACTTTTGAGCTCTGTAAATTTGCTAAAATAGATGTCACATAATTATTTAACAAGGTTTATTCGGTCGATCTCGTGTATACTGATTGATATTGCTCGTGGATTCCAAGTTCAGACAACTGATGCGGTGAGGGATTGATCCTAATAAAATTAAAAGTGATGACACAAACTCGTGACAAGACCCCCCCCCCCCCCCTCACCCCGATCGTACTTTTTTTTAATACTTTTCTCCGTTTGGTATCTACTTCAAAATTATATGTTTCATTTAAGATGTTAAAAAATTGCACTGAAAAGTACTGAATTAAAACTGACCTGAATTGAAACCGTGAAACGTGTTGACAAGTATTGATTTAAGTCAGTTCAAATCGCTTAGCATCTGTCGTCAAATATTATGATAAGATGACATGAAACCAGACAATGCGCTGTAAAAAGAAAGAACGTCTTGAAGAGGAAAACTAGAGGTTGCCTACAACCTTTTTCTACAAATAAAAAGAAAGGGGAAAAAAGTAACACTAAGATAACGATATGAAAAATAACAATTCTTTCCCAAATTTTATTTCCATACTTGAGAACGCGCGTACGTGCTACTGTTTATTGCCTGACTGCAGACCAGTCTCTTGTTGGTTTCCTGTGTCAAAGCGGGGAAAACAGAAGAAGTCGAACTTTACGTTTGTTTGAACTGTGTTTGACGTATTTTTGATCTGTTGAAACTTTTTGAGAGTAATGGTTCTTTTTCACTGATTGCTATTGCACATTGAAACCACCGGCTAGGTTTAATTTCTATGTTCCTGTTTAGTTCGGTGTCAGTGACGGATATTTACAGTTGGATATCGGAATATAGATGAAAGTATTAGCGTATTGATTTGAGGTATCGACTCCAACGAGAGCTTTCGTTGTCAAATTTAATAATTGAGATGGCACGAAACTAGACAATGTGTACTTTTTCAATTACTAGTTTTCCGTCTGTAGTTTTCCGTTTGTAATTAAAAAAGGCAAAAGTACTCTATGCGAGGAAAAATAACAGAGGAAATCGACAGGTGAAAATAATTCCAACCACACACTGACAGACAGGCCAGAAGATAACAAAAAGAGAGAGCTCGATTAACAAGATTTATCTCATTAATTATCACTAGCCGTACGTCATTGTCATTAATTACCGCCCAAGGTTTAATTTCTCTTTCAGTTCATTTATCAGCCGCATTTTAACAGCGTACACTGATAGGCAAGTAAATTCATCGTCCTCTCTTGAGCTCAGGTCAAACGGAAATTAGACAATCTTAGAACCCTTGATCAGAGTCTTGTCGCCTTTCCTGTGCTCTCGCCGACAGGCTTCTGCTGGAGGCTTTCAAAAAGATTGACTGTTCTTCGCTGGCCGCTTGAAAGATCATAATTATACTGTAAGAAATTGATGAGTTTTAACCAGAACTACATCGTTCCGGAAAATCTGAAAATCTCATGCACTCTCGCCCGATCAACTCTTTCGTGCCAGTGAAAGAGCTGTCACTGCTTGAAAGTTTTCATGGTGAGATGATTCGCCGCTGATTCAAATGCGCGCCCATCGTCTCTAATACGCCCTCATAAGTTTGAAATTTCGTCAATCCTCGTCGAATCTCCCCTGCTCAGTTGTCGAATCTAGATAGTTCCGTGGTTAGAATATGATCAAATAATAATTAAAAGCTTTCTTCAACTTCCTCCGTTAATTTCTTAGCTTACCAAAGACAAAGATATGTCACAAAGAAGTCATATAGTGGTTAATGAGCAAGAAAGTTGCACCGGTGCACTGTCAATATTTTTCTCTGTGTTTTGACGCATGGACGTGATTCAGCTGGACAAGACGCACATTGGCTTTAACGTAAGACTTCCTCGGTAACATCACGTATAAGTTGCTCTGATATCTTCCCTTTTCAGTGCAATATAAATATGACTGCATGTGCTTCATCAGACCAATTTATGTTTTTGTAACAAAGTGAGGAAACGAAGTTGAATGCCAAAATGTCCGCAAACCTGAGCTCTACGGCAAACGAAACACAATTATCGAGCTGCTCAGGTCCAGCTAATCTTGCAGCAGAAAAATTAGGAAAGACCCTGGCATACTGCCTGGTTCTCTTTGTTTCCCTTGTGGGGAATTTCTTTATTGGAATAATTGTCTACAGAAAGAAAACGATGAGAAAAACATTTGACTTCTTAATCGTTAACATGGCCGCGTCTGATCTGCTTTATCCAATGTTCGTGTTCCCTCGGGTTCTCACTCAGCTGTACCAAGAGTCTTGGCTTATCAGTGGTCCCCTTGGGCATGTCTTGTGTAAGTCACTTTATTTCTTGCAAGATGTCTCAACTGCTGTATCCATTCAGAGCCTGGTTCTGATAGCAGTAGATCGTTTTGGAGCAGTGGTATTTCCACTCCGTTCTCCTTTCATCAGTTCAAAGCTGTGCCGCTTCTTCATTTTCGCCACTTGGATTCTCGCCATGGTCGTTCACTCCCCTTATTTTGTGGCTCGCACCCTTGTTGTCCACCAAACAAAACTGTTGTGTAGATTGCAGTGGGATGAGACCTTGGGGAAGTACATATCCAGAAAAGACTACTACACAGGAGTTTTCGTTTTCTTGGCCATAATCCCTTTCACCTTGTTGACCACGCTTTACTCCATCATTCTTTACAAGCTCAAGTCACAACAAAGTCCGAGCGAGCAAACAGCGAACGCTAGGAAACGACGTGTCACAAGACATAAAAAAGTTCTAAAGATGGCCCTTGCTATCGTGTTAGGGTTTGCAATTTGTTGGGCTCCTTTCAATATCCTCGCATTTTTAATTTTCTTTGTATGGGAGGAACCCCCTCAAGTTTCGTGTAACTTTATACATTTTCAATTTATTGCTGTGTTCATGGCACATGCAAATTGCGCCATAAACCCCTGGATCTATTTTGTTTTCAGTGGAAATTACAGTCAATATCTTAAGAGTCTTTTTTGTAAACCCAGAGGCGTACGAGTTAGGGGTAGGGTGCCGGGTGCGTACCCGCCAGCTTTGGAGGATCGAGCCATCGAATTAAAATAATCAATGTTTTTAAGTGTATCTTAGCTGTTACACTGGAGTCGCCCATAAGAGCACGATTTCAGATCGTTATTCCATAATATGTGTGCGCTGGCTTTTTCACTGAAGTATGATGCCGGGTTTAGCTATGAATTTAGGTCGTGTCAAGTTCTTGCACGTTTTAGGCTCAGCAGTGTGCAATAAACATATGAAACGTCATAACCTTAATGTTTGATTGTCCATAAAATTAGGCCGTTTAGTAGACCTTTAGGCTCAGTAAAAGAGGTAAAATGGAAATAAATTGCATCTTGTTTTCAAGCTCAAAACTTGATGGAAGTATCCGTTACCTTCACTCGTAAAAATTGCCGAGCACGGGACAATAAACAATTTTTACTACCTCAGTGAAATATGAGTGCGTATCTCTTGGTGCGTATTTATTACTTTGTTTAAGGCTCTAAAATGAGAAGCAAAGGTGGCAAAGGGTCAAAATTTTTAACGCAAATTATTTTGACAAGTTTCACCGTGTCTCGTCGCCACTACGCAAAGTGGTGGCACGGCTTGGCATGAATTCCGACGTTGGATCGTGCAATGGATGGTCCCCATGACAACTGAAAGCTATCCACTGATAGGGGAGCCCACCGATTCTGGCTATGAGGGGGCAACGAAATATGGACCCCCCATTTTCAGTGACAAACAGGCAACCGTAGAGAGCATTTCACATACCGTCATTGCCGTACTTTCCAGACCGCAACCAGTCATGAGCGCGACGAGCCTTCTTTGGGGTAAAGAGGCGAGGTAAAACCCTAAAAAATTGGTGAAAAAAGAAAGAAATTTAAATGTTATCAATAGAACTGTTGCCAACTTTCAACCAGGACAAACAGCAGTTTACATTTTCCCTTGTTTTTCATTGTTGAAGCACAGACCTGTCATGGCAAGAAGTAGGGCTATTGCGCGCAGGCTAGTCGGGATAAAAGCTGACTGAGTGGACCGTTCTTTCATAACAAAAATAACACAGTGCCAAATAGAATAAAATTACTTTTCACTATTGAGATATGGATACTTTTAAACCTTTAAAAGCTTTTACTCTATCAGTCGCCATAGCGAAGCCGGGAGCTTCGTAAATCCCACTAGCGTAATCAATTTTCTTGTGGCTACGTCTCTCATCATGCGTGAGCCTCAGCCCTCACCAAGATATTTTATGGGTGACTGGATGGGTTGGCTGATTTTATTGGCTACTTTTGGCCATAGATGGACTTAAACTTCTCCTTCTAGTTATTAGTGAATGAGACTGTCATGTAAGAATGCTGCATGCAAACTAACGCGATCCTTGAAATGTCTCCAAAGTCGCTTCCCCCTGTATATACAGTATCCGGCTTTATTATCAATGAAGAGTGCATCTCGATCCAAAGCAAATTTTGGGATATGAAGGCAAACAAACCGGTTAATTTTCCTGCAGTCCGGTTCTCTTGATGGTTCTCATGCCTGGATCTCAAGTCCCTTGTAGCTCATGTCGATCAGTCCAGCCGGCATCCCGATAAGCTATTGGGTTAACTCAACATGCACTTGAACACAGTCTATTGTTTCTATGTGTACATGAGAAATAAGCTTCTGTTCAAGATAATTAGCTCAAGTATAGGATGTTTACTTTTTCCCGTCAGAATGCACTCGCTTAACTGAAGCTGTACTGCGGCTGGCGTAGTCTATGTTATCCTGTGCCAGCGATGTCACATGATGTACATTGGCGAAACCAGTCGTAGACTGTTGGACCGTTTTGGTGAACACCTTCGCTCAGTGAAGGGATACAATCAGAATCGCCGCTATCATGGAAATACTTTTCCCTTGGCTGAACACTTCATTCTTCCCGACCACAACAACATCCGTGATATAAGAGTGTCGGTGGTTAGGCAGGTGAATGGTGGTACAGGAACTTGACAATGGGAAGAAAGTGCACACCTGCACCCAGCGGCATGAACATAGATTTTAAGGTTTTATTAAATTCTCTCGCGCGCTCATTTTTTAAATCACATGTACACCATAAGACGTGCGTGTGCTCACTAACGTTTGATTCTGGCCTAATGGCTGTAATATTTGCCATGACTGATGAAGGGGTTATTCCCGAAACTTCTCGTCCAAAACTGAACATAGCACTTTTTAACAAATATCCTTTTCGGTTAGAGTACGTCAAATACGAGGAAAGGCAAAAAATCTAACTGTGCGTTTGTTTGATCTCTGTTTGACGTACTTTTGAACTGTTGACACTTTTGATAATAATGATTATTTCTACTGACTGCTACCGCACATTGAAACCGCTACTCCAGATGGGTTTAATTTCTCCGTTCCTTTTTAGTTCAGTATCAGTGCCGGATATTTACAGTTGGATGTCGTGGAATATAAAAGTATTATGTAGTGGCCTTCATAGGAACTGAAGCGTATTGATTTAAGTTTCGAACGAGTTTGGCATCTGTCGTCAAATTTTAAGAAGATTATAAACACGAAACCAGACAATATGTATTTTTTCAGTAGTTTTCCTTTAGTGATTAAAAACGAAAAAATACTCTATACGAGGAAAACTAACAGAGGAAGTCGACAGGTAAAAACCCAACCACACACTGACAGAGGCTCTCAAAAACTCTTTTGTGCTCTGAAAGAGTTTGACACTGCTTAACAGTTTCATGGTGAGATGGTTGGCCGCTGTTTCGAATACGCCCTCAACATTTTGAACTTCGTCAATACTGGTCGAGATCTTCTGCTCTTGTAAAATCTACGGTAGTGCGCTCTCAACTTATGATTTAAAAGCCAACTCTCTTCCACTTGATTCTCAATCTCCTTGGACGGCCTGCTTGCCACAGTTTCGTGCTTAGAATTATAATCAAATTACAATTAAAAGCCATCCTCTTTAAACGACTTCCTCCGTTAATTTCGTACTTTACCCAAGACACAGATATGTCACAAAGAAGTCCTTAATATTTTTCTTTGTGTTTTGACCCATGGACGTGATTCAGCTGGACAAGACGCACATTGGCTTTAATGTAAGACTTCCTTGGTAACGTCACGTATCAGTTGCTCTGATATCTTCCCCTTTCAGTGCAACGTTGTAAAAGCTGACTGCATGTGGTTTATCAGACAGCACACTAACTTGTTGCAAAAAAAAGGGAAACAAAGATAAATGTCAAAATGTCTGCAAACTTGAACTCCACTAGAAATGAAAGACAACTATTGAGCTGCTCAGATCCAGATAATTTCACAGCAGAAAAGTTAGGAAAGACCCTCGCTTACAGCCTGGTCCTCATTTTTTCACTTGCGGGAAATTTCTTTATTGGAATAATTGTCTACAGGAAGAAATAGATGAGAAAACCAATTAACATTTTAATTGTTAACATGGCCGCATCTGATCTTATTTTTCCAATATTCGCGTTTCCTCGGGTTCTCACCCAGTTGTACGTGGGCTCCTGGCTTACCAGTGGTCACCTTGGACACGCCTTGTGTAAGCTGCTTTATTTCTTGCAAGATGTCTCATCTGCTTTATCCATTTAGAGCCTGGTTCTGATAGCAGTAGATCGCTTTGGAGCCGTGGTACTTCCACTCCGTTGTCCACTCATCAGTTCAAAGCTGTGCCCTTTCTTCATTCTCGCCACTTGGATTCTCGCCATGGTCGTTCACTCCCCTTATCTTTTGGCTGGCACCCTTGTTGTCAACCACGAAAAATTATTGTGTGAGTTGAAATGGAATGAAACCTTGGGGAACTACATACCCAATAAAGACTACTACACAGGAGTTTTCGTTTTCTTGGCCATAATCCCTTTCATCTTGTTGACCACGCTTTACTCCATCATTCTTTACAAGCTCAAGTCACAGCAAATTCCCGGCGAGCAAACAGCAAACGCTAAGAAACAACGTGTCACAAGACACAAAAAAGTTCTAAAGATGGCCCTTGCTATCGTGTTAGGGTTTGCAATTTGTTGGGCTCCTTTCAATATCCTGGCCTTTTTAGTTTTCTTTGTATGGAAGGCCATTCCTCAAATTTCTTGTAGTTTTATTCATTTTCAATTTATTGCTTTGTTCATGGCATACGCAAATTGTGCCATAAATCCCTGCATTTGTTTTCTTTTCAGTGGAAATTATCGTCAGTGTCTGAAGGGTCTTTTTTGTCAAGTCAGAGACTTACCATTTAGGGGTACGATGGGTGCGTGCCCGCCAGCTTTAGAGGATCAAGCGAAAGAATTAAAATAATCAATGTTGTTAAGTGTATCTTAGGCGTTCCACTGATGTGAAACCTGTTACGCAAGGACAAGTCCTAGCTGTTTTAGAGTCGGTCAACACTAATAAGGCTCCTGGCTGTCATGGCATCCCGGCAAAAGTCATGAAAGTCGGAGCTGAAGAATTATCTCAACCACTAACTACTCTCTTTAATTCATGCATACATAACAGTGTATGGCCAAGTGACTGGAAGCGTGGGGAATGTACCCCTGTTTACAAAAAGGATGAAAAGTATTATTAAGACACCTAACGGCCCATAACTGTTCTACCATGTCTGGACAAAGTATTTGAGCAGCTACTAGACACTCAAGTCACTGCCGGCTTTGACGGTCGCGTGTATCAACGCTCATCTGCGCTTATTGGAAAGCACACAGTTGTGAAACAACTCTGATTAACTTACTGGAGGGATGGAGAAAGGCGAGAGACAATAAACTAGTTGTGAGCATTCTATCGACCGATATGTCAAAGGCTTTTGACTCGCTACATCCGCCATTGCAGCTGAGCAAGCTCAGAGCATATGGTTTTCAGGATAGCACTGTACAACTTCTAAATCCGTGTGACGGGAAATACCGTGTGAAATTAGGAAAGTGATGTAAGCTCATGCAGGACAGTCAGCCGTGGTTCAGGTGGTTGTCCCCAGGGTTCCGCCCTAGGTCCGCTACTGCGGAAATCTTCCAGAACGACTTGTCTTACTGTGTAACGACAAACTTATCAATGTATGCAGATGATCACCAAATCTACCATACCGGACGTGAACAATTTAGTGTTACATCCAAGCTCAGGGATAGTGCGCGCACAGCTACCAAGTGGTATGACTCTAATCTTCTCACAGGGAACCTCTATTTTTAGAAACCGTTTTGGGTCTCGGCTTGTACTTGCAGTGTTTGTAGCGGGATAAATATTCTGCTTTGCTTTCAAACAGCACCGAAATATTTATATCTAGCTGGCTTCTTCAAGAACAAATAAATTGTATTGACCTTATGCAAAAACAGCTAGCTTCTCAGCTCGGGATTCTTCCAGGTTATTATTTATCTTTCTCTTTATCTTTCTTTTATAATTCAACTAGAAAGCAAAAAACAATTGACGCCGTCAAGCTTGTCGGAAATCAAAATGTTCTTCTACGAAAACTAATAATTCCGCTTGGCAATAAATAAAGGAAAACAGAAACAAACCACATGTGCGTGAATCACGGACTTACGTGGATCTCAAATTGACGAGTCTGTCTTGTGTATAATTTCCGATGTGTTTGCTGCTGTGAAAATTTGTACCACGGCTATATAAAATCCTGCCAGACCTGAAGTATACAGAACAGCGCATTCGAAGTAGCATTAAACAGTTCCTGTTGATCACAAGACACTTCAAAGCCTGGGGGTCGTACTCCCATAGTATAAGCTGTATGGGCATGTGCCGCTCATAAGAAGAGTTTCAGTGTCCCGGTGGCACACTCCCACCCAACATCTCACAAAATTCCCCCCTCCCCGGCCTCACAGACGGAGACAGATACCCTACAGCGCCGTTCTTTTAGGCTTTGACATAAGCCATGACGTCACTTTCGTGACGTCAATGGCTAACAAATGTGCTTAGACAGCCTTGGTAACCTCTCTTGGGTAGGAACCCGACGGGCGACCTGAGTCATAGGAACCACTCGTCCGTGATACTTTTCGGTCACAGCAACTCACCAACGGGAAGAAAGGAGGTTGTTTTTCAAATTCAAAACACTTGCCCCAGCGGCATAAACATAGATTTTAAAGTTTATTGAGATTCTCGTGCGCACGCATTTTTTAAATCACATGTACACCATATAAGACGCGCGTGTACTCACTAACGTATGATTCCGGCCTAACGGCTGAAGTATTTGCCACGAATGTTGAAGGGGTTATTCCCGAAACGTCTCGTCCAAAATTGAACTGGGCACTTTTTAACAAGCATCCTTTTCGTTTAGACGACGTCAAATAGAAGGAAATATAAGAAATCTAACCGTACTTTTGTTTGATCTTTGTTTGACGTACTTTTGATCTGTTGACACTTCTGAGAATAATGATTATTTTTCACTGACTGCCATCGCACATTGAAACTACCCCTTAAGGTAGGTTTAATTCCTCCGTTCCTTTTTAGTCCAGTATCAGTGCCGGATATTTACAGTTGGATGTCGCGGAATGTAAAAGTATTATGTAGTGGCCTTCATACGAACTGAAACGTATTGATTTAAGTTTCGAACGAGTTAGCAGCTGTCGTCAAATTTTAAGGAGATTATTAATACGAAACCAGACCATATGTATTTTTAGTAGTTTTCCTTTTGTGATTAAAAACGAAAAAGTACTCTATACGAGGAAAAATAACAGAGGAAATCGACAGGTAAAAAAACCCAACCACACACTGACAGAGACTCTCAAAAACTCTTTTGTGCTCTGAAAGAGGTTGTCCTTGCTGCTTAATAGTTTCATGGTGAGACGGTTTAAACTTTTTCAATTCTCTAATTCCACTTGATTCTCAGTCTCCTTGGATCCTGCTTGCCAGTTTCGTGCTTAGAATTATAATCAAATTATAATTAAAAAGCCATCTTCTTTAAACGTCTTCCTCCGTTAATTTCGTAGTTTACCCAAGACACAGATATGTCACAAAGAAGTCCTTTAATTGTTTATGGGCAAGAGAGCGACATCAGTGCACTGTCAATATTTTTCTTTGTGTTTTGACCCATGTACGTAATTCAGCGGGACAAGACACACATTGGCTTTAATGTAAGACTTCCTTGGTAACATCACGTATCAGTTGCTCTGATATCTTCGATCCCTTTTCAGTGCAACGTTATAAAAACTGACTGCATGTGGTTTATCAGACAGCACACTAACTTGTTGTAAAAAAAGGAGAACAAAGGTAAATGTCAAAATGTCTGCAAACTTGAACTCCACTGGAAATGAAACACAACTACTGAGCTGCTCAGGTCCAGATAATCTCACAGCAGAAAAGTTAGGAAAGACCCTCGCTTACAGCCTGGTCCTCATTTTTTCACTTGCGGGAAATTTCTTTATTGGAATAATTGTCTACAGGAAGAAATCGATTAACTTTTTAATCGTTAACATGGCCGCATCTGATCTTATTTATCCAATATTCGTGTTTCCTCGGGTTCTCACCCAGTTGTACGTGGGTTCCTGGCTTATCAGTGGTCACCTTGGACACGCCTTGTGTAAGCTGCTTTATTTCTTACCAGACGTCTCCACTGCTGTTTCGATTCAAAGCCTGGTTCTGATTACGATAGATCATTTTGGAGCCGTGGTACTTCCACTCCGTTGTCCACTCATCAGTTCAAAGCTGTGCCCCTTCTTCATTCTCGCCACTTGGATTCTCGCCATGGTCGTTCACTCCCCTTATCTTTTGGCTCGCACCCTTGTTGTCAACCACGAAAAATTATTGTGTGAGTGGAAATGGAATGAAACCTTGGGGAACTACATACCCAAAAAAGACTACTACACAGGAGTTTTCGTTTTCTTGGCCATAATCCCTTTCACCTTGTTGACCACGCTTTACTCCATCATTCTTTACAAGCTCAAGTCACAGCAAATTCCCGGCAAGCAAACAGCAAACGCTGAGAAACAACGTGTCACAAGACACAAAAAAGTACTAAAGATGGCCCTTGCTATCGTGTTAGGGTTTGCAATTTGTTGGGTTCCTTTCAATATCCTCGCCTTTTTAGTTTTCTTTGTATGGAAGGCCATTCCTCAAATTTGTTGTAGTTTTATTCATTTTCAATTTATTGCTTTGTTCATGACATACGCAAATTGCGCCGTAAATCCCAGCATTTGTTTTATTTTCAGTGGAAATTATCGTCAGTGTCTTAAGGGACTTTTTTTGTCAAGTCAGAGACTTACCATTTAGGGGTAGGACGGGTGTGCGCCCGCCTGCTTTAGAGGATCAAGCCAAAGAATTAAAATAATCAATATGTTGTTAAGTGTATCTTAGGCGTTCCACTGATGTGAAACCTGCTACGCAAGGACAAGTCCTAGCTGTTTTAGAGTCGGTCAACACTAATAAGGCTACTGGCTATAATGGCATCCCGGCAAAAGTCATGAAAATCGGAGCTGAAGAACTATCTCAACCACTAACTACTCTCTTTAATTCATGCATACATAACAGTGTAGGGCCAAGTGGGTGGAAGCGCAGGGAATGTACCCCTGTTTACAAAAAGGATAAAAAGTATTATTAAGACAACTAACGGCCCATAATTGTTCTACCATGTGTGGACAACGTATTTGAGCAGCTAATAGGCACGCAAGTCACTGCCGGCTTTGAACTGCTCATCGGAAAGCACATAGTAAGTGAAACAACTCTGATTACAGGTAACTTAGTGGAGGGATGGAGAAGGGCGAGAGACAACAAACTTGTCGTGAGCATTCTATCGACCGATATGTCAAAGGCTTTTGACTCACTACATCCGCCATTGCAGCTGAGCAAGCTCAGAGCATGTGGTTTTCAGGATAGCAATGTACGACTTCTAAATCCGTGTGACCGGAAATACCGTGTGAAATTAGGAAGCTAATGTAAGCTCATGCAGGACGGTCAGCCATGGTTCAGGTGGTTGTCCCCAGGGTTCCGCCCTAGGCCCGCTACTGCGGAAATCTTCCAGAACGACTTGTCTTACTGTATAACGACAAACTTATCAACGTATGCAGATGATCACCAAATCTACCATACCGGACAAGACCAATCTAGTGTTACATCCAAGCTCAGGGATAGTGCGAGCACAGCTACCAAGTGGTACGACTCTAATCTTCTCGCAGGGAACCTCAAGAAATATCAAACTATGAACACTGGTTACAGTCAAGATAATAACAGTGCGAACGAACGAAGAGGAAATCAAAACAATAGATAAGCTCAAGCTCTTAGGTGTTACCATAGATTCCAAACTTAACTTTACTGATCACATAAGCTCAATTTGTAGGAAGTCAAGTCAAAGAATCGGCGTTCTTATGAGGCTTAGAAACTTAATTCCAACAAAGCTAGTACTATTTCTAGTACTAGTTCTGCCATTTAGTCTGGCATTTTTGTAAATCAAGCGATGCGCGAAAACTAGAAAGACTGCAAGAAAGGGAACTGAGGGCGGCGTACAGAGACAAGCATGCAAGTTATTCACAATTACTAAAGAGGGCTGAGCTGCCAACGCTGATGAATACGCGCTTGCAGGATATCTGCATCCTTATGTACAAAGTGAAGCACATACTTTGTCCAACTTATATCTGTAATATTTTTAATGATCATAATTCTTCCTATTTTTAAGACAATCAGACTTCTCCATTCCTAGTTATAATGCTGTGACATACGGTAAGCATTTTTGCGTTATCTTGGGCCTAGGTTATGGGGAAAATTCTCCAGATGTTAGATCTGAAAAACCTTAAAATACTTTTAAAAATAAGATTCTTAAATGTGATATAAGTTCATTGGTGGGCAATGGATGCAGGGGCTGTACCCTCTGCTCAGCATAACTATAGAATTTTATCATTTTTTGTATTGACTTTTTAACGATTATTATTCAATTATTAGATTTATTTATTAGATAACTACTTCTAGTTTATAAGATTAGTATGATTAGTATTAGATTTTTATAGCACTACAAATTTTTTTCCAATTTTAATTTTAGTATTTAATTATTTTGTGTCCCCAAATTAGTATGGGATTTTCCCTGGCTAGATGGTAGGACACGTAAGTAAAGTTTCTTTTCTATCCTATTCTAGTCGTCGATAAGGGCACGATTTCAGATCGTTGTTCCATTACATGTGTGCGCTGGCTTTTTCATTGAAGTATGATACAGGTTTGGCTATGATGTTGAGGTTGTGACAAGTTCTTACCCGTTTTAGGCCCAGCAGTGTGCAATAAACACATGAAACGTAATTATAACCTTTGTGTCCTTAATGTTTGATTGTCCATAACATTAAGCTCTTTAGTAGGCCTTTAGGCTCAACTACAATAAAGAAACAAAAGGTAACAGCAAAGGACTGTTTATTTATCTCCTTTCTGCTCTGCATTTTGTTTTATTGCTATATTGCTTTTCTTGAACACTGACAGTTTAATTTACAAGTAAAGTTTAAGATCTATATTAAATTCATTTGGTCACCGTAAAGAGATTCTAAAGCTGATGTTTCCATCGTTTAAGCCCTCTGCCACAGGAGCTTTGACGAAGGGCCAACGCTGGAAAAGTTAGCCTTTGGCAACTCTGCTGATGCCAAATTGAAGTGTTTCAACCCCTAGCTTCTAAAGAAACAAAATTCTTTTACAATGTGAAGTTTCCAAGCTCCTTGAGCCGAGTTTCACTCAGAAAAAGAACATTTATCTGTACAAACGACAAATTAACAAAAACGGCACACACGTCATAGTGGTTTAACTTCTAAAATTTCAGCACGCAGACTACTTTAAATTTCTTCAGCAAAAACAAACAAAAATAAAAAAGACAACAACAACAAAACACGTGGCTTCCCTTCTGAGTGCTTTAAAATCTAATGAATGATCCACTCGGGATGAATCACAAACTCCCGCTGACGATGTAAACAAATGTGCTTAGACAGCCTTGGTAGCCTCTCCTGGGTAGGAACCGGACGAGCGACCTGAGTCATAGGAACCACGCTGCGTTTAGGGGCTCGCCAGTCCGGGGCAATATCGAACTCCGTTCGCATTTGTGCCACGGTAATTTTGTCGCCATGATTGTGCGCCTTAATCGTCGGGTGCCCCTCGTCCCATTTCACTTTTCTCCTTTGCGCGTTCTGATCTTTTGTGGCCTCAGGGTTCATTGTCGGCAGGTTTGCAGTCAAGATGTTAGTGGAAGGACTAATGGTCTGTTCTAGATTGGTGTAAGCTGTTGTTATTTTGTCTGAAGTGGGTTGGCTGGCCATGTACCGGAACAACTTCGTAATGGCTTTTTTCTCTATAAAGGTGTAAAAAAAAAAAGGCTTTAAAAAGTTTAATGGGTTTAATTGGTTTCCCTAACACTTATCCACTGGATAGTGATTTATTCGGTGGATAGCGCTATCAAACTTTTGAACAACTGGGGCCTGGTAACTAGTAACGCTATCGACTTGGAACCGTCCTTGGAACTACGTTAATAGTCGACGCTTACGAAATACTGCAAACTAAATGACATAAATAAAGCAAAGTAATGCCAACGACTGTAGGATTTCATGCCCATGCAGACTCAAATGTTGGTTTGGTATTTTACCCGCGAGTAATTAAGGGTATTACATTTGATATGATGTTCAGTTGCAGCCTGTGGGTTATCGTGGGCGATTTTTTCACTAATATTCGCGTATAAGGTCCATTTGTACAATTGTGCGGGAAGAACTGCCGTTGCCCTCCTCCAGCCTCCACTTTTCGGGTCTATTTGGTCAGGAACAGGAGCTCAAAAACTAAATCGATGAGAAACTGTTTTAAAAAAACGACTACTAAAAAGGACGGTGATTTAAAATTCTTCTAAACGCTTTCAATTTACACTTATTCGAACGCCCATCACTCAATTCCCAGAAACTAGTTACCAACCTTCCGCGGTAGCCTCATTAAGCCACACCCGAACACGAGGCGCAACCCGGGGGTGAAAACTTTCCTTCAAAACCTGCAAGAATTGCAATGAAGAATTCATATATGATGAAATTCTCATTAACTGCATGTCCATTGAAGCGCAATTGTTTTGTTTCCAGGGAGTTTAATGTAAATTATCAATAAATGTCTAATGTCCCTTTGAACATTCATTATGCAAAGACAACACAGTAAACGCTTTATATTCACCTTGTCAGTTGCTTTTCTTTCTTCATCTTTAAGCCAAAACGTTTTGAGAACATCCAGTTTTTCTGTAAACAGAGTATGCTTAGATATTACGAACACTCACACGTTACTAGCCAATACAAAAGCGTACAAAACAACCTTGGGCCGGATAAGCCAAGTGTTCTGGCTTTGGTTAGTGGTTAAGACCGGGAGTGAGAAATCTGCAATCAGTTTGGTTGAGTGTTGCAAGTTAGTAATATTGTTGTTCTTGTAAGCAGAGATACGTGTTGCTAATTAAAAAAAAATAGAAAAAAAACTCTGCACTCAGTTGATGAAGTGAAGGCAGAAGTCAGACACCTCATAAAACAACGATAGGTTTTTAGGGGTTATACAGTACACTGCTTTAGCAATTAGGAGATACACAGAGGTAAGAGCGGAATAACTAACTGACCAACGCTTTACTCTTAATCGGCAAGAACGGCACCTGGTCAGGCAGAAAATTGCACCTGTTTGCAAAAACTGCTTGGCCACTAGGATTGTGTCAGCTGGCGTTATTCAACGTGTCTTGTCACCAATCCGTGGTATCAGTACCGCTCAGTACGGCATATAAGTATAAAGACGTTGACACGGATTAAACTCCTGGGTCACGTTGTTCAGCGTAGGCTTAAGCTAACCTGGGTTTAGCATCAATCTTGAATTCTGGTTTATAGCTCAGCGAAGTGGATTTCCTGTAAATTCCTTTTCTCTTCCTTTCAAACTGAACCTTTGTCCTTTTTGATTTTTGATCCTGCTTTCAAAGTGTAACTTAATTACAATTCGCAGTGGAAGCGCTTTTTAATAAGGGAAACAGAAAACGCGTTTACCGTTTTAATCCCAGCGGTTTAGCTCTAACCCACTTTTAATCAACCGGGCCCTGTTCAACCGGGCCCTCAGTGTCAGTCTTATCCAGAGTGTAAGGGCGCCTTGGTCAATGGATGGTCCCCATGACAAATGACGGCTATCCGCTGACGGGAAGCCCGCAGATTCTGGGTTAGGGTACGAAGTGCTGTCAAAATAGTATTTTCAGAGACATAGCAAGTAATACTACTACTACTACTACTACTACTACTACTACTACTACTACTACTAATAATAATAATAATAATAATAATAATATGCATTTATAGCGCGCATCATATGACAACTCATGACCTCATGCCAGTGACAGAAGACAGCATTTACACATACCGTCATAGCCGTAGTTTCCAGACCGCAACCAGTCATGAGCTCGCAGCGCCTTGTTTGGAGTAAAGAGGCGAGGTAAAACCTGGACAATTTTTCCAAAAGAGAAAAGAAATTTAAATAAATATGTCATTTTGAAATAGTCCAAACAGTAGCTTATAATTTTGTTGTTGTTCTCTGTTGCAGCACAGATTTCTACACGTATTAGGTTTTTTTTAGCCTGCGTAGTTCACAGTTTCTTTTTAGCCTGTCAAACACTTATATCATGAGCCCCTGGCTTGGGAAACTGGGAAACCACTCCCTATGTATTTTACGTTAAATAAATTATCTTTATCTCTAGGATAGTAGGGGTGTACCAACTACAATAACCAGAAATCGATCTGAAGCCATCAAAGAAAGCGGTTATTTCAGTTTTTTCCAGTCTTGTCCTCTCCAGTGATTTTCTCCTGAATCACGAAGCCCGTGTTACCGATGCCAAATTCCACGGCCGGCATTCCGAAAAAGCTACACCGGGCTACTACTCCACATGCACTTAAACTCAGTTTATTGTTTGTATGTGTGCATGAGAAATACGCTTCTGTTCAGGATAATTAGCTCAAAGGTGGAATACATTAATTTGTTGATTCAGCTTTACAAGGTAAAAATAGATATAGGTGTACTTGAAGCTGTCTTCAGAAAAGGATCCCGCAATGCGATATTCTTTTTCCAGTCAGAATGCACTCCTTTAAAAAAGCACCAAAGTAGTCAATATGTACCTGTTCTTCCATCGACTTTTGTCTGTATTTGTTTGAAGGTTTGCTGCAATAAGCCATCATGAACCGGCGTCGATTTCGGCTTCAACTAAAGACAAAGTACATTTAGTTCAGTTGTTCCGGCACTACTTCTACGATATTTGACTCTTCATGTTCAGTGAAAAAAAATTTGCGTGAAAGTACCACACTAACAGCCAATTGTCAAAACATGAAATTATGCTTCAGGAAACTCATTTTCTCTTAAAAATGAATTCATTTCTAATTAAGACACCCGCCTGTTTCGTGTACATTAATGAAAAGAACTCAGAATGCTATTTGAATTCAGTACGCTAAAGGTATATTCTTTACATATTCTTTACAAGGAAGATCAATTGAAGCCGTAGTACCTGGAGTATAACTTACAAGTAGTTTCTGGCAATATCCGAAACAAGACGGTGAAAAAAAGTTTAAAATAAACGAGATTTTAAAAGCTTTCCAAGTTTCATTCCGTTTGTCCTAGTTGCCAGGATACGGAACGAAAAATCGAAACATTTTGTTAGTTTGAGCCGGGGTAATATATAGTTCCAAGCACTAAACGTAATATATATATAGTGCTTTTCGGGTAAGAAGCTAAGTCAGTCCATTTACTGAAGGGTAATTGAAGAACATTTAGCAAGCAGTCTTTCAAAACCTCGTAGTTTTTCAGAATAAGAGCAAAGTCAATTGTATTTCATGGCTTTATAACAAAACGTACTTCTTATGTTTAATACCATTAATCCAGGTCTTTGCAACTATGGAGCTGTAAAACCGACGAAAACAACGTAACTATAGCAAACTTCAAAAGTAGGCTTACGGCTGAACTTACGTTTCTTCTCAGGCTTGTTAGAGAGGTACCAAAGAAGAATAAAATTGCGCTGAGACTCTTCTGACGTTAGTTTGTGGAGTTGGGATATATATAGTGGGCGATTTTATCAGCGACGAAGTGAATCAACGGGGGATCTTGTTTAATCTTTCTGGCCACACACGTTTGAGTCTCTGGTTTAGTGAATTACCACCGGTGCGTCGAACCTCTAATTTGCTGAGTTATGAGACTTGTTTTTCACAAAAGATAATTTTAAAGGAAGAAATCACCTTATCAATTATTAACTACACGAAAGCAAAAAGAATATCATCCAAATTTTAAAACAAGGGCTTGCTAATGGAGCTTAAGTGCAGAGAATTTGTGGATTAAATTACAGTTTTCAATTTATGTTCCCCCTTTAGCTGCCCAAGGCCCGTAATGGGTTTGGCTCCGCTTAATGCTTGTTTTTTGGCTTCAGTTTTGTTTATGACACAACTTCCAATGAATTCTAAGGCTCCATGCAGGTTGTTTTTAAAAGTCTGTTATATCATACCACAAGAAAAATTTCAACATTTCTTTACGATCGTGGCCCCTCACGAAAACGTCGCGAAGCACACGCGAAACGCGAAACGCGTAGGTTATCCTGAAAATGGAAAACGGTAAATAGTGCCAGGAACTGTAGAACTAAGCAATTTTGATTTCATGTTGGAATACTGTCGGTGTCGAATAGGAATTAAAACAGACCCCGATACAAATGCATCCGCGAAAAAGGAGTCCACAAAACACAGTGCTTTCCGGCGCAATAAATAAATATTTTCTCGCTCCATCAAAGCCCCCGCTTGCAATTACTCGCGCCACTCGCTTGCATTAGCCTGCGTGCAGACGTCTCCTGCAGGCTAGCTTGCATTCGTTGGAGACAATAAAACGTATCTTACAACAAGAAGATTAAAAACAAAGAAAAAGAAAAACACAGGCAAGAAAGTGGAAAATGTAAAGTATAACTAAATTGGGTAACGTTTACGAGGTCTTCTTATTGCCTTACTTAGTCACAAAAATTGATAACGAAAGTCGCTATTCGCGAAAAATTTGCGGTAGCAAACTATCGTCTTACATAAAGTACCAAATTGCCGAGAAAATTTCCTGTATTGCGTTGGTTTGCAAATAAGAGTACCGAATTTGAGCTAATGACCATCTAGATATAAGGGTTTTGGTTTCCTCATCAATAATTTATCAATCTTCAGTTGGTGGTTATTAGAGGTGACAGCTGAAGTCAATTAGCTTGCTGATTATTCATTAACCAGAGCTGCATAAATTAAAGTTACCAAGCGATGCGATTGTTGTCAGTTCGCGGCATAGCGCGCTAGACCTTATTTGCCGCAATCCTTCAATGCTCCAGTTTATTTCTTGACGTCTGTGTGAAATCTGCTTTCTTCTCGAGAGATTGTCAACTACAGATCAATCCTGGCGTGGCGGAGTGTGTGATAACATCGCCGGATCTTCATTGATTTCATAAAAACAAATTGACTTTGTCACCATCGCCGCTAAGGATACCTCTAGGGTAACATTTTGTTACCCAGCGGACAATGACTCATATCTTGACGAATCCTGGATATCCACACAATCTTCGCTTTCGCTCCAAGTCTGCCGAGGTATTCAGAGAGCACCAGAAACGAAATGAGGGAATTTCGAAGTCGGAATTTGACAAAATTCGCAGCCTTTCTCGTCAGTCTTGGAAGACTTGTTGGGAAGACCCCGGAAACCCATTGCCTCGCGTGAGAAGCAACCATTTCGTCACGACCTACTCGACAACACACAACTACAGAGCTCTTCAAGAACCCACTCCATGTCGGCCCACTTCACCGACCCGGCGAAACAATCCTCATCCAACAGGGTTTGTAGTTGTTTTGTTTATTCGAGTGTTTGTATCAATAACCGCAAGTAACTATGTCGATAGTAAGTAGGTTTAATAGGAATGTGGCAGTGGTATAGTGTTGTTGATTGTATGCAAACGTAGTTTGAGTTACTTTGAAAATACAGAGAAGTTCCATAATATACTCATTGCTCATAGAAGTTGTCAGTTGTATGCTGTGTCCGCGGTTTGTTGGAACCACCGCGGGGAAAGTGAGGATGCATGTGCGAAGTATTTGTCATGTCCCTTTCTGAATTTTAAAACTTGCAATGTTTGTGAATAAGCTTGTGTGTCGAAATTTCATTCATTGGTCTTGCTGAAATTTTTGTCGGAGCAATTGTCCCTGTCACAATTCCCCAGGGCAGCAGTCTTGGCATTCATGCCACTTTATTTTTCATTCAGGACACTGTTTCAACCATATCACTTGGATCTATCACTTGTCCGCGGTTTGTTGGAACCACCGCGGGGAAAGTGAGGATGCATGTGCGAAGTATTTGTCATGACCCTTTCTGAATTTTAAAACTTGCAATGTTTGTGAATAAGCTTGTGTGTCGAAATTTCATTCATTGGTCTTGCTGAAATTTTTGTCGGAGCAATTGTCCCTGTCACAATTCCCCAGGGCAGCAGTCTTGGCATTCATGCCACTTTATTTTTCATTCAGGACACTGTTTCAACCATATCACTTGGATCTATCACTTGTCATAATTTAGCCCAAAAGGGCCTCTATATAAGCTTTGTGGTATGTGCCACTCTAAAGGGAATGATTTTCAAGCAATTTTTCTGGGATTGGGTATGGAAATCAGATAGGTTTCAGGTCTAGTATAGAGTATCATTTAGAGCAGTTTTTAAATGAGTCTAGTAAAACCAAAACCAAAATAATTACTCTTACTAACCAATCACAGCAAGAACAAAAGACAAAATGAACCAATCAGAAATGGAAGAAAATACAAGTAATTAGCATATTTAACCGTGAAAAAACCTGTGCGAGCAAGTCACGATTGGTTTTGGTTTTACGTCTGACAGGCAGAGAAAGTGGCGCGAGATTCTTTAACCCATCAGAGTTACAGCATCACTTTTGACACTCAATAATTTATTGAAAACTGCTCTATCATGAAAGTGATTAGTGGTATGAAGAATTTAGGTAGTAACTGACCCTTGGAAAGTCTGATGTCTAGTGTCCAGACCAGGGTTGGTCTGGTATTAAGAGCAAAGGTTACATTTCAGTGCCCCAGTGGGACACCCTGACCAAAAAATTCAGAGAGTACCTCCTCTGGACATTTTTCAGGCTTATTAACTATCTGTAAATCAGTTGTCATGTTTGTGTGTATTTATTTATTATTTATTTATTTTTTGCTCCTTCGACAAAAACTTAATCCATGAGAACTTTGCCCGAACAAAGCTAGATGACTGTGTGGAGATGTTCACGAACATGATACCTAGATTGTCCACGTAGTCTAAATTAATGTTATTAATTGACCTCCACATTTCTAGTGCATGTAGATGGGGAAACATTTAGGGAAGCAAGAAAAACTAAAATAAAGAGCTAAAAATTGATCACTGAAATGATTTGAAATAGCAGGCTTCCTGATTAGAAAGGTTTGTACACACCTCTTCTTTGAGGGGGAATTTTTTAGAACTCACACATTGTTTTCACTTTCCTGATACTCATTTCCTTGCAGATCATTTTTGCGACTCCAGTTGAGGGAAGCTAAGGGATTCCCCAAAGTTAAACGAAAGCCAGGACAGGACCCTTATGATGGTATGATGTTTTATTTAGACAAAAAAATTAATATACAGGAATGCAAAGCCAGTATATATATATTATTTGCCGGCCGGGAGGTCCGTATTGAGAAAAACTGTGCCAGAGGTCTTGAGTACGGCCCAAGGCAGCAGGCCGAGGGCCGTGCTCAAGACCGAGGGCACAGTTTTTCTCAATACGGACCGACCGAGGCCGGCAAATAATATTTTTATTTTTTTCTTGTTGTTTTTCACAAGTTAAACGTGTCTTGTTGTTTTCGGAAAGCAACGTTTTGCAAGCGCGCGTAAAATGAACCATGAAACGAAGCCATTTGTGACACCAGAGCAGCAAAATACGCTTTTTTACTCTGTTAAAACTCAGAAATCACAGGAAGCAATATAACTAAAAGAAACCCCTTTATTTCCCCAAATTTCGATACATGTAGCTAACTCCCCGCGGCCCGTTCCGTTGACTGCGGTCAAGATCGGAAAATTCCGCCCGCTCCCGGAACCAATCAGATTGCAGGATTTGGTTCATCTTGCCCGCTCACGCGCTGAGAAAAAAATAAATACACAATATTGGCCGGCAGTCATTAAATAATGATGATCCCAGCTGGGTTCCAAGAAAGGAGTAGAATTTCACGAGACTAATGAGAATTCATTGTTACTAAAGTTCATTGAGGTCATTGAAAGACACAGTAAAAATGGCCAAAAAAATATTTCAGCCCGGCCTGCAAGTAACTTGCACCTTGCCTTGTGTGGCATGAACAGAAATAAACAACAGATGCATGATCAAAAACCCTGTTTTAAAATATATATTGTAATAATTATGTATTCAGTTGTAACACTATTAATTTTCTTAAACCTTTCTAGTCGGTTATCAACCTGATGAACCAAATAATGCTCAACAAACAATGTATTACACTTTATGGGAAATGAAAGACCTGGAGAAAAGAGGGACAGATGAGGTGAGTGATAAGCATGCCAGCGCAGTCATGAAAAATGCACATACTTTAATGCTCCAAGTTTCGTCAACTATATCTGACAGTGAAAACACTAAGTTGAAAATAAATTAAAGCAATCCAAATGATATTGCAGAGAAAACATCATTACATTCTTGGGATAGAATCAGAGGTGTTGAATATCTTGACAAAGGTATCAGTGTAACTGATACCTGATTAGTATGTCCACTACAATCTTAGGTACCTAATACATTATGACCTCTATTGGTTAAATCTCCTTTGTTATTGTTAAGTTTGATGAATAACTAACAACTTTAAATTTCCCAAAATCACCAACTATTGGAACAATTTGTTAGGAAGACGCATTGGGATGTCATGTGTTTAGCCCCTTTTTAAAATTTTATTTAGTGTACCAAAAGTTTATACTGTTCTTCAATTTTCAGTCTTTAAAAGCCGTCATGAATCCCCAGGCCATACCAGCAACTCAAGCATGGGTGAAAAATGCCTCTTTGAAAGGTGACAACTACATGACTGTGTAACTTTTCTGTAACATTGATCTCCTCTAAAACCCCACAGCCTGCAGCTGTACATCTGTTGTTAATCAGTCAGATTGGCAGGGAAAATTACAAACCGAAAGAAATCTGTTGAAAAGTTAGCAATACTGGTAATTATGTAGTACAGTTCAAGACTGCATGCATTATAGAACTTGTTATTCATACCTTTTTACATTTTTTTTACTGTTTTCTATTCGTAAATTATGAAAATCCTACAAAAATTAATGCAAATATATAGCAGTTGCACCTTTTTTGTATGGAGGTTGTTACATACATGAAACGAGAGGCGACTGGTAACTTACTTTTGAGTGGTCCTGTAGGGCCAGGTGTCCATAAAAAGTCCTTTTACACAAATTCCAGTTCATCATCTTTCACAACCTTTTGCATGATGGCCTCAATAAATTAGATTTCATGACAAATTAAAACTCAATTCTCACTTCACTGGTAATAATGGAAAATTGTGGATCACAGCTATGCTAGCAAAGCACCCTTAAATAAGGCAATATCAAATTATGTATTTAAGTGTCCATTTAATCACTCTGGGACTAAGTGAAATATTTGCAAGGAGATATCTATAATATATATTGAAGAGGTAGGGTACATTTTTCACTGTCTTTGGGACCAAGTGAAGAATCTGTAATAGAGGGCTGTTCATATAATGGAAATGTTTTAATCATATAAAGGCGAGGTTTACTGAAAATGATGTTCTTAAACAATAGACAACTAAAATATGACATTTTTTTTTTAATTTTCAACAGACAGGAAAATAGTTACTGACATGTTGAACACGGCACACAAATCAGTAGAAATGGACAAGGTAAATGGTTTACTTTAATTTTATTTTTTTAAATTATGATTTGTGAATAGACGTACTGGTGTCGGAATTGGGGGCAAATATTAGTCAGCGCAAATTTTTAGCTTAATTAGTTAACTTCTTTACGAGGAAACATGTGGTTGAGGGCAATAAATTCATGTTCCCAGACACACAAATTGCTAGGCGCCTGCAGGCCCTTAAGGAATAACCTTACATACAACCTGTTTACAGACTATGAAAGTTAACCATGCTTAATGGCTGAGTTTATTTTCATACGCAGACTGTTAGTACTACATTCAAACCTGAGGTGGTACCAGCTGTTAATCGGTGGTTAAAGAAAGCTGGAGCAGAAGGTAAACAAGTTTTTCTACTTATTAGAAAATGTCATTCTATGTACACATGCATTGTGTAAATTTCATAGAAAGATTTTTTAATATTTAAGGGAATTTGATGACACTTTCAAACTGTATTAAGAATTATTTCTGCAGCCCATCGAAACTATGCTGTGCAAGGGAAATTGTATTGGTTGCATATAT
This sequence comes from Siderastrea siderea, assembly GCA_964030785.1. Taxonomy (NCBI): domain Eukaryota; kingdom Metazoa; phylum Cnidaria; class Anthozoa; order Scleractinia; family Rhizangiidae; genus Siderastrea; species Siderastrea siderea. The sequence goes on from OZ034972.1 coordinate 47,191,247, forward strand.
AGAGAACAGACATAAAACAACCAGTGGTTTTGTTCAATTATTTAAGTGTTCTAAATCTAAATGAAGCTTTTCTTATTATAGTAGACGATGGGTTGATTTAGTCTGACAGGTAATAATACCAGTATACGGCTGTTAGGTAACAGAAGTGTGCACCACATAAATTTGTAGTAAATAATTTTTGAAAAATTTTAGGAAGTGTGGGTATTGGTAGAAGGAAGTTAGAGTTACACCTAGGGCTTGTTTACTCAGAGATAAAGTAACCCTTTTACTGTTAAGGGCTACAGTATTAATTGTCTCTCTCAGCCAATTTTTTCACTGTTCCCAGGAAGTGTGCTCTGATCTCTTCTCCCCCCTTGATATGTAAAATATTGGGACTTGGACTCATGTAGGACAAGTAGGGGCCCACCTTGATGGATATTTAAAAAAGATAAAAGTTGAAACTGGCTAAAATTATTTAAAAGGATGTTTTGGTCATGGTATTGTGACCTTCACCAGCTAAAAAATGAGTGGAGTGCTTTGATGCAAATAAATGAACAGCAGAAATTAAGTGTAAAAAATTCCTAAGATTTTTATAAATGTTTGAAAAATAAACATGTTCGTTAATGGAGTTTGAGTCTTCAACGGAATGTGATGCTTCAAGAATGAGTCATTGTCTCCATTGTGATGCACGGTCAATTATTCCAGCACCTTCCTGGTCAAACTCATGGTGTTGTGTGGAAGTATATAATGATTATATTCTTCTCGACAACACCATACCATGCCTGGCGACTACCATATTTTTAACCACCTTGATGGAGTTTCTGTCAGGTTCCAAAATATTAATAGTTATAAAACATTGCTTTGATTGATTTTTCTTACTTCTGTGTTCTTAGAACAACAAGCAGTAATGAGATTAATCAGAACCTTGGCATCAGATCCAGTACGTGAAGGAACAATTGATCCCAGGTACACAGGACAGCAGGATCCAGACCGTTACATCTTAGGGAAGTACCAAGTGCATCAACCAGAGACCAGAGGGATTCCCATCCGTGTACAGAACCATTTCCCAAAAAAGTCTCATTTCAAGGCACACCCTGCTTGGCTGCAAACATAATGTGATCTCCACTATCGTGCTTCCTCAAATAATAGCCAGAGGTGGTTATTCTCCAATATTCTAGAGTGGCAAAGGGTTATGTCTACATTATTTAATATAATATTATTTCCAAATTTCATGTTTTAGGAATGAAAACCTGCTATCCATTTTCTCAGGAATCATTATTTGAGTATGCAGAAAAGTTTGGGACAGTTAATACAATCTTTTGGTGTGAATATGACTGAATTTAATTTCAGAACTTTGCTTAAAAAACTGTTAGCTCTTTTTTTTGCGATGACCCTACAAAAAAGAATTCTAAGGACAATAATATTGAGACATTTCCCCAATGTCATCATTTTATAACAATTCAGGAAAGGCATTTATTTGAGGTAAAAAAGGAAAAGGGATGGATTATTTGATAAGTGCCTATTATTTGAGGAAATAATGGGCAGAGTGTATTGACCAAGGCAATGCTCATTCTAATACCATTAAACAGCATATGGGATCAAATTGATTTTCTGCAGCTGAGACAAAGTTGTACCTCATGTCAAGTAGTTGCAAGCCATTGTGAAGACAGCCAGATGTGTTTTGCAAGCCATTTTGCACTTTGAAAATAATTGGTGTGCTTTCTCAGAGTTTTTGTAATCTGTTGTTCCAGCAATCTCTGTGTTGTAATGCTTTTCCTGTTTTTCATAGCTCATTTTTGACATCCTCAGTAACTAACTCACAAATTGAAGAGCAATTTATGTTTAAGTTATTTTATAAAAACAATTAAATTTTATTTACAATATTAAATAATTAGTTACAGTTCAGTACAGCTGTACATGTCATTTATTAATAAGTAATTTGTTAAATGTTGAAAGAGAAATAGGGCATCACAAGGTTTATAGACTGTTTTTTAGAGCGAGAAAGCCAAGTTTGTGAAACAAAGCTTATTAATTGGAGTTTAGAAGGGGGTTATTTTGTTAATTTTTATGTGTAAAAACTTGTCACTTCTTAATTTTGAAATTTCAGAGAGAGTATAAAACGCTACACTGACTGAGTCCTTTTCTCAGAGATAGCCGACTTAATGAGAAAAAGGTAGTTGTTATTTGTAGTAGTTTTTGTTTGGTAATTGTCATGTGCCCTTATAAATGATATTAAATGACTGCATACACTGTAAATCCAAGCCCCTTATTTTCATGTTCTTCACAATTTTCATGACAACCAAGGCTTGAAGGACCACCATTTTTCAGGTCTTTAGGACCAGTTCATTCAGTGAGACTATTTTTGAAAAAATAAAGCCATTAAATGTTGCCAAAAATAAAGCCATTATTTTTTAGTTTTCTCAAGTAACACAAATAAAACAGGTATTCTAAACTGCAGTAAGACTACCCCACAGTTTACAAAGACAGTCACATGATACATTGTACCCGACACACTTTATTAGTTTGTTGAGTGTAGAGAGTGTTCAACTGAACTGCAATATTCTATGCTTTAAAATAAATCTCTGGCATAAATGTATGAAAATGGAGACTTCTGTAGCTGAGCAACATCTGTACTTTGAAATGTACAAATTTGAATAATGACAACAAATTGTAGTTGAACATTGACTAATTTAAAATACAAATCCCACCAAAATGTATGCCATATACACAAATAATTACTCCGGAATTTTAAAAATATTTCTTTCAGGTCATCCTACTTTGCTGATTTTTGTCCAAATTACATGTCCTTTCTGAATGAAATGAATTGCATTAAATAGAATAACTTAAGCACTGTTTTGGTAATTTATTGAAATGAAGAACAAACTGCCAGTCAGCTTGGCAAATATCTGTGAAAAAGACAAACTGTTTTGTTAGGATCTATCCAAGACTTCATTTTATTGGGCAAGATATCAACATTTTCAAATCCGTTCTTCAGTCCATGTGCCGCTAACCTTGCCGCTAACCTTGTCATTGGTCCGGTGTCTGCATGGGTTAGAAGAGTTGATAATTTCATCCATTCACACTCTGCAATCTCATCTTCACAGTGACTTATGCCATGGCTCAGGGGCGCCATTCTACAGATGATGTAGATATCAGACTTGTCAAATGCATTTCTCATTTGGTGCTGCTGTCTAAACATTATCACAGATTTGAATTCTGCAAAGAAAAAATTCTAGCAAATTAATGTAATGTAAAATATCTACTCAGAACTTGGTGGGGTTGGACTGCAAGTAATCTCTTCTCCTAAATTGGTTGGGATGATACTAAAGAACACATCAAGAAGATAAATTACGCACTCTCCATTTTCTTTATTCAACAATTAAGCACAATATTTTATTATAATTATTTCAATGATGGACTGTTTTCTCTTGTTAACTTCAACTTTAACCCCTTACTTCAAATTCTTTGTTACCCACTAGCTTTTTAGTACTGTAGGCAATATGACTGTTAAGTTAAAATTTCATGTGATGCTTAACCAAGTGGGAACATTGAATAGCCTCAATTCAAGAACATCCAAAATGTATTTTAAAACTCAGTCAGTTTGGGATTGGATTTGGTGCAGTAACGGGATTGCAAATCTTTATCAGACATTACCTGACTTTATACCAGTCTCTTCATACACTTCGCGGATGGCTGTTTCTTCTAGACAATGACAAAGTAAACAAGTAGGTAGAAGCTACTACAAGTACAGCTGTTTTTAGTGATCATAAAACATACACTCCTGTCTGGTGCTTTTAGAATTTTCTGCCTTTCTGTGTCAGGCCTGGAATTGTCTCCAATAATTGTAAATAACTAATCTGATTCTTACATAGCTCACCCAAAGGGTTATTCTAATCAATACTTTTTTAGAGGGTGAGAGGCAATTAGGAAGCAGTGTGGCCAAGTGGTAAGGGCATCAGACTTGAAATCTAGAGGTCCAGGTTCAAGCCCCGCTTTGACTTCCATCTACAGTTTGTTTCTCAGTAGCCCTGAGTTCAACTTCTTGGCCACACTTGTAAATAGATTAAACTGGTCTTGAACTGTGAGACACTGACAAATCTCAATACTCTGGGAAAACCAAGTGCAACAATAATTTTATTGCTTTATCATTTCACTTGTGACTCAATTTTCATGGCTCTTCAAATTGAATCGATCTCTTCACTCTTCAAAGTCTAGACTTGCTTGCCTACACTCGTGATGTTAAAAATGGATCTACCACACCCATTTCTTTTATTGATTGCCAAGAGAACATAAATTAAGATTACATAATTACAAGCTAATTTCATTCTCTAAGATGCGGCTTTTTTTTTAAGATGCCGCTCTTTTTTGTTCCTCAAGAAAGATGGCTAAATTGCCCTCTGATTTCTGCTAGAAAACATGTACATGTAGCACTGATAATCATTGTCATTCAAAAGTGGACAAACTGTACATGAGTAGAACATTGCTTGTAACAAAGCGGCTTTGTACTGTAATGCGCATGAGCAGTCCATTATTTGTAGGCAATTATCTGCAGTGGCATGTTTTCTCTGCCAACCAAAATGTCAGAGAAAATAAGTTGAATGAGAATTAAATAAAAACTGTCAGAATTTTACTTCTAAGCCAGATACCAAAAGATGCAATCTATGCTGTACACTTAGACAGGCACTGAAAATATCCCAACTTCATGATTAAGTTTCACTAATCAATAACAACTGTCGCTAACAGAGAAATGGTGAACTAACTGAAAAACAACGCAACTTGCACTGTAATGTAATAAAATGCTCACCAATACTTTCTCCTTCATCTGAGAGGCCACCAGGAAATTTCCACACTGCTTTCTTAGTTTGTCCAACTTTAACCTGCAGTGGAAATTATGCACAAATTAGTAAAGAACTCTTGAACAACAAACGGTTATGAAATTACTTTTATTAATAAATTAACTAAATACCAAACAGTAGGCCACAAGAAAGTACTACTCAGTAGCTTTAAATAGCTTGATGGAAGATGGTTTTTGCAGACTCAATGTATTTGCCTTGTCCTGCATAATAAACAGTACTAGTCCACAGTAGCTTTCATGTGAATAGTCACACTTCAGATTTCATCCACAGACTCAAAAGTTAGAACCACCTTATGCGGCATTTAATAAATAGTACCACAGGAAAGTGCTGCTCACAAGCAATAGCTTTGATTTGAATGATCGCATTTGGATTTCAACCACAGACTCAAATAAGTATTTGGTAATGGCATGTACCATGTGCTTGTCCTGAACTACTAAAACTTCACTGGTTTTCTCATTAAGAACCATGCCTGAAAACAAAGAACATTGAATGAATGTTTAAAATGGCCTCTCATTTATGTGTTCAACATAATACAAACCCTAGAGAAAATCAGAAAACAAGACTTATTGATTTCCTGATCTGGGGAAGAATCTACAAGGCCTGTATTGCCAGCAAATAGACTTTTATCAAGGTACACTGTAATATATTACTGTATGGTCTTAGCGTAAGCCCATTACATTTATGACGATTTCTCTGTGCCATGGTACAACACAGGGCTCTCATTAAGCCAATAAAGGGCTGCAACCCTTAATACGTGTTACTGCTGAATATGCGTGATGGAACCTTGATGTGATCTTGACTAATACAGGTTCAACATGTTGAGAAAACAAAGGTTTCTAAGCTCTACGCATGTAGATCAATGCAATATGTGACTAGCACTGCAACTGGAGATGTCTCTTATTTTCTTCCCACATCAGCAAAGGCAGGAAACTGGCTGAGACACCTGCATGGAGGGTAGGTTTTATGGGCTATTTATCTCTCAGAGTTTTACCTGCAACTCCGACTTGATGTGTAGCATAAGGCGGCACATTAAAGGCCACTCGCTGTGGAAGCCATTTCAGCAGCATGGCATAGTCACCAACAGCATGATGGTAATTGAAGCCATGAGAAAATGCCACTGGTATCAAGTAGCTCTGTGCGATGGGCACTTTCATCCAAACAGACTTCTTTGCATCCCTCCTCCAATGCAAAATACTCTCTTATCAAAACAAAGCACAAGATTCAAAGTGTATTATTAATCAGTACAAAACAATAGGTGTAAAATAAATTTGCTTCTCTTGCATATTATGGTCTAAGGGACAGACCATTAGAAAAGATATGGGGTGGTCGGTGGGGAATTTTCAAGATGTACTAACTTTTGCATGCATTTTTTTTTGCCCACCCCCCCCCCGGATAACTTTTCTAATGGTCCCTTCCTAAGCTCAGTGAGTAGGTCATCAGACAACAGACCAGACGGTTGGTCAAAGTAGGTTCCAGACTTACGGAATTTGAGAGTTGAGGGGTATTCTACCGTCCCTTTCGAGGCAAACCTGAAAAAGATTGCATTTGCATCAACCTACCTTTTAACCTAACGTCGAACTCTTCAAGCGAACAGTTTTCTCCCAACTGACTCAGGTTTACGTCCACTCCATTGAACTCTGTTCTCTGCCATTTTAGATAGGAAACTACTGCAGAACTATACTGTTTTCTGCATGAGCAAGGTATTTTACCACTCTGGGTAACGCATCTACTAAGCATACGCAGCATGAAGTTAAATTTCCCCCCAATTTCAACTCTGTAAACTGCGCTACTGAAAAGACGTTTTAGTCCGCCATTTTTAGTAAAACTAGTCCCAATCCCTTAGCGTCCAACCTTGTCCGAGATTGGGGAACACGGGAAATCGAATCCTAAGGGAAGGTACGTTTTATCTTGGCGGGGGGAGGGCTGGGGAATTTTGGCATTTTTTTCCCAGAAAATTGTTGGCCCTCCCTTGGGTTTTAATAAAGAAACTTCTGACCCCCCACCTTTAGGTGACTGACAAAAGTGTGACCCTCCCCTCACTACTACATAGTATGTTTCATGCTGTAGAAACCTCAGAACGTTTCGCTTGTGAACCGATGTGTTTGAATATGGATATATTTATCTCGATATTGAATGTGTGCGCGCTGAAACAAGAAAAATACGAACAATCAATGTGGGATATTTACGTTTTATAGCTGAAGTTTGAATATGGAAGTATTTGAGTATTATAAAAGTTTTGAACATAAAATATCTAAGGGAAAATACATGCGATTCTGTCTCTGACTAGCCGGCATTACTGTTGGTTATTTTAACAGAAAGGTTTATTTGTTTAGCATGCGAAATCTGCCTCTCAAAAACAAGTATTTCCTACATTTCCGACAGCGTGGAGCGCGTTGTTGGATCTACTAGTAACTCTTCAGAACTAAACGACTCAGGGGATCAGGCAGCGGATAGCCAACAGCAAAAAGCTGAAGAAACGATACCTGAGTCAAGTACTTCTCGATACGGACGGAAAAGGGCACGAGTCCTCCGAGATAAATTATGTGCCATGGTATAATAGACATGTAGAACATTTACCTATAATGTACCTATAATAAAACAACAAATTAAATCAAAGTAGGTGAAAAGAAAAACTTAATCTGTAAGAAAAATGGAAAGCAACATCACAAAAATTCTCATTAAAAAATTCTGTAAAAGATGTGTGACCCTCCCTTGAATAGCTCACATGAGGTATGGCCCTCCCCTTTTGGTGCTCATTTTCACTGATGACCCTCCCCTCTGAGGCCCCAGCCCTCCCCCCCAAGAAAAAACGTACCTTCCCTAACTGATTGAAATATCACAGAAGCGCAATCTTTTCTTCGATCCCATCAATCTTAACGATCTGATGTTGGGAACTACCTAGGCTACAGCTGGATAAAATTCCCGGGGGGGTACTCCCATATACACGCTATATGGGTATGTGCCGCTGTGAAGGGTATGGTTTTCAAGCTGTTTAGTCTGGGATAGGGTACGGAAATCAGAGAGTTTTGGTCTAGAATAGGGTATCATTTTCAAGGAAACTAATCAGTTGGTTGGAGAATTTAGTCTAGACTAGGTTTCCCGGCAATTGACACTAAAAAGAAATCAATTTGGCAAATTTACCAGCAACTAGCAAAGAAAGCGTTTATAGAGATGGGTTTAATACCCAGGATAGGTTATCACTGAAAACACTGCTGGATATCCTAGACTGTCAACATTCGGGATTTACACGGAAATCGGTGGTTTTTAACAATAGCTAAAAATAAACAGTTGATTGTTCTTCGTAATGCGTACGTGCGTGCTCGAGACAACTCAGCGTGTGACTGACGAGGTTAATACGGAGTCGAATAGCCAACCTGGGTCTTTAGACGCTTTTGCCTCGATTTTGCCTTTGGTATTACAACAACGTTCTGTTGAGGACTGCATCGTGAAACGGGATTGTCAACATTTTACACCATTGTGATTAGGACAAAGAAGGTAAGTCTTTATATATATATATAACTCCCCTATAAACCATATAATGAGAAATGATCGCATATAAATATTTACCACGTGGACCATGTCTTGTCCCCGGTCTTGACCTCCCGGCCTGATATTGAGGTCAGAATTTGAAGTGTTTCACTAAAATAGATTCCCAGGACTACAGGTAGATTAGCTAAGGCTTTTCCAATGTTATAACGGAGATGTAGAGCGACTTATTTGATGGAAGTTGCACCCGTGATGTTGCAATCGCTGCACCGGTGCAATCGGAAACTGTTTAGCGAACTGAACACAAAAGCCTAAGAAATGGTATATAAAAGTTACTTGCTATCTCGCTTCCATTAAATATTAAGCGTTTTCAGTTATTTTCGAGGGCTTTAAAGCGAAAGAAAATTGAACATTATTTGATGCCCGGATTGAAAGTTGAACATTTATTTCATGCCCGGATTTCATCCAATGCCAGAGATTTTTTCTACCTCATTGTGACCTAGGACCCTGGGACGACCACCCAGTCTTCCTGGCGCGAGAGGGCGCCGAGAAATAGAGTGGTGAAACTATAAATGGCTATTTCTATCGCCTGTGTTAGTTATCTTCCAAGGTTATTTTTCAATTGCTGTTGTATCCGAAAGGCAACACTCATGACGGTTCTTTATTCACTCAGGTTAACCTGAAATTGAGGACTTGATGGAAACAAAAACTGAACAAGTATAAATAAACTTTTATTTTGAGAGCATTATTTAAAATGTGACGTAACATTTTGTGTTCGCTGGACTGTGTTAGTAATGGCGTTTCTCAAAAATAGCTAGTCTGGGATAGGGTTACGGATTTTTGGTGTTTAGCCTAGTATAGGGTTGCAAAATGCACCTCAACTTGGTCTAGTTTAGGGTAAGGGTTTCAGAGTCCCAGCGGCACACCCCCGCCCAAAAATTTGCAGAGTACCCCCCCCCCGGGATAAAATTCAGGCTTTTCAGCTGTACTTTCATAAGGCCTTCAGGGGTTCAGGGGGTGGTATAGGGTGTTTGTCTTTGTCCCCTAAGCCTGTTTAATTGTGGAGCTGTTCGCGTTTATGACAAGTAAAGATTTTAGCCACATTAAAACTGTCGCCATTCATTGCACTTTACAGTTTTTGAAACATAAAGGGTTATGAGGGTCTGCAACGCAGGCCATGTGAGGGTAAAACCTCCTCCGAATTTGTCCTCTTTTTACTTCCATAAGGTTTTTAAACACAATTTTAAAATAGAGCTAGTTTACATAATGAGGAGATAATGTATTTTTATTACAATATTTAATATACCTCTCGGCTCTTTTTATTTATCATACATAAACACTGTACGTCTGTTACCTGCATTATCTAACCAAAAGGAAGAAAGCCTTAGGCCAGCAAATTTATAGGAACTGAACGACTTCTTTGTTCCTCTGATATCGTTTTATAATACACTGTTTTGATCGTGAAATGGTTCAAGAAAAGACTCTCTCACTTGGGATAAGCTTAGCACACTGCAGTAACGTTATTCAACCATCATCCGGTTATCTTTCAAGTTTTCCGTTTTACTAGCCAATACGACGTTTATGTTTCCAAAAAGGGCCCGATCGCAGGTTGTATTTCTTTTTTGCATAGCACATTTTCAATTCCTCATAATTTCTCAAAAACTCAAACAACATTTAAGCATGCATTAGCAACCTATCAATAGCAAAACGACGGTACAGAATTATGATTTTTATACAATACGCTTGAGGAGAGACAACGTTTCACTCGATAAAATTGGATTCCTGCAGTCCCTGTGGCCAGGGTAGACTGCTGTCCTTTCGGAAAGGCGGCTCGACGGCGCGCGAGAAATATTTCCCGGCATTGGCGTCTTTCTTCTTGTAAATTATGTTACAATCACCCAGCTTAGTACCCAGGCCTTCTCCTCCCGCTCACTCGACTTGGTGCGAAATGCAATGGCGTGACGTCACATTTGGCGCCAAGTCGAGTGAGCGGGAGGAGAAGGCCTGGGTACTAGGCTGACAATCACCACATCATATTCAGTGTTATGTTCAGTGGGATTGAGCGATGTTTGAGAAGAATGACAGGATGTCGTTAATGGTGACTTCAAGGTTGATCATGGATCCAGGGTAACAGCGCTGAATGAGATCTTCAAAGTGCTTGTACTGTTGAATAAACTCCTCCTGCATCGAGTGCCATACAACCTGAAATGGTGTTCGAATAATTTAGGATTCTGGTAACTGGAACCGTCAGGGAAGGGAGGGAATGGTGTAAATTACTGTAATTGGTAATGAGTGTGCAAGAGAAACAGCGTTTATAGTTGGAGTTGAGTTGGCAAAAACTTTAAGTTAAGGTTCGAGTTACCGGCTTTGCACGGTATCAGTACAACGATTACCCTATATACTCCATTAAGCGCCGCGGCGCTCTTTAAATGTTTACTGTTTTAGATGCGGCGCTTATTCTGGGGCAGTGTTTCCTTCAGGGCGGCGCTCTTTAAAAAATCATAACATTTGTAAACGATAACAAGCAAATAATGTTAACAACAAAATAATGAAATGTATTCATTTTCCAACTGAAAAAACATTGTAATACAGGGGAATAAATTTCCGAGGCTGGTTTAGATTGAAGTGTACATTACTTGTTTTTTAGCTGGGCTCCTCAGGCTCCAACGATTCAGTCTGATGATGCTTCGATTAAGCACCGCGCTGTTGTAAATGAATGCGGCGCTTATTCGAGGGCGGCGCTCTTTAATATTTTTGTTCTCATATGCGGCGCTTAATCAGGTGCGGTGCATAAACGGGGGAGGCGCTCAATCGAGTAAATTCTGTAAAGGAGCTACACTTTAGGTGTTCTGTCAGATAACGACACAGGCTGCAGTCTCGAAAAACAGAAGAAATAGAGAGGTGGTTTAAGCAGACTGAAGTGGTTGTTGCAATAACCACTGCTTCAGAGCCCAGTCACCAATGTGTTCATTAATTTGGGCCCCAAGTAAGGAAACGACTTCCACGTTACACAGCGAAAACTCTATGGTTGATCAGGAATCAGAGTAGTTCTCACCCCTCGCGACCTTGGTAATTAACTAAGTTAAGTGGCACTTGGACCACAGGCCCCCAGGCGCTCTTACTGCTTCGCCCTGGATGGAATACTAATCCACCACAGGGTTACCACTAACATTTTGTTAGATTTTTCAATCGGTTTGCCGGTACCCATTTATACACCTCGACCTGGGTAGAGAAAGGAAATACGGAACAGAGAACACAGACCTCTAGACCGCATGACCCTCTCGTTACTCCGCCCTGACCACTACTGTTTTTACTCCAAATAACGTTGCACGGTGGAGACTAAGTGCAAGTAACACTCACCTGAAGCAAGTTTTCCTCTTCACACAAGTGCTTCTCGACCTTTTTGTACAACTGTTCCAATCCTTTCTTGAGCTCTTTAGCCGGGTATTCTTTGATGCATTTTCTCAGTTCTTGTTTACTGAAAGCAAGCTGATATCCGACCTCATCCTCCTTCACTCCGGCTGCTATACACTCCTGAACACCTTCAAAGAAGATCTGCAAAGAAAGAAAACAGGTCTCACTCAAAGAGTCAACCAAACTGATTAGTGAAGATGCCGACTTTTGAGGCTGTGGGTGAAATTCTGGCGTGTACCTACGAACTGAAAACTACTGGGCAGTACTTGTGGAGCCCTGTGGTACCACTGTGGTACCACTGTGGTACCACTGTGGTATGCCTGTGGTACCGCAGTGGTACCGCAGTGGTACCCCTGTGGAACCGTCAAGTATGCTACACAAGGTGGCTCCGACATTCTAATCTGGATAAAATCGTTAAGTGTGATTCTTCAGTCAAATCAAAGCTACTGAGGTTTACTTTCCTGTGGTACTCTTTATTAAGCTGTACAAGGTGGTTCTTGCGTTTACGTTTGTGGATGAAATACTAAACTATGCCGATCACTAAAATGTAAGTTACACAGCAGTACTTTTCTGTGTTGCTTTTTATTATGCTGTCGAGGATGAGGATGACTGGAATGCTAACGTGCGACGATTTGGACGAAAGTTATTTAACTCGTGCATTAATTAACTCCTTTCCGTATGTTATACGCGCGATCTGGATGTTCTTACGTTAATTTTCTCCATGGGTCTTCCCAGCATTTCCTTGACGTACATCTTCTGACTATCCAAATACTTCTTCTTCGCTTCTCTCTTCTCATTCTCCAAGCAGAAGATTTTCAGACGAGTCAAGACCCCTGAGAGAAATCACAACAACAAGAGTTACATTAGAGTGGTTTTCAAATGAGAGTCGTAAAACGTCTAAAACCAAAAGCAAAGACCAAACTCTGGCCAATCCCAGGGGATGCAAACAACACGACGAACCAAGTAACAATGCAAGCAAAGACATGTAACAGGATCCAACCGCGGAAAATAGTTGCGACAATAGCCCGCCTAGCAAGCGTTTCCGTAAGGTTTTCCGAGGCATTTTTCGCTTTTTGGCCGCGCGAAAATTGGGGCGGGCGCGAAAAAGTGCGTGCGGAAAACCTTACGGAAACGCTTGCTACGCAGCCTATTGCGACAAACACACAAGTCGTTTATTGGTTTCACTTAACACTGGTTGAGAGAGTGGCGTTTATTGAAATTTGCACTTGGTTAAAAAAAAAATTAATAATCCAATCTAAAACCGATTAGATGCAGATGTTTTAATTAAGCTAACTCGAGCTCAACCAAATCATAGCAAACTTACTGGAGTTTTTAAACAATAACGAGAACATTCAAAACGAATCGTTACTTGGCCAATACGGGCTTTTCCGGCGTTTGGTAACGGTCAATTAAGTTGTTTGCGTTTGATTTGCAACATTAACAGAAAAATTGAAACACTTACGAAACAAATGGTGATAGTTTTCTGCAAAAAAAGGAAAGAAAACAAAAGAATACAAGGTCAGCAGTACCGTACACTATATGCTTACAAGACAACAAGTATATTTATTAATCATCCAATGAACGAGCTTTGGATTATGTTTCCTGTTGCTGTTCTTTTTGTTGTTGTTGTCGTTGTTGTTGCTGTTCTTGTTTTTTGTTGTTCACGTCCTTGTTAATCTTGTTTTGGTTCTTATTGCTGTTTTTGTCGTCGCATTTGATATTCACCGTAAAGAGTTTGAACCCAGGAGTCATATCCTAAGTCAGCAACGTATGAGTGTCCGGGTGAGTGTAGTCCTGAGAAGGACTGTTTGTGGTGACATTGACTAACGTTTCGACGACCTGAGCGGAACTTGACTCTGGTCACGACTTCCGTTCAGGTTTTCGAAACGTCAGTCGATGTCATACAGTCCAAACTCAACCGAACGATCATGCTTCACCGACGTTTGCTATTGCTGTCGCTGTTGTTGGTTGATGTTGTTGCTGTAGATTGCTGTTAACGTTGCTGCTCAGTGTTGTTGTTGTCAGTTTTGTTAACAATAGTCGCTCACCCATCATCACCACTGCCCTTGGTGTTTTCTGATGTTCTTCAGCCATTCGCTCAAGATTAACAAATAAAACTCGAATGAGATGGTGGTACGCTTTGTCAAGGTCAGTACGACGTTCAGAGTTCTTGAATACGCTTTCTGAAATCCCTGCAAATTCCTATAAGGAATAGCACAGTAATGTAAGAAATCACAAGGCAGCCACTTGAAGTAGTTTTCTAGTTCCCCAAACCAAAGCTACAAGAAATTGAGCCATAGAAACCAATTTTCACAGTTGAACTAAGACTACGAGCAGTCTCTTTTCAACTGAGGGATAGTCGCGCAAAAAAGAACACACGAACGAGCGCGAAATTCGCCCTCCTGCGTGGAAACGTGGCGCACGTGTGTAAATTAAACTGGTGGGTCATCACACGCGACACGTTTCCACGCAAACAAGCGAGTGTTGCGCTTGCTGGAGATTTTCGCGCTCGCTCGCGTGTTCGTTTCACTCGACTGTCCCTGAGCAGTAAGAGAGATTGCTCGTAGTCTGAGTTGAACTGGGACTAGCGTGCAACGAAGGCTCAAGCGGGGAGATATTTACCAATGCAAGTTTTATACTGATTTCCTGTATGAAGCTGATAACACTAATATGGTTATTTCTAAGTTTCACGTTTTTCAAGGACATTAGTGAGAAAAAAACTTGAGTTCGTCATATGATACCATCCATACAACTGTCTGTTTATCGTCAGTAGATACAAATTAAAAAGCGTTTGAAACGTTTGAGCAGTATGTGCACAGGGTTCAAAATAAAATCAGAGCTTTCAGCCTGAATCTGACGGCTTTTTTTCTCACGGCTGATTTTTAGCCGGCTGTCAACAAGAATGAAAAGCACCTATCCCAAGTATGGAATAAAATGTTTACAGGCCAGACGCGGCTCATATGCTCGTGCTAATGTGTTTGTATATTTCTCTTAGCAATGGTTGATTTTTAATTAAATGCCATTTGCTAATAAGGATGTTCTTAAAATCAGGCACAGCTGAGTGGTACGTTGTTACGAAAGGCAGAATTTTTTCCGCACTGTCTCTCTTTGTTGAAGTGCCGACTTCCTTTTACTGAACTTGACTTCGGACGTTATTCTTTCTACTAGACTGTTCGGGTAGTCTCTCGCACGGAGACGTGTTTTGAATTGGGTTATATTCTCAACGAAAGATTTCGCTGAAGAGTTTGTTTTAAGAAGACGTAGGGCTTCACCTTTGATAAAACCTTTTCTAACCCCTGGTGGGTGGCAGGAAGAGAAGTGAGTGTATTTGAAAGTTCCTAAGTCTTTCGCCTTTGAGAAGAATGGTATCCAGGAAGTTTATTTCTTTGTCTGAGATTTCAGCAGTAAATTTAATTGGATCGGGTGGTGACTGTTCGCTACGACAATAAACTCTTCTATCTCCTTTCTGTAAACATTCCACAGCGAGAATATGTCATCGATGTATCTTTTCTACTCAAGTGGTAGAAGAGTGTAGAAAATTTGTACTACTGTTTGACTGAGTATGCACGTGGCGTTATGCTAAGCCCGATCAGTGTCTCTCTTTGACCTACAATTCACCGGCAGATTTCGCTCTTCGCAACTTATCACTGTTGCGCTCAACGCGGCGATAATGAAACTTGGTCAGTGTGCTTATGAGTTTCCGCACGACCTCTCTCTTTATGGAGTTTATTTCTGTCTTAAACTCCTCGTCAGGAGTGATGTTTGCTTTTGCGACAAAGCGCAAGTCTCTTGCGCATGTGCCCCTTTCTGTGTGAGCCTGAAGTTAACTATCGACGTTTCTGACGGATCGATTTTGCTCTTGAGCATGGAAATCTCATCGACGGCGGACTGGCAGGGTCGCTTGCTGGCGTTTCGCAAATTAGATCAGGCCTTTGAAAATGATAAATGCTGCAACAATGACACTGATTTTTAGCGCGACGGTATATTTCCTTTGGTCTCCAGCAAATTAAATTGGACGAGAACTCGAAAGCACACGAAAAAAGTGACAAGGTGCTAAGTGGAACAGGATCGAAGACGCATTGGCAACAAAGAAATCGTGAATGAAAATTTGCCCGGTTACTAAAAGAGAACTGAATTGCTGCGGCACTGCTACCCCGTGTCTGGCCTATTTCCTCAAAAGTCGCGTTGTTGATGACGCATGAAACCACGCCGGAAAAAAGAGAGTGCTGGCAAATAGAGATAGAACGAACGAAGACTTGATTTACAAGAATCGACACAATTGTTTACGTTCCGTAATTTGTCGTTGTATGTGTGCAAGTGTTTCATGGCTGCATTACTTTCTGATATGAAACGTTTACTATGACGTTCCAGGGACGTTGATTTTCTTGGGTGAAAAATCGCCGGCAAGGGTGGCCAAAGTGCCGACTGCTATTTTGAACCCTGTGTGCAGAATTCAAGAAAAAGACATTTATGTTTTATCAAATGAAAATCAGTCTTGCGGCTTTAATTTTACCTCCAGCGACTAGTGCGCATCCCAGGTTTACTTACAGAACATTGCCAGCGAGCGATTTACAAGACAAAAGCGCAATGATCACTTTAAAACTGACCTCAAACTTGGTCACAAAAGGCAAAATTCCACACTTCTTAGTCTTCTGAATCTTGGTTTCTTCAATTTGCTTCTTCAAGTTCGACTGAGAAAAAAAAACGTATACAGATACTTGTAATAGTCTTCCTTTGGAGGTAGCACGGCCGAGTGGTTTAGGGCGCTGGATTTCAACTCGGTCGCCCCGGGTTCAAATACCGCTCTGCCCACTATCTGGAGTTGTTCTCGGTAGTCCCGAGTATGCCTGTAAATAGCCAATTAGTTTGCCTCCAGCCAGTTGGGATTCTTACTTGTTATGTTTATTTAAAATAATTGTTTCTGTCCCTATTTGTGGGCCACAATGTAAACTACTGGGTCACCTATAAAGCCTTCTTTTTTTAACTCAAGTCAATCTAAATTCTTAAAATGACTAGAAAACAGGGAGCTTCACAAAACCAAGCAACTATGCCTATATATGTCAATCTGTCTAGCTGTCTATCCATAGCGTCGAGTGTAAAATAGAGTTCCCGGAAACATTTTCACTCAGGAGCTTAAAAGTTTTTTTTTTTTCATTTTTATTTTCTTATAATTTTGTATCTTCAATTCGTTTAATTTAGAATTCTCATGCACCTGTAAAGTTGAAATCAAAACAAAATAAATCACATCTAGCTGACATAATGGTCACTTACTATAAACTTGTCGAAGAGCCTCTTCACAGAGATGAGGCAGTTTCCAAGCTGCTGGCTGAGATATGAGACTGGCGAACCGGAGAGCTGAGTTGTGATCACGAAATGACCGATCTTCACCAGCATGTACATCGTGTTACTACAACACAACAAAGGAACCTCAAGTATAAAGTGTGACCACTCAAATACTGAGCAGCACTTTCCAGAGGCACGGTTTATTATGCTGTACAGGGTCAGTGGTTCTAAGTTTGAGTTCTTGGGTGAAATCCACTGAAAACTTTGGCCAATTCAAATAAAAGCCGTCGAGCAGAACTTTTTTTTTTTTTTGGCGAATGGGCGAATTTTTGTGTTTTGTGGAAACTAATTTTTGCGATTGGGAAAGAAAACTGCTTTGCAATTCTTTGGAAGTCGCCTTCTATTTGGAATCATAACATTCTCGCTTTTTGAGTACAAACAATCGAATACAGGTGAACAACATGCAGATGTATAACACGTTAAATCAGTTAATCATTGGAGTACCTTCAGACGATCCTTTTCTTTAAAGCTTTTAACTGCTAAATACTTGTAGTGTACCGACTGTTATTTCATCGTTTTATTTCTGAATGATTTGTTTCTAACTTCGTTTTGTTTCTGAACGAAAGGGACGGTTTAAGTAAATGGGCACCAAAACAGTTTTACATGACATGTAAAAGGGGATGTTTGTATATAGTTTCGACAGTGGAGTAAATTTTTCGGAGAAAATTTTTGTGAGAATTTTTTTTTCGCGGGAACTTTTTTTGTGGATCGTGAAAAAAGCCGCAAAGATCGCAAAAATTAAAACCCGCAAAGATTTAGTGCCACACGGCACACTGTGAAACTACTCGTTACGAAAGTTAAGAAAAAAAAAACGATCAAGTTTGAAGGTTAGCACAGTTATGACTAAAATTGTTAATGCATTCAGTTTGTTAACCCTTTAAGCCCTGATATAAAAGTGCATATTCTCGTTACTGTTCTCCATACATTTCTTATAGAACTAGTAAGGAGAATTTGTCTAAATATCAAGACATCTTATCCTCGGTGATCACTTTCTTTATTCTCATCACTTGAATGTTTGAAAAATTAGTGATAACGTAAAGAGAAATTTCATTTTCGTCACTGTTAGGGCTTAAAGGGTTAACTGGCAAAACAATGAAAATGACACCATTAAGATGTTTTAAAAACACGTCAAACCTTAAAATGAAGATGTGACCATCGCAGTTGTGATCGTTGTAATCGCAATTTAAGCAACTACGATTACAACTGCGATGGTCACATCTTCATTTCATTTGCATTTCCGCAGTTCACATCATTTCAGTATATAAAAAAAAATGTTCATACAAATTGTCGAGTCTGTCTGCAAAGTGGATGTAGCTGTGTAATTCGGTCTCCAGTACACTGAACAATCCTTGCATAATTTTTCTACCAAAGGGAAAGCAAAATCATTAAATTGGTCAGCTAAAGCGCTAACACTGGATTCCTGCTTAAAGTGCAAGTGGCAAACGCGTGCAGTTAAAACTAGAATTAATTTTAAATGTGCATTTAAAATATCGTGCAGTTTAGAGTTTATGATAAATCTATTACATCCTTTGAGATTTACAGATATCATGCATTTTTAAAAAAATTCAATAGTTTTTAAGCTCCTTTTTGAGGAAAAAAAACCTTTATGGCTAAAAAAAATATTATAAACAAACGTTTTTAACAAATGGAAGTTTTCATGGTTTACTCGTACGAAGTTAGATTTTAAACGTAGAAAGTTTAACTAACTGCAATACTGTTTTACAGTTTACTTTTAGCTCAGCAGCTGTGCAGTAGTTTAAAGTTCAACATACTTCATATCTTCGCGGTTTTTATTGATCCGTTGTTTCCTTTGTCTGGAGAAGTAACAGTTAGACAAGATGTTAACCTTCAGTTTCTTATTACCATGCCATCATGGCAATGAGCTATATAGTATACATTTCGGTATGTCATTGAATGTTATGATTAGATATCATGCAACCGTAAAAAGTGAGTAAGTGAGTGAACATGCACGAAAAAACAATTAATACATGTACACATACTTTGCAAGTTAAATACAAAACAGTAAGACACAAAGGGAAGTCAAAATAAGCGTTGACTGGTTAGCTCAATTAGAAGAGCAGCGGTCCGTTAGGCCAGAGGTCTGAATCATGATAACATGCGCGCACGTGTCTCCTTCCTTCCTATGACAGAAAAGAAGCCTTTTTTTCCTGTGCAGGGAGTATATAGGACTGAGTCGTCGGCGCGCAGGATTAACCCTTCAGGCCAACACTGAGGGCATCAGAACTGTACCATAAGGTGCTGCCTTAGCGCGGATTCACATCTGCTGTGAGTGGTTAGATCTTTGGAATAGATTCAGATGACTCCACAGAAATGGCAGTTCTGTCTACTAAGCGCAAAGTGATCCCAGACGGTGACCAGCCTCTTTACATAGCGTCGTCGCCAGGTTAGTAGATCACTACGGTCAGCTAAAGGATTTAACACTTAACAAAGTTGTTTATTTTTTATCCCGAAATAAAAACTGACTGAAGATATACACATTTTAGAATCTTCCACCTGCAATCTGATTCGTTTCTTAGACAGAAAACCGGATGTGGTAGTGCAATTAATTTTAAAAATCTATCTGTTTTACGATTGTACAACTAATAAGGGTGGTTGTTTAAAAATAGATAGCATGATAGCTAAAATATGAACTAAGAATGATAAATTGGTTTAAAAGGCAAGTTATTAACAAAATATAATAAAATACAAGAACAAAACACACAAAAAACAAGATCAGAGCAATGTTCCTGTTGTACTGTACGCTGATCATGTTGGTCGTTTCCACACAGGAACAAGTTTTGTGTCAATATGTACTGTGTTGGTTTACCTGACTTCTTCATTAAGCGGAGTTCTCTCTTTCACATCCCTGAAAACAAACAAACATCGATTAGCTGAACACACTTAGCTGGTGCAAACAGAGCTGAGTGTCTAATTCTCTGCCAAAGTGTTAAAGAATGCTGTCACTTTTGTACCCTCATATTCCCTCATAGTAAGCCAGCTGGTAAACTACTTGAAAGTCGAACAAAACTGAAGTGAGAAAAAGGTAACCTATAACTTAGGCCAAACAAAACGAAAACACTGTGGTCCCAGATACAATTTTTGTATGTCAAGTTTTTATTTCTTAAAGCCGCAGCTTAAAACCAAAGGAAGTAAAATTCAGACTTCTTGTATCTGTTTTTACCGGGTGAAAAAACTGAAAATCTCTGAGAAACCTGTTTGGGAGAGCTCAATTCTAGAAGTTAAATTGAACCAAAACATCTGGCAGGGATGCCTTAAAACAAACATCTGCCCTGAGCTTTCTCACAAGAATGAAACGTGAAAGTCACATATTTAGGTTGCTAACACTTACGTGGAGTCCACAGATTTTGGAGATGATGCTTTGCTAAACATGGCTCCATCAGAGGAATCCAAACTTAAAGAGCTGTTTGTTGAGTCTGAGGGCTAAAGAAGAAACAAAATAATGAAATAAAGACTGGGAAAAAGCTAAAGGCTGGTTTTCACAGCGACGGAGTCGGAGTCGGCGTCGTAAGCGGAGTCGTAAGAGAGCTTATGACCTAGTGAAAATCAAGAATCGGAGTCGTAAGCGGAGTCATAAGCTCCACGGAATCGGAGTCGGAACAATCAGAACGTTTCCGTTTTCTTCCCACTCCGCTTACGATTCCATCGCTTACGATCTAGTGAAAACCAGATTGTCGGAGTCGAAGCGAAAGGATAAACCAATCACAGTACTCGTTCCCACGCTTTGTGATTGGTTTAGTTCTTCCGCTTCTGCTTTCAACTCTGACAACCTAGTTTTCACTAGATCGTAAGCGACGGCTTCGTGAGCGGAATCGGAACGTTGTTTTAACTAGATCAAAACGCTCTGCGCTTCTGATTACGACTCCGACTCCGACTCCGACTCCGAGTCCGTCGCTAGTGAAAACCAGCCTTAAACACACAACACAAGATGCCACTTTACGTGACAGACACCAAACAGCCGCATAGAACGACACGCGTAGAGGCAATGAGGCAAACTGATGTCCGCTCAGTTTTTCGAAACGTCTACGTTTTAATGACTACCTGCGTACGTTCGATCAACACTTGAGTGCTATTTATCATCAATACTCACTTCAGGCTCCTCCAAACTAAAATCAAAGAACTTCTGCACAAATTCCTGTTCAGCTGTGCAAACTGGCTCCAGCTCCGACAACAGAATATCAAACACCTGACAGGATAGAAACACAAAAACATTAAATAACTGGAGACGTATTCATAGGTCCAATTTCAACAACTAGTCAGCGCAATGTTCACTTGACTATCAAGGTCACAATGTTTCTTCTTTGATTCTAATTTTTACTTAGTTAATTTTTCTAAAGGATTTTAACTTCTCCGGAAGCTTTCTCGCGTTTGGTATCAGTAATCCGCAGCAGTTGCTTGTTTCCCGCGCTTAACACCGGTTGCACGTTTTCCCGCGCTTGGCAGCAGGCCAGTTGCCCCCACCCCACCCACTCCCCCACTGTTTCGTACAATCTGCACGTTTCCCCGAGGTAGACAACTGTTGCAAGTTTTTAGAGCACTTTTCAAATGCTTGTCGGAAAACCAAAACCAAATTAGTTACCCTAATCAATTATAACCGACACAAATTACCGAATAATCAGAACTCGAAGCAAATACCCGAACCAGATACCCAGCGCGGGATAACGCGAGCGGCAGAAATACAGCTGGTTTTTAGTTTTACTAACAATAAGTTGAGAAAATGGCGCGAGTGACACAGCGACGCACACGGCGAAGTAAAGCAAAACCAAAGAAAACGCAAATTTTGACGCAGGTTATTTGCGTTTATAATTGGTCGAGTGTGACGACTTTGATGATTTTGGTGGTGGTTACGACAGTCAATGTAACACTTCTTATCGACAAAATAAAACTCCTGAAAAAAAAATCCATAAGATACTGCTCTAATCAACAAACCCTTTCAAATTTTCCTCTTCCTTCCTGCAGCTGGTCAGACGAGTCCACTGAACTCAAGGAGCCTGACCTTGACCTTGAATCTGAGCCAATAGAGTGCGAGTCAATGTCTCTTTTCTCCGGTACTTTATCTCTGTTCCTGAGCGAGCCGTCCCTCCTGCGAGGACTGGGTCGAGGGCTCATTTTCGGGTCGTTAACTGCTGAAGCAGACCCTGTCATCTTGAAGGCGCTGTATGCTACAAAAGGAATTCAATTTAAATCCCTATTTAACTTTCTTTTCCGAATGTTCTGATAAGGAGCTACTGGCTACTTCAAGCCACATAATCCACGCATCACGGTCCTTCGTCCTTACGTCAGGCGCATTAGTCTAAGTACTCCGGACATATGCCTGAAGTTAGAACGGGCTGAATTAGCTGGTCGTTAATAAATCTTTATTACGACCCAGCTAGCGAGTTTCACTCGTAAATTCAGTCTCCCAAATCCATGAATTCTAAATTTGCTTTCTCCAGGCAACAATAGCATTTCAAAACCACAGCTGCCAAGAAAAATTGGTCATCAGACAACCGCTGACCAAAAACTGCCAGTTTCCAACGAAATCTCAACTGCGGTTGGACACAACGTTCGGACAACTTTTTCTTTATACCTGTGAATACCATTTTGTAGGTAATAAAACCCACATTGAGAATGCGTTTAGTCCAACCAAAATGGCAATTCCGTCCCCTATATGTCCTTTCAAGAAAAATAAAACTACTCCATGATAAACATGACAGTGTTCATGTCACTTTGCGATCTTAAAACCCAAGTAAAGCTCACAGAACACACTCAGAGAACGGACCACATGACTTACTTCGGATTCCCTTCGTCAACGTTCTCTGTTTTGAAGCCTCAAAGAAATCTTTAAGTTCCTTCTCATAAACCTTGCTAAGGGACTGAGTGTAGGCCTAACAACAAACTTAGAATTAGTACAAGTTCATAGTAGTGAAGTTTGTCGGCAACGAAGTTGAACGATTTGTTTGAACCTCTCACGAAGCAAACAATGAAGACAGATTTTCTCAAAGTCTGTTTTTGGCATTCGCGTCAAGTCAAGTCAAGTCAAGTCAACTTTATTTAGGCAGGGTAGCCCTATCAGCCATTGGCTGGTATCAAAAGGGGCCCTTCGTAAATTATGACCACACGATAAAAAATTTAAAAACTAAACATTACTTTAAAATTATGTAAAAGGATTTTAAAAAGTGAATAAAAGGGGAATTACATATCTTCATAACAATCACAATTTGTTTAAGATTGAGACAAATAAGAGAGCTATCGAAGTTACCTCGTATTATATTAATAACAAAAACTAATGGCTAAGAAGTCGACTTGAAGTTGACGTAAGAAGTCGACTAGCAGCAAGTCTGAAAACAGGAGCGAGGCTACAGCTCCACCTCATTAGAGAGTACTAGTTTTGCATATCCGCTCAAACGCAAATTCACTAAAACAGCTCTAAATCTGATAAAAGCCTGTTGGATGACATGAATTTCACCAGTTTCACCAATCTACATTATTTGATTGTAATATACGTAAATTTTTCCTTACAAGCGTTTTTGTTTTGGCTAAAAGTTACAGAAACACGTTTGCATCCTGTGAATATCCTAGCATTAATTTGCAGCCTTGTTTGCTAAAGTACAACCTGTAATTGTCCATTATTAGCGTGTACCTGGCACATCTCAAGAAACACTGTCTGATCTACTTCCTTGACCCACTTCATCAGATCAGAAAATGGCGCCAAATCATTGTGACAGGCCAAATGCTTTGGAATACACAGCTCACTGGAATGCTGGACAACAGTTTCCACCTCTGTGCCCTGCACGGTAACAAAAACAAACAAACAAACAAAAACACTAAATCATAAACTGCATCCAACACCAGGAGAACAATTATCACCAAATTGAATGCAACTTCTGCTAACAACTATTGTATACAACTTTGTACCTCAAAACATCCTGAGATCTTACTGATGCTATTTTACTTTGTGCACGGTTACAATTTAAGTCATATTTCCTCGCGTGAAGCGCAAAACTGTGACACCCTTGTTTTTTTCATATTAATTTTTGGGAATCAACTCGTGAGATATCGGGAGGAGGAGATTGGATGCAAGACAAGGAAAGGTGCGAGTGGTCTAGTAAGACACGTCATCGACCTCGCTGCATCCAACGTTACATCTGACTGTGTGGTTGAGATTCAGAAGTTTAGGGAAAGGAAAAGACAACACAATGAGATTTGTGGAAAGAGAAATCTTACATGACGCTGAATGATGTCGATTAGATGAAGTTTCAAACGCTGGGCAAAGTCACTACTGAGCTGCCAAAACTTCTCTCTCTGCTCCTTGACAGCTCCCATCTCACTTAAACCTGAAAATCAAATATCAACAGGAATTACTGCATACACAACGTGAAGAAACGAAAGCTATTGAGTAATCAAGTAACGCTTTCTGTGGTGCTGTGGTTAAATTCTACTTTTTCACCCTGCAAGTGAAAGCAAACAGTGAAAGCTACAAAGATATTGAGTAGTACTTGCCTGTGGTACTGATTATTGTGCGGCACAAAATGGTTAACCGGCCGAAATTCTAAAGTGTGATAATTCAAGACAAGAGTTATTGAGCAGTGCATAACCATTCAACTGCAAAATATTGAGCAGTACGTTTCCGTGGTGCTGTTTATTATGCTGTACATGGTGGTCCTAAGATTTGTGTTCGTAGATGAGACCCAAAATGCGACCACTAAAATGAAAGCTATTGAGCAGTACTTTCCTGTGGTGCTGTTTATTACGCTGTACAAGGTAGTTCTAAGTTTTGAGTCTGTGTATGGAATCTTAGGAATAAGTGTGACCATTTGAACAAGTGAAAGCTACTGTGCAGTAATTTCTTGCAGTGTTGTTTATTGACCTGTTCAAGGTGGTTCTAGTAAATTAATGCTGTTGAGCAGTAGCAGTAGTCATGTACCTGGATTGAGTTCAGCCTGCAAGGCACTAAGCACAGCAAATGCAGCATGTGTACACTCCCTCAGTCCCATCCCTTTGGACAGATCAGCCTCTTGAAGGGCTGCTATGTTACGCTCAGGAACATCCAAAACACTCTAAAGAATATACCAATAAACTGCTGAGCTATCTAAGAGAATTTTCAGTGATCAGTTAAATTAGTCCCATCTTTCTGCATGTAAGTATGCCACTTGGTTAACTAACAAGAGATAATAATTGTAGTGTGTACACCACTTGGCTAATTAATGAGAGATTATTGCTAGTAGTGTGTATGCCACTTTATTGACTAATCAACAAGAGATTATTGTAGTGTAACAACCACCTGGCTAATTAACAAGAGATTATCGTCAGTACTGTGTATGCCACTTTTTGGGCCCTGGTCATGTATGTGCATTACCAAGGATCTCAGTTTATGTTAAATTTCCATGCAACACGGCAAGAAAAATAAAGCAATGGAAACTAACCACTAAACTTTCCACTTCCTCCAAGAGCATTTTACGATTTCTGCTCTCAGTTTCCATGTGTTTATCCTTGTCTTCCATCTGCTCCATCTGAGCACGCACTTCCTGTATTTATCAAAAATAAATAAATAAAAATAATTCTCGTAGCAATACCACTTACTTTCTCCATTGAACTACTTTAGAGCATAGACACATTTAATGAGGTTTTCTTCTTATAATTAAGATTCTCTTGACTTAGCCTCCAACGCAGACCTTTTTAGTGCTTCTCATGCTATCCATCTCCCCATGGGGGAGGAATGCATGACAAGCCCAAAGTATGACTGCTTTGGAGGCTATAGCCTGAGGAAACAGCCGACATTTCACAAGGTTGCCACTTGAGCCCCCGCAAAACGACGTCTGAGAAACAAGTGCAGAAATTCGATTCTGATGACATGTCTCTACCCAGATCTTGGTAGTGCTTCTGCTTGGATGGAATTTTCTTTCAACCAATCAGAAGCACTACCAAGATCTGGGTAGAGACACGTCATCAGTATGGAATTTCTGCCCTTGTTACTCAAACGTCGTTTTGTGAGGGCTCAAGTGGCGACTTCGTGAAACGTCTGCTGTTTCTCAGGCTACGGAGGCTATTGTATAATACATTTGCACTGTCTTACTAGAAATTTCACTTACTCTTAGAAGTGTGTCATAACCCGTAAGCCTTGCATCCAGATTATCGAGCTCATTCAAAGCATCATTTAACAGCTGCATCAATGACTCCACTTGAGGTTCGGCATCCATGATGGAATGGATGTTGGCCTAAAAATGAATACCGTAGTTTACAAAAAGGAATTCGGCCTGGTCTGGCTGGAGTGCAAATGGCTAACAAACCATTACAAGTCCAACCTCAATCATCTGGAATTGGTGGTAGGTAAGGGTAAAGTTGCACACGAGCCAAGGAGGCCCACATGAGCTGGAACTTAACCCGGTTTCTGTAGCATGAAGCAACTGAGAGTATGGCTACTCCCCCCCCTCCCCCACATGGGATGTTAGTCCATCACAGGGTTACCCCAGCAGTATGTCACCGGCAACCCATTTACACAGCAGGGTGGAGAGAAACAATGTGGGGTAAAGTTTCTAGACTAAGGAAACAACACGATGGAAGTGACTGGGCATCGAACCAGCGTCCTTCAGATCTGAAGTCCAACGCGCTAACCACTACACCACCGCGCCATCAACAAACTTGGTGGGGCCCTCAAAAATTGTTTGGATAATCAAGAGACCAGATGAAATTACTTTAATTTTTTTAAGAGATAACTGCAAAATGAATGTGCTGTCAAACAAGAATTAGGAAAGCAATCAATTACAGTTGTTTTTTTTAGAGAAAACTGTATTCACTGATGGTTAAAATAGACACATGCTTGGCTTCATCTTCCCTGATAGTGTTCTCAATCAGCTTTCACTGGTAAATGTGCAGTAAAGAGAGCCTGTATAAACTAATTACTTTGAGTTATTTTCACGTTTTTCCAGTTATGACCATTATTCACAAATGCATATAATTAAATGGGGACTAAAGAGAAAAGTCTGGATAATCAAAAAGTTTGCCAATTGAGGTCGAATGATGGAGGTTTGACTGTACTAAGGAAATCTGGTTAATTTTGAGTGGAACTCCATAATCACCCAACTAACTAATGCGAACTTCTTGTTATTATAGGCATGTTTTATGGTTTGAACAAATTTCATGCAGTCATTTCTTTTTTTTTTTAACTTGAAAACCAAAAAAAAAAATTCACACCACTCTGTCAATATTCATGACTATGTTTTGTTATAACTACAACACTAAGTTTCCATTCTATGTAAGGTCTGCAAGAAGCTTGTGTTAAATTAATAATTAACTACGTGCTATGCTGACATTTTGGACTTTATGAGCTCTCAAAACAAAATAATTACAAAAGACACTTGAGACAGCAGTGTTGGGCATGACTAACAAAATAATGATGTCTAAAGGTGCATATTTTCACACCAGAGGAAAGTTCCTCCTTTTTGTAGTAAAGTGTCTTGCTCAAATTACATCCTAGGCCTGGGATGAAAGACTGCATGTGAATAACATTTCACAGCACCAACATGTTCTGAAAAAAGATATCCTGATATTTACAAAATTAGTTGCTACACTTTATTTTCGCTTTACTCAGTAAGCCCGAATAGTGACAAGCATCTAATTTCTCCTTACAGTATTACTACTTGATCAAACATACAGGTCATGAGAATAAAGAAAATGATCACCAATGATCAAATGTCTTGACTTTTTATCAAATTTTCCCAACTAGTAAGATAAGAAAAACAAGGAGAATAGTGAGGAGAATATGTATGTTGATATTGGGGCTTAAAGGTTTATTTACCCCATCTAAAATAGACAGATCCCTGGAAAGCTGTTCAGTAAATGATTCAATGTTGCTGATAGCATTCTCAGTTTGGGATATCATGTACTCCAAGTCATTCTCTTCACGCTGTGTTAGCTCCTGATAATCTTCACCTGGAAAGATAAATTTAATAAAATATCAAATAAAAAGGGTACAATCAGCCCTGGTGCAGCATGTGCACTTGTTAACAGTGTATTTTGCCAGTGTTGATATTCAAAAGCATGTTGCATGTGTACTTTCCCACTGGCAGTTGATTTGAGCCTAAGTAGCCATTGTCATATCTTGTCTTGATTTTCAGTGAAATGCTTATATGAAAAATTGCCCAGATAGCCTGTCCTACTTTGCTTTGCTTTGACACCTCCTTTACCTCTTGAATAAAAGGTGTCCACTATAGAAACTGTTACCTCTTAGAGTTGTCTCCTTTGGGAAAGTCCACAATGGAAGGTGTCCCCACCATAAGCTATTTCTGAGGGGAAGTGCTACAGTTGTTGTGTTTCCACATGACCTAATACAGTCTTGTAATGCAATATTTCTCATGAGTTTAAAAAAAACATCACTGATACTGGTGTTGAGATTCACTCATTCGCTAAGCAATGCTTGCTTGTTTGTGGACTGAGTCTTTCAGTCCTCCAAAGGGATTTGTGTCAGACTAATCGTTTCCAATCAATGATTTGTGTATGATGCATGTCTGACAAATAGTCATATGCAGCGTCTCTGGATCCAAATTTCTTAGGCCAAACTTGAACTCAGTCCTTCTCGCGGCCAGAGAATTTACTCAAAATTTAGGTTGGCTTTCTATGGGAACAAGGAAGCCCAATGGGCATTTTAACCGGCCATTCTGACCCTCCCCACCCCAAGGTTTCACAAATGTTAGCGCGATCCTGTACTTGTACGAACCAGCGTGACGAAAAGTGTGATTATGTGACACAGTATTTTGACAAAAGCGTTACTGGATAACGTAATGTTTAAACTCTAATGACTCGGCTTATCTTTCTTATCGCTTTTATTTCTGCTGGAAAACGCGAATTCACTCAAACGTTGTTCAAATGTCGGTATAAATTTGCCCACAACTGAGGATGCTTACAAAGGGATGACGAAATATTTACTGTTGTGCCTACACCATGAATACAAACAGTGAACATAGCAGTAGAATCAAAATATAACGCTTGATAAACACGAGCTCGAGCAGATCGTCAGAGTCTAGGGCACGTTAAGGCATATCTCATGACGTGATGTTTAAATCCAGTTTGCTAACCCGGGAATCCCCATGCAAAGTAAACAAGTTGACTTGGAACTCAGAACATAAACGAATTACCTCAAACCCAACCAACACAACAGCAAACATCACAGGCAAACCACACGCATTGCTCGATAATATTCAGTTATTTTCTAACTTAAAGACTCGTAACAGCTACCTTATTAATTGATCTCCTTATTAATGACCGATTCCTTCGTCTTTATGCAATTAAAATCAACTTCTCGCGTAAAATAAATACTCATCTCTCTTCCTTCTCAAGAACTATGATGTATCGATTGTGCAATCCACTAATTGCATCATCATGCTAGTGCCAATCCCTTCTCTTCCTAAGCCACCGTTCCTTACCGTGCTAATACGCTGCAAACACAGCTGTCCTTTCTCTCCTCTGCGAAATACAGGTTACCCAATGAGAAAACTTACAATCCACTTTGGAAACTGTCCCCCCATAAAACGCCAAGGGAAACTGCCTCTCACGCAGCACAATATTACACTGCTGCCATACAAAACGCAACTTTCAAAGCAAATCACATTCACAGAAGCGTGATATGCTCCTCACATTCACAAATCCTTCCACTCCCACATTTTTACATCCCTCAAAATTTCAATCCCCATAACAAAACCCCTGTGCTAAAAAATTTTCACCATAACCACAAACTACACAACACAGCCAATTTTGCATTCAATCCTACTATCGGTAGCTGCTTTACTCAGGTGCGCATGCGTTATACAAGACAAATACAGAAACCCCAAACTTAACAACCCTTCGCCGTTCATATCTTAAATACTGTAAATTAAAAGACAAGAACACACGAAAGTAACATTCAGCAGACTAATATGCACATGCATCTTATATAAGACAGTGCCACTCTTGAGTACCCATACCACAAGCTTTACAGCACTTTGTTCGTATGTCAAGCCAACTGACGCAAAAAAAAATGTCCATTTTATAAACCGGCGGTCGCCATATGGCGACGGCCGGTTAATAAAATGAGGCAAATGGTATGACTGATGGGAAAACAACCTACGCATTTTCTATGAATACAGTACACCCCCTAGCTAGAGATTTTTGACTGTCACATTTCTTATATATTCCCTTCGGGCATTTACTGATGCTACGCCATCATTACCCATTTATTCCGCTTGGGCGTTTAGTGATAAAATGTCATCATTACCCACCGATTCCACGCGCGCCCTGCTCTGGCAAATCGACATTTGATCTGGTATATACTGTATATTTTAAATGTACGTACTTCACTTCACTTTACTTTATATACGTGCGGACTATAAGGGTGCCTCATTGGGATTATTATATGGAAAGTATCTCCTTTGGGGGATAGGGAGAACCCTTGTAGAAAACTTCATAATGCTAATAATTACCTTCAGCTCCTTCATCTGTATGTTGTTGTGCTCTACTGCTCTCACCCCCATGGATAACATCTAACATATAAGAACAAAACAATTTGAACATATTATATTTACACAATTTGTTTTAAGTTAGCATTTTATTATTCTTAAGTGGTCATGAATGTCCTTTAAGCAAACATCCTTTCTATTACACAACGATTAAGATAAGTTGTCTCTAAAGCTACCCACTAAATAAATTTTCCACCAGCTATGTTAATAAAGCTCTACTTGGCTAATGACCAGGCATGTTTTACATAGTCTGGCAGTCTGTGATAAGACACCCTGTAGTGTGGTCTGATTTTTAAATCACCCTGCACTAATCTCTATTGCCAGCAAACACATGTAAGACAACTTCTCAATAATTATTATTCATTATGTTTGTTTACTAATAGGTACCTTCAATCACACTGACATGTAACAAAGTTGGTTTCCTCTGAGTCAAGTGCCTTTCACACAACTGTTTGAGATAAGAGAGCAGCAATTATTCACTTCATAATAATGTTAAAAAAAGTGCCACTTAAATAACTGACTCTTACTGGTGGATACTTAGGAAAAGCTGATCTCTGAGGTTGGTGTATTGATCACCCTATTTTTTAATTCATGGATGTGTCAAAACTCCAAGAGCGTGAGACAAAATAACTAGTGTGTATGTGCAATGTATCCTTGCGAAAGTCCAATCTTAGGTAGCTATCAAAATAAAATTGGATCAAAACTAAAGGAACATGGCACATAATGGTACAGCAACTAGAAAGGTGCTTGAAAAATGCCAGGAACACAGGACAAGGACAGAATAAGTAAGGAGAAATGAATAAGTAATGGCCATGAGGACTTTGAATGAATAAAAATGAAATCATTATAATATAATTACTGTGAAACGGTAAGGGTTAGATTTTTAATTCTCATTCAGTCTCTTCATCTTAAAGAGAACCAGGGCCTGGAATGGCCTGGATTCACAAAATGCTCCTAAGTTAGGATGTGTCTAGCCCCAGGTACTTGTACTGTTTGTCAATACTGGCACACTAGCAAGGTTTTAATTAAATGTAATTTCTATTGAAAATGTTGCTTTTTGTAAACTTTTCTTCACCCTAGTTAATTATGAGCCACTGGGTATTTAAGATAGAGCACCAGCCTTACAATGTTAAATATTACCATGAAAATTAACAAGAATCAATACTTACCTTCCAGAGTGCAATGATGAAATTGTTTTTATCCTGAACACTGCTTGCCACCCACTTGTAAGTCTTATCAAAATGAAGGTGAAATTCTGGATTTTCCTAATCAAACGCATTTACAAACATCTTAACTTGTTGCAGTTTCAGAGAAAAATATCTTAAATATATATTAAGCAAATCTTTGAAGATTTAACTTTTGAACCTTTGGTTTGACAAGGTCACTCAACTAACACTGAAAGGTGACAGGGCTAGTGTGACCACATTTTCCCATTATGTAACAATGATACCATGATCGCAGGTTAGATATGGTAAAAAAGGTAAAGCTTCTCACGAGCCAAGGTGGTGCCCACAAGCCAGAGCTTAATCTGGCTTCTGTAGCATGAAGCAACTGAGAGTATTGCTACTCTCCCCGGAATGGAATGGTAGTCCATCGCAGGGCTATCCCCAGCAGTATGTCGCTTGTACCCATTTTATACACCAGGCTGGAGAGAGACAATGTGGGGTAAAGTTCTTGTCTAAGGAAACAACACATTGGCACAACACATTGGCAGAGACTGGGCGTCCCACTACCGACCTTCAGATCTGGAGTCCAACACACTAACCACTACACCACTGCGCCCCCAGATTCTCAACTGCGACAATGATTACTGAAATTTTCTGTCACATTTTTAAACAAATCTTTTGCTTCAGGGTGAAAACTTTTGAATGCCACAGCACATGACATGGTATGGAAGCAAAGTTATTCAGTGATAACCGCAGAGTTGTGCTCAGTCAACCAATGAAAGAGCTGGAAATTCAAAAACCAAGACTGGGTATTTAATAAACAGAGATATTCTTGAGACAATCACCCAGGTTGAGGCTTGTAGGAAGGGGGGAGAGAGAAAGATCATGCTTGAAAGTGAATGACAATGTTATTATTCACTGTTCTTCCCTATTCTTACATTAGTTTCATCTTTGCCATCAATAAGCTTAAGGTCCTTCAGTCTCCAGTTTGTTCTTTTCTTGTAAGTATCTTTCTCAGTCTTTTTTACTTGGTAAATGGACACTGTTTCTGGTTTGACTGTGGTGACTACACAAGAAATGAACAGAAACACTAAAAATTTAGTCTTAAATAAAAATAAAACAATTGTCACTGATGAACTGTAAGAGAACTGGAAAGGACCAAAAATGGCAGCTTTGTCGTCACCTTGACTAGCAAGGAAATTATGAACAGGAAAAATATGAACAGGCGAGTAACAATCCCTGCGTTCCCACTCAAACAAAAACCCTAGATACCTAAACAACCAAGGCCCGGTATTCTAGTAATCTTGTTCACCTTTGGAATAACCCCTGACAAACCAGCTGTCTTGTAGTCTAACAAATATCATTCACCTATTTTCGTTTTGCATTTTTTGCATGGATGTAAACACACGGAGAGAAAGGCAAGTTTTATGTACTGATAGATCGACTGCAGGCTAGATTCATACCAGCTATACAGAGGAAGCTTGCTTTCTTCTTTTTTCCCGCTTTAGTCACGCTTACGACTGCATAAAGTCGCTCCTCGCTCGGTTTGAATAGATCCCTCTGCAAATTGTGCTTGATGGCCGCCATATTGTGGACACCACCACTGGTATCCAGTCTCTCGCGGTAGTTGATTAACTATGTAAGGCCTGGAGCAGGGCGGAAAAAGGTTGGGCAACCTTTTCCCGCCCTGGCCTGGAGGCTTCCGCCTAGCTAGGCTTACTACCTAAAGCCTTTGATAATTTCTTCTTAAGTATATCATCTAAACACAATTATAATACTAGGCTGGCATCAAAATCGACCTACTATAGCAATCGTGTTAGAACTAATTATGACAAATTTAATCTACACTATTCTGGTCCTTCCATCTGGAATAACTTGGATGAAGAACTAAAAAGTTTATCTCTACGCTCATTTAAGCGAACTATGAATAAGCATTATTTAAGTACTTATGGTTAATGCTGGCTTAGTGTTTTAATTTCTTTTTCGCTCGTATTTAACTCATATAAACAAATTTTGGTTTAAACATTAACTGGTACTGTTTTCTTTTCTTTTTTTCTTGTTATTTTCTTTTTTTCTTTCTCATTTTTTTCTCATTTTTTTTCCTGTTTTCTATACATACTTAGTTACATTGTACTAAATTACTTATTACTTGCCTTATTTTACTTCCGTCTTCTTTTTTAGTCATGTACAACCTAGTCAAAGCAATTTAATTCTTTTGGTAACTACTCAGCTCGTTTAGTTTATTTCTATTCTGAGTAGTTTTTTTGCCTATTTTCCGGTTAATTTATTTTATGCTGTAATTATTTTTATTTCTATTTATTTTGGCAAAATAAAATGGTTGTTGTTGTTGTTGTTCTTGTGTCACACAAGGCCGCAACAACACGAGGCAACTTTTTCGGCTTCCAACGCAACGCCACCGCTTGTAACACCCCCTCCTTACAACTCGTCTCTCAACGAAAAACTGCGTTTGCGAGTAGTAGGAAAAGACAGGGCGCGCAGTTGCTAAAGAAACTGGAGTTTGGTGCTGCATCGCGCCGTAGGGACTGTGAAACACGAAAATTGAAGTTGATAAATCAATGTAAATTTTATATAAAATAATCATATCCGTATCATTTACCCCTCGTCTTCGCGTTTAACACGAACTCGCAAATGACTAGCTCCCAGTTGGCTCGATAGCTTAGCTGGTTAGAGCGTTGCACCACTATCAGCGTAGATTCATGGGTTCTGAATCCCGTTCAGCAGAGGTTATAACTTTGAGTCCTCTCTTTTAGCTGCGTAAGTAGATATTTCCATTGCCATTGTCGCCATCATTTGTTGAGACTAAAACTAAACTGGCCACCGTAAAGAAAAACAAAAGCTGACGTTCTGAGAGTTTTACAGAAAGTTGGATTTAGGCAATGTTAGAGTCAAGGCCCAATTGGGCACCGTGAAGTAACTGAAAACTGACGTTTCCGGCGAGAGTTAGCCCTTCGTGATTCGCTCTGACCAAGGGCTAACACTCGAAACGTCAGCTTTCAATTTCTCCACCGTGGCCAATTCACCTTATCAACTCAATTGATAAATCCAAACCTTTGCGTTTCTCTTCCCCAGACTCAGCACCACAGTTTCTTCAGAACCTATACCCTTCTTTATTTGTTTTGATTGTCAGAGTGATGCGCTAAATAACGCTCGCCGAAACATCGTTTTTCCTTTTCTTAACAGTAGGTGGCTAACTTGCAACCTTATCAACTCAGTTGATTTTCGAAATCCCTCTTTTTCGAGTTCCAACTGGTCCCGTGCTTTTGTTTGCTGGGGGGGGGGGGGCGGGGAGGCAGACGGCATTCCCTTGGGTCAGCCAAAGCCTGCGAGCGAGAGAGCCCGTAGCGCACAAGTGCTGGAGCTCTAATTTTGCCAACTTTCAGCTTTGCTCGGCTCCACTATAATAATAATAATAATAATAATAATAATAATAATAATAATAATAATAATAATAATAATAATAATAATAATAATGCAATTCTTCATACAGGTGGCCTATATCACGCAAGGTGGTTTTCAATAGGGCACTGTGAAAACAGTAACAAGATAACATTTAACTAAAAATACTGGTAGAACAAAAAAGCTCAATTTCTCTAACTAAGCTATAAGGCAATCGCTATCTCAATTGACTGCCTAAAGAATTAGCCCGTTGTTTGATTTTGAGCCGATGGACCAAAGCTTCAAACCTCGAAAGTGAATCATTTGTCATGACATACTTCAGAAGTGTTTCCTAAAACCTTCTCTCCCTTTTCTGGTCAGTCCACACCCTATTTCAAACTAAGGAACTGGGAAAATGTGTTCGCCATGACGGAGGTTCGTTATTGTTACATCGGCCCGTTTTTTCCTTACATTTAACTATTATTGGGCTGAAGCATATCGTTCGTTATACCGGGACCTTCGTTACACAGGAATTCCTTATATCAAGGTTCCACTGTACTTTTACAAGACTGGGGTTAACAAAAAACTTACACTTTGGTGCAGCACATTGCATATATACCCGGGGTATCAAATCGAACGTTCGGTTTTCGAGCTCAATCGAACTCAATCGAACTCAATCGAACGATTAAATTCGATGTTGTTCGTTCATCGAACGAAACCGAACTCACAAAAAATAAATGCGAATCGAACCAAATCGAACGTTCGATTAAGTTCGATGAGGTTCGATTTAGTTCTGTCGCCGAACGATACCTAAGCGAGCTTACGTCACTGATCACAATATAATCTGAATCGAGAAAGTCGATCACCATATCTGCTCGATTTGGTGTAGTAATTGGGGAATTAAATACCTCATTAGTGGTTTTTTACCTTCCTATGTAGAAATATTTTGCCTGGATAACGGTCACAGAAGTGCGTGATATGTTGTTTAACGGTTGGATTTGAATATCTATATATTTCGA
This sequence comes from Siderastrea siderea, assembly GCA_964030785.1. Taxonomy (NCBI): domain Eukaryota; kingdom Metazoa; phylum Cnidaria; class Anthozoa; order Scleractinia; family Rhizangiidae; genus Siderastrea; species Siderastrea siderea. The sequence goes on from OZ034972.1 coordinate 47,227,393, forward strand.
TCCCGCATACAATTTTTATGAATGGCTTACTGCGCATTAGATTGCTCGAATATTATGTATTGTTTCTTTAGGATCAAATAAAAGACAAAGATTATACGATGCCGTATCCAGTCACAGTTCCAAAACCATTTAAGGAATAAACAAGAAATTTTTACTCGCTCATTAGGTTTAAAATTCTTTATTTTTGAATTTTAGCTACAAGTTCGATTTCCGAACTTAATGGAACTAAATCGAACGCTAAATTTCGATGTCGTTCGATTTGGTTCGGAAATCGAACTCACAAAAAAAGTTAGTTGTTCGATTTCGTTCGATGATCGAACAACATCGAATTTTAATAATCGTTCGATTTTCGTCCGATTTCGTTCGATTTCGTTCGATGACAAATTCGTTCGGTTTCACGTTCGATTTGATACCCTGGGTATATAGCATATGTCGGAGAGGACCCACCTCCCCCTCCGACATAACAGCGTAGTCGGCAAACACCAGATTCAGTATTTTTGTTTTGCGCTTTTTTGTTCTACCAGTTTAATATGACTAATACATGAGAATCGTCACTGTGATCTCGATTTGGTCGTGTGCGTTTGTCCGTGTCGGAGAGGAAGGACGCTGTGTGACTGAACTGTCTTCGACTGATGTCATCAGTGTCTGCTGCGGCGTGAAGTGATATTACTGAGACACCTGTACACTTGAGGTCAACAAAACGCCAACCTTTCGGGCAGAATTAGATATTGACCTTTGCACTTTGTGCAGGCAACGCACAGCGGATGTCGCAGATGTGGCTCACGGAAAAAACCACATCAGTACAATTTTCGGCATACACAATGTTCAGTTGCACTTTTAGAGAGAAAGAGAGTGCCTTTGTAACTTAACTTAAACGGATAACGGCATACTATGTCAAAATATTTGATAGTACCGTAATCTGAGGAATGACGCTGTAGTGACGGCTGGCTACCTTCCATTTCGTTACTGTGCCAGCGTGAAGTGATATTACTGGCTTCCTGTACAACAAAAAGTGTCAATCTTCCGGTTGAATTTCGATATTGACCTTACGGTGGATAACGTTAGTTCACTTGCCTTAGTGATGAAGAGGAAAGGGAAAATAGTAATTAACCAATTCAGTTCCTATCTGTGGCAAGGAAACTAATCGTTGCCCGCATTGAGTTCAATTTCGAACTCTACTAGAAAGATTTACAGTTCAGTTGTCGCGCAGGTGTCCAGTAATATCACTTCATTCTGGAACAGTCATGAAAACTACTACGAACAACTGTGTTGTTCTTGGTTGAACTGATTTCATAAACTACTGATGTGATGAACTACTAGTTATGATGAAGCAGATGAATTCCCCTTTCTTAGAAGGTGAAAGGGGCTTTGGGAACTCTGAATTCATAAAACAATCGCGATTCGATCTCCGAGTTACTCCTGCGTTCTCCCCAGGCCCACGCACTTTCCACTTCCCGGTCTAAGTAGCGAGACGCAGAGCTTCATACACTGTCCTAAAAGATCTGAATTGCATAAATTTTTTATTTTCCATGCAGTTGTCAGGGATAAACTAATGTAGTGTCCCTGTAGCCGATGCGAAAAAATATATTGCGGATAAGTAAAACTACTCGGGTCTTTACATACGCGCGCACGTGTTCCTCCCGATTTATATTCTGGAGCAAGAAGAGTCTGCTTATACTGAAGACTACGCCAGTAAGGCTCGGATGTTGTTGTTGTTTGCTTCTTTTCTAACATTGTCGCTGTTTGTTTGTTTGTTCATGTTTGTTTGTTTGTTTTATATTCGTTGTTAGGTGCTCATCTAGTGAACGGCCCTCCTTGTGAGTCCTTTTCGCACAAAAAAGAACTATAAATCACCTAGGGAATAAAAGGCAGCACGCTTTAAGACCCAGCCAAACTAATCCGAACAATTTTCTGGTTACGCAATTTGAACAGGTAAGCGATCCGAGCGCGATGAGCTTGACGATTGGAGAGTCAATGAAAGAGTACATAACTGCTAGTGCTGAACAGTTTCGCTTAAATATCTGTTTATATATTTGTGAAATCACCACAGGAGTTCGTAAAATAGTACTTTTAAAAAATCGCCTTAGAAACATGAAAATTTCATCCCAGTCACGAAAGGTCTTGAAGGGACGGTCGGCCTTGGCCTTTGTGTTGTGCAATACCCAACGATAATCTCCTATTTTGGGAAACGAGCGTTAAACGACTGCTTCCGATGATCATCGTCATCGTTCGTTCTCAGGCTCCGGTGAAAGTCATCATTTCGGCCTCCCAATCGAGCAGAGCGCAGCTCACAACAGCGTGTACTGACACAAAAAAATCTTGAAATCAGATGGATTGGAAGGTTTCTAGTTGTTGGCACCCTTTTTGCCATGGCTGATACTGCCAAGAGGTAAGTATTTTTACGATCTTTTTTCGAAAGTTCAGCGACAATCAATGTTACTCTATCTTTGTACAACTGGTTCTGTTGGCGTGTCGTCTCTTCGGCGCGGTTTTGTTTCGGGCTTTGCGCGCGTAGTTCTTGATCTGTCCCTTTTGTCCGATTCGTTCCCTCAATTTAACATACTTATGTCTTTTATTGTACAGGAAAGGCGTTGAACTGACAGTAAATATGGCTGGGAAGGTGAATGCCGAGGGAAATCCGATTGTTATAGCTTCGGGAAGTAACTCAAAGGTGGTCGGGTCACCATCAAGCGAAGGAGTGCGCGATGTTCGCGACGACCGTAGTTGGAAAGCGTACGTTTCACAGATAGATTCTCCTATAACATCTTCGTTACTGGTTAACGGAGAGGACTTGAATATGGCTTCCAGTCTTGGATTTTTGTACGATTATTATGAAGTGACGGAGGAATCGAACCAAGCTCCGCCATCGCCACCTAATCAGGGGTAAGTTTATTCCCGCGAGCAAACGCCATGTTGGGTTTAGAAAAAGTATCGAACCGTGAAGTCAAGGAAGCTTATAACCTGTCATCATTCACTAGCCTTAGGCAAGTTTGTTAGCCTTTTGTTCCTTTCGTGTGGTTAAAAAAACCTGTTTGGGCTAAAAGTGAAATGTTTATGTTTTGTTAAATATTATTGGAACTCGTAGATTCTGTTTTGTTTTGTTTTGTTTTTTCCTCGATCGCGAAAAACTGTGTCCAAGTGTCATTAGTACAATGTACGATGCGCACCTCCACGAATAATATTTTAGCATAAGTTTATATTACCTCGAAACTTGGAGGTCTAGGTGTCGCAGATATATTTAATTCCTCTTTTGATTCAAGAGCTTGTGCATATGGGAAGTTACCAAAGAAACTTTTTCCTGAAATTAATCTCCCAGATTTTCCTTCATTACCTAATATCGTGGAGGAAGTTGATCCAGTAAACGGGCATACCAGCTTAAATTTATCTCAATAATTTTTCTGAGATTCTAAAGTAAAAATGTTCTCGTCAATGAATAGGCACTTCGTAAAATAATAATTCTTTTTCCGTGCACCGATATAGACATCCTCTCAACAGAGAAGTATACAGTATATAAGCTTAGAATGTTTTAAGTGGAATTTAAATAGGTTATCAATCATTTGATTTATGTACATCTTTTATCATTCCCATGTTTAGTACTTAAATACATCTCTCGTGAAAGGCCTTTACTATTGTAACAACAAAGATTTGAATTTCATAGTGGTACACGCTTGCTTCTACAAGACAAATATTTGCCACAGTAACGTCCATGCCTTGTGCAAGCAGACACCCACTCAAGTCCAAGTTCAAGTGTCCAATCATATGAGGTGTCATTTGTGCAAAGTAGGGTGACAAAAAAACAGAGGAGTGTGGGACCTATTTCATTTGGATATACTTTAGTTTAGTTTCTTCGTAGCTTCATGCCTCAACAAGAAACCCATCCAGTTGTCTGGACAGGACTAGTAGTTTTTGAATTTGGACAAGTACAGTCTAACTTTTCTCCACTCGTTTGCCTGGTGGGCAAGGGCCCAGGCAAACCATCCATGCACGTACACAGCGAAAAAACTGATTTAAATTACCCGTGAAATTACTACATTACATGTCAAAATTCAAGAAAGCGTGATAAGTCAAACACCCAGGATAGATTTCTTTTGAAAACTCGTCACAGTGTGTTTTTCTTTGTCTTTTCTTTACAACTTGTTTATGGGGTTTGAGAATAAACCTAAAAATTGTCATGCCAACTTGTTGTTGACTCTTTGCACTCACTTCACTTGTGCATTTGCTTTACTATCAGACAACTCAAACAACTGTGAACTATCACTGAAACTTTTACAGAGGCCCAAGTGTGGGGCTTTGAGAGATCATCTGCTTTATTAATTTTTATGGTGGTATTTTGTTTTTATATAGTTCTTCTGGAGGAACTACAGGACAAGGTAATTCATCCTCTGGAAACAATCACTCACAAGGAGGAAACAGTGATTCAGAATCAGGCAGTCCTTCACAGTCTGAGGTGGGCGACGACAAAAAGAACAGTTGTCATCTGAAACTTTCTCAAGCTTCCGTTTGATTTTAAAATATGCTCAGGCATGACATCTGTGCACAAAAATGACTCAGATTTTGTCTCCAAGAATTTTATTATCTGATCAAATTTTCTATGAATTAAAAATCTGACAAGAAAAGCCCCAGGGGCATTGAACCCAGCCATCGTACCCCTCCTGATTCCACAGGGTTATTAGAAAATACTAGCAACATTCAAGACACAACCCATGTGACTCAAAACGGGAGTTAAGGACGGTGCCTCCTAACACAGATGTATTTTTGCAAAGGTTATGACTATGGGGGAAAAGTAGATCTTATCAAGGGTTATTGGAATCCAAAAAGGAGAATGTGGCTAACCATGCATTTTCAGAGATAATTAATTATCCAGAATTCTAAAAAAGCGATAAAATACAAAGGATGTTCTGTACTGGTCCCAGGGGCAAAGTCACTGGTCACTTGTATCTAAAATTTATTTAAGCTTATTTAGTTGTTTGTTTGTAGATCTTTGTCATTGTGCATGTTAGGCTTTGTTCCCAGGGGGGTACTCTGGATTTCAAGTGACGAGGATGATCGAAGGATTTTTTGGGTTTGAAATTTTCGATTTCGGGATTTTTTTGGGTAGGAAAATTTGGCAATTATTTTTTGGGTGGCTTGATTTAAGTAGGGATGTTTTTGGATATTTAAAACGATCTGAAGATTCGTGGCAGTGCACGCGTACCCAGCCGTGTAGTGCTGTGAATAAAGTACAACCAAACTTGTTCTTGCCCGGGTGATCTTCTTTAGAGTTGTCATTCATAATGTTATTGTTGAAATAGAAGATGTTCTTGGGTGTCCCTAGTGTGGTTAGAATGACTAGCAGATGAGGAAAAGATAAAATCAGCTGGTATGATGAATATTAACAAACACAAACATTCAATTTCTAGTGCTTTTTTTTTTCTGGAAATTTTTAAGGCTTGGAAATTTGGTATGGGATTTTTTGGGGGTTTAATTTTTGGTCCAGTGATTTTTTTGGGTTTTGTTGGAAGCCCTAGGGATTTTTTTGGGTTTTGATTTTTGCCCCCATTCGATCATCCCTGTCACTTGAAACTCGGAGTACCCCCTGGGGCTTTGTTTGCTTTGTGTTACAAGTGGTAATTTTTTGTTATGTAATAATCATTTTCATCTTTTATTCTCTTTAGCAAGCCACTATCAGTTTTCTACAAGCAGTACAGCAAATAAAAAGTCCCAAGCATGGGTAAGATCTAGAGATTGCATTTTAACAAGTTAGCTACATGGTTTTACAACCATCATTTGTGTTCGAAAATAAATTGGATCCAAGGAGAATAGCCTGCAAGCAAGCTCTCTCGGGGGTGGGGGCGCGATAAAGGGAAAAATGGAGAGAGAGCTTGCGACGACGTCTCAGGAATTTGAATTCCGCCCCCAGTGCAGCTGTGGCTCCCCGTTATCTGAGCTGTCAGCACAAACCAGAAAATGTAACAAACATGTTGAACACATGAAAGAAGGTCAGATTTCACAGGGTTGTCGCTAAGCGCCGGCTGAAAACGCGATACCGACCAGGGGGATATTAGAGCATTTTTTGCTCGAAGGCAACAAGGTAATTACAGTTAAGTTAGACATGCCAGAAATTAATATTTTTAAGTTAGTGTTAAATAGTTCCGCAGTTGCTCTGAACTCGTCCTTATTGAAAGTATTGTTGCTAGAATAATCAAGTTAAACTTTACTTTTTGTGGAAGAGTAAAAGTTAGCTTTACAAAATTAAGGAGGTACTATTCATTTCCTTTCTTTCTTGTGCTTTGAGGCTGTTCCACTTGGAAGAACGAGCAAATAAAGATGACAATGATAGTGATAGTGATTCAGACTATGACAGTGATTTCTTCTCAGATGATGATCTATAAATCAGCAACAGAGCACATTAAACTTATATTCCCATATTCAGCATCCTGTGTTTAATGTATTTTTATTTGCATACATATTAGAAATAAAATAATATGATATATAATCCCAATATCAGGGGATGGTAAATAACAAAATGCCTATGCATGTATAATTTTTTCGCTTTAATGGTTGTTTCTTTTTGCATAAAAGAGCCCCTAGATTTCACCAGAGTGCACCAAATTGGGGGGGGGGGGTATGGGAGGCCCCCCATACCCCCTCAATGGGAGTCACCCCCTCCCATACCTACCCCCCCCCCATCGGCTCTGCCGACGGCAGAAGGCGCTTCACGCCTTCTTTAGCCGGGTCAATTTCTAAGCTAACCGGCAGACAAATTTCTTAGCTACAACCCTGTTTCACGCGTTACGCAAATTTGATACGGTTTTGAACTGAAGCTAACTTTGGACCGTATTTGCTATTTCTTACAAATTCTTTAACAGTTGTCATTGACTTTAAGTTTCAATATGAGCTTCAGTAACTATTTCAATTTTTAATCGAAGGATAAAGTGTGTGAAAGAAAGGTCCGATTTGTTCTCACATCGGTCGCGCAATCAATTTATTTTGAGACTCGCAGTATGCAAATTCAGTGCACTGTGAACTAAAAATAATCTCAGGAAAAAAAACTTGCCATTTTACTCTAATTCTCTTTCTAACCTCATAACCTTTGATTTTTAGTAGAAGTCACATTAAACGGTTTCGCTTTTGACGGCACGTTAGGCGTAGGCAATTTCAATTCTGAAAATTTTACCTTCGTTGTTTTATACGTCGCATTCGGCATTTGTTTTGTCGTCTTCGCATGAAGATTGATGACTTCATTACCAAATTAAATCTCCACCAATCAGCATTTTGCATCAAAATTTTCGATGCAGACATTCAAATTCCTGAGACATCATTGCAAGCTCTCTCTCCATTTTTCCCTCTATTGCACCCCCACCCCCGAGAGAGCTTGCTCGCAGGCTAAAGGAGATAAGTGTGGGTTATGGAAAAGTCTGAAATTGGAGGTCTGGATAAATAAGGTTTGACTGTAAGAAATAATCATGTCTTCCTTTTATTTGGTGCATTTAAAGGGATGTGAAAGAGTGTGGCTCTGTGACTGATTGTTTAAATGTTGTTGGTCTTAGGGCGGCAACAGTTCCAAGTGAACATGGCAACCACCATGTCACCCCCAAACAAGAAAAAATGGCCACAAGTGTTAAGGTACTGATAAGGTTTATACTACATGTAATATCTATTGCCCCATGGAATCAATTTATGTGCGAGTTCAGTGCAGTAAAATGTTCAGCAACAAAGACACCTTGCAGGAGATGATTGACCTTTCGTGCAGTAACAAAATGTATAAACACCATAATTGTAATGGGGCTGTAATTGTACTGCAAAATGGGTTGCCCGGAACACTTTTTAGTGCTGACTGAGGGCAGCTAATTTTGAGCACTGTTTAACTTGTCATTGTATGTGTTTTGAGGTTTTTACAGTTTGGGGTCAAATGTGCTGACATTTGAATAAAATGCTTTTTCACGTACACAGAATACTCCTAGAACTTTAAGAGAAGGAAATGCAATGATTTTCTCAAAGCAATAACAAACGAAAGTCCACCTTTTCAAAGGAAATTCTAGCACTCATTCATTTCCATTCTAGCACTCCAAAGCCAAACACTTTATTATAGCCTCAGATAGCTGGTTAAGTAGTTTTACACAAAACTCAACCAGTATTTTTGGGGTTTCCTCCGATTAGAATATGACTTTTTAAAGTAGTGACAGTGTCCCTTTAATTTGAAGAGGTTGAACTGTCTGTTATTTAATTTTTATTTTTAGACCATTGCTATTGGACAGCAAATAAAAGTACAGCCAAGGTAACTATTTAAAGTCACGAAAACAGTGTTGTAATGTGCCTACTTTTTTACAGTTATATACTAGATCTTAGATCATATCTGAGACAAAATGTCATGCATTTGTTTGATTGTCTGACATATGCATTTTTGCCATTTTATCATGAGCACACATCTGTAGTTCAATTTTTATTAACCCTTTAAGCCCTGATATAAAAATGCAAATTCCCCTTGCTGTTCTCCATACAAAAAGTCATTTCTTATGGAACTAAATATCAAGACATCTTATCCTTGGTGGTCACGTCCCTTATTAGTTCGCAGTTGCTGTAGGAACTGAGAACTATTGGGGCTGTCCTGGCGTCGTATGGTCTTAACTCTTTGTGTGCAACAAGCCCACAAAGCCATTCAAAGTAGAATCCTTCGAAGTACATAAATAGGCAAGTTTTGACGGGCTCTTAACCAAGTTTTGCGCTGTTTCTGTGGATGAAGAATTAATTGGAGTGTTTGGATCCTCGAAAATACCATCGATTTTGAATTGCAAAGACAACGCAGGAAGGAATCGGAAGGAAAAGTTTACTCAGGTGCGCGTTAGGACTTGCTGGTCTTCTGTTTAGGTTGGCGTTCGCCAGCAGGTTAGGAACAGCTGGATGAGGAAAGTAATTGGTTTTTAAGTTTTGTTGCTGTCGAAAAGATTGCAAAGAAGTCTTTGTGTGTTGGTGTTGCAAACATTTCTTTATGCATATGTTTACAGGGGGAGATAATTGGTCATAATTAATAAAGTCAACGAAAGGTGGTTGTGTACGTTTTCATTTGGTACGAGTTTAAGTTATAAACTATCAAAAAATCATCCACATCTTACAACAGATGTTCAAGGTTTTATTTACAGCTTTCAGTTTGAGTTTTATGCGGGTTACTTTGAGCTTATATCTATGTTGCTCGGAATTATCGGCCGGTCAGGATTTTCCCCGTACGCGCATATTTAATGTAATAAATTAAATATTCCATGCATCATTGCCAGAAGAGTCCTGACCCTTTCCCATTATTGAGCTCTCCAGAATGGACTGTTATTGAAATGTTTTTGGTTTCTGTAGTTCATTTCAGTTTAATTTCCTAGTTCCCACAGTTGAATTTATTCGTGGTTATGATATTGATCTGATGATTTAACTCGTTATTCTGAACTTCCCAAATGATGTTTGTCAATGTCACCTCAAACAGTCCTTCTCAGGACTACACTCACCCGGACGATCACAATTTACCGAATTATGATGTTTGTTTTGATGATCACCAGAAGGATTCTTGAAATCCTTCTCATTTAGCTGCAAATATGTTTTGTGTTTTCTTTTGCTTAGCCTTATAGAACAATCGAATTCGTGAGCTTTTCCTGGCACGAAAAGCTATTTAAATTTGATTTTCATAATTCAATTAGTAGAATGTTTACATAGGTGCAATGTTGGCATGATTTCTGACATGAAAGTATAATTGTCAATCTCAAGTTTTTAAATAAACTCAAACAACTTATATACACGCAAAAACTAGCCCAACGTCGGTTTCTCTTTAATTATGTAAGTACTCTTAATTCTACATTCATTCTGTTATTACGAAAAAAAAACACAATTTCACAGACTTATGATAGCATATTTCTTTTTTAATGCTGGACTACGTTTTCTAAGCCCGTCAATCATGGTCTCCCCGTTATTCTTTAATTTTGAGCTGCTTGTTACCTATTTAATGGTGACTCTATCATGCAACCACATCCTTCTCCTGATAACCCACTGATACACACTGAACAACAAAGCAGGGGCAAAAAAGTAGTAACATCTAAAACACAACTGCAAACTATCGGAATGGATCCGCTCATTCTCATCACTAGAATGTTTGAACAAATAGTGATAATGTAAAGAGAAATTTCGTTTTCATCACTGTTAGGGCTTTAAGGGTTAAGGCAAAATAAAGTAATTTACTTTACTCAACTTGTTATTGTTCTCTTTGCAGTTCATCCAGTTGTAGTCACGCACCCATTCCCATTGGTCGTCCTTCTTCATATCCACCCTCTACCAAATCAAGCCCACAAGTTAGCGACGTATCTCCACTCGCACTTAGCACCACTCCCCCTGAGGTTTGTGTCATGTACAGTAAATTTTGCTGCCTTCACTCTTTCACTGATTTATCACTGTAGCAGCAGTGGAGTGATGTGGAGTGTGTGAAAAACTCGTTTTGTTCCTTCCCAAGGGCTGAAGTGTTACCCATTTCCTTGTAATAGTGAGGTGAGAGGTTAGGGCAAGGAGATGACTGACACTTTGGACTCGCTCAAGGAAAAGTCGTACCCACAGTATACTAGCCTGTTAATCTCCCATGTAAAACAAGGAGTTATTACCTTCCCACTGGTCAAGTGATGGACAAAATCTGCCATTCCAACAGAACAATCAACTAGCGCTGGGTTATCAGATGGTACATTAATTTCTTTGCATGGTGGTTTCCTCAAAGTATTAGACATTGAAATTAAACCTTCACCCATCATAAAATAACGTGATCAACATGTAACCTTTCAATTAGCAATTTAGTACGTGAAACTTTGGTCAGTACTTGTTGACTAAATTTCAGGGTATTTGGTCAAAAGTATCAGTTGTGGCCTTTTGTGTTAAATATTTCTTAGTGAAAGCTAAAATGCTTTCTTTCTTTTTTGCAGGCTTTTAACTTCTCTCCATACACACACACACAGTCAATAAAATCTACTCCAACAGTGTTCTCTGCTCAGGACAAGTATGTTATTAATGATTTTTGGGATTCTTTAAATTTGTCTTCAAGCAGTCACAAAGAATTAATTTTATCAATTTGTTTTTAGGTATGCATTTCTTCTTGAGGCACCTACATCTATTATTCAAAGAAGAGGAGATGACACTCTTACATATCTCAACAAAGGTATGTTGAGAAAGAAGAGAAAACCGTAAGTTTCCCACCGAGCATTGCCACATTTGAGGTGTCAAAATTATATTGTGACTTTTTTTTCTGTAACCACATTACTATAATTTTGTTGTCATAATCATTATGTTAGTATGTATTGTTCATCAACAAACCGCTGTTAACTTTGTGGTAGCCCTATGTGTCCTACATGAAACGCATTCGTAACTAAGTTAAGTTCCTGATATGGGCTCATATCTGGAGTGACCCTGGTATCTTTTTTCCTCTGGGGATTGGGGTATGGTGGGGGTTGATGGCCAGATCTAATGCCCCAAGGGCTTTTCTATTTTTATTATTATTATTATTATTTTTTTTTTTTTTTTGCTACTTTTTTCCCCCTGCTTTTCATGGTTTTCTAACGTGGGAAGGAAAAAAAAGCCAAAAAAGGCTTTATGTGGCAAGTTTCTCTTAAATCACACAATAAAGCCCAACAAAAATGGTTGGTTGATTTTAAACCCATAAAAATTTGTAAGATTGTCCAAAACCAACCTTGGTTTGTTTAATATTATTACCCTGAACATGCTCTTGCTACACACAAAGTACTTTATATAAAACAAATTGATGTTTTTCTGTTTTAGGACAATTTTACACCATAGGCTTTGAAGGCAATGTAGACCCCTCTTCATCTGATGATGAAATTCAGAGAGTCAAGGTATAATACTTCAAACAAATTAGTTTTGAAGTTGACTTCTGATACCTCACATTATCAAGGGAAATCAAAAAGGTTTAAGTTGGGGCAAAGGATTCCTGCTGACACCATGTATCACATGTATTCTCACAGAAATGACATATTTTGTGTAACACTACACCAAGAAACTAAAAAAATTGACACAGTGGACAATTAGACACCTTAAAAATACATGCTGTCCAAGTTTTCAAAATTTGATTCAAAATAAAATTAATACAATGTTATGGAGTATGTATAGTATTGTTACACTTTGACAAACAAGGTTCAAGATGTCAAGGGTAAAATTATAAAGAATATGACCCGAAGGGAAAGAAATTCGCTTCGAGTTATCATCAGGTTCGAATTTTATTTATTAAGGGTAAACTTTCTGCAGATGTATGGAGGAAATCCAGGGAAAATCAATTTTGGGTTGAGTTAGCGTGAAATTTCAGTTACCGAGGGTTTGAGTTATAGGAAGTCAACTGTACTGTGCATGCAGATTTGTAGCCAGATGTCCATTGAAAATTGGGAGTCCTAAAATTAAAGTGCGTAGGTCGTACATGCCTAGCTCTGAAAGGAAAAAAGAAATGCTGTGGTCAGGATTATTTTGTCACTGTCAGTGTATCATACGTCAACTGGTTCACTTGCCTAAGGATGATTATTTTTATTGCACGGTTGAATACAGATACACTCAAATAATCAGAGGAGTAGGGTAAAATTACTTAAGTTCAGTCAAGAAGGGAGGAAATGCTTTCAGTTGAAGTTAGCTAGCAAGAAGTAGAAGTTTTAAAAGGTTTTAATCGTCAAGGTTCCACTGTTACATGCTGCAAGTTCTCTTGTAAACTGTCTTGCACCTTAATTGTCACTAAGAGGTCTTTTGACATGCAGTAGATCTTTATTAGAAGGGTCTCTTTTTGTCACTGAATGAGTTATACATTTTGAGTGGTTTCTTCATTGCTTGGTAGTCTATCGTTCACTTGGTTTTCCGTGACGAGAAAGATCCAAGGACAGAGTGTGAACATTGGCAATACTGGCACAGTCAGCAACCAAATCCTCAACAGCGAGCATTTGATATTGGTAAGTCACAACAACAAATTAACAAATTAAAATAATGAATTATGTTTTCAAAACTTATCGTGCTTACATCAGTGTACTTGAAATAAGGATCAGTCAACAGACGTCAACAGCTTGCCAACATTTTGTTTATTTAATATTTTTTCATTTATTTACACAGATCGAAAATCTTGCCAGAATATTGAGGAGAATATAGATGAGATAGCATACAATGCTGCCGGGTTTACATGGAGTCCTCACTTGAATGCCAAGATTGTAATCAGAATCAACTGCCTGAGTACAGATTTCTCCTCACAAAAAGGAGTCAAGGTGAGAAACAAGTCCATTTGTGTATGTGTTTCTTTTGTCATTTGTGACCTGTCACACGAAAACGTACACTAACGGCTTTCTGCCGAACGGGTAAAATACACGGCTACCGAACGGGTAACGCACGGCTCATAAAGCCGTATGAAATGGGTGAAACGGCGGAACAACTTATGAAAAAAAGTGAACTTGTAGCTACAAACGGCTGAACGGCTAATGAAGATTTTGAACCGACAGCTGTGAACGGCCGACCGGTAAACCGAAAGTTTTAAACGGATAGCTGTAAATGCCCGAACACGGAAAGACAGAATTAATTCGTGATGGTATGCAGACGGAAATAATTATACCAGCGGCGGTAAATTTCAAGCTCAAAACAACAAAAAATAACTTTGAACTGACAACCAAATGTTTCGAAAATCCACTAATAATTTAAATCTTTTCGGCTTGAACCCAGAGTGGCCAAAAAGTATAATTAATTTTAATCGATCAAGTGAACAAGCAAAGATATAAACGCAAACATGAAACGAGACGCAAAAGGTCAAATTCTAATTACATTCGACATTTTGTTGCTTTCTTTCATTTGTACGTGCAAGTTTCTTTCTCCGCACAATTCCTTTTTTTTGGATAAGTATGCTATTCTATACTGATATTTAATTATAACTTAGTCCTGAAAACAGATCACGGACTTGCAGCGAAAAGCAAAACAAAACAGCTGAACTGCAAGCGGACTCTGTTCTGCTCAGTGAAGCATGACTTTGCGAGTTCTTGACCAAATTTGCATACGATTGACAAATCACCGTGTCAGGTAACACAACAGCATGCAATCATCCAGCACGCAATCGCCTTAAACTAGTATCAAAATCTTAAAAAACTGACTAAAATACAAACTACTGCGAGAAGTAGGGAAGGTCGAAAAAGAACGCATTTTAAGTGACCTTTTCGTAGCCAGCGAAAGAAACAAGAGGAATCCGTTTGCATTTCTCGGGTTACGTGACTATTTACACAAGGGCAAGCTTTGAAGATTCCACGCACATCTCTCGCCATTCAAATGAATGACTGTAGGCCTTAAGGCTTTGAACAGCCTAACATTTTTCTCTGAAAGGATACTAAGCCGTCGGAACAGATCGCGTTTGCTTTTCCTGAACGGCTTACTCAAGCCGCTCGCACGGATGTGCAGTTCTGAACGGATGACCTTCGCCGCTCGCACGGATGTAAATTTTTCCTGAACGGATGACTCAGGCCGCTCGCACGGATGTATTTCTTTTCTGAACGGATGACCTTAGACGTTCGCACGGATGGAAATTTTTTCGGAACGGATTACCTTAGCCGTTTGCACGGATGAAAATTTTTCCGGAACGGACGATGAACGGCTCGTGCACGGTTTTCCGTGTAAAAACGGAAAACCCTTAGTGTACGTTTTCGCATGAGAGGTCACGTTTGTCGACCATTTTTTGCAGTTATACAGACGTTTTGCTGTTGGTTGATGCTCAAAAGTTGTCGTGATACAAACACTTGTCCAATGGACAATAAAAATTAAAGAACACTGTTTTATAAACTAAACTGGATTTTGAGATGGCTTTATAATGACTGCTAGTTGGGAGAAAATACACATGTATATGCTGTATTGGGCGGAGTTCCAAAGTGATGGAGCCCAATACGGAATATATTAATTTTTTTCTCCCAACCCTGTTATTATAAAGCTAGAATGTCGTCTCAAAATGGAATTTAGTTTTTTGTTGCGATCCATGTCTCTTTTTTGTGAGAAACAATAAGCAAGAGCATTAATTTCTGTTGATCAAAAGAGAAATTCCTGCTCATTGTGAAAACTTGTATGCATGATCCTTACTTACAGTGTACAGAAACAGTTTTGGTTTTGTAACAGAATGTTTGAATTTGCTGCTCTGTCAACCCAAAGTTGCCTTAAGAAACAACAGAAATCCTTTCACTGCATCAATATAATTTTTTCAAACAACAGGGATCATCAAAATAATAGAATAGTGTGACGATAATAATGTAGTGGAGAAGTCCCATGGCAAAGTAAAAACACAAAAAAAACTTTTTTTTAAAGAAATATACACAGTTTTAAGGCTTAATAGTACTCACATTTACAGAAATCTGCAAAGC
Organism: Siderastrea siderea; assembly: GCA_964030785.1. Lineage (NCBI taxonomy): Eukaryota > Metazoa > Cnidaria > Anthozoa > Scleractinia > Rhizangiidae > Siderastrea > Siderastrea siderea. Next base: position 47,242,752 of record OZ034972.1, read on the forward strand.
TAAGTTGCTTATAAAGATGAGTCACATTAAAATAAAGGTTTTTTTTTCCACTAAAAAAAATTAACATTTTGCTGGCGGTTCTATGAAGAAAAGTTTTGAAATTTTACCTTGGCTGCATCACCAAGAGAATCAATCACAAGCCAGTATTTGAGACCATAGTATCACAAAATAATGTTGTCTCAAACATAATCAAAAGTGATCACTGGAACGCGATAATGTCAAGTAATGAAGGCAGCTGAGAAAAATTATTATTGTTTTAGTGATGAGGATTGTGTTTCCTTTTCAGGGCATTCCACTGCATCTCCAGATAGACACTTACGAGGACCTAACTAATCCTGATGCAGAACCTGTGCACAGAACTTTCTGCCAGATTAAAGTGTTTCGAGACAAAGTAAGTGAAAATTATTAGACAGAAGTATCTCCATCACTGTTTGCAGCTGATCTTTATGCAGTTTAAGTATTACAGACTTGATTCGATCTCCATCAATTAGTCTCTCATAATTTGACCAAGAAGTCATGAGGCACAACACAAAACAAATCTAAACCACTGCCTGTTAACTACCCTTTGTTCAAGTTTTTTTGAGCAACATAAAGTAACTGGAAAAAAAAAAACTTTCATTTTTTTCTAGGGTGCAGAAAGAAAGAACAAAGATGAATCCAAAAGTGCAGAAAAGAGGATTCAGAAGTGGGTGAAGCAAAACACATCAGCCTGTGCTGGTAAGTGATTCAATAAAGGCTTGCATTGTTTTTTTTTCTCCATGTGGCTGGCTTAGGAAGCTTTTGTTTATTAATTGTACATTATTGTTTTATTTACAGATCCTAACATGGTATCACCCACGACTCTATTCCATCCTCCAAGTAAATACACGCAGCTTCAGACGACCACGCCTTTAGGACCCAAGCCTGTTCTTTTTACCCCAGCTGTACATAGCGCACATGTGAGTTAGTCGTTTGTAAACTTTAATGGTATGATATTTATAGAAGGGACTTACAATCATTCCTGAATTATGATAATTTTATGTCACTATAATTTTATAAGTGTTTGTTGTACTTTGTTCTGTATATACTCAGAAGTAATCCATGATCAGTTCAAACTATGACTTGTACTTTGTACACAGGAAGTAATTTAAAATACAATATATATAAATTATTTCTCTCTGAAAATGCTCCATTCATTTAACTATTAACTAATATTAACTATTAACTATTAAAAATAAACTATAATAAACTATTATCTACTAACTATTATATAATGGAAACAAAACATTGTTTAACAAGGAATCGATTAAATGTCTAATGTCCAAGAAAACTCTCTTCCCTTGGTTTTGCTTTAAATAGAAATTAAGAAAATCAATTGCTGAATCAATTTATTGTGGTTAATTTGTTTGTAACTAAAAACAACTCGAGTACTTAAGTATTCAGTGAGTAGTTAAGTATGGTTTTGGAGCGGCCAATTTTTGCGAGATTTGCTTTTTGCTCTTAGAGGGAAAGTGTTATAATGTGATTGGACTTCAAGATGTTGGTTTACAAAATTGATGTTGCTGGATAAAATGTGTTTTGAAACAAGGTAAAGGGTTCAGCTTAAATTGGTTTTGCTATAATGGTCAAAGTGGTCACACTACAAGTTTTACTGTCATGGTTCCTTTTATCTGCATCGTTGCTGTTTTTTCTTCTGTGACTTTCAGAGTGGAACATTTGAGGAGTCATCTTTGCAGACGTTATCCTTATTGGCATCCATAAAGTGAGTTGACGCATGACATAACTTTGAAAAACTTTTGTCAATTTGAAATAGTGTTTTCTTCAAACCTTGAATTACGTGGTTCTGACTTTTGAGTCTGTGAATGAACTGCATGAGTGTGACGATTCAAATTAAATGGATGAAATCATACAAAGGGGCCATTTGAATGTGAAAGCTATCAAGCAGTACTTTGCTGTGGTTCTGTTTATTATGCTTTTCAAGGTGGTTCTGTATTTATGTTTGGGGATCAACTCTTAAATTGTTACCAAGCAGCTGTGCCTTGTTGACTATCCCTTCATAGTAAGCTTACCATTGGTAACTAATAAATTTTTAAATATTATTATTTGATTACCACTTTAGGGACAGGGAAAACAAAAGGACACTACAATCACACTTAGCCATGGCAAAGGTAAGACCTGTAATATGGAATAATTTGTCATGTTTATGCCTCTTAGTTCTCTGTTTATTCTTACAGGTGTTAATGTGAGGTGGTTGTTTTGGGTTATTCATTCAGTGTTTAAGGCACTCTAACTGATGACGTAGGGTAAACCACCATAAGATTAAGATTTCTTGGTAGTTAAGTTTTGTGTCTTTATTGTCGTAATAAATGAAATAATTATTAATTTTATTTATTTATTTATTTATTTATTTTTTTTTTTTTTTGCAGGATGAACTTGCTGATTTAGAAGTTGTTCCTCGGTTAAAAGTTCAGAAAATCCACAGACCTAACAGACCAGGTTAGTGCGCAAAATACCCATATTATTTTCTTGAACCAGGTAACATGTATGTCAAACCTCTCAATCCTTCTGACAAAGTGCCAACGCTCAAAATTTTAACTTTTAATTTTTTTTTATGGTAGTCAATTTACCGTATCAACTGAGTTGTTAAATCTAAACTTTTGTGTTTCACTTCCCCACCAGTGCAGCACCTTGGTTTCTTTAGAAACTAAGCCCCTTGTTTATTTCTGTGGGTGTGTTGACCAAGGCTTGTTTCCATAGATACTGTTACACAGTAAGCTACTCCTGAGCAGGGTATCTTGAAATCCTCTGATTTCTGTTTACTAGACTCACAGTGGTGTCCATTTTTCTGTAGCTGTCACAATCTATGTAAAGAAAGAGGAAGAAAAAGTTTACAATGCATTAATGCTTGACAGCTTGACAGTTGGTGACATGGTCGAGGCGGTATGTTCTTTTCAATATTTATGCACAATTATAGAGTGATCTTGTGCCTTGTCTTGTTGAAAACTTAGTTCCTCAGGGCTTTAGGTTCTTGATGGAGCAGAGTGTCAGCGTTACTTTCCTTTACTTGTAGCTTCATAATTTTTCTATTAAACTACAAGGCAATCCTTGTTCTTACATCCAGAAAGAGACTTTAATTAAATTGAAGGCAGGTTTCTCTTACCGGTGCTTCACAACCTCAGAAGCCTGCACATAGCTTCTCTTGTACATGTACTTTCCATTAAAAAAAAGCTTATGGAGAAAATGAACACTGTTTTGGAATCAATCTTTTTTGTTTGATCTTAGAAGCTGCCAAAGTTTTCTCTGATCATCCGGCTTCTTTGAATTTGTCAAACGGTTGTAATTCATTGCATTTTGGAACTCTGTGGATTCAGCAAAGAGTTGTTATACACTGTATTTGGAGAGCTGGCTTTTTCCTGAAATTTATTGCCGGGTTTCATTTATTAAAATTAATAGTTTGGTTTTATTTGCAGGTGGCCAGTAAATATGGCATGCCACCTGAGATGATCAAGAATGTGTACAAGAAGACAAAGAAAGGGTAGGTAGTCATTGCCTGCATCAGAGTTAAGTATTTTTGAAGCATTCCTTTTATGTTAAATCTTCAAATGGGCTGCCTCTATACACAAATTTAATGAGGTTGATACACATGTCCATGGCATCAAAAGTTTCCAAGCAAAATCTCTCTAACTTTTAATCAGGTTTAAGTATGAGTTCTCATAAGTGGTTGGCAAATGCCATAAACTGCTGATTGATAGTCTTGTGCAGTGGACCCCCCACTCTCTCAGACCTTGCCTTTCTCAAACATGTTTTTTTGGACGATTGAGAAAAGAGAAATACTGAACTTCTCAATTCAAACATAATGAAAAGCTGGTGTTGTGTAAAGAGACCTTTACAGCCGGCTCAATACATGGGCCAATAGGTTGATGATTTGTTTTGTGCTGGAGCTCGATTTTGTTAAAAACACAAAATTTGACACAGCTGCAGTACTTCAAACCCTTAATGTCTCAAGCAGTTGTTCATTTCCCTTGAGAGTTTAAGAAGCCAGGGGCCTACATCTACTACTGTACATGTGTATAAACATACATAAATGGGTGCTTCCAGAAAATATCCATACCCTACCATGGGCATCCTCATCTAGAACCCCTTGCCCTTGGAATTCTAATCCATTCTACCCCCTCCCTCCCCGCCCCATGCCTTCAGAATTCCGTTATCATTCAAACTCCCTCAGGAATTTCTGCTTTGTCCTTCCAACTGATTTGAAAAGCCCTCTCTAACTTCCAAACACCTTTATTAAACAAAAATTCATTCTTTAGCTCCCTCGAACTTACGTAGAGTACGTTGACAATTTTCAGCCCAGCAAACACTGAATGCAAAAACCTTTTGATTTCCTTGAAAAGGAAATCAAAACAACTAAAACATTTCTTTTTTACCTGCAAACCTCCATGATGCATGAAAGTAGTACCCAATTTTTTCATGCAAGAGGGGAAATTCTTGAAAGATGCCAGAAAACAAGCTCCAGTCTACTCCAACTTCTTCAGCACAAGCTTCAACCACCATTTTGTATCCCATAAGTCTTAGTGCTTAGTGCACTACATTAACATTCGGCCCTCCGGTGCTTCGTTTGCCTTTCTTCTGTGTAATTAAGCATACATGTATGATCACAGTTCGGGCTCCATTTGCAAACCTGTATTCCCCTTCTGGAAACTGCCCCATACCTTTGGAATTCTAGTCCAATGACCCCCCCCCCCCCCCCCCCATGTATTCGGAATTCCACTCTATGTTAACCCCCTCCCCTTTGGAATTCCAAGATGCCGCCTGTGGTATGGGTATGGATATTTTCTGGAACCACCCAATGGAGAGATACACAAGCAAGGTGAAGCTACTTGTAGCTGTCAACTTATTCAATTTTCTCTGGATAGATGCACACATACACTATGTTGTACACCTTACTTACTACTGTTTAAACGAGTATCTTCATTTTTCTTTCCTTTTCTTTCAGTATCCTTGTGAACATGGACGATCGAATGGTCGAGCAGTTTGTTGACGAAGACGATTTCATCATTAACTTGGATTTTGACAATCAACTTGGGCATTTTGAGTTGACACTACAGTACTGAATGCAGTCCATACTGACTAGGGATCCTGAAAAAAGAATAACCTTTTTAATCCTTTCACTCCCATGAGTGCCTAAAATCAAAATTCAAGACGAATCTCAAATGTCATATTTTTGCAAAAAACTTAAATATAAATAGTACCATGGGAAAGTACTGCTGAAGAGGTTTCATTTGAATGTCACACCATAGGATTTCATCCACAGACTCAGAAGTTAGAATCACCTTGTACAGCATAATAAACAGCACCACAGGAAAGTACTACTCAGTAGCTTTCATTTGAATGGTCACACCATAGGATTTGATCCACAAACTCAAAAGTTAGAATCACCTTAATGTCTCCATGACTGACTCTGGGAGTGAGAGGGTTAGACTTAACTCATTTTCTTCCTATATTTACATTGTGCATATAATAGCAGTATTATAGCTATTTAATGCTAAGGATATTTGGCCCTGTTAAGCAAGATATATTTGAATTAGTTACATATTAACTAGTCTGTTACAGTAGTCTAATGGCATGACTTCAGTTGAACATGTACATTACACAGTGCTACTGTTGACATGTGAACCATTTAAGACAAAATTTTCTTGTAGCCCAATGGAACAATGATTCTGGTCAAAATGCAACTACCTGCATTGTAGCTAATTAAGTGGCAAAGAAGAAACAGGACTTCAACTGAGTTGTTTGGTATTGTGTCATTGTTTAAGTTTGATAAAGAAGATAAAGAATTATGATGTAAATTCTAGAGAGAAAAAGAGACTGTTGAGAGGCATAAGTGTAACTGGTATTATGCACATTTTAAAAACTTATGTTGTATTTAGAAACGTCCCAAACTGCTCCTGCTAGCCAGCTCATTTGTTTGGGATCGCACATGTGGCAGTGGTGCACAAGATGGTTAGTAGAGCAAACCATGGAAGGGATCAGTGTGGGAATCACAGGCTTGGCCAAAGGTTTCTCATTCCACTTAAGCTTTTTCTCAAACATTACACATTGTTACAGAGATCTGGTTTTGTACTAACAGTGATTACATGGTTTTCAAAAGGTAATTTGTGGATATAAAAAATTGTGAATATTGGGCATAGTAGCTTACTTGTAGTTTCACTGTTCAACTTTGATAAGAAATTCCAGGCAACCAAAATGACGTTCAACCTGGGTGATTAAAAACATGCTTTTGATTGCCCAAACAAGTCCTTTATGACTCAAAAACAGAGCAATCATTGAACCAATACGCAGTCTCTTTCTTCTTTTGGCATTATTAAGAATGAAATGTTTTTCAAAAGTACTAATAAACTACCGTCAGATGATTTGTCTATTTCATCTTGTGAAGTGACTTGAAGAATCTGTGAAATATTTCTGGCCACAAGCATGCTTTCTGGTGCCAGAAAATCCTAAGCTGTCATTGATAGTTGATGGGCACTCAAAATTAAGCCTTTTCAGATGTTGTAGTGGTGTGCCAAACGTAAGTAGCGACTTTGAGTTTGACTTTGGCAAGGCAGTATCATGGTGTTGAGAAAGCAAGTCATGGGACTACTGTAAATTCCTTTTGTGCTACTGTTGTGTCAAACGAAATTCTTAAATATTATTGTACATGGATTTGTACCACAGCTGGCCATTAGTTTGTTTAATTGGAACAGCTAACATCGGCTGAACTGAATTTGATGTCTGGAACTAAATCCCACCATGGTTAACAAGTCTGCAACAGACCTTCCTAGTTTAACTGCAACTACCTAGTCAGCCCTCATAGTGTTTTTTAGTGGTTAGCGTAACTTAAGCATCAAGGGTCAGTTCTCCTTGCCTGCATGGTGGGTCCCGGTGAAGTCAAGTGTGAAGTATGCAGGTAAACCTTGACTGTAGACCGAGGGCAGCGTGTTACGTTAAGACTTATTTACAGAGTAGAATACTATACATGGGCACAAATGCACTTTGTTTACAGATAACTTACATCATGTATGCAGACATAACTAAGTGTACAAAGTGAATCCTCTTGAAACTCAAAAGTCCCAGTAACTTTTCGTGCCCAGCGCTATATTTTAAAATCAAAATCTATAGAATGGTGGTGTAGCTTTTAGCCCGCAAACCAGCTTGACTTGTTACATCAACTTACAATTTTACTGCTTAGCTTCAAAAACCAACAAAATTTGAATCCTTAAATGTAAACACCGCGCACATAAAACAGCTTTCCGGGCCTGAAAAGTTATCGGGACGTTCAAGAAACGGGCCCCTGGTCTCAAATTGATATTTTTGAAAGTTACACCTGTTCTTTCTTTCAGCAAAACATTAAAAGTGTGTATCAGTGGAATGGGATCAAAAACAATGTTATTGCAAGGGGAGAAATAAGGATTTAAATGCCCTCTATGTTGTATGATATCATTATACCAGATATTATTTAGAGAACTTGTTTGTGTATGTGCATCGATATAAAGAGGTAGAGCTGATGTGAAGTTTGGTATTAGGACCAGTTGAACTGATAAACAAAGGATTGCCCATTGTGAAGTTTTTTTTTTGTTTTTGTTTTTTGTTTTGTTCTCTTTGTTTTTTTAATGGGCATTCAAGCTAATCACGTTTCTTTAGGGCTGATGGTTTAACCCTTTACAACAAACTTTTTCAGTGCAAGAAATCTCTTTCAGTTGGTAGAGCTTGGATTGTTGTTTGTCCAGACAAAATCCAAGTTGAAATCAAATGCCTTCTAAGGAAGATTGTCTCCTTTTTTTCCTGTCATTGTAATAAATTATTTTCTTATTTAAAGAGAGTCTTGTTTGTATATGACCCGTAGGTTTAAACCCATTAATTTAAATTAAAAACTAGTTTGGTACCAACTTTACTTTCTTCTTCGTTCTTGCTTTTTGCATAGCTTTCCTAGGTGGAGCAGTCAAATAACTAAGCATACAAACAAGTTATCAACAAATAACCCTGCATTTTGGCTTATATGGAAATTGCATGCCAAGCTGAACACTACAGCATTCGATAGTTTTTCACTAAACAACAGTTCTGTCTTAGAATGCTGCAAGAAAAATTCAGCAGTGATGGCCAAAGTTGAGAATGTAGTAAACCCATTATTCCCATCACACTTGTTGGATACTGGGTGAAAACTATCTCTGTCAGTGCTGCACGCGTTGTTGTCACATATCCATTGCACACTTGGAACTACTTCTCATCTTGTCTTGTGTTTACATGTATATTATCATTTTGTCCCAAATTTTTTTATTATTTATTAGATTTTAGACTTAGTTTAGATAATCTGAAGCAGCTTCAATGCTGGTATCGTTATGGTGAAATTTGAGTTGTAGGAAAGAAAAATATTTTCTCTAATCTTGTAAGGTTTCCAAGTAGCTAGTACTCAAAATTATTGACTTTAACATAATATAAAAATATTCCTATCACTCAGACAAAAAAGGAGTTTGGTTCATGTATTTTGGTAACATTCTAAGTCTGAGGATTAAAAAATTTTAAGTGCACCCATTTCAAGCCTGATCATTCTTCAAAGCCTGCAATAACAACAGTGTCCTTGTTATTTCCTTGCTGTAGAGGTTGTGAGTTAGTTAACCTTTTACAGTATCAGAAAAGGCATAGTAGTACTGCAGTTATTTTTAGGGCAGTTTACCTTGTGTCTGTACGTTCAAATACATGTAATATTAAAGTAACCCTCATACTTATGCTGTATTAAAATAAAAAGTGTTTTTATTTTCAGAATAATTAAGGTTGAAAACCTGGAGTGACTGTTTGAATAAAAACCTTTGGCTTATGGAATATTACTTGATGGTGTTATTTTTGTGGTCATTGCATAATTGCCATCTGCCAGACATCCATTCATCTTTATTACATCACATCCCCTTGAGAACAATTAACCAAACCAACTTGCCAGAGCTCAAGTCTCTACTGTATCTTATGTCGGCAACACAGTGTGATCTGTTCCTGTTACTTGTAGACAGTCCCACAGTGAACACCTGTGATATCAGGGAGGCAGCATGACCCGGGTGTTTTGGGTGCCAGACATGAAAGTGGGAGGTTCCCAGGTTCAAGTCCCACTCTGATCAATTCACCACAATGTAGCTGGTTGGGACTCATTTCATTGTGGGGGGGGGGGGGGGGGGGGCACTGGGGAGGCGGGGTAAAACCTTAGTACACTTCCCATACCCTTTAATCCCAGTTCCTGCCCAACTGTGGTTGGCTCCTGCTTCTTTGCGTTTTTTCAATTGCAAAATGTTGTGCAATTTTCACTATTTCTCCTCCTGCCCCCTTTTCTCCCGGGCGTCCATTCCCCCATCCGCCTCCACTCCATGGTGGACCCGAGTTCAACTCCTTGGCCACGATTGTAGACCTAGCCAGCTGGTTTACCTCTGTTAGTTGGTTTTTTAAGATTGTTTTTAATTTGTATTATTTGTTTGAGTGCCTTCAAAACAGTTTGATGGCTAACTGCATATCACTGCTTTTATTTTATCTTTAAATTTGGGTGATGGCATGCACTTTCAGTTTTCCTACATCTTTTGTAAACTTTTCTCCAGGTTGAAAAGATTTTCCCTTCCTTGCACAGCCAAGTTTCTGAGACTCAGTGGTAAAACGTTGTCCCAGAAACCTTTTAGTGAAAAGTTTTTCATGGCAGATTCCTGCCAAAACCCTGTATTTTGCACCATGCATGCATCATTCTGCTTTAATTCATCCTTTGGAGAGCATTTTACAAGATAAAAATGGGATGCTGCAGTTTTACGTGCTTATGTACTGTTTAATAAACGAGCAGGAGTGTTTTATCGGGTTTAAAACCACGAGGCGTAGCCGAGTGGTTTTAGACCCGATAAAACACGATCTGCGAGTTTATTGAACGGCTTCAAAAAACGATCTCATAGAATAATGAACTAATGGTGCCATTTTCCCGTGCTATAACTTTGTTCCATAGTCTCATCAAGAGAATGTCAAAATCGATCTCACAGAATATAAAGACATTCTTTCATGTTTTGTAGTTCCTATAGTCTTTGAAAAGAATAAAAAGTTTTGTTTAATGAGCTTCGGACCATTTTCCCGTGCTGCTAGTTCATGCTGCTAGATCTGAAAAGAATATTATAAGATTAGATGATTTGTATAGTGGAAACTTCATTCAATAGTGAGCTCGATGAGAACATTATGGCTTCGAAGCACAAGCGGACGTTTCGCCAACCCAAAAATGCTGAAGAAGAGAAACAACTGCTGGAAAATGCCGTACCAAAGTCAACACGTTCCGTCAATAAGTGGGCTATGAAGATTTTTTCAGAATGGCAGTCAACAAGAGTAAATAAGAAAGCTTCTGAAGAGCCGAGCAGTTGTACTAATGACACATCACAAATTCAAGACTTGGAAACCGACGTGCTTGATATGACGGCAGAGTCGCTAAATTTTTGGTTAACAAAATTCATAATGGAAGTGTGCAAAGATACCGGGGAAAATTATCCTCCTCGTACGCTGTACAGCATTGTTTCTGTTATATAAAATGTTACCCTCATTAGTATTCTTTATATAAAGAATACTAATGAGGGTAACATTTTATATAAAGAATAGTAATGAGGTATATTACAATCAGCCCCGCTTTCCCCTGGGACTGAAATCAAATGCCGCCACCAGGCTTTTTAGATTGTTGATGTATTACTGGTTTTAAACAAGCATCCACGTGACTCATTTGCGTGATGTAATTGGTGGAAATGATCATTAATTATTCATGAGTTTTTGAAATATATATATCACGCACCAAAATCCCCATGCCATGTCACAAGTACAGTTTCAAGTGTTCCTGAATGCTGAGAAGCCTCATTCCCACTGCTTAAAAGGTAGGTAAAGTCAAATACGAGCCAAGGAGACCCACATGGCCAGAGCTTAACCTAGTTTCTGTGGCATGAAGCAACTGAGAGTATCTCTGCTCCCCCCCCCCCCCTTGGATGGGACGCTAGTCCATCACAAGGTTACCCCCAGCAGTATGTCACCAGTACCCATTTACACCTGGGTGGAAGGAGACAACGTGGGGTAAAGGTGCCTGTCTAAGAAAACAACACGATTGCAGGGACTGGGCCTCGATCCACCAAACTTCAGATCTGAAGTCCAATGCGCTACACCACTACACTACACTCCCCTACACCACCGTGCCCCCATAATTTCTGCTGCTGCTGAGCTTCATTTTATTTCCAAAAATTCAAAATGATTAGTGACAAGGGATGAGGTTTCAATCCAATTAACAATTTTTGTGATAATTATGCCAAGTAGCATTTTATACAGGAACCAATATCCATCATTCAGTTTGCACGTGCTGATTAATGGCCATTGTTCAGAGAATCATTCTCAAAATTACCCACAGGCAAAGACGTAATAATATACAAATAAACCACTGAGAGAGTGTGGGAATGGAAGATCTGAGTGTGCAAAACCTGGGGAAGTTCAGTTCTTTTTTCAATTTTTGTCCTAAAATCGTCACGTACACCTCACGTGCATGAAACCCTTCAATTAGTTACAGTTGACAAGCAAAGGATGAGGTCCTTGAAAACAAATTCTTAGGGTATCAGAAAAAAGATTGGCTAGTCTGATTGTGATATCATTTTCTTTATTGAGTCAAAGAAAACAGTAATCCACACCATCATATTTTCAATTTTGCTCACACTAATTGCTAGAATGTTAATATGATTTTAAAATATTAAAGCATTGGAAGTCCATCAAAGGCAACCCAACACTGTATATTGTTTACTTGTATGATCTGTCTAGAAATCACATGACATAATAGGAACTAGTCTGTAGTTATGATGCTAGTGTGGCAGTGAACCACCCTTAAGCACTTTGTCCTCATTTGCAAATAATGGGCCCTGTTTTTCAACAAACTCAAACCTCACACCTATTAAATAATATTTTGTTTCAGCTCTTGGAATTACAAAGAAAAATACGGCCTAGATTAGTGTCCCATACATCTGAAAATTCAATAAAGATGAAAATTAACATGCTGAATTGGAAGCAACATCATTACAATGTAATGCTAATAGTATTCTCAACAACATGCATTCCTTCGTGACAAGTCGCCCATATATGGTATTAAAGTTTTGACATTTGGAGAAACTTATGAATAACTGATGTTTAGCTCTGATACAGTTATTTATCATAATGTACAATCACTCCAAAAAAATTAGAAAGAAAGTCCTATTCCACTGACTTGGAAAAATATTAATTTTCTTATGCAGGGTTCAATTCTACCTGTTACCATCCCCTCCCCCCCCCCCCCCCCGGGCACACCTCCGGGGATTTGCAATTTTTTTCTTACTTGGGCTCTATTCCCCAACCCCGGGCAAGCAGAAAGAGACAATTCCCCACCCCCGGGACTCCTCATCGACCACAAATACGTTGTTTTGTGTTCAAAATTGATTTCCGTACAATGGGACAACCAGATGTTTTGACAAGAACTTAAAACGCTTTTCTAGAGTTTACTGAACAAAGGATATTACATAGTATTAAAAAACATGGACACTACGTTGAAAAAGAAAACGGAAGAAAAAAGTCTAACCGCACTGGCATTCGGATGGCGAGTAAAGAAATGTTCTTCACCGCGTGTTTTATTCTAAATATAGCACATGCACAAAAGAGGTCCGGTGAGCAAATTGATGACAGCATTTTAAAGGAGTTTTTCTTAGCTTGTTTCACAAGAACACTGGACTGAGATCTTTGTTTAATATAAAGCCGTGCATCTGTTTCATACAAATACGCTGAAGAAATGTTTCTATGCTTGTGATGAACGCCATCCATTCGAGTACGCATCAAACGCACCTTCGTTTAACAATATATAATAAACGTGCCTTTGAATACAGATTTTAATTTCGAGAGATTATTCTGCTCCAACCAGTCTGCTACAAATTCTAGAGATTTTCCCTGGGAATAGGCAGTCTTCTCTACGCGGTCTGGCGCCATTGTGTCAACTGAGAAGTGATAAGCTAGTGACGTGCTTCAAAAGAAAAAAGAGAAGTTATTTTCAATTTGCCCCACCCCCCTACCCCTGGGACAAAACCTTTTCAAACAATTCCCCACCCCTGCGCCCGAAGAGCTGGACTTGTCCCAGGGGTTGCCTGGGGGGGGGGGGGGGATGGTAACAGGTAAAATTGAACCATGCATTAGGCCTACCTCAACAGTATTCCATACAAAACCTTCAAAGAAATCTGTGCCTCCCCAGGACAGGGGGTTCTTACAGAACCACTTTAATGCCCAAGGGATCTGGATTATGGTCAAATATTCAGGCAAGCTAGAGTCTTTTGAATGTAAAAATGTAAAGAAAACATGCAAATGTGCATCAAAAAGAAAAATGGCCGATTGTAAGCAATAAAAATCCTTAATCAGATCGGCTTAAGAACTAATGTATGTTAAATATTTTTTATCACAGCAATCAAGATAGCATTAGATAACATGTTGCAGTCACGCTAAAATTGAATTTACACAAAACGCTACACGCACCATTCGCGGTTGTACGCAATTACATAAGCTTAACTCAAACTACGTAAACTGAACCAGCAAGTAAAACTACTCCCATGATCCCTGCAGCAAGCGTCGATGCAGAAGATTTCGCTGTTAGCAGCTCCCGAGCGTACTTCTCAGCAACCTTCTTGTTGATGTTGGTAGTACCATTCGGCCACAATGTCATGCAATCCTCGCCAGCCTTACCCTCGGTGTATTTCCACGAGTAGTTGAAGATTTTATTGCAAAAATTTTCAGGTCCGCCGAAGTACTCCTTGAAAGTCTTGCACTCCATCTTGCACATGTTCCCTTGCTTAGTCCAGTTCCAAGTGCTCTGATCGCCCCAGTTATCCGAGCAGGTGAAGTCGTTTTTGCAGGCATCGAACCATTCATCGCAGTCTTTCTTGCACATGGGCACGTTCTGGAAGCGTTCCTTGCGCGTCACCTTCGATTTGGGGTCGATTGTAATCCAAGGTTTCATGTACGGCGAGCATTCATACATGCATGTATCTATCTCGAAGTATCTGCGGCATTTTGGTGACATGGTTTTGTTGCACTGATCCCAATGCATGCGGTAAAGCGAGAACGCCCCGTCCTTTTTTATCTTGTACGTCGTGTTCGCCTTACAGCAAGCGTGGTCCTTCCACGGCGTGCAGTGGAAAGTGTTGTTGAACACATCAGCTTCGGGCCCAGGTTTACCTTTATGGTGCTTCGAGTCGATGCAGACATCCAGAAATTTGTCAATCTCTTCGTCTGTTACGGCCAGGGAGTAAGCAGCAACGCAGAAGACAGCCAGCATAAACACATACATCTTCGCCATCATGGATCGAGCACGTGCTAAACAAATGCAAATTTCAAAAGTAAAAACACGTCAGATAGGCACAGACAGGTCATGACAGTCATTAAATTTAAACCAGTAAGATTCTGTAATGGATCCAGAATGTATTATGATCAGCTGGTTGGAAAAGAATAACTTCAATACCTACCTTTCTTACTGGTGCCTTTCCAAATCGTGTTCTATGTTGAAACTGATCAGCGCATATACTGCGTGCTTCGTAGATATATTGTATACAATTATTTCCACCAATCAGCGATCACTACCAATTTTGTTATAACCAATCAAGCGACTTACCGCCAATCTCGCGGGAATAAGGTGTTTTGAAAAAATTCGAGAGGTTTAAATTTCTGGTCAAAGAAATAATCCTTGCTATAAATGCATCCCTACAAATCTTCCAGATTTCAGCTGCTCCTTTCCATTGGTTCGTTTGTGCTTGCCATATAATTATATGTTTCTTTTTGGGACGTATCAGGAGTTCATGGACATACTTATCTTCATTTCCATAATTTTTGAAGAGTTGAGTGGAGAGACGGCTGGCACTGTTCTGGCACTGTGGGCAATGGAAGACACATAATAGTTTCTTGGGGTGTAAAATGTTTTGGCTAACATTTGTCAACTTGTCAAACGATGAAAACAATAGGAAATATTCGTTAGTTGTCAAAAGAAGACAATAAATACAAGTTCAATTTATTTGATGTCGGTTTATGTTATTTCCTAGTGCAAAGGTCATACAGAAAACGTCTCATTTTACTAGTGAACGCCAAAACCCAACTCTCTTCTATCGCCTAGCTTATTGTGAGGGATGCAAAACACTATAACCGTGACAACTGCTAAATACGTGTGTGTTGGATGGACTTTGCCCGTTTGTGGACCTGCTGAGAAAGGCATTTGAAGGGGATGAAATCTTCAACAATAAACATATGTTAGCGGGGTTTCTGCTTCAGCCACTCTATTAAAAAACATAAAGGCTAGAAAGGAAGCATTGCATCGACCACATCGACACAGAACGTTAGGCAGGAGAAGATGGATACAGTCTTGATTTCGACTTGGTTTTGTTCCCAGTCTCGCCCCCAGCAGACGGCGGTCGTAGCAGAAGTTGAGGGAGTGAGGTCAGGGGTCTGGGGTCTCCGCCAATTTGCCAAAAGTAAAAGGCCCACCGATTAAGATGTACATTTTTTCTGCGAAGTTCTGGATCCAGATCCTGAGTCAGAAAATTGTACGCATAATTGAAGTATGGGGTGTGCGATGAGGTTTTCCTGCAAACCGTTTCTCTGAGCCCGGTACCATGGTCAAACCAAACGCCTGATCAGTTAACTAAATTATGTGCTTAATCACAAAACCATCACAACTCCAGAAGCCTATTATCCGCTTTCATCTCAGTCCTCAATGCTCCCCGCTAAAAAAGAGAAACAAATTAGGAGGAAAAAGAGACTGGCCGCTATCATTCTTTCCTCGGCAGAGGCCTCCTACAGTCGCGCTGGGTAGAAATGAGCGGAGGCTGGGAAGAGGTATAAATTAAAGCGCGCGGGGAACGCAGGGAACCTCTTTTTTCTTTCACTGGTGTTTACTAACAGGAGCCTCTGCGGAGGAGAGAGTCGCTATCAGATAAAAAAGCCCAGGAGGCTGCAGCTGGAACTATCAAGGGTGAAGTAGCAAACAGGAGAAAAGTGCAGAAGAAGCCAGAAGTTCAGAACCCCTATTAAAATTGACGAACCTTTTGGCGCCGGTAAATTAAAATCAAAAATAACGACTACGATGAGCGCTTTGATCTGTATGAACATAGTCAGTCCGGGTTAGTCAACGGACTGGTTGTAAAACAGTGCAAGTTTCAAAGGTCATAACAAGGGCACTGCAATTTTTGTGGAAAGCACCACAGCCGTGTACAATCTTCTGTTTAACGTTTACACACTGTGGCTGAATAACTTAACAGTAACATTTCTATTGGTTAGTTTTAAATCGTTCATACAAATTTCAAAACCTGTAGAACTGCACCCACTTGCTAAGCAGAGGGGTACCAAGACGCTGGGATTGCTCTTCAAACTTTATTCCAGAGTTGATCACACATTTAGACTACAAATCGACTCTCAGCTGGTATGCTTCTACCAGTATCAACTACAACTGACAGCAACTACGCAACTACTACAACAACCTAGTTTTAACACAGTTACCCACGGAAAACACTCAATTCGATACCTAGGTCCAAGACTTTGGAGCAAGATACCAAGTAAGGACAGATCGGCTGTCAGTCTTAAGCAGTTTAAGACCCGGATACGCAGTCTTGATTTAAGTAGCATTTTAGATGGATTTCGTGACTGCTACCTTTGCAATTCGTAATTTTTTTAATTACGATTTTAATTACAAGGTTTTAGATTTTTGATAATTATAAATGGAGTTTTTGTAGTATGTATGTTGAGTGAGTAATCATTAGTAGTTTTTAATTCTAACTCTAAGTAGTTTCTAGTTTTGACTCTATGCTAATTCGTTTTGTATTTTTAGATTGTATTTTAGAAAGTTAGGTATCCTCTATTAGCAGTGGGGAATCCCCTCTGCTAGATTTTTGATTGACACGTTAATAAAGTCATTATTATTATTATTTTTATTATTACTTCTTCTACTGCTAGACTCAACTGGAACTACAACTGCTAATGCAACCAATTATACACTGTAATTGTAGACATGTTTGGGTTTCCTAGCCTCAAGAACTTGGCCACCACAATGAGCACTTAATAAGAACACCAAAATATACCAACCGGACAAACGGAAACAATCGACAACTAGACATAATTGAAAACACGGGATAATTTTTAGGATAAAGTGCTACCCAGAACCAAGAACTGGGGAATAAATCAGTGAGATCCAGAATTCGTCCTAACGCTAACCATTCCTATTGGTCTTTGGCCAAGGTCAGGGGATTTCCTAAAGGTGCATACAGCTAAAATTAACGCTAACTCTCAGACTCACAAACAAGTAGGAAATGACACTAGACGGCAAAGAAATCCTTCCTGAAAGATGACCTTTATATCGCTACTAGTTAGGTCAAAGCAGGAATATAAACCAAGCGTCACGAACCGAGATTAACAAAATTAACTGAATAATGACACTACAAAGTGAATATTCCCCCATTTTCAACTTCCTAACAAAGCTATTATTCGTGTATTTTTGTTTGTGCACAGTCATAACTTGCGAAACAAAAGCGAAAACAAAAATAGAGCCTGATCGCAGGTCACTTACAATCTAACACGCCATCGGGCCAAATTTTAGTATTGCTCTGATATTCTCTTAGTACGAGGATTGCTCGCTTAATTCGGTTTGCCTTTCCCTTCCCGCCTGAATGTTTCCGAGAACAAAAAGAAAAAAAACAGAGTCTGATGGCAGGTTTAAAGCACAGTTAAGGCTAAAAACGGTAACAAATAAACAAAGGACCTTGCTCAGCTTCAGTTAAACCGGTGTTACTTTTCCACTAAATGGAACAGTCCAATTTTTCCACAAACAAAATGGAACGGGACAAGTACGTACCGCATTTGACAGAAAACTCATTCTCACTCACCCACTCATCCTCTTCGTGCCGAGTGGCACATAAGGCCTCTTGAGACTACAGTAACGTGTTTTTTTTTTTTTGTTTTTGTTTTTTTACAAGGCAGGGTTGATGGCCCTGCGCTTAAGCCCCAACCTGTAGGGCCCTGTTTAGTCTGGCACCTCTTCCGTAAACCAGTTTAGCATGGTTGAACCTACCAGGAGCATAAGCTCCTGCTGACATAGCTCTGGGGGTCGTAAGGGTACGCAAGCCTCCCCACCACAACAAGGCACAGCACCAGAGGATGGAAAGTTCATTCTTTTTGTACGGAAAAACTGGTGGAAATTTTCCGCCAAATGGAACCGTTACAATTTTCCACAAACAAACTGCGTAATTTACCTGAGCGGCATGGTACAAGTGTGATGACGCAGCAAATGGCACAGTGATATACTCCGGTAATTTTGGTAAAAAACGAGAAAAGAAGAATTCCTCTGAAGGGATTCCTTTTTTGCCGATAATTTTCCAGGAAAAAGGACCGTTCCATTTGATTTTCCACAGGAAACAACTGGCAGTTTTCCACATAAATGGAAAGCGCTCAGTATCTGTATTTTCACGCAAAACTGATACACCTTAAGACATGCTCATTGAGTTGCAACTACTGCATTCAGCTGGACAAGGCGAATTAAAGAAATGAAAGCGTTCCGTTTTCTCATAGTTGCCACTTAAGTTTCAGCCGTGATATTTACAGATAAGTGAAAAGAGAGAAAATAAGACGAAAAGAGACAAATCTACAAACCTACAAACAGAAAAACGGCAGTTTTTTCTTCAGGGACGATATGAAGGCTTTCTGCTTTCTCATAGTTACCACAAACTGATCCTGAAGGTTTCACATATATTCACGAATGAAACAAAAGTGAAAAGAAACGAAAAGATGAAAGGAGACTGGAAAAGGTTGGGATAGGGCAATACTTCACTCGGCTTCAAGTTTAAGCACGTGACTTGACAACCAATCAAATCTCGTAAAATTTAGCAGGTGGATTTTTTATGTCCATGTCGGGAATCCTTGGAAACGAACAAAACAAGAGCAACGGGGTATTTCTGAGAACTTTAAAATTTCGTCAGCGCGTCAAAAGAAAAAATAACTTACTTCCGTCGCAGTAGAGTGACGGGGTTGAAAGTATTTGGCCGTTTCGTGGTTGAATTCGTCACCAGAAATGACTAAACCGTAGAGTACTGCAATTAAATTTATTCGTCACCTGCTGAATAAAACATGCTTATATCTACGAAGATCGACTGTTATTAATAAATAATGATCTGCTGGTTCTCGGTCAAATTATGCACAGCGGCTTGTTAGAGGAGCCATGTAACTTTCCTATCTTCGACGTTTTTCGAGCTCGAATCAACTGCAGATCGATTACGATTTACGCAAGCCTGACAACTGTATTTTAGTGATTTGTTTCCCTTGGGTACAAAGGGCAAAGCTTGTAGTTAACGCAACATGGCTGCAAGAAGTTTGGACACATCTATGACGCTGAAGGTACGAGATATAATCTTACAAAAAGCATAGAACAAGTGTGGTTTTTAATTTTAGTTAATTTTGAATGCTTAATACCAACTTTTTAAATCTGTGTAAATGAAGTTTTTCAACCGTTATATATCATAAATATCTTAGGTATTGATAAGAAACGAAATATGATCTTTTTGTTTTGTTTTGTTTTATTTTCCTTGACTTAGGTTTTCTGGCTTCTTTCTCTCTATTTGGGATCTTCATTTAGTCAATCCTCAACGTCATCAACAGGTAAATTAAAATTTCGTCACGAATTTTTTTCTCTGAATTTTTACTTCTAATAAAGTTTTAAGATGCTGAGAAACTGAATGACAGACTAGAATTGCTGCGAACTTAAATATAAGATAAGCCGCTATCGCAGATTTTTGTCCGTAAACGTTAATTTCACAACAACGTCCGCTTTTAGGCAGCTTAAACTGACAAACTCTTTTGAATGTAAACAAGGTATTAGAGATTTTTATCATATATCTATAACACCTTTTGCTGGGCAACCAAAAGGATCCAGGTTTCTTATAATGGCGATATACATATAGCTAAGACGATTAATTTTGGAACTAGATTGTATTTCAAGTTTGTTTGAATAATATGTTTTTAGCTTTTTGCACGAATACTTTTTGAGTAATGCAGGTGCATGCATAGATCAGTTTTTAGTCAATACTGACGAAAATTATCCATCATCGTTAAAAGACAAACAGAGAAGGATAACGGCTCAACGTTATTAATTTGGTCTTTGAAAAAGCGAAATATTTATTAAGTTATACCGAAACACACTTCGCCAACACTTAGTGCTTTCTTTGTTGACCGGCTTAAGATCTAGTCGTCTATCCATACGGTACATGCAGGCGCTACAAGAAGCTTAATTTTTGGACAGTGAATTCGAAGAACAGTAAAAGCTATATCTTTAAACTTAAGACTTACAATCTTCATTTCGTTTAAACGATATTTCCCTTTTTATTTATTTTTTCGCATATTATTGAACTGCAACAAATAGCTTGCGGGCGGTACAGGTTATTTTTCCATCGTTGTACTTCTATTTTTTTCCCTCTTGAGCCAATATTTTGAACGCTTTTTTACCAGACGAAATCATTCCAGCTGGCGAGATAAGACGCGGTTGTGAGGAAATAGGCAAAACTTTTTATGGCGGTACATCTATCTTTATGAGTCAAGGGTTTTTGTGCACGATACGTATAAATTTGATTCTGCATACAGTCTTTGTTTTTAATTATTGCGGCTATACTGAGACTTCCTCCGTCTGGCCTGATTGTGTATTTACTCACCACGTACTGTATTTTTCGTTTCTCTTTGCCAATAATGGTTTATCGAATGCCTATACGTGCCAGCTTATTAGCGTTTAGAACGACTAATGTCTTTGTTTTTAGTTATTATGAAAGGTGGGCTAATACATCACATTTAATTGTTTTCTGTAACTTCTCGCGTCTTTTGGCTCACCCCCTACTTCATTTCTCCCGGATCAGTTATGCAAGCCTGAAAGAAAAAGAAGGGTCGTATACAAAAAAAATGGAAAATGAAAGAAAGACTTTCAATTTACCATTTGACGGTAGGAAAAATTTTTTCGAATTCACTCACTTTCAACTCCAGACTTATATTATACAAGACACGGCCTATTTCGAGTTGGTTGTTCAAACCTACGGCTCGCGCAGCCTTATGAGACAAATGTCTGGAGCGAGTGTGACTAGAATATGAAGAGCAAAAAAATCGATTTTTTTGTAGTCTATCTCGACTTCTTCAAAGCGGCTGTAATTTAGACGTTGTACGTTGCTGTTGGTCTACGGACAGTCTCTCTTTCCGCCCAGGCGAGCGAAAAGAACACGCGAGCCAGCGCGAAAAACCACCCTCGGCGCGTAAAACGTGACGCACGTGTCTACACCGCTCACCATACGTGCGTCATGTTTCCACGCGACAGGCGATTTTCGCGCTCATTTGCGTGTTTCCTTTAACTCGACTATCCCTAAGCGGAAAGAGAGACTGCTCGTAGGCTACCTCACTGAAAGACCTGCGGAAAACAACTGAACCAATTTGTCAGAATACAGATTCCGGAGCAGGATTCACAAGGCTGTCCTAAGTCAAGATGAATCCTAAGTGTTGTAAGGTTTTCTATTCCAACAATGCATAAGACACATCTTATCTTAGGAGGGCTTCATGTATCCAGTCCCTAGAGTCTCATTAGTCTGTCTAGTGTGATCGTCCGAGTGGAAGTAATCCTGAGAAGGCCCCCTCTTGATGACATACACTGAAATTTCGACAACCTGAGCGGAGATCATCTTGAACAGTCGAATTTGGTCATGACGTCACCATTTTTCAATTCCCATCGTACTCTGCACGCCTCGTATATTACTAGTGCCCAATCCAATCAAACACATTGGGATCCCCTACAATTATCTTGCACTAATAGTTGTTCTCGATCTCTTGCTATCTTGAACAGAAAGCAGTTTTACATAAAAATTGTTGCACCTTCGGGCAAAAACACTTTTTCGCTATTCTGTGGAGAAAACAGCAATGCTTGATAAATTCCATCAAGGAAGTTAGTTTCTTTTACCACAAAATGTTCTCGTGAAGAGAGGTGAAGAATCTGCGAATCGAGAGCGGATATTCTCAAGACGCGCTAAGCACCGAAAGCGTGGATTCTTGGGTGCGACTTATTGAATAAATGCGCCCTACTTCGTATCTCGGAGCAAGTCAAGCAAAAGTACGGATTGTGCCGGGATTGTGCGACAGTCTAATTATAAATGGGCTAAGTGGGAAATTGTTGTATCTACATTTTTCAGTGGGCGAAAGCAGCAGTATTCAACCTTCACCGGCGGTCAGCACCAGTAATTCAGTAACTGGGAATCTCATCGAGGATGTCTCTACAACCACTGCCTCCACAACATCCGGAAATTTAAACACCGCGGAGACTCCCAGTCCGACGTCGGTCGTTCCTGTCCAATCCTCCACGGTCCAGGTAAGCCAATTTTAACGTTGTTGTCCGTCAGCCGGCTTAGCTGGCTTTGTTAGTCCCTAGATGGCGTCTTTTCTTCCTTTCTTAAGTTTTGATGGTTAACCCTTTTTGCCCTGTCAGTTGACGTAGTCTGAAAAAAAAAAGATATTAATCTGTTAATAAATATGAACTGCTGCTCGACCCATATCCTCATGGCGCATCTCATCCGTCGTTACCAGTATGGGCACGATTCATGAGCTCTTTGCTCTGGCCACTGTGAGAGATGGAAACGGAGGTCAAATGACAAAATAATATAAAGAATGTTAGAATTTCAGAACTTTTAAAATCAGGGCTTAACTTGGCTGAGCTGTTTTAATGAACCGTTGGTTGATTAAGTGCCGTGTTCCCTAGACGACGGCAAAGCCATTTTAACTTTCCTTTAAGCTAAGCCTAAAGCTTACATTACATTACATAACACAGTCACTTTCCATGGGCTTAAAAGTCATATCCTCAACATGGTGATTATCCAATTACAAACTAGGCACTTTTGACCAGTTTTTGACAATTTCCACGCGATGTTTACCTAGGCACAAATGTATAAGGTGATAACTAATCTAACTCCGATCTCATGCATGATTGACATGCACTTTTTGTCTTCGTTGTAGATGAATACGATGCCAGTCGTACCGGATGAACAAGAAATTGACGAGGAATTTGGTCCTTTAGTTGAAGAGGTATTGAAGCCACACAAATGACATTTCATGAGTAGTGTGCTGTTTTATTGCCTTCTGGTAAATACCTTTACCACAGAAATAATTTTCATTGTTTGAAAATTTATGTTTGCTTTGGTTTGTTCCTTTCAGCTTGGACAGAAAATTTCTAAGGAGATCAACCCACAAAGTACCAAACCAAGTGACGTGAAAGTTATGAAGACACTGGTGCCATTAGTGGAGAAGGGAACGGATCTTTTGAAAAAATACAACGAGTCGGGAAATGCTACTATCGACTACATTAACATCACTGATAGCTTAGGTGAGCTAGGACGCCAGTGGGGGAACGAGGAGCTGGGCACTGATGAATTAATGAGCAACAGAGGAGCCTCCCCCCCCCCCCCCTTTCCAGGAAAAAAAAAAGATTGACGGAGAGGAGGGGGAGAGTATTGCTACGACGGATATGCACCCCACTCCTGGTGGACTGCTTGCTTTACACTACGTATAGGCCCCTAGTTTCTTCAACCTCCCCCCCCCCCCTGCCTGCCATTAAAACTACGACCACGGTTTGGACCGGAGTAAAAGTTCTACTGATATAGAGTCTTGTGGGACCAACCTTATTAATGCAGGTATTGGGTAAAGAACGGGTCCGGTGCAACCAATTCAACTAGCCAAGCGGCCCTGCATAGGCTTCCATGATTATAGGTCCATTAAATGGGTTCTGTCATCTATTTTCAGTACTTTTTAGTTTAAAAATCCAAAAGACGTTTTAACATCAAATGAGACCCAAAGGTAATGCTTCAAATTTCAGTTTATACATACTCTACTAGCTTTCTTTAACTGAAAATGTAAAAGTGCGTGCTAGGGATATCCAGGATGGACATAGATTTTAACTTAAATAAATTGGGCCTGAAGGGCTCCTGGCCCATTTTTCCCCTCGTGTCTTTTAAAAAAAAATCACTTGAGCATTGAGTTTTAATTTAACCTCCATACTTTGATGATATGTTACTCAAGTCTCTATATTTCGTTTTCTCTTTGTAACAATTTCTTCCCAGTGCTCGTAATGAAGAAGTTTGACTGCATTGAAGACAGGACTGCAGATATCCCCGACCGCTCTAACAAAAGTGCCAGACAAGAACTGGATAAGGTCAAGGATTATGTGGCGATGACGTTTGCCTGCCCTAGGATAGTGATAAATGGTAAATATAATTATACACGCTTTATTACAGAGATGTGACTCGGTGCCAAAGAATCGTTTGGACACGTAACAAAGCAACGAGAGGAATGGGCTCGTTAAAAAACTGACACACCTTGGCTATATTTTGATTCGCCAGTTCATCAAATAGGGTTTTGAACGAGCGGTATTTGGCGACGCATGTAAATAAAAAACATGACAGGAGCGAGACTTAACCAAGCCCTTACGTTTCTTGTTTGGTGATCCGACATTGCTTTCTTTGATTCAGAAGATCTTAACTGAGGTACGAGAAAAGGAAGAAAGTTTTCTAAGTTTGGTGTGGTGTTGTCGGCGGTTTTCCGTAGTTTGAACATGACAAAAGAATGCTAAATGTAATAACAGAGAGAGACACCCAGCTACATAGCAAACATTGAGCGTTTTTGAGCATTTCGTACCAACATTTTATCAGAAATTTGACAGATAGTGACCGAACCAATCCGGTTTCTGTTTACCGAAGGATAGGGTAATTTATCCCCTTTTCATGCGCTTGCTCATTGCTTATTATACACAGTACTACTTTCAAGCATGTTAAGGCATGGCTCAGAGCCTAATTTGCATAAAAACTGAAAACACTCATAACTTTCAAGAGACTTACCAAAACAGTCTCCAACTTAGCAGCAGTATCAATCTTAATGACCTTAAACCAACGTTTACTTTAAGTGTCAAATATTTGTGTCACGTGACCTTTTATCTTTGTTTACTAACGCGAAAAGAAAATTGAAAATGGGCCGCTAAGATGGCATATAATGGAAACAAATTGAAATGTCAGCGTTTTTGTATGGCTCTCCTTTATTAGTTCGTAGTTCTCCTGAAAGGTTGACTAAGATGTACAGTTAAAGGGGTATTTTATAAAAAGGGTCACGTGACACAGTTTGCCCCGTAATATCTACTTAATAGAAGAACCATTTTCACCATTCAGGACACGGATTGCCTCCATGTAGTAAGACAAATGATACCGAATCCTTTTTTTCTAGCAAAAGTTAACCATCCTTGGCCCATTTCAAAATATCTTTTTGCCTTAATTATGACGTCATCGGACACGTGACCACAACAAGTAAATCTTAAGGCATTTAAGGACGTTAAATCCTTTATGCTGTATCCTTTAAGTGATCTTTAGGACATAAAAAACATTGTTTCGAAAACGAAAAATTATTTACGTCGCAGGGGGTCTAAGTCAATGAAACAAGCCATGCCTTAACATGACTAAAGTTTCAGCTTCGAAACTAATCTGATTGTCTATGTCTCGACTTCCAGGCACTAAGCCAGCAAATTCCTATTCAAGGAAAAGACGAGATGTGCAAATTGAGGTTACGATGGAGATAAGTGCTGTCGAAGATAGCGGAGACTTTCACGAGTTTCAGTTACTTCACCACCACTCGCGGTACAGGAGAAGTGCCTTTGTATCGCAACAGTGCGGGCCACTAAAATGCGGTGGTGAGTCACACACGATGATTTTGAATTAGTTGGCCACCAAATCTCTCTTGGCTTCCTGACAAAAGGATCAGTTGAAAAACAAAAACTCGAAAATACATTAAATAATAATAATAATAATAATAATAATAATAATAATAATAATAAATAATAATAGAATTTTTATTTTTAGAGATATATTATGTTCGCACCCTACGTGCGCAATTTTCGAGGTTTTAGTGCATCAAGATGTGTTATCACTGCTACATAACAGCCAAAATCAAGAAGTGCTAAGGCGATGATTACAATATGATAAATTCTACAACAGTTTAAAACTCAACTACAAAAATTAAAACATTTCGTCAATAGAAGGCTTGCTTTAAAAGAGAAGTTACTTTTAAAAATGTCAGTATCGATTTGTTCTGGGACTCCACAGTTTTTTTTGGTGCAAGAACAGAAAACGCGTTATCTCCTTAGAGAAGGGAACAAATAGAGGCTCCTGTGAAGATGGCCTGAGATTACGTACAGAGGCATGTTATATTAAGCAAATCGTTTAAGTAATTTAAACATGAAGCAGCCTTGATTTCAATTTTTGTAATAAGTACAAGCATAAGGGAAAAGAAACCTTTTCTTTTTCTTGTGCTTGTGTTTGTACAGGTGGTAAACCGTATGCTACGTCTCTACAATTTTCTACCCACTCGGGAAATAATGTGTTCTAAAATACCGTTTATAACGCCGTCGAGTTTCATTGTTGTCAATTTTCCTTTTGCAGTTCAAAGGTTTGAGACCTCTTTAATCATCACCAACCGAATCTTTGACCCTGTTCTTCAACAAAAAGCCTCGGCGAACTACAACGACTTCACAGACCAAACATGAAGCAGCCTTGATTTCAATTTTTGTGATAAGTACAAGCATAAGGGAAAAGAAACCTTTTCTTTTTCTTGTGCTTGTGTTTGTACAGGTGGTAAACGGTATGCTACGTCTCTACAATTTTCTACCCACTCGGGAAATAATGTGTTCTAAAATACCGTTCATAACGCCGTCGAGTTTCATTGTTGTCAATTTTCTTTTGCAGTTCAAAGGTTTGAGACCTCTCTAACCATCACCAACCGAATCTTTGACGCTGTTCTTCAACAAAAAGCCTCGGCGAACTACAGCGACTTCACAGACCAGTTAAAAGCTACGGTAAACATAGCATATTGTCGTATCCATCATTCGACTCTTCTGTTTACCTCCAAATTTTTGTTAATAGCCAATAAGACAAAAGTGAAAACAAACAGAACCACAGGAAGGAATTGTTCAGTAGCTTTCATTTACAAGGTCCCACTTTCATGACTTTAGCAATTCTTTCCTAGATTTATCAGTTAATTCCACCTTGAACAGCATATAAACAGCACCACAAGAAAGTACTGCTCAGTAGCTTTCATTTAATGGTCACACTGTAGGATTTCATCCACAGATTCAAAAGTTAGAACCATGAAGTACAGCGTAGTAAACAGACCTCAGGAAAGTACTGCTCAACAGCCAGTTGAATGGTCACACTTCAGGATTTTATCCACAGACTCAAAAGTTAGAACCACCTTGTACATCACAATACTGACACTACCACAGAAATTACCGCTCAGTAGCTTTCATTTGAATGGTTGCATATTAGAATTTCATCTGCATCTACACACCTAAAAGGTATAAACTATCTTGTACTAGGTAACGAACAACACCAGAGGAAAGTACAGTTCATTTGCTTTGATTTGAATCGTTTTTTACAAACTAGTAAGTTATAGAGACACGTCAATCGAACATGAGTGAAATTTTTACTCTAGGAGGATGTAAAATACGCTTTGTCGTTTTGGTATTTCTCTGCTGGACTTACAAAATTCTCATGTGCGGGCTACTTTGACAATATGTACAACTCCGCTAAATATGATGGTCTTCATACAGTCGTTTATCAGACACCACAATAAACGTATTCCCTAAGTCTATCTTAAGGCTAATTTACACGCTGCGATTTGTCGGGCCGATTTGTCGGTCACAACAAATCGGGGAGCGAATCGGTGCGTGTGAATGACGATCCAATGCGCGCGCGACTCCAATACGACAAGTCGGCCGATTCAGAAAAATCTGTGACTGCTTCACAGATTTTGGCGTGTCGGGCCCGATTTTAAGCTGCGGTATTTTAGCTGAAAACAAACTAACTAGTTATCACCTACCATTTTGTTTTCCAAAACGTTTTATAAAAAAGTTTTGACTATAAAAAATGCATGTGTAGTGCTTGCATTGTACATAAACCGATTCGCTTCCCGATTTATCGTGGCCGACAAATCGGGGCGACAAATCGCACCGTGTAAATTAGCCTTTACACGATAAGACGTTTCTTGTTTGGACTTCGAGCGAGTGTCTAACGCGAGCCGCGAGTTAAGTTCGTTTCGCTCCCTGGCTGTTAACTCGCAGATTTGCTACTTCAGGCACGAGAGGACCTGCTCGCATGCTAACTGCTGACTAATGAACACGTCTTTTTCCTCTTTAGCTGGAGCGGGTACTCGACTCTTACCTGAAGGTGGACAGGATACACGATTTTAATTATGTGTAAGTTCAGTGCAGCTGCGCTGCGTTTTTTATATGGAACTTTATGGCTCAGGTACTTCATCACCCCTTAATTCCGGGGGCTTCATGACCCTCATATACTGTCCTTACGTATTGGGATATCTTGTCACTGTCGGAACTAACTGAGGATACCCATCGCTAGTTGTCACCTATCAGTGAAAAATTTCACCATTTTTAAAAAAGCTATTATTAGTTTATAATAAGTTGTTATAGACTACGAGTGGCCTTTCCTTCCGCTCAGGGATAGTCAAGCCACAGGTACCCAAGCTCACTCAGTGGACGTGCATGTGGTAATAAATGTAAGGATCTGTATAGGATTTTAATGAGCAGTTTCTAGAAATTATTTATTAAAATTCCCATAATAATACTTGGGTTCCCTGTGGTCCAGCGACTGAACAAGAAGAACACGCAAAAGTGCTCACCAAATGAGCGTCGAGGGTTTCCACGCGGCAGCTGACTTTCCCGCGCGTTTGTATGTTCTCCTCGCTCGACTCTCGCTGAACAGAAAGAGAGACTGCTCGTAGTCTAATGTTATTGTAAGACAACGAACGTTGAATCCTTAGCTTTCAGTTAAAATGTTTCTTTTTAAGCTGACCGCCAAACTTTTGGCCGTGACAACTGATTTCTATGCTTTACGGTCCTTTTTCTGCTATTGGCGAGAGATGCATTATCCGTCTGGTACGAACTTGGGCAAACGACATTTCGTTTGTCCGGGTTTGTGTCTCGTCTGCACGAAGATTGGGACAAGGCTGATTATGCGTCCATGCTCAGTTAGGGAGACTTCTAGAGCGTCTTTCAAGGCATAGCTAGATTTTGTCTTTCTTTTCCTCCTAATAAATGCGTGTTTTGTTAGAAGTCGCAGATCCGCTGTTAATAATGACGTCAAGGCCACTTTTTATCTCGATGTGGACGGTTTAGACATCACCGAAGATAATGTTACCAATTTTCTGGAACGTGAGGCTGTAAACGGCTCCCTTGAGGCATTTGACGTAGATAAGACCCAATTCCGATCCACTCATAAGGTTGTTGGTAAGTTAAACCTAGTTTTTACAAGCAATGCTGTGTTACGTTTGTCGGCCACGACAAATCGGGGAGCGAATCGGCGCCTGTGAATGGCGATCCGATGCACACGCGACTCCAATCCGACAAGTCGGCCGATTCAGAAAAATCTGTGACTGCTTCACAGATTTTCGCGTGTTGGGCCCGATTTTAAGAACGAAAATGCAACCTGCAAAAGAATTTGCGCAAAGCAAATTATATTTGCGCTAGTTTAGCTGAAAACAAGCTAACTAGTTATCACCTACCATTTTGTTTTCCAAACCGTTTTATAAAAAAGTTTTGACTATAAGAAATGCATGTGCAGTGCTTGCACTGTACATACCGATTCGCTTCCCGATTTATCGTGGCCGACAAATCGGGGCGACAAATCGCAGCGTGTAAATTAGCCTTAATGTAACAATCACTTACCATGGCATAACATGACATAACATAATCACATTACGTTACGTTACGTTATACTGTTATGTGTCAAGAGAAACCGAACCAATGCAAGACAGTAGAAGTGCAAGTCTACGAGTTTTCATCAAACCACTAATGAACGCAAACCTAAGTGCAAGCATAAGAGCCTGCTTCAAGTGAAAAATAACTGACCACACGTAAAAGCAAACGAAGAGTTTGATTAAGTGAAAAAGAACAAAAGTAAAATCAAGAATCGCTTGGTAAATTACGCCCAAGCAAACTCACAAGGAGAACGTGGATCCCTGTATTTTTGTTCTTGTGACAAGCCTGTCTTCAATTAAAAAAAAAACAAAAACAAAAACGACAGTTACGCCTGTGTACGGCTCTTTGTGTGGTTAATTTGCATTGGTTTTCATATTGTTTGTGCGCTACAAGACGTAACTGGAGAATGGAGCCCCGTATAAACAGAGCGAAAATGCTATCTTACGTAAAGTCTTGCGTTAATTGAGTGGCATAACGGACGCTGTAAGTAGAGGCACGCTACAAAAAAGTAATTTTAATGTAGTCTCGCACAGCTCAAACGGGTTGCACTCCGAATTTAAGTTTATTTTTGAGTGGACATTAGTGACTGGAAGTCAATGCAAGTTAAAGTGGAAAAATACATGGCGAGTAGCCTGGCGACTTTTATGCGTTCAGAACTTTTGACCCCGTTTGGCCAGGACTTTAAGTCGAACAAAACTTACGTGCACTGTGCTGAACTTTAAGTCGAACAAAACTTACGTACACTGTGCTGTTTCACGCTCGGTACCGGTTGTCAGTTTTGTTGTTTCGAGAAGTGATTGGTACATTAAGGTTTTTTTCCTCAGAGTCTCAAAGGGTGTTTAGGGGTCCAGTGCCTCAAGCAAGGCTGAGCCAGTGCTCCAAGACGGAACATTGGGGCTCTAAGGCTCAATTTAGCCAGTCATCATTTTTATCTGGGCTCCAACTAGAGAAGGGCTTCGGGCTCCGGTCACCACAGCAAAAATGACAGGGCTCCAAGGCTCCAGAGATCCCTCCCCCCTCCCCCTTTGTGACCCTTTGCCATGTGGCACTTAGCAATCATTTTACAATTGTTTTTGTTGCACAGTTGATGGTAATTACACCCAGTGGAGTCAGTGGGGCGCATGTGATGGCAATTTTGACACCAAAAGAACACGGAATTGCCAAGGCGCTCAGCATGGAGGGCAATGCTATGGCCCCGCCGAAGAAATCAGGAAGTGCGGTAAGAAATCCAACCATTCTGTAACGTTAAAACTAGCGCCATAATACAACATATTACAGTAGAATGCGGTTAAGACGGACACCAATTTGATAAGCAACAGTGTGTGCATTATCCTGCTGCCGCATTAAGACAGCGATCCACTTACATGCCCGTCGCAGTGAATTTGATCGTCAGCGATCGCTGACGATTTTCGCGGCGTAGACACACTAGGCGATTTCCGGCGATTTTTGCAGAGTCGTAGCGATTTAATTGCCGATATCTGACACGTCAGACACCGGCGATTTTCGACCGCTCGTCACGGCGATCAAAATCGCTGGAAAAATCGCCGTCTCGGGTATGGGCAGGCTTGGCGATTTTCGCTGGTGATCAAAACTCGCCGTGACGAGCGTATAAAATCGGTTAGCGGTGGCTGGCTTTAAGCGGGCACCGGAATAAGCGTTAGCGTTACGAAAAAAATAATGTTTTATCAATCAAATAAGACCAAAGCAAAGAAACAAGTTTTATTGTCTCTAGCTCAGTGGTGTTCTTTTTGGGAAATTATATATATTCAATTCTAGGTCAAACGTGAAGAAGCTTCAGGCTCGGACAAATGAATTACGCAAAAATTCATATTCTCTTGTTTCAAACATGCGTAGCACAACGTTAACTGTTTATTATAGTCTGCAACTTAGCTCTGCAGTGACACTTTACAATGCAGAGATAACAAGTGTCCTTAAAAGCGAGGTTAACTTTGCGTGGGTGCTTGTCACTGCTCAGACGACTGAGAAACTCAAGCGTTCGTGTTGGAAGAGCTAGTAAGAGAGACAATGTATTAGCTTTCCGTCGGGACAAAAAAGGAGAAAAAAATGCTACCGCTGCCCGTACTAAGGTCAGAGGAAACATGATAGACGGAACGGAACCTGACAACTCCGCCCACCGGTTGCATTCTGTTTTGATAGTTTTCAAAAGATCCAAAAAAGCTAACAAAAGTAATTGTATATGAAAAAATTGTCGAATAGAGGCGGTACGACGTGTAAAATTGTAAGACTTGTTACTGGCAGAGGCTGCTGACTAGTTGGTTATTTAAGCATCAGTTTCCCAAGACGCTGAACCTGGCAAGTATCGGCAAGTACGGTATTGTGTGGATCTAAGTCAGAATTGAATTCAGTCAACTGTGGGATCCTAGTTCTTTACTGGGTCCCAGACTTTTCTCCTTCTACGTAAATGATCTCCCTGAAGCAGTAAAGGAAGGCGAACTGGTCCTGTATGCAGATGACACTACACTATTCTACATTGGCCCCTCTGTAGATGCAGTCTGTACTGCACCTAGCCGTATTCCACACGACGTTCATAAGTGGTGTAAGAACAACAAACTCACTGTTCACTGCATGAAGTCGGAAGTTATGTTGATTACCAACAATGATTTATGCGGTCCTCTACAACCTGTCTGGCTGGGAAACACATATTCTAAACTATGTTGACCTCCGTTGCTGCTTAGGTGTTATCACTGACTCTAAGTTGTCATGGCAACTCCAAATTGATTCTATATGCAAAAGTTTCAGCAGGAAAGTAAAACATCTGAAGCGGCTCAGATCTTCTGCCTAAGAAAATGCTAGAGGCCGTCTACTTCAGTAGTATCGTCCCCAGTGCCACTTACTGCGTGACAATTTGGGGCACGTGCTCTCCAACCTTACTACAAGATCTCGAACGGATCCACACAAGGGCAGCTAAAATTATCCACAACCTGCCAGATAGCGTAACCGATACAGAAATACTGGAAAAGACACTTGGCAACCTTTCAGTAATTCCATCGTTCGCGATTCTACTGTTTTCATTATTATTTTTTTAGATTCCTAGATATTTTATATGCTTTAATTCTATATTCATAAGGAATTGTAATCGCAGGTCCACATCAGCATCTGGCTGCCTTCTTTTAACAAATAAAGTGTGTCTATGTCTATGACTATGTCTATGTCATAGCTCCTACTATACTTGTCAGAGAAGGGGGCTTATTAGGTTAAACCTCGCTGAATACTCCGGTCGCATGATAACACTTCATCGCTTTTTTGTCCCACAGATTGCGTCTATCACGAGACAGTAGGTGGGAACATCACTTCTCCCCTGTTCCCTGGGAGCTACCCTACCGGCATTCGTTGTTTGTGGATACTAGAGGCTCCAGTTAACCACACTGTGCAGTTATCCTTGGAAGAATTTCAACTGGAGAAAGACAAGAAGTGCTTCTACGATTACATGGAATTCTTTGACGGAAACACAACTGATGAAAAACACTTACTTGGTGACCGGATGTGTGGTAGCCGTAGTCCGCTCATTTTTGAGTCCTCGGGGCAGATGTTGTCCATTGTGTTTAATTCAGACAAGAGCGTCACCTTCAGAGGGTTCCGGGCTGAGTGGAAAACTGAGAAAATAAGTAAGCAAATTTACAGGGACTCAAAGAAAAGACTTCTAAGTCTAAAGTTACAACTCCTTATTGACTTTGCCGCAAATTTCACCAAAAGATAGAAAGAAAGAAAGAAAGAAAGAAAGAGAGAAAAGAAAAAGTGTACGCTGTAAAAACGCGTGTAAGATTCTGGGATCAACGAATTGTACCACATGCGTATCTAGTGAGATTTTAAAGGTGTGAGTCATCTACAAGGCGTAGCTATGGTTTGTCGCATTGCTGTATTGATGAATCCAACATTTTTGATTCGACATCTGAATTAGCTGTCGAATTTATGTCGCAACTCGACTAGTCTTGTCGCATAATCAGACAAAAATGCGACATTGTTGCTAACGTCACTTCTCTGCCATGTACACTGAATCAAATGTATACGTTACTGTTATTATTATAATACAAGAAAATAATAGGCAGCATACACGAGCCCTAACGGACCGTCCAATTTTTGTTTAACTTCATAGAAATAAATTATATTTCGACATGACAGACTCATCAAGTGTATTTATATTTAATATTGTTTAATTTCAGAAGAGAAAGTAATAGAGTACGTTCCACAATACGTAACCGCGCTGACCATGGTTTACAGTCCAAATGTGAATGGTACACATTACCCACTGGGAACAGCGACTACATGTACCTCAGAAAGGTACGCTTGCATTGAATTTATCCTATAACCACGCTATGCATTTTTTCCTTCTAGTCTTAACATATGTGACAGATAGAGCTGTTCTATAACTGGGCAGAAAGCCTTGTAAAGCGCATTTGATTATATCTATATAGAAAATGCGCTATATAAGATCTAAATCATTATCATCATTATTATATCTAACAGCGTTTAAAGATTGGGTGGTTGGCATAAGATCAACAGAGATTGTCGGTTGAACTTTCTCAAGCAGATGCCTCGATCTCATACTCATATTTGTCCGTAAGCGCCAGGAAACGTTTAAATGTTACATGACACATTAAATTATCTTATGTGCGCTATATAAGTGCTTACAATTCCCGTACATTCCAAAAATATTTATCTTTTTGTTTCAGCCAAACCATTGATCAAGAGTGCATTTTTAAAGAGAAAGTATTTATTATCTCCCGGTTAATAAGTTCTTATATTGACCGTGATCTTTCGCTTGCTGGTGGAAACAGAATCGTCATCAAATTTGAGCACATCATGGTAAGGAACTCCGCAATGAAGGAGGGTAGATACGCATGCGCAGTGGTCTAGTGGTTAACGTGCTGGAGCATCCTCGTACTTAGAGCCCACTATCTGTTTGGTCAGAAAACGTTTAAAAAAGGTGCAGAGCTCTGGGGACGAGGAAGCGTCAGGAGGTGAAGAGAGCTGAAGTTGTCCCGGGGCCATGCAGCCAGTTCTAAAAAGTATCCAGCCTAAATGTTTCCGGATTCATTACACCTTTAGTGTTCGGATTCTTGAAGTGGAGACAATTTTCGGTTTATGAGCCACTAAGTTTGTAAAAAAGGTATCTTAATATGGTTGTTGTTATTTGCAGTTATAGCGCTCGGCGTTATAGTGAAACTGTAGTATAGTTAATTCGCGTACTCTCGTTAGATTAAGCTACAACAGGTTACCAGCGGTCTTTGTACCCATTGACGGTCGGCCACGAAAGCGCTTGAGAGAAAACCTAACCTGAAGAAAACTGGGACAAAAATTTATAATAGATGGGAAGGGTCATGATCGAAATTGATTACATTGTATGACACTTCGGCACATTTAGGTTTTTAAGTACTCGCATCTTTTACAACTAACGAACTCTTCAACGCAGTACCTCTCCTCAAAAAACAGTAATTTCTTGGCGTTACAATTGGCCAGGAAATATTTAAGTCCAAAATCTAATTAATTAGATATGATATTTTAGCTTATATATCGCTAATGATTATTTTTGTATTGACGTTTTTTTCATTTAAGAACAAGAATCTGTTCCCAACATTTTACAATGGACAAAAATACTGTGTCAGCTGGAACGATAAGGCCAAGTGAGTAATTTTAATCGCTTAGGCCCTAACAGTGACGAAAATGAAATTTCTCCTTACGTCATCACTACTTGTTCAAACACTCAAGTGATGAGAATAAAAGAAGTGATCACCAAGGATAAGATGTCTTGATATAAAGACAAATTCTCCATAAGAAATGTATGGAGAACGGTAAGGAAAATATGCATTTTCATGTCAGGGATTAAAGGCTTAAACAAAGAAATATGTACAAAAAGGACCAGCGAATGTCAGAACCTAACTGTTAGGAATGAAACTTGGAGCGATAATTTATTTTAGCTACAACATGAGACGACAACTCATTTAGGGCCGATAAACGATTTTCATGCAGCTGCTTTTTTAAATTGTTAATATTTCTCTGTACGTGTTAAAAGATGCTTAACCAGATCTTAATACGTGCTTTAATTTTTCTCTTGATGCTGTTTTCCTTTCTACGTCTCGGTCCAGGTAACGCGCTCTGTGACCCTTAAATTGTTCCAACCTAACTTTTTCTTCTGATAATTAATTTTAACATAAACTTCGTCTTTCCTCTGTGTATGCTCAAACTAACAATATAATTAAACTCACGCTCAACATGATTCATATTCTTAGGAAAGAACAACCTGCTGACGACTCTGACCCGTAAGTCATTGCGACTGCTCTTACGAATCACAACCAACTGGAGTTGTTAGTTTTGCTTAGCTAGCCACGCACCATAAAATATGCCGGGTCACACTAGACAAACCAAACCAGAACGTAAAGGTTAAGCGCTGGTTTGTAATCGACTAGAAATGATGGTATGTCA
This sequence comes from Siderastrea siderea, assembly GCA_964030785.1. Taxonomy (NCBI): domain Eukaryota; kingdom Metazoa; phylum Cnidaria; class Anthozoa; order Scleractinia; family Rhizangiidae; genus Siderastrea; species Siderastrea siderea. The sequence continues at coordinate 47,279,032 of OZ034972.1, forward strand.
TAAAAAGAAGACTCGCAAGGGACAGAACGTGAACATGAGTACTAACAGCTGCAAAGGGTGTTAGACAAACTAACAACAGAACAACAACAACGATAACTATAACATAAACAAAAACGGAACAGAAAGAAAAAATGGTAAAATATAGTTCTGAGAAATAGTTCAGAGTGATGCATCGTGTAGCTGAGGGCGAGATGTTGGCGATTTTTGGTTTTCGGTTGAATAGCTCGCAACTTGGTAACTCAACAGTTTTCGAAACTTTCAGAAAATTTCTCTTGATAGAAAATGCGGTACGTCTCCTTTGATTCCGCCACTACTGGGATTTTCCGCAATTTTTGGTCGAATGGAAAACGTCCAGAAGCACATTTTATTTTCAGTGTAACAGTCTTCATACAACAAATTTTTAACATTGTCGATTGTTTCTTTAACTGTCTTGATTCGCAGGCTTCAGACTACTGGCGGCTGGACCAGGCGAGGATGCTCAGTTGTGTCAACTAACCTGACACACACGTCTTGCGCCTGCGATCATCAAGGCCTTTTTGCTGTGCTGGGACAGGAAAAGGTAATGACCTCGCCATTATATAAGCCTGGGTTAACTGGTGAAACAATCATTTGTGGTTTATAGTACCAAGTCAATTATCATTGATCTCGATTTGTTTAGGAGCAAATGCCATGTGCTCCCGAGATTTTTAATTATCGATATTCTTCTTGATTTCTTTTCCTAGATGGAATCCAGTAAACTGAAACTGTTGGCGAATACTTACATTGGAATCGGTCTTTCGTATTTCATTATCATCTTGGCCATTGTGCATATTGTTTGGAAAATGTAAGTAAACCATGGTGGGATTGGTTTGGGATGTTTTGAATAAGTTCTGAAAGAATTTTGGTATTAGGTCCTGCTTGCATGTTTGATTTTTTCGTGAAGGGACGGTGATTACGAGATAAAAAGTGATTGGTTCAAATTTTGTCCAACATTTAGCTAAATCAGAAGAACACTGTTATTATCTAGTCCAATAATATTCGTCAAAACTAAATCAACATTAAAACTAAAATAAATTAATGTTCGGCTTCGGGGTGATAAAAAAGTTGTAAGAGAATTGCTGAAGTCAAAGTCAACCGTCCTTTAGATTTATGTAGTAATTCTAATGCGACATCTGTTTGGTTTTTAAAGCGAGGTTCACGGTGGAGAGGTCATGCGCATAAACATGTGTGCCGCTATAATTGTCATGCAGTCCGTATTCCTCATCGGTGCGCATGTCAAGGCTCAACAGGTATTTGCTGACTCTTGTTCATAGTTTTTTTGTTTCCGTATCGACGAAGGAACAATGGGGTTCAAAAAACAACATGTAAAAGACCTAACTTTTGTTTTATAGTATTTGTACCCTCTGAATTAAATTGTGTTCATTTGTTCACCGGAAAACGTTTTGCGTCTGGCAAAATTATAATAGACATCCACGAAACTGAAATTCGTGTTCGTAATGGCGAACAATTGAAAAAGAAAAAGAAAATGCAAAATATTGTTTTCTGTTTTGTTTACAGACTCTGTGTGGCTTTCTCGCCTTTGCCGTTTACTTCTCTGTCCTGGCCGAATTCTGCTGGCTTCTTCTTCATGGTCTGAGAATCCACGGCAAAATCAAGAAAATCTTCGCCTCAAACCTCAACATTGAGATTGTTTATGTTGTAATCGGATGGGGTAAGACTCGGTCGATTCTTCTGTTGTGATTTGTAATTTTTTTTTGTTTCTTTTTCTTATTTTAAACGAAAACTTTTTGTGACAAAAAAGGGGGATAAAGGGTGGTTTCGAGGGGGAAGGGTCTTTCGGCCGGTTTCATGGTAAGTGTTTTAAGATGGTCATGTTACATCTAGTCCTAGAATAGTCCAAAACTCACTCACGGGCTGGGCCAGAGAATAGGCCCTTTGCATAACTGTGTCACGTGACCTTGTCAATCATAAAAAATGGTAATAGTACGAAATAGATATCAGAAATGGAAAGAACATAATGAAATTAGTAAGATTTTCAATTTTGAGGTTACTGACGTTAAAGTGCGACATTTAACGGTTATTTTAATGTTCAAAAAATTACCAAAACTTATAGGGAAAAAAGCTGTTGGGTGGCAAAGCTTGCCACCCGGCATACAAATCTTTTATAATTTTCAAACTTTCAAACTGTCCTAAAATCTTGCACTTAAACGTCAGTGGCCTCAAAATTAGAATCCTACTAATTTCATGACGCCCTTTCCCTTTCAGCCATCTATTTCGAACCACGACCATTTATTATGATTGACAAGGTCACGTGACGAGGTTATGCAAAGAGCCTATTATATCGCGGTTCTCGACCAGTTTAATTCTCATTTCAACTGTCACACCTCTTATAGCCTGCGTAACAGGTGGTTTATTGGGGTGGGGTGTTTTCCGGAAGGTAATTCGCCGAGGCAAAAATTTTCGATGGAACGGCCGCGCGAAAGCTGGACCGAGGTCAAACGAGAAGGAGAGTGGGTGAGGGGACGAGGGAAGAGGTTTTTTTCTCGGCTTTCTTCTCCTCCCCCCCTCCCCCTTCGTTTTCTTGTTTGACCTCGGTTCAGCTTTCGCGAGGCCTTATCTCCTTCTCACGAACAAAGGCGCGGACACACGATGCATCATTGCGCGCAACATTGTTGGACGCAATGTTGCAGATGATGGACACACGGTGACACAGTTGCGCGTGATGTTGCAGAAGTAGGAGCCGATTCTACTTCTGCAACAGTTGTACACAACGTTGCGCGCAACAATTTCAAGGGTGGACACACAATGCAACTTTCAAGTTGCACGCAATGTTGCGCACAATTATGTTGCACCGTGTGTCCGGGCCTTAATACTTTAAGAAAAGCCCACCAAACTGCCTGCTACGCACGCTACACCTGTTATTGAAAATTACGAGCTGTATGGCTGATCACGAAGGGTAAAAAAAGCCGTTTCTCTAGTTCTTCTAAAAAAATGAAAATATCATAAAAATACACGGGTCAAAAATTTGGTGACGGAAGCGAGCCGTGCGAGTCTTCGGCCGCTTCCATCCCTTTCCACTCTGAGCCTGAATCGCACTTCTCCCTGATGAAAGAGTAGCACATGACAGCGTCATCAACTGAGAAACTGGTGGCCCTCCTAAATTACTCATATGTGTTATTTACTCTACTCCTCTTTTCTATGACTTATCTTCTGGGTTATTCCTCACTAAGGAGCCGCGACGCCAAGCCTATACACCCCAGGTTCATTAGTATGGTGTCACCGGCGGCGTCCCCAGTCCATTGACTCTCTCGAGGTAGTCCGGGGAACAGACTAGTTCACAGGCTAACAGCAGAGAACGCAATCACAACAAACTAGTCGAATATAGTATCATCTGTCTCAGTATATGGTTAACTGAAAATTCTTTGGTTTTCTTCAGGGTTACCACTGTTGTTGGGCCTTATTGCTATTGGCGTGCAGATTGATTTGAAGAACCCGGATGATGTGTAAGTACCTTTGTTTATTAAACTCTAAGTGATGCTATGTTCACCTATAAGAAAAATCCCCCTCCTTTTTTTCCAAATGTGACACTGGTAGAGAGGCGCGCCTATCCCCAGCTCCCTCCTAGCCAATTAGCTCGTTCCAGTCTACCCAAACTTGTTTTGCTCTATCGCCCGCAGAATTAACGCATCGGCGCGATTAACTAGCGGTTTATTATCCCTGCTAACTTTTTGCTGTTTGATCACTAACAGCTGTTGGGAGGCGGCGGTTGGAAGTGCCATGTGGGGGTATGCAGGACCCATCATTTTGATTGCCCTGGTAAGTAACAATACAAACGTTCGGTGCAATTGGTATTTTCTCTCTTGGAATCGCGTTTTCTCGACATATTTTTGAACGCACGGCTTTCGAGAGGGGTGCTGCCAAGTACTGACTCAACAGTCTTCGTCTTGTAATGTTGACTGTCTCTGTGAGTGTTTATAAACGTTCAAGTACTCGCGAACCATTCAAGAGTACTTGCTGTACTTTCCGATTGGACGAAAAGATTCTGATCTAACTTGTGCATCATCTAATCTATCAGAGAAAACTTTCCGGCCTTTTATTGGGCATTGAGGACCAAACACAAAAACATAGACTATTGTAAGCTACACGTATTTTCCTGCCCCTGGCATTGGCTTTGTTTCGAGCTTTTTTGCTTTTCATACTAAAAACTTACCGAAAAGTAAGTGAAACCCTTCTTTATTTGTCTCTTTTTTTTAGTTTAATGTTGCTGTCTTGCTGAAGCTTCTTATTCCAACCCAGGATGTAAAAGATGGCTATGATTACGAAGAAATGAGGTTAGTCTTGATCGGAGTTTAATAACGGAATCTTCAGGTGTCGATCTCAACGGATTCAATATCACGGTAACATTGTTGGATACAACTTTGTTGTAAAAGATTGAACGAGGTGGCCAAACGAATTCAAAATTGTTGTCCGTACCTAAGAATAAAAAAAAGTTTAATCAACATCTTCGACACGGAGGCCAAACGTGTTCATGTTAAATTCAACAATTTTGAATGAAAATCGTGCACTGATCGAGGCTTAGACTTTAGGTTATATTTTTCGCAAATTGGTTGCAAATTGTTTTGCTAAGCTACAGATAAGAAAAACAAACAAACAAAAAACGATAAAAAACAAGCAGACAAACGAACAAGTAAGGTGTTGTAAGCAGAAGATTTATTCTTAAATCAAGAGTGATACGCTAACTGCATTCTGAAATTTGTTTATTGTAGGTTTCGCGTGCTTAAAGACTTCGTGTTTCTGTTGTGCTTCGGACTGACTTGCACGTTTGCTTACCAAGCAGTGGAGGAGGAGCGATTCCTTGAGCAATATCTGCTCTCAGCTTTTGTCATCCTACAGGTCAGTTACGTGGACCTGATATCCCTTCTGACGCAACTATCAGGCTACAAATACTTATAAATAATTTTTCTGGAAGAAGAGCCACAGGTTTTCAATGTTAAGCGCTACATCTGTGTCATTACAAAATAAAGTTAATTATGAAAATTGAGTTTGAGCAACAGTAATTTCCTTTTTTATGTCTTATTTCAGGCTCTTGCTATGTTTGTCTTCGGAAGGGAGGTGAGTACTATCAAAAGAGAGGAAGTTAAAAGTTCAAAATCTTTCCGAACTGCAAGACAGGGGAAATGAAAACTGGATTTAAACTTGGACAAAGTAACACGTTTTGACATTTTTACCTGAATAAAGAAAACGTTATGTTGAAGGAATTTCATACTTAAAAACATTTAAAGTGGGCTTCCTGTGGTATGGTTGTATCCATAAAAGAAAGTTCCCCCTTTGAAACGGTTGTTACATTACTGCTAAAAGGTTTGCTTTATCACAATTTCTTCTAGTTTTTAGTCTAAACCTCAACCTAATTTCAATCCAAACAGTGGGATAAAAGATCAATAAGATTTCATTTCCTTTTCATATTCTCAGGGCAGAAAAGATTTCATCAAGCGCGTCGAGGAAGCAAAACCGGAAACGGAGCTCGAAACTGCAAAAGAGGAACCAGAAGAGAACATTTACGAAAGCATTGAACTGGAAACGAAGCCCGAGGAGACCGACTTGGGAGATGGGCGGGTGAAGAGGCCCCGGAAGAGGGCATCTGTGAGTAAAAGAACAGTATTGATCATTTCACCTTTCGGTTGTCAAAACGGTTTCGTTCTCAGGGTTACTTCCCTTCCTGCTCAAGAGGGCGCGAGGGAGAGAGACCTGGGATCGAGTCTCCAGTCAAAACTTACAGTTTCTTTTGTCATTTTAAGATGGTGCAAACGCAGGGCACGTTATTGCCTTTGTTTGGAATACGGTATCATGTTATTCATGTAATTGTCACAAAAAATTGATTTCCGAAATATTGCCTGTCTCCACCTGGTTAAAGGTTTAATGGTTCCCATTCGCCCTAGTGGCCTGCCTAGCAAGCGTTTCCGTCGGGTTTTCGACAGGTTTGAAGCATTGCTCGGTTTTTAAAAAGAGGAATAGTCTACGGAAACGCTTGAGTTGATCCCGCCTATCTATTTGCCTCCCGAATTACATTTGTGGTTTTTTTTTTGCAGAACAAACCGCCAGAGAAAATCACTGTGTCCACATTGAAAAACCTCAATATCTACAAGGAGGGTGGTCAATACGTCATCGAAGCTTGAAACAATCAGATGCTTCGTTTTTTATAAAGTTCAAAAATCAAATAGAACCATAACTTCACTTTACATAACACAACAGCAAAAAATTCAATAGTTAATTCATGGACTATATGTAGTTTTGAGCTTTCAACACAGTAGTTGTCACACTTAGGGCTTTATGTGGCGCTGATGAAACGATGTTTTCACACGCGATTGTTGCAGTCACAACACATCCGATCCACACTCTTTTGCAGATTGAGAAAATAATTTTCTTTTTTGCTATGTACAGAAAGTCCACTGGCGCCTTTGGGACAGCTTTATTTCATGGCCCCTTAGTACTTAACCAACAGCTATTTCAGTCGACATTCAGAGAACCTCTTTGAAAACCAAATTCGTAAAAGAGCTTCCTTGTTTAATAGTTCTTTAAATAAACATTGTGGGATGGATTGTACTCTCAATCTATCTTACATGACGCGACTGAAAGGCGTATTCTGGCCTATGAGCTGTTGTAAATCTTTCTCGGCTAGACTCATGACAAGACGCAAGTGGGTTTGAACTGGAAGTACCCGATTTCCGAATTAATTAAGTTGCGGTTTACTCTGTAATTAAATTTCTGTCAACAAAGCGAGGTTAATGGGGATCAAATAGGATACATGTCAGGCTCAAATTAAGGCTTGACGAGTGACGAATTTCATGAGTCACATGTTTAGGTCATTTGAGAATACGGTCTCTTCGAGGTTAAAATAGAACTGCCGGTCGATGGTCGATGGCTCCGAGGAAAGTGCTGTTCGTCCACTTCTCGGATAAAAGCCAGGAATTGTTAGATTGTAACAAACAGAAAGAAGTTTCCCGCCCGCTTTCCGGATGATATTATAACAACAACAACAATTTATTTCGATATTCCCACATGGGAAGCAAAGTGAAGAGCGCGAAGTGCCCCGTACCAAGGAAAGTACGAAATCGTGCCTTCTTCGTTTGGTTTGTTTGCGATATTTCTTCGCCATGCGCCGAATTTGCGATTATTTCAAGAAGAGACGTTTGGAAGGTTTTCAGCCTTGGCGGGTGAAGCTGTCGGCTTGCACTCACATGGCCGTGAGTTCGATCCCTGCAATTGCCGTTTGGTTATGCCACTGCCATCTTCTATTGTATTTTCTTGCCGATCTCACCAAGCAGCTCCTCAAAAAAGGTAAGCCCTAGCTTTGAGTCAGTGTTGAGTTCACTACAATCAATTCTGACTTGCTGTCTGATGTAATCACAACACAAAATGAAAGGAATTTGGAAAAAAAATTCTAGATGTTGTGTTTTTGGAAGTGATTTGCGATCGTTTTATTAGGTCGAGTCTTTTGTAGCAAAATTGTTCTTTGATACGATCCTTGCGTTGCAAAGAATAAAAAATAATGAGTTGTTCATCGACCCGCGCTTTTGCGCCATTGTCACGCAGTAGGCTTTGCGAGAACGGAAACACTTTGAACAGCGGTTTTCCAATGAGAATTCAAAATGGCGTACATTGCCCAAAACAAGAAAATTACTACTGGGAGATTTCATTTTGGCGTTAAATTTCCGCTATTTAAAGGCCGAGACAGACCTCAATGGAAGGTAATTGAATGGCGAAGACGTAGAAATATAGTTGTTGATGAAATATGTCCAGCTTATTCTGACCGTGCTGAAATTGGGAGCCTGAAAGTTCAACCTCAATTCTCAATTACAACCTTTCCTGAGGAGTTAATACTTAGTGTACTCCTGGGCGTTTCCAATTTCTTTCCCATTTAGAAAGAAACGATATATTTGCTGTGAAGAAACGATTTCTGTAATCTTATTTTATTTTATTTATTAATTTTTTTTTGGAAGAAAGATCCAAGATTGCTGTTGTCTAGGAGATTTTGTGATCGAAACAATAGACTGGGTGATTTAATTTTTACATTTTTGGGTATCCAGGAGTCTAATCAGTGTAGAACTATTTGACACTGTTTCAGGTATATATTAACATATGATGATTTTTCTTCCTTGAAAATGATATCAAGATGATATCGAAAAGTTGTATAATTTCCAATTCACTTATTTTTATCTTGGGGTACGTCTCACAGATACATCATGATGTAGAGTTGACATGCATGCCTACATCTGCAGTTTTGGTTGTTGTAGTCATGAATTCTTTTAGATAAAATTGGTCTTTTTGGTCGTAATGGGATTCTTGAACATGACTTTTTTCAAGCAATTTTTATTCTTTCTTCTCATTATCATGTTTTTTATCCTGCTGAATATAACATTTTCCTCCTGTTTAGGTTTATAGCTACTTGATCATTTGACTTACATAACATCTAGCTATAGTAACACAAGAAACAGCAAAGAACTAAACCCCTGAAAAGTTAACATTGGTGTTCATATTAGCTAGAACTCACCTGAGAGTTTGATTACAGCTGTAAGAGAGTTTGATTAAGAACTGTTAAAATAAAAATGTTACTTTTTTCCTCTAGGTCAACTGGAATTTAAGATTATTTGGAGTTTTTACTCAATGAGGAACTTAATAGTATCCAACTTTGTGCATTGTATATGTAACTGCAAAATACTCAAACAGCTTCTGGATTCTACTGGGGTGGTTGCCTACAAAGCTGATTCACCACAAGATGCAAACTATGCACTGAGAAGTTAAGGCCCAGTTAACCTTGGCATCAGTGTGACTGTGTAAAAGAAGGAAGGACATCAAACAGCAGATGCAAAACACAGTATATGTGTGAACTCAATGTCAGGTGTGTAAAACTGATCATGTATTTTTTTCTTTTTTTTTTTTACAAAATAATTAACATGACACTGCCTTTTCAGGATTTGTTTTATTGTCTGTACCATTTTTGGGACATAAGCTTAAGCCTGCATGAGTAGATTTAAGGCCTAAGGCACATTGTTGGTGAAGTTGGCAGCCAAATGAGTTTACCATCATAGACAAAGTTTGCGAAAATCGTATCACTGAATTGTGGTTTTCAGTGTCACCATTTTAGACCAATTAAGAAATATCAAGTCAAAATGTTCTGCATGTAATTCATACCTTCCATTATGGTGATACTTTATCACTGATAGTAACTTAATATATATCATTGCTTAATGCATGCACTGTCATTTTTCAGGTCCCATGGAAAGAGACCTTAGGAAATTAAAAAGATACTATGGAACATATGAAGAATGCCTACTGAGATTTGAATCCTGCCAAAAATATGACTCGCACACTACATTTTGCCTTAGTGGTGTTGATGTAATGCCAGAGTGTACTGCATTTTGCCTTATTTTAACAGTCCCTTTCAACTTGAAAACTACAGTTAGTAACAAAGTTAACATTAGTGTCCGTGAGATAGGTCACCTGTCGACAACTGTTACCTTTAACAATCCCTTAAACTATTTTAAGTCTCAGTTACTAATAAGGGGAACAGTAGCATCCAGATGTATCGTCGGAGTGTGCGACTGTTACCTTTAACAATTCCTTCCTATTTTAACTCTTAGTTACTAATGAGGGGAACAGTAGCATCCAGATGTATCGTCGGAGTGTGCAACTGTTACCTTTAACAATTCCTTTCTATTTTAAGTCTGAGTTACTAACAAAGGGAACAGTAGCACCCAGATGTATCGTCGGAGTGTGCAACTGTTACCTTTAACAATTCTTTTCTATTTTAAGTCTCAGTTACTAATGAAGGGAACAGTAGCATCCAGATGTATCGTCGGAGTGTGCAACTGTTACCTTTAACAGTTCCTTTCTATTTTAAGTCTCAGTTAACTAATGAGGGGAACAGTAGCATCCAGATGTATCGTCGGAGTGTGCGACTGTTACCTTTAACAATCCCTTTCTATTTTAAGTCTCAGTTACTAATGAGGGGAACAGTAGCATCCAGATGTATCGTCGGAGTGTGCAACTGTTACCTTTAACAATTCCTTTCTATTTTAAGTCTCAGTTAACTAATGAGGGAACCAGTAGCATGCAGATGTATCGGCGGAGTGTGCAACTGTTACCTTTAACAATTCCTTTCTATTTTAAGTCTCAGTTAACTGATGAGGGAACCAGTAGCATCCAGATGTATCGTCAGAGCGTGCAACTGTTACCTTGAAAAATTCTTTTCTATTTTAAGTCTCAGTTACTAATGAGGGGAGCAGTAGCATCCAGATGTATCGTCGGAGTGTGCAGCTGTTACCTTTAACAATTCCTTTCTATTTTAAGTCTCAGTTACTAATGAGGGGAACAGTAGCATTCAGATGTATCGTCAGTGTGTGTGACTGTTACCTTTAACAATCCCTTTCAATTAAAAGTTAGCTACTAATGAGGGGAGCAGTAGCATCCAAATCTGTCATCACAGTGTGTGGCTGTTGCCTTCTGCCTGGCGGCAGTATCAAACAATGAAAACCAATAGTCAATATAATCAATAATAATCAATTCCAATTAATTGACTGGTTTTGGAAATCAATACAATTCAAAGCTTAAAAGTTGAGTGACTATTAATTGTTGTTGACTATCATTGATTAATATTGATTTTGATTGGAATTAACTCTCAGTTCATATTTGCACACAGCATGTCAATAATTTATTGGCAAATGATAATAAAGTTTATTTTTTCTAAACATAGTTTTTAGGTTTAGCATTCCTTAGATCACTATTTAGAAAGAACATACTAGTCAAAAAAGCCTTTGATGGTGTCACAATGATGTCATTTCATGACCTGTTTCTATAAATCCTATTCCTGGATCTGTACTTATGCTAGTGTAGGTCTAGAGAATTGGAGCAAACAATGATATGTACAGTTGAGTGAGGAAAGATTAAAAATAAATTTTTACTAGCTGTAGCAGGTATTTTAAGGTCTGCATTTTTGTTATGTTATATTTTGTTTTATTATTTTTTGTGGGGGGGGGGGGGGGGTGGTGGGGGAGGCATGGCACTTTCCCATGTGTCACGGTTATTAGAAGTCCCTGGATGTTTTTCTATAACAGTGCTAACAATAACAGTTTCGTTAAACTGCAGTTTAGTCCATTCGGTACAATTTTAAATTGCCATATACTAAAATATTTGAGTTCAACATTGTGGTAGAACAAGGTTGAAATGCTGCAGATTTAATACCAGTTTTAATACTGTGACTTCGGCATCATGCACGAGGCCAGAGTGATGGTGAAGGAAAGAGAACCGTCAAACTCCCGAATTGGACAAATGCCAAAGGCAAGCCCGTAAAGTGACATTTCTCCGTTGGGACGTTATTCTTAGGCGACTTTTAGATGTTCCTGTTAAGCGCCCAGAAACCACTGCTTTTCTTGGGCAATCGAATTAAGTGCTGTGAAGTGAAACTTGCAACCAGTAGCATGGCCAACAATTAGTACGCTGAGGATGAAATCACGATGTCAGCAAGGGGAAACCGGTCGTTTCGCCTACGATATATTTTGTTTTTGTTTTTGTCTGCTAACGACTTAAATGCCGAAAGTAAATGAATTATATACTATTTTTCGTTCTTAAAGCGTGTTACCCTAGGAAAAGAAAAAGCAATATATTTAATTTCTCGTCTCTAAGCGCGTCAAAGGTTAACCAACTGGCATTGGGCGAAAAGACTCGTAGGCGAAACGACCACTAGCCTGCGCGCAGACGTCTGGGAGACTAAACGACCGCAAGCGTAGGAAGCAATAGTTTCCTCAGTCTCAGCGAATGGCCTGTTCAGAGGACAGATTGTTAGACTGCGAGCAGTCTCTCTTTTGCTCTAAAATCCGTGCAGAACGAAGCGCAAATAGCGAGCGCGAGCGAGCACGATTTGAGACTGCTCGCAGTCTAACAAATTATGTGAACGAAAGTTTTATCTTTTTTGTTACTGTTACTGTTTCTTTCTTTCGTAGAGAAAGCGTATCGAGTTTCTGTGAATAATTCTCGATATATTCGCGATTTTGTTAAAAACGGGAGAAAGACCATGTCGTATTTATAGATTCTTTTCAAGTATTTCTCTCAGAACGTCCGATCACATACCAACAAATGATCTCTCCGGAGAAAGGAGAGGCGGTAAAACCGCTCGTGAGCGCTACGATCCTCTAGAGAAATAAGAGGCTATTCATAGCCTATTATCTTATTGTTTGTAACAGCCACAAAAATAAATTTGCCGTTGCGATCAACTTGCAAAAAGGTCTGTGATATTTATTCAACAACAGTGTGTTTCCGGTAACAGAAAAGCTTTGTTGACAGCGAAAGCGGCGGATTTTAACACCTATTGCTTTCGCGGCGCCTTGATCAAAATTCAAATATGAAAGGAATGCGGGGTCCACAACCCCGCATTCCTTAATGTACTTCCAGTTAGACCCCGTAGCGTCTCGTCATGACGTGTTTGTCAGTGCGATTGGATGGGGGAAAACACCATAAATCTCTACCGTCGTGTTTTCTTTTCTGATAGGTTTCTTCCCTTTCCGCTCTCTTATGAAGACTTTCTGTCAGTATATTGGTTTTGATAAACTCCGACCATATATTAGTGAACGGCTATCTGCCCATCCGTTTTTTTCCTGCAAATAGTTAACAACTTAAATTTCATTTTCGCGGGAATTCGTAATAAAGGATTTTGCTGTGTTGCTCTAAGGCATACCTTCAGAATAAATGTAAAATAGAGTGCCTAAATAGCTCACTTTAACAGGCTTTTCATGTTTTTTATAACAACGCTGATGATAGAGAAATCCCGAATCAATCAGCTTAACAGGTGGGGTTTACTGTATGGTTCTAGTTATCTACTCGACACTTAAGACACATTTTGCCATCATATTTATAAGGTAACGATTGCAGAATAAAGGAACGAAAACAAATGGAATCGTTCTCATTAGCTTAAGAAAGTAAAGAGGTTTTTGTGACAAGGCTTGGCCTTGTCTGGCGAGAAATGCCGGGAGGACATAAAGAAGAAAGGAATAACTAGCTTGTTGCTGTGGCACATAGTACTGGATTTCGCCGATAGAAGAAAATAGAAAAAAGATGAACTCTTCAAGTTAACACAATTAATGGATGCCCGGGCATTTACGACGAGCGACGAACATGATTCTTGGGCCAAATTATTGTATATTCGCCTCGCGGGCGAGAAAACTTCGATCAGAGAAGATTGAGGAAATTGAAGCCCGCGAGGTATTGTGGGAAGAAATGCATTTACTTGGCTCCAGTCTGCTCTCACCCCAAAATAAGAACAACAAGCATGCGCTGCCGCGATCTGGAATCGTACATGATCTTAATGTGATATCATTATATTGTGCAATCTAAATCCTGATAAAGCTGGCCACCTTAGTCGTTAAAATGGTAAACCTTAAATAAGGTCATTTGAAGAGAGTTTAAATAGCCGAATTGTCAAATAAATTAATAACTGGGCACGATATATCGAGTTAAATGATTGAGACCTGTGTTCTGGCGAATGTTAGGATCACGATGATTTATTCAAAACCCATTCTTAAACCTTGTGAGCTATGCTTTTCAGTGATTGTTTTCGTTTTCTGCGCCAAACTTTGTGGACCATGACGAATTAAGTGGCCTTTTTGTGAAATGACTATTGAAGAGAATATGCTTGTTATGTTTACAAGGATTTTCCGTTTACAAGTAACCTGATATGATTTGTCTCCCTCTTTTGTCGGCCTTTTGACAGCCAAGGGACAAACCCACCCTACCCCTAACCCCAGGAGAAGACAATCTATCAAGAAATTGATTTGACTTCCTTGTAACAATGGCGACACTACATGATTAAAGTTTTACGACCACAGAATAATTGGTAAATGCAAATTCGAGGGAATATCAAGGATATATTTTAAAAATATTTCATTGTGCCTTTTCACTTGCTATTCATAGCATTAGAAGCATTTTTTTCTCAGAAATCGTTGCTCGGTTTCCGAGAAAAACCTGCCGTGACTTGAATTGAATACGATAATGCGATAACAATAGATATTTTGGTTTGGCAAGAAATCTATTGGCTGATGAATGTAGATATGTCGCGGCTAGTTGAAAGAAATGAAAGGACTGTCTGAATATTTACAAAATGAAAGTTTGTCTTCTGTTTAAGAGGATCGCAAGATGTGGGTCTACACTTTGTTCTCTGTTTATATAAAGGGAAGGAAAACGTAGATCTAAGCCTTTGAAAAACCAGGTAAGACACAATTATGTCATTATACAACATTTCTTTTAGAATTAAACCCTACAGACGACAGCCAGACGAAAGAGACGCTTGAGCTTTAGATAAGTGTACATACAGTGGGTTTCAATATTCCTTCCCCGTTTGCTGTTATAGTGGCAAATTATCGTAAAACGTCTTCTCTTCTAAGGTTCAACTGACATGAAGTCGATAAGAAGGAAAGGCCGATTGAGTCAACAGACTCAACAAGTAGAAGTTAGACTAGTGCCAACGATGAGAGCTGAGTTATGCCAATTGTATGCGGGCCGGCAACACTTAGCTCCCTTAATTATATAACCGAATGGATTGTTTTCCGATGGAAACAGGGAGAGAAGTTATTTCAGTATACGACGCTGCATGGTGAGATCCAACTGGTGAACCACTGGTGAGAAAACGATCCAGACATGTACCAAAAGGGTAAAGTTTTCAAAATGCTTGAGATAAAAATAATACAAATGATACGTTATTTGCCGGGGCATGTGATTAACTACGATGAGTTGACTGAGTTCTTTCAATGGTTCAAATTCAATTTTAAAGTTCTCTTTTAGCGAATCGTAAGATGAATTTTTGTCCGCTGTATCCTTGAACTGTGCGAACAATTGCTTTCCCTACTAAAAGAGATCTCTTTAGGCTTGGCGATGAAATTGAACGAATAATTATTCGCAATAGTATATTAATTGATATTCAGGTGCTTAGTGCTATCTTTTATCCCTAATCTTGAACACAGAAAGGAGTCAGAGACGAAGTTAACTTTCCTTGAAACGCAAAGATAGAAAATGAAAATGAACATTCGTATAAAACGGAAATGGAACATTCGTAAAACGTAAGCTCAGTTGGCCCTTTTCCAATATAATGGCACAATTCAAAGACATAGATTTTCAGCCAAACCGCCGAATGCTGCTCTTTCGTTTGAACAGACTTAGGCATGACTCTAAACGTAGCTTTTGTAGCACTCAATGCATATTAGGACATATGTAACACTGATCGACGTCTCGGACCATGGCAAAAAATTGAAACGTCACTTGTAGGGTTCTCTGAGTCAACCAATATTATCAAATAAATTGAGGGGGAAACTTTCGAGGGAGGAGGGGAAAATTTCTTATTTCGATTTACTAGGTACTTAACTGTGAAATGAACAAAATATTGTCCAGGGTAATACTGTATTGAATTAAATGTCATCATGACGGCCCTATCAGGAGTGAAGAAGGTTAATTAAGTAAACTACTTAAAATCGTTTATTATGGCAAGTCTTACTCGTTTGGGACTGATTTTGGTTGATTAATCAGATTTTATGAAAAAAAAAACACATTTGAAACAATATATCCTTTTCTTTAAACGCAAGGAGGTTAGCTAACGGACCATTTTTCACAGAGCCAAGTTCGTACAATGAAAAACACGGTAATCTACCGATGAATGATAACACGGAACTTAAAGACTAGTAAATATTATCGACTGGCGATGAACCTGAGTTGCATGACTAGAACCTGAACGTATCCACTCAAATTGTCGAAACGTCATTAACAGCTTAAGTCACCAACAACGATTAACCTTTTCATCGTCGGGGAAACCCTTGAACTATGTAATGCCGGCCTGAAAGATCTGGGTTTTTTTTCTTTATTTGCCCTGATCAATTATTCCCGGCATACAATTCTGCTGCTTCTTAACTTAAACTTACATACCAGGAGATCCAGCAAGCTCTTTCTGAGCTTTTTAAAAGATCCCCCTGAATATTGTATTAGATAAATATATAAATAATTACACAATGCAGGATAATTAACAAGTCATACGTAAAACAGAAATATGACAACTAGTAAATTTAAATTCCCCTAATTCTTGCTTATGTGAATACTTTCTTTTAAATTAATTTTGAACGTATAGTTTCAGTGACTTTTTGAAGTGATTGTGTGAATTTATGATCTTTAGTTCGTTAGGCAAGTTGTTCCATATAATTGCTCCTCTGTACGTACACCTCACAGAAAAGTGGCCATCATGAATTCGTTCTTCTAAATTCAAAGTGTATCTTTGATTTTGATCGTGTGTTGTAAGAATTTATATTTTCGTTGGTGATAAAGACGTTGTTCAAAAACGTTGGAAGCTTATTATGGCGGTAACAATACACGAAGAATGCAGTCAGATATGTATTTAGTTTCTAGATATCTAACACTTTTAATGATTCAAACAGTGAGCTTGAGTCGTCCCTAAAATTTGAAAAGGTAATAATTGTAGCAATTTTCTTCTGAATGCTTAAAATAGACTGAAGTCTAGTGCGGTAAGTACTCGCCCAAATAGTATCATAGTAAGTTAAAATTGGGTAAATCATGGTGTTGTGTAATATAAGTAGTATTTTGCAGGGTAGAAGTAAATGTCTTACTTTGGCCATTACGCCTGTCGTTTTAGATCTTTTCATTGCGACACGGTTAACATGGTACTTCCAAGAAAGCTGTTCATCAATGATCACTCCTAAGAATTTGGTAGAATTCACTTGTTCTATAGTTTGTTCATTCATACGTAAAGATGTTTTATACGTCAGTTTCTTTTCTCCTGTTTTAAAATCATGAAATGTGTTTTGTTGACATTTAAAGATAATTTGTTTGCTGATAACCACGTAGTTATCTTATTTAGTTCTCTTGATTCATTATTTTATATAGAGTTTGTATATCACGATGGTTCAAAAACAAATTTGTATCGTCCGTAAACAAAACAAAAGATAATGTTTGAGAGCATTTGGTTATATCGTTTGCATAAATAAGAAACAATAGAGGCCCTAGTACAGAACCTTGCGGCACTCCACATTTGATTTTCATGCCGTTAGATTTGGTTGACTTATATTTCACAATTTGAAATCTATTAAGCAGATAATTCTTGATCCATTCTAATGCAATTCCTCTTATTCCATAGTTCCCGCGGCGTTACGTTTATGCAATAAAACATTATGATTTACTGTGTCGAAAGCCTTTGAGAGATCTAAAAACACAGCCATTGTATATTCATTATTGTCGATTGCCTGTGATATTCTCGTCACAAGTGCCATAATTTATAGGAAGATTTGTTGAACGCTTTTTACGAAAACCATACTGACTTTCACTAAGAACATTATGTTTGTCTAAAACCTTGAAAATTCTTTTATATATTAATTTTTCTAATATCTTTGAAAAGCACGGGAGAACCGAGATGGGTTTACAGTTTGAAATCAATTCTTTATCACCCGATTTAAATATTGGTGTTACAACTGCTATTTTAAGTTCATCAGGGATAATTCTAGTTAGAAATGACCGATTATATATGTTTCTAGATAGTTTCTAGTTTCTAGTTTCTAGAAGAATATGGAGCTACAAACGCCCTCAACCAAACACGAGTTAAAATATTAATGTTCTTCTGTTATTTTTTAAAGCTAAATTTGAACCTATATTAATGAAATATTCATTGAAGTGATTCAGCTATCTCGTTTAATAGGGTTGGAACTGAATCAGTTGCCATCCTTCATGAAGTTACTCGGTAATTCTGATTTACATTTGATCTTGTTATTTATTTCATTTATCAGTATCCAAGTGAGTCTCAAATTTCTTTTAGTTTCATTTGATTTTGCGGATAAAATCCCAAAACATATTACACCTGAGTGAAAGCTATTGAGCAGTACTTTCCTGTGGTGCACTTTATTATGTTCTACAAGGTGTCTTTTGGTGAAAGACAACTTAGGACAGCGCTTTATTTCATGTGCCCTGGCTAACAAACTAGCAGCTGTTTCAGTTGACAGTGAAAGGACCCCTTTGAAAACTACACTTTGTGAAACAGCTTCCTTGTTAAATAGTTCTTTAAATAAACATTGTTGGATGGATTGCACCCTCAATCTATCTTACGTGCCTCGACTGAAAGGCGTATTCTGGCCTATGAACAGTTAAAGATCTTTCTAAACTACATGTTTGTCAGCGCGTTTGGATGGGGGGAAACACCATAAATGTCTCCCTTCGACTGAGTTTTCTTTTCTGTTAGGTGAGGCATCATTGTTTTTAAAAGCAAATGGAACAGTAAATTTTTCGGATTGGTCGTTTTTATGCTAGAGACGTTAAAGTCGTCTAGACGTATTTAACGTCTCAGACGTTAATGTCGTCTGGTATAAAAACGGTACGTATTAAAGTAGACGAACAAGTAGAAAAAACCCAAGATTTTCTAAGAAAAGGACTGGGTTCTATTCTTGGAAGACACTAGACGCGACTAAACTCGGCGGCAAATCAAATAAAGTGTGCAAAACAACAAATCCATCTGCATGTAAACATGGCGGAGACTTTGCTTAACTGCTTCGCAGCTTCTGAAGGCTTGTTTCTCGACGTCGTCGAAAAATAAAAGACATGGAAACACAAATGTTTTTTAAAAAGGCTAAATCAGTCAAGAAAGCGGTTTTTGGAAGAAGCACTTGGCTTGTGCGTCGTGGCCAACAAGAGAGAAAGGAAGGAAAGAAGTGGAGATGAACGGAGGGATTCTTCGTGGTGGAGAAACGGCTAACTAAATTGGAACGATAAAGCGCTTTAGGGCTAAATTCGTCCCAGATAAGGTCGTCTCGTTTTTATACTAGACGACTTTAACGTCTCAGACGTTAAAGTCGTCTGTTAAGTTCGACGTTCAGTCGCACTTAACAGAAGACGTTAATATCGTCAGACGTTAAAGTCGTCTGACCTATTTTCCGTTTTTATGCTAGACGTTAATATCGTCTCGAGACGATAATAACGTCTCAGACGATATTAACGTCTCTAGCATAAAAACGGCCATTTTTTTTGTAACGTGTGGAATGCGTTGTGAGGTAGTCCGGCTTTCCCTGCCATTGGAACGAAACTGCCTAAAGAAAGTTTCGCACCATTGTTCATTTCTTCTATTTCCGGTCTCTTAATAAGAAGAGCTTTGCGGAATTGCAGAGAGGCTAAGAGCCAGAACTTTCTTTCAGATACTGATTTAAAAAAACCTGTGCTATATATTGGTAAACAGCCATCCGCCCATTCGTTTTTTTTTCCTGCAAATGGTTAACAACTCAGATTTCATTTTCGCCGGAATCCATAACTCAGTAACATTTAACTGATTTGGTAATAAAGGATTTTGCTGTAATGCTCTAAGGCGTACCTTAAGAATAAATTTAAAATAGAGTGCGTAAAATAGCTGTTACTTTAACAGACTTTTCATGTTTTTCATAACAACGCTGATGATGGAGTAATCCTGAATCATCGATCTTCACAGGCGGAGTTTATTGTATTGACAAATGTTCTGGTTACCTACCCAACACTTTGCACATATTTATAAGGTAATGATTGCAGAATAAAGGAACGGAAACAAATGGAATCGTTCTTATTAGCTTAAGAAAGGAAAGGGGTACATGTGACAAGCCTTGCATGACCGGGTCTGACAAGGAATGTCGGGAAGATAAAAAGAAGAAAGGAAGAACTAGCTTGTTGCTGTGGCATGTACAACATATCTGGATTCCGGCAGAAGAAAAAAATTAAGTCTTCAAGTTAACACAATAAACGGATGCCCGGGTGTTTAATTTGGTATTTAAAGTTGACCAAGGTTTCTTTTTCTGCCGACAATTTTAAGTTACATTTTGAAAGAGTTCAAAACAAATAAAAGATCCGTCAGAAGCTAACAGACTGAATTAAGAGGGGGACATTGGGGGGTACCCAAAACTGCAATACCGCGAAAAAAATCGGCAAAAACCGCAATACCGCATCGAAAATCGATAGAATACCGAAACTGCATTTCGAAATGCCAGGTTAATGTTTATCATAAGCTGCATCTCGCCATATTGTTCAGAACCACCTTGCCTTTAAGTATTCGTTCGCGTTGGCATTGAATAAATTAAGGTAAGTATCTGTTTTATTAGCAAAATTCCACGCAAAATAGCACAGGAATATCCTCTTGCATGTTCAAAAATAAAATCATCTTATAGACTTACTCAACCGTTACACTT
This sequence comes from Siderastrea siderea, assembly GCA_964030785.1. Lineage (NCBI taxonomy): Eukaryota > Metazoa > Cnidaria > Anthozoa > Scleractinia > Rhizangiidae > Siderastrea > Siderastrea siderea. Next base: position 47,299,239 of record OZ034972.1, read on the forward strand.
ATTCAACTGTGAAAAAATTACAATCACTGTGTGTGGACTGCCATTTTTTGCGGCCAGCATACTCAGCGATGTCAGTGACTTAAGTGTTCATCAGCAAACAGTGTTCTTTTAGGTCCGCTAATGGATTGCCTTGCAGTTAATTACAGTCCTTCAAGTCCTTTTATCGTTTTGCTGCACAGTGTAGAAAACCGGTGCTTCTGTTGAACTTTTGATTTATAGGTTGGCGATTACAATACTGATCTCAGCTGTTGTTTTATGTCACTAGAATAAGAAACTTTGCTTCATATTTTCTGCAAGTCTTTGGAAACAATGTTGTTTTCAATGATGGCCCTGCCATCAAACCACTAACATCGTCTCCGTGTACAAATGGACAACAGCAAATCACAGGGGATCTTGTAGAGAGAGTCACCTCAGTACAATAACCGATCGATTGTTGAAGCAAACAACTTTTCCAAACTGGGACCGTGCGCCAAGGAGAAATGTTGAGTGCCATGCTTCGCCATCGTTGTTTCTTGGTATACTGTAGGTTGTCTCACAGCAGCTCCAGAGGGAGAGGCCCAGCCCCGTAGAAGAGCACAGTTGGCTTGGGATTTTTCAACGACAGGCAAAGGTTCCATGATGGGTATCTTTGAAGACGAAATTGTCTCCTCTGGCTTAGGGTACCATTACTTTTTGATTAAATATAAATTTATAACATCTTATATTAACTGAAACTGTAACAATAACCATCACGTAACGCTTCATCACGCAAAAAGTTTCAAATTATAAACTGTTTAAGAAATGATCAGAAACCGGAATCCGGAAAAAATATTTCTTTTTACCGAAGACCGCGAGCCTGCGTGCAGACGTCTCCTATTTCCTTCCACCCACGGAAGGAAATCGGAGACGTCTGCACGCAGGCTACGAAGACCGTCGTTCAAAACGCTTAAGGACGGTGGCCCCTAATAGGAAGGTTTTTTTCCTGTTTGTGGCCATGTGGGATTCGTTACTCGTACCTAGGGCTGTTAAAATCCAAAAAGAAAATGGGGTGTCACCGTGCATTTTTCAGAGATAACTAGGCCCAAATATGGTAAAAAAAGTGCTGATTGAGCATTTTTTAAAAATTAGGAAAAAAACTATTTAAAATAAAAGATAGCCATTATTTGACTTAAGTGGGAGATGAAGATGTCTCAACTGATAGGCGCTTTGTAATGAATAACAAAGATCCAATTCTCAACATGCTGCCGAATTCTATATGCGAATTTCCTGTTCTTAGCGGGCCATTATTTGACCCAGTAGATTGGAACGTTTTGTAAAATAACTTTTGACAGACGGTTTTTCTTCTGGAAAAAAATATTTCACAATACCTAACAGTTGTCCTGCTTTTGATTGATTACATAAAAACTAGGGGTAACCGTGCATTTTAAAAAGTTAACTTCACTTTTTCCTAACTCACGCACGACATGTTTTCCAACAGTGACGATTTTCTTGACGCTCTCCTCTCCGGTGGGGAATAAAATGTAAGTCGAAGTGATGGATGCTGGGAATCGAGGATGGCGGAGGGGACTCATGGTGAAAGGATGCAGCAAGGCAAAATCCCCGTAAAACGTCGATTGATTTTATCTCTGCCAACTGTATGGGGATTTTACAATTGCCTTATCAAAGAACATACTATAACGGAGTGCCGTTAGGCGATTTCATTGCTCAATGAATGTTGTGCAGCGAGAATCTTGATTGTTGTTTACATGCTTGGAAGTTCTAGAAGGCTACTGCAAATTGTCAGTGGGGTCAGACCAAGCCTGTAATATATATATAGCTAGGCTAGCTAGCCTAACCCGGGAGCTACCATAAATAAGCTGGTGTTCGTTTCTCAAAAAACCCGAAAACTCTTCGGGCCCAAAAATTTTGCGGGGCTAGTTTCGGGCGCGATGTTCTTTCGAGAGTGTTTGCACAGCGCCGCAAATTTTAGCAACATTTTTCCGCGAATTGCTCCACAACAATCCGAACTCGAAAGTCATACTACTGTTGTTATTAATTTTTTTCGAGCTTCAAACTGTCTGCATGAAATATTTTCTTCTTCTTGCACCGTGTTCCTTGGTTTTTACAATGTTTCAATATCCTGTCATTTAACTGTCAAGGCGTGTCAATCATCTCAGACTTTTTGGCTGCTTGTTTGAATGAACTGGAAACGTCGCTTATCTACAGCAGCTAAATATAACTTATTGTTTTGGGTTTTCATCGTGTTCGGATCTTGACAAATAACACGAAATGCCATTAAATCGGAATCTGTAGCTCTGAAGCGAACTAACCTAGCTGTAATCGAAAGCTGAAATTTTTCGTCAAGTTTTCGATTTGTTCCTTCTCATTCGGCTAGATCGCTCAGTGGAGTTATCAAAATCGGCTACTCGTCTACTTCAGCAGATTAGAAAGAGTCAAAAGCGTAAACAAATTGTGAAGCAACTTCTTGAAAGAAAAACAAAAACGGCACCTAACTGACCTGCCCGATAGTCACCTTTTTACCATTAGTTTCTTTCACTGGCTGTTTTGACCACGGAAGCCTTTTCTACGTCCAGGTCGCAGGAAAAAAGTCTGGCACCGTTTCCGTGCCAGGGTAAATTTTTCGCGAACTCCAATTCGTATTTCTGAGAAAACATTCCCATTTAGAAAAAAAACAAAAAATACAAAATAAAAAAAAACAGGCACACACACACGTTTACGGTGTTGTTAGCAAAAACAATGTAGACTACAGTAAAAGGTTTTTATTGTCTTCACATCATGAAATAACAGGGCAAGAATTTAAAACTAAAAGAAAAAATTAGTGTAACAAAATTAAACTTGCAGTGAGAAAAAAATACCTTGTGAAACAGACAGATTTTGACTCAATAAAGAGACTTATTCATGTCGAAATGTTGACAAACCAGCCGCTACAAAGAAAATATTACAAACAATGAGGTGAAAGATTCGCTTTCTATTTTGCTGAAGTGGTAGTTTCAATCTCAGTTTCACCGTAAATCTGTTTACTTGCGAAACAAAATTAAAAAGCGTACAAGAGTTTCAAAACAATTCATCGCGCGCTATACTTTTATCAGCAGTCGGCTCGCTAAAAGCAAGTTAGTTTTTTCAAGTTAGTTTTCTGGGAAATACTCCACATTTCCGGATAAAAGAAGTGCTTTCTTATTTGCTTAATTAAGTGATAGTGCGATAGTTTGGTGGTAATACGTTTTTTTTCCCGTAATGCAATAAGAAAAACCGACCTGTAAAATAATTTCAAAACATTACCGCGCGCTATTTTTGTAAATTCGTTTGGTACGAAATACTCCAAATGTTCGGATAAAAGAAATGGTTTCTGTCTTGCCGAACTGGTAATATTGATAATTTGACTGTTATTGGTTTTTTCCTGGGGCGAAAACAATTCTTCAAACCTTCAAAGCGGTTCTTTTTAGATTGAGTTTTGATCGATCAATCGAACAAGTTTCATCAACAGAGAATTCTTGACAACATTGACACTTATCAAAGATCATCAAAGGTAGTTTTGTCCTCGTTTCAATACAGACCTCTACATAAGGGACTTCTTCAATGTATTGTTTTTATAGTCGGAAATGTTGTCTTTTTGTTAATTCTGTCCTTCTGCTCCTTTAAGACATATCCCGAAGTGGTGTCCATGTACGCGTTGCTCAATGCACTATGTTTACAACTCTCTGGTGGACTTTATTAAAAGAAATGCTACCTTAGGGAGTATAATCTTGAATGCGAAGAGCGAGAAAGAAGTGGGCGCAAAATATGCACAGCACTGTAAGGAAGGTGCTCTCCGCCTTAAACTCATTTCTTAGTTCAAACAACGGCAACTAAATCACGATAGATAATTGATGTTCTTTGTTAATATTACGAACCAAATTCAATCCCAATGATGTCTAGCACAAGTACTGAAGAATCTTTTGCGCCATAAAACCATGTTGAGTTTTAGATCCAGCCACTGGAACGGCCCTCTGGACTGGTTTCAGAACGGTCCCGGCATACGGTCTAAACAAATCCGAAAACCAGAATGCTGTTACGCGTGATTTGAAAACCATCAGCAGAGCGATATATCAAAAAGGTTTTCATTATAGATATGTGGGATGACGATACTTCTTTACCGTACGTGAAGTTCCTTTCTCTCAAAAATTAATTTCTTTGAGCGATAAACATTGCAAAACTGAAAATAGATGTTTAGAACGACAAAACAGGCGTAAACGTGTGGACGTAGTACAGTTTTGTATAGTCACGATCGTAGTATTAGTTTTCTCGTTTCGCGCGTGAAAATTGTCCTACAATATTTGTCAGACAAGGCCCGGAGAAGCCGATCAAAGCACCGACTGTTAGAATTTTTACAAAGTTTGCGTTTTTATACCAATTCCACATTCCATATGATGTCTGTAAAACTGTCGGTTTTGTCGGTGCCGACAAACCGACAAATCTTGTCGGTCGGTCGGTTTGTCGGTCAAAGCATCCAAAGCCTAGACTAATTACTAAGTCAAAAGCTGTCGGTTTTGTCGGTGCAGACAAACCGACGGAATTTGTCGGTCTGTGTGTCTGTCGGTTTGTCGGTCAAGCATCCAAAGCCTAGACTAAATACTAAGTCAAAAACTGTCGGTTTTGTCGGTGCTGACAAACCGACAGAATTTGTCGGTCTTTCGGTTTGTCGGTCAAGTATCCGAGGACTAGATTAATCGCTAAGTCAAAATCTGTCGGTTTTGTCGGTCTGTCTTCATGATAAGCAAGCGAAGGACAGGGATGTATAACATTCATAATGTGGCGATTTGGTGAGGTTGGCGATAAATATGATGACGTCATTTGGTGATCCGCAACACCAAGAAACTGCCCAATTTCAGACTAGTAAAAAGGAGAAACATAAAATGGAAAACAAACAAGCGAACGAATGAATGAATGACTATAGAGGTATATTTGTGCTGTTAATGATTTTGCGTTCTTAAAAGCTTTAAAACGCTTTAACAATGATATCTGTTACTGAGATCTGCTTTTTCTATTTCGCTTAGTAATAAACTGCGAAAAATACCTTTGTATTAAAAGGCAACCGCATTATATAATTATTTCCTTCATCTGAAAAATTTACCGTCTCTTTCACTCTAATTTCCTTTATTCCTAGTTATTTTTCCCTTTAATTCGCACTACTTCCTATGTTAAGGTTGCAGTTTCTTCTTGCCGTGAAACGTGAAATGTTCTAAACTATTTTGAAATGTTTCTTTAATATCCATGAGGATGGATTTTTAATTGATTTTTTGTTTTTGTTTTTTCCACCAAACTGATGAACTGGACTTTTTTGTGAAATGACTATGCAAATTCGAGAGAGTATTAAGGATATATTTATAAAATATTTTATTATGTCTTTTCTCTTTTTATTTATAACAAGCAATTTTTTTTGTCAGAAATCGTTGCTCGGTTTCCGAGAAAAACCTGCCGTGACGTGAATTGAATACGATAATGCGGTAACAATGGATACTTTGGTTTGGCAAAGCTATTGGCTGATAATTGTAGACATGTCACGGCTGGTTGAAGGAAATATTAAAAACGACTGTCTGAGCGAATAATATTTACAAATTGAAAATTTGTCTTCTGGTCAAGCAGATTGCAAGATGCGGGTTTACACATGGTTCTCTGTTTATATAAAGCGAAGGAAAACGTAGATATAAGCCTTTGAAAATCCAGGTAAGACACAATTGTACTGTATCGTTATACAGCATTTCTTTTAGAATTAAAACCCCCAAACTCATGACAAGACGCAAGTGGGTTTGAACTGGAAGTACCCGATTTCCGAATTAATTAAGTTGCGGTTTACTCGGTAATTAAATTTCTGTCAACAAAGCGAGGTAAATGGGGATCAAATAGGATACATGTCAGGCTCAAATTAAGGCTTGACGAGTGACGAATTTCATGAATCACATGTTTAGGTCATTTGAGAATACGGTCTCTTCGAGGTTAAATAGAACTGCCGGTCGATGGCTCCGAGGAAAGTGCTGTTCGTCCACTTCTCGGATAAAAGCCAGGAATTGTTAGATTGTAACAAACAGAAAGAAGTTCCCCGCCCGCTTTCCGGATGATATTATAACAACAACAACAATTTATTTCGATATTCCCACATGGGAAGCAAAGTGAAGCGCACAAAGTGCCCCGTACCAAGGAAAGTACGAAATCGTGCCCTCTTCGTTTGGTTTGTTTGCGATATTTCTTCGCCATGCGCCAAATTTGCGGTTATTTCAAGAAGAGACGTTTGGAAGGTTTTCAGCTGGCGGGTGAAGCTGTCGGCTTGCACTCACATGGCCGTGAGTTCGATCCCTGCAATTGCCGTTTGGTGACGCCACTGCCATCTTCTGTTGTATTTTTTTGCCGATCTCACCAAGCAGCTCCTCAAAAAAGGTAAGCCCTAGCTTTGAGTCAGTGTTGAGTTCACTACAATCAATTCTGACTTGCTCAGTCTTATGTATTAAATCGCAACACAAAATGAAAGGAATTTGGAAAAAAAATTCTAGATGTTGTGTTTTTGAAAGTGATTTGCGATCGTTTTATTAGGTCGCGTCTTTTGTAGCAAAATTGTTCTTTGATACGATCCTTGCGTGGCAAGGAATAAAAAATAATGAGTTGTTCATCGACCCGCGCTTTTGCGCCATTGTCACACAGTAGGCTTTGTGAGAACGGAAACACTTTGAACAGCGGTTTTCCAATGAGAATTCAAAATGGCGTACATTGCCCAAAACAAGAAAATTACTACTGGGAGATTTCATTTTGGCGTTAATTTTCCGCTATTTAAAGGCCGAGACAGACCTCAATGAAAGGTAATTGAATGGCGAAGACGTAGAAATATAATTGTTGATGAAATATGTCCAGCTTATTCTGACCGTGCTGAAATTGGGAGCCTGAAAGTTCAACCTCAATTCTCAATTACAACCTTTCCTGAGGAGTTAATACTTAGTGTACTCCTGGGCGATTCCAATTTCTTTCCCATTTAGAAAGAAACGATATATTTGCTGTGTGGAAACGATTTCTGTAATCTTATTTTATTTTATTTATTTATTTATAATTTTTTTTGGAAGAAAGATCCAAGATTGCTGTTGTCAAGGAGATTTTGTGACCGAAACAATAGACTGGGTGATTTAAGCTTAATTTTTAAATTTTTGGGTATCCAGGAGTCTAATCAGTGTAGAACTATTTGACACTGTTTCAGGTATATATTAACATAAATGATGTGATGATTTTTCTTCCTTGAAAATGATATCAAGATGATATCGAAAAGTTGTATAATTTCCAATTCACTTAAGAGGCTTATTTTTATCTAGGGGTCTCCCAGATACATGTAGAGTTGACATGCATGCCTACATCTGCAGTTTTGGTTTTGTAGTCATGAATTCTTTTAGATGAAATTGGTCTTTTTGGTCGTAATGGGATTCTTGAACATGACATTTTTTCAAGCAATTTTTATTCTTTCTTCTCATTATCATGTTTTTTATCCTGCTGAATATAACATTTTCCTCCTATTTAGGTTTATAGCTACTTGATCATTTGACTTACATAACATCTAGCTATAGTAACACAAGAAACAGCAAAGAACTAAGCCCCTGAAAAGTTAACATTGGTGTTCATATTAGACCTCACCTGAGAGTTTGATTACAGCTGTAAGAGTTTTATTAAGAACTGTTAAAATAAAAATGTTACTTTTTTCCTCTAGGTCAACTGGAATTTAAGATTATTTGGAGTTTTTACTCAATGAGGAACTTAATAGTATCCAACTTTGTGCATTGTATATGTAACTGCAAAATACTCAAACAACTTCTGGATTCTACTGGGGTGGTTGCCTACAAAGCTGATTCACCACAAGATGCAAATGATGCACTGAGAAGTTAAGGCCCAGTTAACCTTGGCGTCAGTCTAACTGTGCAAAAGAAGGAAGGACAGCAGATGCAAAACACAGTATCTGTGTGAACTCAATGTCAGGTGTGTAAAACTGATCATGTTTTTTTTTGTTTTTTGTTTTTTTTAACAAATAATTAATATGACACTGCCTTTTCAGGATTTGTTTTATTGTCTGTACCATTTTTGGGACATAAGCTTAAGCCTGCAAGAGTAGATTTAAGGCCTAAGGCACATTGTTGGTGAAGTTGCCAGCCAAATGAGTTTACCATCATAGACAAAGTTGCTAAAATCCCATCACTGAATTGTGGTTTTCAGTGTCACCATTTTAGACCAATTAAGCTGAAATATCAAGTCAAAATGTTCTGCATGTAATTCATACCTTCCCTTATGGTGATACTTTATCACTGATAGTAGCTTAATATATATCATTGCTTAATGCATGCTCTGTCATTTTTCAGGTCCCATGGAAGGAGACCTTAGGAAATTAAAAAGATACCATGGAACATGCTCTACCAATTAAATATATGAAGAATGCCTACTGAGATTTGAATCCTGCCAAGAATATGACTCGCACACTACATTTTGCCTTAGGGGTGTTGATGTAATGCCAGAGTGTACTGCATTTTGCCTAATTTTAACAGAACCTTCCAACTTGAAAACTACAGTTAGTAACAAAGTTAACATTAGTGTCCCTGAGATAGGTCTCCTGTCGACAACTGTTACCTTTAACAATCTCTTAAACCATTCCCTTAAACTAAGTCACAGTTACTAATAAGGGGAACAGTAGCATCCAGATGTATCGTCGGAGTGTGCGACTGTTACCTTTAACAATTCCTTTCTATTTTAAGTCTCAGTTACTAAATGAGGGGAACAGTAGCATCCAGATGTATCGTCGGAGTGTGCAACTGTTACCTTTAACAATTCCCTTCTAGTTTAACTCTCAGTTACTAATGAGGGGAGCAGTAGCATCCAGATGTATCGTCGAAGTGTGCAACTGTTACCTTCAACAATTCCTTTCTATTTTAAGTCTCAGTTACTAATGAGGGGAACAGTAGCATCCAGATGTATCGTCAGAGTGTGCGACTGTTACCTTTAACAATTCCTTTCTATTTTAAGTCTGAGTTACTAATGAGGGGAACAGTAGCATCCAGATGTATCGTCGGAGTGTGCAACTGTTACCTTTAACAATTCCTTTCTATTTTAAGTCTGAGTTACTAACAAGGGGAACAGTAGCACCCAGATGTATCGTCGGAGTGTGCAACTGTTACCTTTAACAATTCTTTTCTATTTTAAGTCTTAGTTACTAATGAAGGGAACAGTAGCATCCAGATGTATCGTCGGAGTGTGCAACTGTTACCTTTAACAATATTCCTTTTTATTTTAAGTCTCAGTTAACTAATGAGGGGAAGAGTAGCATCCAGATGTATCGTCGGAGTGTGCAACTGTTACCTTTAACAATTCTTTTCTATTTTAAGTCTTAGTTACTAATGAGGGCAAGAGTAGCATCCAGATGTATCGTCGGAGTGTGCGACTGTTACCTGTAACAATTCCTTTCATTTTAAGTCTCAGTTACTAATGAGGGGAGCAGTAGCATCCAGATGTATCGTCGGAGTGTGCGACTGTTGCCTTTAACAATCCCTTTCTATTTGAAGTCTTATTTACTAATGAGGGGAACAGTAGCATCCAGATGTATCATCGGAGTGTGCAACTGTTGCCTTTAACAATCCCTTTCTATTTGAAGTCTCAGTTAACTAATGAGGGGAACAGTAGCATCCAGATGTATCGTCGGAGTGTGCAACTGTTACCTTTAACAATTCGTTTCTATTTTAAGTCTCAGTTACTAATGAGGAGAACAGTAGCATCCAGATGTATCGTCGGAGTGTGCGGCTGTTACCTTTAACAATCCCTTTCTATTTTAAGTCTCAGTTACTAATGAGGGGAACAGTAGCATCCAGATGTATCGTCGGAGTGTGCAGCTGTTACCTTTAACAATTCCTTTCTATTTTAAGTCTCAGTTACTAATGAGGGGAACAGTAGCATTCAGATGTATCGTTGGTGTGTGTGACTGTTACCTTTAACAATTTTTTCAATTAAAAGTTAGCTACTAATGAGGGGAGCAGTAGCATCCAAATCTGTCATCACAGTGTGTGGCTGTTGCCTTCTGCCTGGCAGTATCAAACAATGAAAACCAAATATAGTCAATATAATCAATAATAATCAATTCCAATTAATTGACTGGTTATGGAAATCAATACAATTCAAAGCTTAAAAGTTGAGTGACTATTGATTGTTATTGACTGTCATTGATTAATATTGATTTTGATTGGAATTAACTCTCGGTTCATATTTGCACACAGCATGTTAATAATTTATTGGCAAATGATAATAAAGTTTATTTGTTCTAAACATAGTTTTTAGGTTTAGCATTCCTTAGATCACTACTTACAAAGAACATGCTAGTTAAAAAAGTCTTTGATGATGTCACAATGATGTCATTTCATGACCTGTTCCTGTAAATCCTATTCCTGGATCTGTACTTATGCTAGTGTAGGTCTAGAGAACTGGGGCAAACAATGATATGTACAGTTGAGTGAGGAAAGATTAAAAATAAATTGTTACTAGCTGTAGCAGGTATTTTAAGGTCTGCATTTTTGTTATGTTATGTTATGTTATATTTTGTTTTATTATTATTTTTTGCGGGGGGGGGGGGGTTGGTGGGGGGGCACGTCACTTTCCCATGTGTCACAATTATTAGAAGTCCCTGGATGGTTTTCCATAACAGTGATAACAATAACAGTTTCGTTAAACTGCAGTTTAGTCCATTCGGTACAATTTTAAATTGCCATATACTATAATGTTTGAGTTCAACATTGTGGTAGAACAAGGTTGAAGTGCTGCAGATTTAATACCAGTTTTAATACTGTGACTTCGGCATCATGCACGCCCTGCACGAGGCCAGAGTGATGGTGAAGGAAAGAGAACCGTCAAACTCCCGAACTGGACAAATGCCAAAGGCAAGCCTGTAAAGTGACATTTCTTCGTTGGGACGTTATTCTTAGGCGACTTTTAGATGTTCCTGTTAAGCGCCCGGAAACCACTGCTTTTCTTGGGCAATCGAATTAAGTGCTGTGAAGTGAAACTTGCAACCAGTAGCATGGCCAACAATTAGAACGCTGAGGATGAAATCACGATGTCAGCAAGGGGAAACCGGTCGTTTCGCCTACGATATATTTTGTTTTTGTTTTTGTCTGCTAACGTCTTAAATGCCGAAAGTAAATGAATTATATACTATATTTCGTTCTTAAAGCGGGTTACCCTAGGAAAAGAAAGAGCAATATATTTAATTTCTCGTTCTCTAAGCGCGTCAAAGGTTAACCAACTGGCCTTGGGCGAAAAGACTCTTAGGCGAAACGACCGCTAGCCTGCGGGCAGACGTCTGGGAGACTAAACGACGGCAAGCGTAGGAAGCAATAGTTTGCTCAGTCTTAGTGTAAATTCAGACGGCAAAGCGAATGGCCTGTTCAGAGGACAGATTATTAGACTGCGAGCAGTCTCTCTTTTGCTCTAAAATCCGTGCAGAACGAAGCGCAAATAGCGAGCGCGAGCGAGCACGATTTGAGACTGCTCGCAGTCTAACAGATTATGTGAACGAAAGTTTTATCTTTTTTGTTACTGTTGCTGTTTCTTTCTTTCGTAGAGAAAGCGTATCGAGTTTCTGTGAATGATTCTCGATATATTCGCGATTTTGTTAAAAACAGGAGAAAGACCATGTTGTATTTATAGATTCTGTTCAAGTATTTCTCTCAGAACGTACGATCACATACCAACAAATGACCTCTCCGGAGAAAGGAGAGGCGGTAAAACCGCTCGCGAGCGCTACGATCCTCTAGAGAAATAAGAGGCTATTCATAGCCTATTATCTTATTGTTTGTTAACAGCCACAAAAATAAATTTGCTGTTGCGATCAACTTGCAAAAAGGTCTGTGATATTTATTCAACAACAGTGTGTTTCCGGTAACAGAAAAGCTTTGTTGACAGCGAAAGCGGCGGATTTTAACACCTATTGCTTTCGCGGCGCCTTGATCAAAGTTCAAATATGAAAGGAATGCGGGGTCCACAACCCCGCATTCCTTAATGTACTTCCAGTTAGACCCCGTAGCGTCTCGTCATGAAAAGACAGCCAGACAAAAGCGACACTTGAGCTGTGCGTGTAATGAAAAATACGGGAAGCGAGTTTCAATATTCCTAATCCGTATAGCAGTCTAGCGATAAATTATCGAAGAGTTTTGTTATCTTTTGAAGTTTAACTCACATGAGGTTCATAAGAAGGACCAGCCGATTGAGTTTAATAGACTAAGTAGGAATTAGATTACCAACGATGAGAGGTGAGTTATGCCAACTGAATGCAGGCCGGCAACGCTTCCTTATAATTGAACGGTCTGTTTTTCGATGGAAACGGGAAGAAAAATAATTTCAGTATACAACACTGTTGAGACCCGAATGGTGAGAAAACGATCGAGATACCTAAAGGGCAACAATTTTTTAAACATTTGAGATATAAATAGTACAAATGATAAGCGGTATGTCGGCCGCGTGACTCACCGCGATGACTTGAATGAGTTCTTTCAAATTCATTTCCTGTATCGGAAGACAGCCTTATAGATTTCGAAGTTGAAAATTAGAACTAAAGCTTGCCACTCCGACTCGTTAATAACTAAGATTCGTAAAAAAAAGGCGGAAGGGGTATAATCGAATGGCAAACATTTGAAACTATTTACGCTGTGGCTAAACGACCGGCAGCCGGTCAAGGTTTTCAAAACACTAAATGACCGGCAGTTTTATATTTTTGACAAATTTAGGAAAATCGAATAATTTGTCCGATCTAAACTATGATATTTTGATTAAGATGTGTTAAGCGATTCGGAAGACCTTAATAGTTTTTAAACTCAACCTTTTGTTTGCGCTGGGCATAGAGTACGAAGCGATGTGTTGTGACACTTAATCTGTTCAGGGCTGACTGCCGGTCAAGGTTTTCAAAACACTAAATGGCCGGGAGTCCGATTTGTTTGGCAATTTCGGCTAAATCGACGAACCCATCCGATCCAAAGGATGATATTTTGATTAAGTTGTGTTAAGCGATTCGGAAGACTTTTATAGTTTTAAAACTCAACATTTTGTTTACGCTGGGCATAGAATACGGAGCCATGAGTTGCTAAACAATTGCCGGTCAAGGTCGTCAAAACACTAAATGACCGGCAGTCCGATTTGTTTGGCAGTTTCGGCTAAATCGCCGAACCCATCCGACCCAAAGGATGATATTTTGATCAAGATGTGTTAAGCAATTAGGAAGACTTCCCTTGTTATATCCTGTAGCAGCTACAGATGTAAAAGCGCTTCCTAATTCTTGCTGGGTAAAACGAAAGATAAATGATTTGACTAACGCAGATCCTTTTTTTCTTGATAAAAGTTTTACAAAAATTGTAGCGAGAAAATTTTGATTGTCAAACAGTTGTTAATACTTAACCAGAAATGAATGTGTTGTCACGAATTCCCTCTCCCAACACAAAATTTCAAGCGCAAAGTAAACCAAGGGATCAGTTTCGAAACGAAAGTCTTTCAAATCGCTTAACACATCTTAATCAAAATATCATAGTTTAGGTTGGATAAATTCTTCGATTTTCCTGAATTTGTCAAAAAATATAAAACTGCCGGTCATTTAGTGTTTTGACAACGTTGACCGGCAGTATTAAATGTGTGGAGTTTCGCAACTCACGATCATCGCTTCGTATTCTATGCCCAGCGTAAACTAAATGTTGAGTTTAAAAACTATTAGGGTCTTCCGAATCGCTTAACACATCTTAATCAAAATATCATCCTTTGGATCGGATGGGTTCGTCGAATTAGCTGAAATTGCCAAACTAATCGGACTGCCGGTCATTTAGCGTTTTGAAAACCTTGACCGGCAGTCAGCCCTGAACAGAACTTAAGTGTCACAACACATCGCTTCGTACTCTATGCCCAGCGTAAACAAAAGGTTGAGTTTAAAAACTATTAAGGTCTTCCGAATCGCTTAACATATCTTAATCAAAATATCATAGTTTAGATCGGATAAATTATTCGATTTTCCTAAATTTCAAAAATATAGAACTGCCGGTCATTTAGTGTTTTGAAAACCTTGACCGGCTGCCGGTCATTTAGCCACAGCGAACTATTTAACTTTCCAGTGAGCTCTCTGGGTTTGGCTTGGCGATAATTAAAGCTCGATGCTCGGAGGTCCTTATAAAGGTCTCGACGGGAGTTTTGGTCTAAACGAATTGTGAGATGAACTTTACCTACTGAATTTTTGAGCTGTGTGGGCAACTGCTTTCCCTGTTAGAAGAGGTCTCTTTCGTCTGAAACGAATAATTAGTCGACTCGTAGTAGTATAATTGATATTTAAGTGCTTAGTGCTATTTTATCTATCTTGAACACAAAAAGGTCAAAAAGTGGTATGAAGTTAACTTTCCTTGAAAGGCAAAGATAGAAAATGAAAATGAACATTCGTATAAAACGGAAATGGATCATTCGTAAAACGTAATTACGATAAACCTCAGTTGCATGACTTGACCCTGAACTCACCCACTCAGACTGGAGTCTATGTTTTCGTCCAGGGTCGAGGATCGAGGGTTCCATGTAGAAAGTCGAGGGTAACAAATTTTTCCCAATTTTTTTTTAATCAATATTATAAATAGAAAAAAAAAAGAAAATTCAATTAAGAAAGAAATTAGAAGGATTTCACCGTTTTAAAGAATCGAATTACACGATTAACCTTTTCACCGCCGGGGAAAACCTTGAACCATGTAATGCAGGTCTAACTTTTCAATTTTTGGATAAAATCCTTGAATATTACACCTGAGTGAAAGATATTGAGCAGTACTTTCCTGTAATGCTGATTGTAGCTGTTCTTTACAATGTGGTTGTTACTTCTGAGAATGTAGATGAAATATAGCGGCGTGACCTTTCAAATTACTGCTGTTGAACAGCGTAACGTTCCTGTGGAGCTATTTATTTGAGTCTGTAAACGGAATCCTCAAGTGTAACCATTCAAATGCTGTATAGGGTGATTTTAGCTTTTGAGTTTGAGGATGAAATCCTAAATTTTGACCACTTAAATGAAAGCTACTGAGCAGTTCTTTCCTGAGGTACTGTTTATTACGTTGTACAAGGCAGTTCTAACTTTTCAGTCTGTGGATAAAATGCTAAATTGTGATCATTTAAATAAAAGGTATTTTAATACGCAGGACAAGGTGTCTGGAGATGAAATCCAGTGGTGTGACCAGAAATATAAGCTCTTCAGCTGTGTTTTCCATGGTACTTTTTTTGTTGAGGTTCAAACTATTTACTGTGAAGGTATTTCATCCATGTATCGGTTGTTTGTTGCAGGAGTCCGTGTCATAGCAAGTATGGACCCAAACCATATTGCCACGATGGCCCAAAGGGCAATGCAGCATGGGGATTTTCCGCAAGCCCTGAATTATCTGAACATGGGCCTCGCACACCTGCCGCCTTCCGTCCCACAATATGCCGCTCGGTTTCTTTCTGACCGAGCGGAGTGCTTTTGGCAGTTGGGTAATGCCCAGGCAGCGATACACGACATGAGGGACGCCATAGGTGTTGGATTACCAAGCTATGGCTTACACTCTGAGGTAAATGTCTATCAGAACAAATTTGCTGTATCTTGACATTCCTTCGTGAATTTGAAAATATTTTAGTGAAATAGTGCAGATATTTATGCACTATTTAAGTGAAATAGCGCATATATTTATGAGAGAAATATCAAAGTGCTCCTAACAACTATTTGTTTACTTGCTAATGTAGAGCCTGTAAAAAATTCAGGCTTAAAACAGGATTCAAACAGGATTCAAACCCATGGCCTGGTAATTGATTGTGATACCAAGGCAACTAGAATGCTCTCAAAGTGATCCAACAATCCAGGGATCTACATCTCTTTGATAAATAATTATTTTAAATTCTTTTTAACATTATCATCGTCTCAGCTGATAATTATCGTGACTAGAGGAATATTTAAAAGGTGGATAATTCCTCTTTGTCGGTATTCATGGACTTTTTTTAAACGTTTATTTATTGAAATTGAATGGTTTTGAAGGGTGTCGCAATTGACAGAACGCCCGACCTGAATTGTGTGATAGATTTTTTAAACCTTCATAGTCGTTTTATTTTTTCGAGAAACAACGGTGATAAATCCTTGCCCTGTAAATCATTTCGTAATACTAACCTCTAAGAATTTTCCATCGCTATCCACAAAACAGTCTTAAATACCTAGTACAGTTTTTGCCAAACTATTCTACTATCTACGCCTCCTAGCCTGCTTAAAAAAGATATCATCGATTCTTATCTTTACTGACATTTTCAGAAGGAAACATGGAATTGGACAAATCGTGGTTATTCTCTGTACCGAAACCAAGACTACCCTCTCGCTGAGCAGTGTGCAACTATCGCCCTTCATTTCCGACCCTTCACGCCCGTGGTTAGAGCTCAACCTTTCTTGTGCAGAGCTTTGTCAAGGTACGAGCTGGGCAACATCCCTGGAACACTGCGAGATATCAACGAAGTAAAACAGCGGGATACAGAATTAGCAAGGGTAATGAAAATTCGTTTTGCGAAAGAGGTCTCGTAAAGGGCTCAAGAATCATAAAATCAAATAACACTCGCCGTAGCTTTGCTTCAGACATCACTATTTTGACGGCATTTTCAGTAACTCGCATGGGATACGTTTTAGTCAGTTGTTTTCCTCACTGTGTGATATTTTATAAGGGTACCAAGTCAGCCCAATTATTTTTCTCTCAACTCTGCCATCTCATGCCTTTTATCACTAAATTCACTATCTTGAAGTGTTTGGTCGCTAAACGTTCCTTTAGTTCACAACTCGGTGAAAACCTTAGTTAAGTTTGATTTACTATTGAAATAACATTTATTTAAAAATTCAAATCGTAGTTGTTAGAAGGTGGCATTTCCCGAATCTTTCCCTTGATATAAGACGAATCTCTTGATATCCTGTCCGCTCTTTTTGTTTCTTGACTCCCGATTCCCACTTAATTGAGAACGTTAATCACGCATTATGAAAAACTTTTTTGGACCATCTAATATCTTTGCAGGATTCTGCTCGTTCACAAAAAGCCGTCGCCATTAAAGAATTTCAACAACAACACTACGAGAAATCGATAAAGATATTTCGCCTTGCTCTCATGCTACATCCAGAGGATGGTTCAGCGTGGATGAAGTTCAAACGATCAGTTGAGAGCCATCAAGCAACTGCTTACTTCAAATTGAAACAGTACGAGGAGGCGCTCGAAGTTGGAGAGACCTCTTATGGGTCAAATCCATCGTATAAATTCACGGTGAGAGAAAATCTTCTTCATACAAGTCCAGTTTAAGATCAGGCAGGCCATTAATTAACTCCGAGCATAAAGGAATTAGTAGTAATACCTACCGGCTCCCCAATACATCTTGCCTAGCCACCTCCTGATAGTGGCCTCGCAAGTTTACCTCCCAAATTTTTTGAAGCTACAGGTTTCTCCACCAATTATTTGGTATCCATCAGTAACACGTGAGTAGAGGAAGACTGTGTGGAGTCAATTCAATTCTTTGAGGACACAACACCGAGTCTGCGGCGAGGCCTCCATCGAGACGTCGACTTTCAGATTGACAAAGCTTTTCCCAGTTTTTACCCGATCATTACAAGACCACCACATTAATTTTTGTTCCTCATAACACGGCATGGAGGCCTTATCTGCCACTCGGCACGAAGAGGATGAGTGAGTGAGTGATAACACGGCATGACAGAACGTTTATAGCCTTTAACGTAAGATAGAGTTCATAAGCGTTCAATTTTTTGTTTATTCAGGAATAACTTGGTTTTATATTTGAAGTTGGCTCGAGTTACTCTCCTTTTGTTCATTGCCGCTCTTGTCCAGTTCTAGACAGTCTAGACAAGGGATGGAAATGTGTTTTTTTAATTCAGTACATAACCTAATTGCACTTTTAAATACCTCATCGTGTGTATCCACAACAGGAAGAAGCAAAAAGATGGAAAGAAAGAGGAAATCAACTTTCTAGGGAGCCCAATTCAGTGGACCTCGCGATCGCTTACTATTCACTTGCACTTAACTATACACCTTTAAATGAAAAGGACCTTAAAGCCACCATTCTTTCAAACCGATCATTGATGTACAAAAAGGAAGGGAGAGACAAAGAGGCACTTCGGGATGCACAGCAGTGTGTAGAAAACAAGCCAAACTGGGCAAAGGTATGATTATTCCGAAAGCGGAAAATTACAAGTATCTTTGTATTTCTGTCACGCATTCACAAACACCTAAACGCGTAAATAGGGTCATCTCCAAGCTGGAGACCAGCCAAGT